>OW388290.1:73448736-74648736 GCA_936450465.1 Gibbula magus | reverse complement strand
TAGATTACACGCGTCAGTGGCTCGTCTGTCACTCACCGGTTAAGTGACTTGAGTGTCACTCACCTATCACTCACCTCGTCTAGATTACATGCGTTAGTGGCTCGTCTGTCACTCGCCTACTAAGTGACTCGACTGTCACTCACCTCGTCTAGATTACACGCGTCAGTGCCTCGTCTGTCACTCACCTGTTAAGTGACTTGAGTGTCACTCACCTATCACTCACCTCGTCTAGATTACATGCGTTAGTGGCTTGTCTGTCACTCACCTACTAAGTGACTCGGCTGTATCTCCTGTCACTCGCATCGTCTAGCTTACTCGTGTCAGTGGCTCGTCTGTCACTCACCTGTTAAGTGATTTGAGTTTCACTCACCTCCCCTAGCTTACATGCGTCAGTGACTCGTTGTCAATCACCTGGTAGTGTCTCGAGGGTCTCGTCAGTGACTCGACTATCAGTCACCTAGTTACTCTACTACCTCGGTGTTTGCGTCACTATGTACTCTGCATTTTGTACATTTGCGGAGGTAGGAAGTCTGTTAGGTCTTGCCTTGTATGAAGTGCAAGGACCTGTGTAACGAGGGTGTCATTCTTTCGTCTTCAGACTTCTTGAAGTATGTTTCGGCCATTCGTAGGTCTGGTACTTCTTCCTGGAAGCGGAGTGGCAACGGAACCTGGCAGTCTTCAGGGGGTTGTGTCTCCTGTTCGGCACCCCACTGAATCTTTGCATTCTTTCAGTTTGTTCTTAAGAACTGGTTCATTGTACCATGTTTTGGATTTTGCAACAAGTCTGGAACTGTTACAAAACCAGGCAGCTGTTGAGGCCGGTCGTACTTTTGCTATTCCGGCTCTGGTTTCTGACTCAGGAGAGGTGGATCTCTCTCTGTGTCCGGTTAGGGCAATGAGGGACAGGGAATCGTCGGTCCTGTCCGAACCCGCTAGGGGGTCGAAGGATTTACGCTCCCCCCCTCCGCCGTCGTGTTCCGGTTCTCGTTCGCGGACTCGCCTGTTGTCCCCTCCTTCGCCAGACAAGCGGTTGTCTCCGCTTAGGCTTAAGGTTGGCGGACCCACTACGCCCAAGAGCAAAAACAAGAAGTCCAAGAAGGCTAGGTTTGACAAGGTCAATCCGACCCTCCTTCTGGCATCCGTCAAGGATATGGTCTCTTCCTTGCTCGATGCGCGTCTGGGTCCGCGGACCTTACCCACTCACACTACGACTACGCTACCGTGTGAACCCAATGCGGATGTCATACCTCAGGGTTCGCGTTCTACGTCCGCTAGGGCCTCCGCATCCGCGACCCCATCGCGTACCCCTCACACCCTACGCGTCGTGTCATGGTGGTGTCACCCCCACGTGATTCCTCGCCGGACTCGCCGGAGCGTGACGTCAACTACGTCGACGTGTCGAACCTTCCGTTCATCAGTATAGAAACAGAGGCTGAGGGTACGGAGTTGTCGGAGGATCCGCCAGTGGTTGACGCAATCGTTATGTTATCCGAAGTGGCTTCGTTCGCGGAGGTTCCACTTAGTCAAGTCAGCGTGGCAGGTCCGCTTTCAACTCTCTCGATTAGCTATCGGAAGATTTGTTGTGTCTTACGCTACGCTACTTAGGTGTTTCGCGTCAGTGATTCGCCGGTTATTCACCTCGTCTTCATTCACGTGTGAGTATCTCGTCTATCGCTCACCTGCGTAAGGGAACGGACTGTCACTCACCTCACCTAGGCTACGTGTGTTAGTGACTCGTCTGTCACTCATCTGTTAACTGATTGAGTGTCACTCACCTGTCTCTCGCCTTAGGCTCGATTCTACTTGACTCGCTTCGGCTAGCAAGTGACTCGCTTTGCCAGGCACTCGCGTAGCCAGTCATTCGCCTTTAGGTTGTCAATTTGTTTTGGCTCGCCTTCGTCAGTGGCTCGTCTCACTCGCCTTGCCTGTCACTCGCTAATCACTCGCCTTCACCTACGACTCGACTTGATTGCCTCGTGTCGTCTGTGACTCGTTTCGCCAGTGACTCGTTTCGCCAGTGACTCGTTTCGCCAGTGTCTCGCTTCGTCAGTCTTTGGACTTCGCACCCTTCGGGTTTGGAGCCTCTGCCTTCAACACTTTCGAAAGTCTCTCTCGTAATTCATTAATAGTGTGGTTGACAATACAACAATAATAATATTGTAAGCATTCTTCCGAAAGTCTCAATAGTGTCAGACAGTGTTCATTTTTTATCGTCTGTGTTGCATTAAACAGTACCTTAACAAATAAAACAAAGAATTGGAATGAAGGTGCAGGGGTGTACGACCCCCCCCCCCCCCCCCCCCCCCCCCCCCCCTTTTTATGTGAAATTTTATAAATTTGCCTTTGAAACCCTAGTCAAAACATTGGTGCATCCCCTTTTGCGAGACAGATGATGCATTTACACCATACACGCCCACCCCTCCTCTGAGAACACTTTTGGAGTCTTATAAAAGTCTCCTTAGAAGCCGTCACTCGTGTTGGTAACGGAAAATTCTTAAGTTATTTTCTTTTCAAATAAGAAAATTCAATAAGCAATATGCATTGTTGATCAACATTTCGTTGGCGAATACCTCATGTAATATCCATTCTCCATCCATTCAACAAATGTCTATATTGATATACCCCTCAAAGATGAAAATGCAAAAATAGAATATTTTCCTTTTCGGCAAAATGTTAAGTGAGATTTAGACAAAATTGAACTAAGACACTAATGCAAAGTATAAAACATACCAAATGTATTTTACAAAAAGCCCTTCTGACAAAGCCCAAACGTTTGATACATTTGTGAACTCACACAAAATAATTTGCAGAAATAGTTGACATGTATATGAGACATTTATACCTGCCATCTACACAGTGGAGACATGAAGAAATGATACTAAATTTTCAACATAGTCTAACATTCGATTTTGATCATCTTTGATGAAGATATATATCTCGTAAAGAGATATACAGAATTGCATTCATGACAGTTGATATGTTTGTTCAACCACAAATGGAGTGCTGAAACTGCTATTTCAAAGGGTTTTCTTTTTACAGATGGTTGTGGAGTTGTCAGGCTCTTGTAGTTTTGTTCCTTGTTTATAAACGGCGTCTCGAAAAGCACATGTAATTCAGACGACTTTTTAAAATTATCTATATAAAGGTGATCGTATTATAACGGTGTGCACATGTGCATTATTTTATGTTCCATGGAACATTTTGATTTTGCTCTATGGTGTTAGATATACTGAAAGGTCAAAAGAAATTAATATTCCCTCTGTACAAAAACTACTTTGTTTTAAAGATATCTCAGCTATCCTATTGTGACATTTTTTTGATTAGGTGTGAAAATGTAGGTATTTGATAAAATACTGTGACTAATGAGGTATGAATGAATATTTTTGGATTGTTTTTAAAAAAAATTTAGTTAGTGTGCGAATATCTACATGTTTTTACGATAATTATTTCTACTTTATTTTACATCATCTCTTTTAACAAACACAGACTGACTAATAATAGGAAACATTTTACTGAGGACTTTAAATTGACGAAATGCTTTCATACACGGTGTCATAGGAGGGTGCCGACTGTTGAACAAATACTGAGGTGAATTGCTTTTTAATGACTTTATTAGATTCGAGAAAAATCTTTTCACAAAATAATACCAAATTAAGCAATTTCCTGAAATGTTGTTTGTATTGTGTCTCTTCAAGCCTAGCATACATGGATTACAAGAACTGTTGCCTTATGTAACACATTATTTGCATTAATAACACAAGCTGGATAAATGGACGGCATTTTCATCTCTGTACAAATGGTGATTGCCGTAAATAAATCATTGCTAGTGAGTTAATTTCTGATGTAGTAAAATTTCATTAAAATAGCAGCATGCATCCATGCCATGAGATTTTCCAATAAAGAAAAGCTTTTGCTTCAGACAGGTTCAGGGAAATATATTTATCCAATTCGTAGATCAAACTGCACGAATCAAGCCAATTAACTTTCATTTAGTGATTTGAAATAATCTGTGACAATGAACAATTCTCCGTTACAAGAATCACCAATTTCCAGTGACGCATTAGAAAATGTCAAGGTCACTGATACATACGTATTTGTACTGATAAAACGCTGAATGCTTTATGATAAAAGACGATGAACCCTAATCGGAGCAACATGCATTGTTTATACAATTCTACTGGCTTCACGACATTATCAGTGGTTATTTGGTCATCATATATTTAACTGTCACTCATGGATATATGTGTTAACTTACTGTTACTTCAATTCTGAATAGCATTTTTGAGGTATGGAAAAAGTGCACTGCAGTTGCGATGATTTGAGACTTGTGGTATTGTAGACCGTCATGTTGCCAGGTGCTGATTTACACTTGATAGGGAGCGCAGGGGCGGATACAACTTTTAGAGTAATTTATTCTCTTCCAACAGAGATTAGTCCTTCAGATGTTAGATCCTAACCTCTGTTCTTTCTTGCTTGAAATCCAGGACAGAGATTGAGTGCCCTGATAGGTTGCAATTGAATCTAGTTGTGTAATCATCGAAGCCGTTGTAAAGTGACACGTCATAATGATAAAATAAACGTAAGATAAACGTTTTCTCGTTTAATGTGTTTCCCTCGAAATATGCTTTTGATTTTGTGAAACAGGGAAACAGTATGAAGTTCCCATTTCCCACGCTAGGGGAATTTTCATGGAGTCCTCGATTACAAGTGATATAGAACAGAGGATAGGATCGGAATTCTGAAGGGAGTAAGCTCTGTGGGAAGAGTATACCTTAAGTGATAATTGAGTCAAAATAAGCAATATTTGTTTGGAGTTTGGAATTAGGCCTCATAAAGAAATATTTCGATCCTAGTCCTTGTTCAAATTTCTTTCCTTGGTATTACAACGTCAATCATAACTTCTGTGTCATGTTTTAAACTACACATACAATCTATCCGTAGACGTTTATTATTTGACCACTGAAGCCTGCATCAATATTTGTATCGAACATCAATGCCAGCATCTACCCATAAATTGTCACCAGTTTTAAGGTCTGACTTAAACATATGTTCTCTACAACCATCCGAAATGCACATGAGTGTCGCATTACTTTTCCCGTTCATTATTTCATAGATGTTGTAAATAACATTTTCAGAGCTGGTATGAACACAACTTCTGATACACATCGTTGTCAATGAAGCTTGTTTCCAGCATTGATGTCAAATTGATTTTTGACTTACTATATTTTACTGTAAGTTAGTTACTTTCATAGTGTCATCAGTATGGGTACTGAGAGATTTACTACTTATATCCAGTCCACAAAGATAAATGACATTATGGTTTGTTCAGGAATTTGTAAGTTGACATGGCCTTGGAGCCTGTATACGCTGCATGAGAACGCCTTTCTTAGCTACAACATAGAACTCTTTCTAACAACAATAAGCAGCCATTGCTAAATCATAATTGAAGTTTCTTGTAAATATGATTGTTGATCAATAAAGTTACAAAATACCTCTGTTTTATGGGTTTATTTGTTATGTTGAAAATATATTATGAATGAAAGATTTTGTGATTATTCTAGAAAGATAGTAGACAAATAGTCATGATACATAGTCGAACATCGTAAGCAGTCAACTGCTATAATTCAGTTTAATAATGCATTTTACTTTTGCATTGATATTTCTGTGCATGGTACGTTACGCATATCATGTTCAAGGGTTGCAACATACCACTGCACAAACTCCTGGCCAAGAGATTCCACTATAACCTTGTCTGCCTGGAGATCCTGAACAGCTTCACCCAAGGACCGCGGTAGTTCATCGGTCGCTGCTTCTTTACCTGGCGGAGGACATTCCAACTTGTTAACTATTCCATCTATTCCTGCAGCAACAGTTGCAGCGAGGACCAGGTACGGATTGCTTGCACTTCCTGGCATACGGTTCTCCAGATATAGGCCTTTATCAGAGTTTTGTCTCAACTTGATGCAGGCAGAACGTTCGTCATAACCCCAGAAGATTTTGGCAGGCCTGTTCACTTTGTTCAGTCTTCGATAACAGTTGTTTGTTGGGGAGAAGAACGCTGTGAGAGCCCTGGCGTGTTTCAAGATACCGGCCATCCAGTGATACAGAGTTTCTGAACTATCGTCTTGATAGCCGAATTTGTTTTGATGTAACTTATCCCAAAGTGAATGGTTGAAGTGAAGGGCATTGTCAGCATTCTCATAGTTTGACAGAAATGAAATGCAATAGTTGTGTTTGTCTGCAATTTCTAGGATGGCATTCTTGAACTTAAAACTTGAATCTGGTGCACAGATCCCCTTCAGTGGTGTCAACGCTGCTTCGAAACAACCGGCATCAGCCTCAATGTTCAGAGCCTGAATATCAATACCAGCATCAAACAGGAGAGATTCCATTTCTAGGAAAAATGTATCATGCTTGGTCAATTCAGTTAGGTTCATATAGTTAGCAGGTGGAAATGATTGGTTGCTCTTTCTGAACATAAACTCCATCTCATAGCCTGAGAAGATTTCCATACCAAGACAAGCAAGTTTTTGGATTTGTTGTCCAGCCACGTATCTTGGACAAGCATGTTGGGCGATTTTATCTTTTAACCAGTAACTCTCGCAGATGATTTCAGCGACTTTGAACTTTGACCCTCCACACCATGGAACCGGAAACAGAGTTGAAACATCTGGAAGTAAGCTAGCACGCGGCATTATATCTGCATAAGGACCGTCCTTCAGAGACACTACCTCGTTTTGCAAGCTGAACATAGCGGAACCTGGGATTTTGAAAGAAGGGATAATCTCATATGTGAGTGATCTACTATTGACAGATTGTATGTGTCTTCTTCATTTCTTTAGATCAAGCCACCTACTGTATTTGATAACACTGCACATGGAATAAATGAGCACTTTTGAATTTCCCTTGTAATAAGTACGGGCTAGTACCACAATTTGAACTTCCACATCTGAAGCTTGGTGTGTCAGCCGGGCTAGACTGATCAAAATTAACCCAATTAATATTTGTTTAATACTTTGACTCTCTAGTTTAATCTCAATGGTGGATATCTAGGAACATTTAACCTTTATAGTATCAAAGCTAACTAGTTAAGTACTGCTGTTCGCGAAAATCGGCTGTATCCTGTAAACGTTGAAGATGCTCTAAACACAATGTCAAACAAACTTAATTATTTTCCGCGTTGAACATTCTGGTCCGGGAAGGATAGGTCTAACATTCACTGATGATAATTTGATATAAGGTGATGAGAGGTTTTTTTCAGGGATTTACTTTTATGAAGATTGGGTAAAAAGTTGTTTTCTTTCAGCATTTTCAGTAAGATACACGATTTTGAGTAAATTCGTCCTTTTACATTTATAATTACTTTCATTTACACATTTCCTGGTAGCTTTTCAAAATAGCCACTGTGGATCGTTACTCAAAGTTTTCATTAATTATTACAAGTAGATATTGTGGTACTTCCCCGTACCCATTACATAATAATAACTAATATTCAAAATGCCACATTACATGACACAAGCATTTCATAAATTAACCTATTTTATAAATTAAGTAGAATAAATTCATTTTGCCAAAAAATAAGTAACCAATCCTGTCGCTACATACATGTACCACTGAATGGACACATACACATATACGTAATAGATAAAACGCATAGTTTTAGAATATTCAGAGACTACAGAGTCATGATGAATAGTCCGATGAATAGTGACTAAAAGGGAAAACTCAAAGAAATCGATTTCATCAAACTGTTCAAGCCACAGTTAATTAAAATTAGTGTTAACGAACAGTAAAATCACAACAATTTTTACTGATAGTTATTTTCAAACTTGCCTCCATAGATCGAAGTCCCTGACTGCAGAACCTCTTCCACGTGTCTGGCAGGAACAACTCTTCCTCTGGATCTGCCGTGGAAGTCACACACAGCGAAACGAATATAGTCAAAGTGTTTCATCTCTGCCATGATTCCTCTGTCAGTTCTCGTCAAATCTTTCTAAAACAAACTAAAACAAAAGTGTCTACAATGACTTCAAAATGTGCTGGGCTATGATGCAATTAAACTGTGTTTCGTCATAAACGATAAGCATGAGGCAAGGGAGCGAGTTTTAACCTGTGATGATATGTATGCAAACAGTCAGTGTAAGCTGAGGTGATGTATAACTTGATGTATGAGAGTAATGATGTCCATAATCCCATAGTAAAATCTCGATTCTGTGTCAAATGGCAATTTCAGAACTTGAGGACTACAATATTATATAATGTGATATTTTTGAGTAAATGTCATTTTTCAAACTTACCTGGTTGAAAAAACCAACATTGTTCATTCCTTCCCCCGAAGAGTTCCTCAACATATATCAAACAGTCGCTACCCGTTATAGGTGATGCTCAAGTCTCTCACATCATTAGTCTGTAGTGCAAGCAAGCATTAAACCCAAATGTGCGTTAGTTTTTCAATGACAATTACACCAAAACGCAATTATTTTTACATACATGAGGTTTGAAAATTCAACATTGCCAGATTATGTCAATACAGCGCATATATAACTCAACAAATGTTTCAATAAATCTAAAATTAGTTTAAGAGGGAAGTGCAGACCTGTCATTTTGTCAAAATGTGATAATATTTAAGTTAGTTCAATCTCATATCCACGAGACCAAACGATTTGTATAATATGCATGTTTTGTATGTATCAATCTTGACTCTTACATTTCTTCTTCTCTGTTCAGTATCTGTTGTCTTTACCAAAATGAATGTTATTATATTTTTGTACAATGTATATACAAAGGAAAAGGTGTTCTAAGTTGGACAACTTGTACTTAATCCAATTCTTTGTGAATAAAATATGTTTAAACCAAGCGCCTGGGGCGCCTAGCATTTCCATTTCACGGCACTTGAAGTGGTCAGCGCCTGTGGAGATCTCAGCGCTTGTAACGCTTGGCGCTTGACATGCTCGAGGAGCTAGGGTCGCGTGGACTCCAAGGTTTTACTCTCTTGTGATCGTTCGGCCGAATAGAGATTTGAACAAATCCTGGCTCATACATGACTTGAAGGATTTCAACCACTCCTTCCTCGTTCAGCCGCCATATTTTCGATTCTTGACCGTGCAGTCAGTAATGCGGTTACTGGAGCCCCTGAACTTGATGATTTCCCTGGAAATTCACAATCTTCCTGCGGATCGCAGATACCTCAGATTCGTCCTGGCAGATCGCGACTTCCAGTGGAATGTTCTTCCATTCGTTGCTCTTCACGCGAGTGACTCAACCCATAGTCCAGTTCTTGCACAAGCACGATGTGCAATTTGCAATGTATCTAGACGACAGATTTGGACAACATCACTCCCCGTCTGTTCTCAAGGCAAAACATGACTTTGTGATCGCGTTGTTCAGGCGCCTGGGTTGGCATGTCAATTTGGACAAGTCCTATCTGGAGCCAGTGACGTCGCTAGTCTTCCTAGGTGTTCGTCTTGACACCGTCCATTTCAAAGCCTTTGTCATGAGGGAACGGGTGGGGCGATACGAGAGACTCTCCTCAGGAAGTGACAACACCTACTAGGTCTATTGACCTCGGCACAATACTTTACTCTAAGGGGCAGGCTCCAACTTACAGGTCTTCCTAAACACGCACGTGAAGGAGTCGTGACTCATTTCCAGTGCTTCCGGGACTTGTTCACCATCTTGTCTGGTGGGAACAAGAGACCAACGTCCTATGCGGGGTTCGCTTTCGGAGGCCCCAAGCCATGGCCCAGTTGTATGTAAATGTAAGTTGTATGCCTCTACCCAAGGATGGGGAGCTGATCTGGGCTCAGATCAGGCTTCGGGCATGTGGTCTTCTGTACAAGCGGAGAGACACACCAATGCTCTGGAGCTGGATGTGATTCGCCTTGCAATCGATCAGTCCTGTGCATACACACGCACCCGAGAGTATTCAAGAGCCTATGTCTTCAGTTTGACAGGCCACACATAGATCTGTCCGCAACTTGGCGGAATCACCAGCTGCCGACTTACGTATCTCCCGTACCCGATCTGCAAGCCTGGAGCCGGGACATGCTCTCATTAGAATGGGAAGTGATCGTCGCCTACACCTATCCCCCTTCCGCCATCCTGACTCAGGTGGTAGGCAAAATTCAGGAGACCGGGTTCTCAGTCTCCTTCTCATAGCACTGAAGTGGCCAGCAAGACCGTGGTATTTGCCCCTCCGGAGGATGTGTTTGCAGGAGCCTGTCCCTCTTCCTCTTCATCTTCACGTTTGGATTGTCTCCAAAGGGGACTGAGAAGTGCAGGCTTCTCTAAGTCGGTGGCTGAGGCGGAACAGCCCAGAGGAGTTCAACCAGGAAACTATACGAGTTCCAATGGGACTCGTTCATATCATTTTGTGACAAGGAAGGGTTTGATATCCAGTCAGTGACCTTTCCCTAGGTCGCTGAATATCTGTTTCATCTGCGTACCTAGAGAGGGCTCAAAGTCTCCTCTTTCAATATGAATCTAGCGGCAATCATGTTCGTCCTTCATAAGAGCACCTGAACTTGGACGTGTCTGTGCTCAAGGGACTTGACAAAACATATTGAAATATTGATGGGCGCCAGAAGCTCAAACCCCCAGAATGGGACTTAGCAGTGGTACTCAACCACCTTAAGCCTGACTTTAATGAGCCGTTAACAAAGACGACGATTCTTTGTCTCACAGTTAAAACAGCCTTTTTGGTTGCAATGGGCTCGGGCACCAGGATATCTGAGTTACATGCTCTGCAGGCGGATCTTTCCGATTCAAGGTGAGAGATGGGGATTCTGCAACTCTAGGGTTGGCTCCTGATTTCCGCTGATGAGCGCAGCAGGTCCTTCACCTTACCATCTGTCCGATCAGGGCACTCTGCGTGTACACAGTGCGCACACGATCTCTTCTCCAGGGGAGACGTAGGCTCTTCCTGCCTCATTCACAGACAAGGGTTAAGGAGATTGGTTAAGGAGTTACACAGCTGGGGATGCAAGTCTTCCCCCCACACCGGGTCCCAGCGGGGCTGCCGTTTAGGGGGTTCCCACCCCTGCGCTGAGCGGTTCATACCCCTCCCAAGTTTTTCATCCTGAATAAAACTCTTGTATCTTTCTTGTCGGGTTTTTATTGTTTATTGTCTTAAGTTGGCGACCCTTGTGGTCCTCTTAGAGTCCATCTCCCCTTTTGCGGCTGACCTTAGGGTCTCTCTATCCTAGAGGCGATCAGGCCTCGCGGATCTTTTAGTCGCCAACCCCCATTACAGTTGGGGAAGAGCTACCATACCCTGTGCTAAGGTTCTCTTCGCAACCCACCACCTGCTGTGGCAATCTGGCTACGGTGAGTTGTCTACGGGAGTATGTATATAATAGTACGTTTTTGATTAAACGTCGTAATTTAATCTCACCATTGACAAATCACCGGTCTTTTGTTTTATGTCCAGCCTCCCCTGTTTACGAGTTCACTAATAGTTATTAGACTCCAGAGGAAAAGATGAGGTGGTGACGTCACGCCCCCTAGCAGAGACACATGCGGACGGGGACAGGATAGGTAAATCTGCTTTTGTTTACAATGTTATACAGTGTCGAGTGGATAATTAAGGGGGAATTATATGGCTACGGTGAGTTGTCAAAGGTGAGTATAAATTATGATGTTTAATCAAAAACGTAATGTATAAGAATGTGTTTCTATTATATATACAAATGAAAAGTAGAAACATACGAATAACAAACACATAAAATAAGCAAACTAAGTTTTTTACAGGATGTAAGTGTTTAGCATCTTGTGTAAGATCAACATTATTTCGTCGGATTAGTCCAATTGCCTACATGTGAAAATATCTTATTGTCAAAACACAAACCTATAAATTATCTGGGAAATTGATCACACCCGACAATTTCATTTCGGCTAAGTCAACTTATTATATCTTTCAACCTATCAATTGGGACGTTAGATTGTTTGCGACACGCATACCTTAATGAAATGTTACCGCTTTGTAAACACAAGATTGGCGTGTGAGTAGTAAGATGTTATAAAGCCATGAAAAATTTAACAATCAAAGCATACTCCCAATCAACACTTAACAGGGGGTAAAATCATATGACGACACTCGTTGTATCAAAACCTGAATAAGGGGTAAGTCAGCGCGCTGATGGGCGTCTCTGGTTGAGAGAACACACAAATAGTCCGATGTCATTTAACAGCACTGGTCATGACAGATCATTAGTAACGACGCCACTGGCCGTCATTAGCTGCAAATGTGATAACAGGATCATTAATACATACAGCATATCAACAAGGATAAGAGGACCATCAACAACGTACAGCAGGATCATTAACTGCGTAAAACAGGACATTCAATAACATACAATTCATGTAGGGAAATCAACAAGTAGGATCATCAGCAATATCAAAATACAAAATAATCACCAAATACAAGAGGACCATCAACAAGTACAAGAGATCATCAACAAGTACAAGAGGAACATCAACACATACAAGATATAATCATCAAGTACAAGAGGACCATCAACATTTACAAGTGGACCATTAACATGTACAAAAGGAACATCAACACGTACAAGAGAACATCAAAAAGGAAAAGAGGACCATCAACATGTACAAGAGGAACATCAACACGTACAAGAGGAACATCAACAAGTACAAGAGGAAAATCAACATGTACAAGAGGATCATCAACAAGTGCAAGAGGAACATCAACAAGTACAAAAGGAACATCAACACGTACAAGAGGAACATCAACGAGTACAAGAGGAACATCAACAATTACTAGAGGACCATCAACACGTACAAGAGGAACATCAACACGAACAAGAGGAACATCAACACGTACGAGAGGACCATCAACAAGTACAAAAGGAACATCAACACGTACAAGAGGAACATCAACACGTAAAAGAGGAACATCAACAAGTACAAGAGGACCATCAACATTTACAAGAGGAACATCAACACGTACAAGAGGACCATCAACAAGTACAAAAGGAACATCAACACGTACAAGAGGAACATCAACAAGTACAAGAGGAACATCAACAAGTACAGAGGACCATCAACATTTACAAGAGGACCATCAACAAGTACAAGAGGAACATCAACACGTACAAGAGGAACATCAACAAGTACAAGAGGAACATCAACAAGTGCAAGAGGAACATCAAAAAGTACAAAAGGAACATCAACACGTACAAGAGGAACATCAACGAGTACAAGAGGAACATCAACAATTACTAGAGGACCATCAACACGTACAAGAGGAACATCAACACGAACAAGAGGAACATCAACACGTACGAGAGGACCATCAACAAGTACAAAAGGAACATCAACACGTACAAGAGGAACATCAACACGTAAAAGAGGAACATCAACAAGTACAAGAGGACCATCAACATTTACAAGAGGAACATCAACACGTACAAGAGGACCATCAACAAGTACAAAAGGAACATCAACACGTACAAGAGGAACATCAACAAGTACAAGAGGAACATCAACAAGTACAGAGGACCATCAACATTTACAAGAGGACCATCAACAAGTACAAGAGGAACATCAACACGTACAAGAGGAACATCAACAAGTACAAGAGGAAAATCAACATGTACAAGAGGACCATCAACAAGTGCAAGAGGAACATCAAAAAGTACAAAAGGAACATCAACACGTACAAGAGGAACATCAACGAGTACAAGAGGAACATCAACAAGTACTAGAGGACCATCAACACGTACAAAAGGAACATTAACACGTAAAGGAGGAACATCAACACGTACAAGAGGAACATCAACACGTACAAGAGAAACATCAACAAGTACAAGAGGACTATCAACATTTACAAGTGGACCATCAACATGTACAAGAGGAACATCAACACGTACAAGCGGAACATTAACACGTATAAGAGGAACATCAACACGTACAAGAGGAACATCAACAAGAACAAGAGGAACATCAACACGTACAAGAGGAACATCAACAAGTACAAGAGGAACATCAACAAGTACTAGAGGAACATCAACAAGTACAAAAGGAACATCAACACGTACAAGAGGAACATCAACAAGTACAAGAGGAACATCAACAAGTACTAGAGGACCATCAACAAGTACAAGAGGAACATCAACACGTACAAAAGGAACATCAACATGTACAAGAGGAAAATCAACACATACAAGGGGAACATTAACACGAAAAAGAGGAACATCAACACGTACAAGAGGAACATCAACATGTACATAAGGAACATCAACACGTAAAAGAGGAACATCAACATGCACAAGGGGAACATCAACACGTACAAGAGGAACATCAACAAGTACAAAAGGAACATCAACACGTACAAGAGGAACATCAACAAGTACAAGAGGAACATCAACACGTACAGAGGAACACCAACACGTACAAGAGGAACATCAACACGCACAAGAGGACCATCAACATATACAAGAGGAACATTAACACGTAACAGGAACATCAACACGTACAAGAGGAACATCAACACGTACAAGAGGAACATCAACAAGTACAAGAGGAACATCAACATGTACAAGAGGAACATCAACACGTAAAAGAGGAACATCACCACGTACAAGAGGAACATCAACATGTACACAAGGAACATCAACACGTACACGAGGACCATCAACACGTACAAGAGGAACATCAACAAGTACAAAAGATACATCAACATGTACAAGAGGAAAACCAACATGTACACAAGGAACATCAACACGTAAAAGAGGACCATCAACAAGTACAAGAGGAACATCAACATGAACAAGAGGAACATCAACACGTAAAAGAGGAACATCACCACGTACAAGAGGAACATCAACATGTAAAAGAGGACCATCAACAAGTACAAGAGGAACATCAACATGTACAAGAGAAACATCAACACGTAAAAGGGGACCATCAACACGTACAAGAGGAACATCGACATGTACATGAGGACCATCAACAAGTACAAGAGGAACATCAACATGTACATGAGGAACATCAACAAGTACAAGAGGAACATCAACAAGTACAAGAGATCTTAAACAAGTAGAACAGGGCCAGCATGAAAACAGCAAATACACACCTTTCCTTCAGGTTTCAGTTAAATCAATTATACTAACTTCTGATGTACAATAACTACAAGCTCCGAAACGTCATGTCGCTCATGATAAAAATGTCAATGTTATGTACAGAGTATAATAAATTAAGCTCACATTACACGTAGCGTTTATTAACTAGATTTATCAGCTTTAAATAAACATATCACGTTAAAGAACGCAACATGATGTGGCTTTTAACTGACTCATTATTACTGCTGCATTATGCAGATTGAATACAACTATTAATACTGAGAATTACATACAGACAGATCCTATTGAAAATGTCACGCCCAGTGCCCAAATTAGAAATGAAATTGCATTATGACAGATTGAGATTAAGTGATATAGACAATGTTTTTTAGGACATCAAAGGCTTTATACAGAGGTTATAGTATCAGTATTACTAAAAGGAAGTATATTATATATAATTTATTCGATATTTGAGGCCATCGGCCCATGCACAACATTGATTATACATAAATTCTCATAATGAAAGTAACAAATACTATGTGTTTAACCCTCAAAGGCATTCGCGTTCTTTGATCACATTAGGCACAAGGTGGGCCTCCGAGCCCCAGGTGTATTACATTTACGAAGGTGACACAACCAATACAGTTAATATAGTGCTATGTACCTGCACTTGCTATACTAATAATGGAGAAGTTGGAAGAATAAGTTGAGCTCCACCAAACTTGTGCCTTTGAGGGTTAACATATTTTGAAACCTTAATAACAATTTCACGAATTAATATAAAAAAATTAATAACAATTTTTACTGCATACAAGTAATTTATAAGAATGAAATGTAGGGTTATCAGAAAATCTAGGTGGAATGAACTAACTACTTATTGAATTATAATAAGAGCAAACAAAAAGTGTATAACATCTTTCACTACATTACCATTACAATTCTTACAGATACATTAATCTATACCCTGCCGTCGACCAATAGTCGTTTGAATAGGTGATTCATCGAATATTAGCAAACACAGATATCTCCTAAACTCTTTATTTCTAACCATCATGATGTAATAGTCTGTATAAAAAGTGATGTTATTTGAAGATAATATCTTAACCTATCAGACGAATTTATGTTACTTAAAATTACTTGTATATTACATTCACATAAGCGTTGCCTAAACGATCTTATAAAAACCTCCATATTTCCAATATCCTGAAAACCAAGACTTCCGTTTTCTTCAAGTTTACCTGAAGACCCCACTTTTTACAAAAACTGTCCAAAATATTTATCTTCCGCTGTAAACCAATGACTAACACAAATCTTCTGCATACAATAATAACCATATTTCCATAAATTTAGGACCAACTGATATACCTCTGAGAGTCATCATACTTTGAAGTTCTAACATAAACTTGGATGGACTAATAATCCACCCTTGGCGAACACCACTTAATGAATCGAAGAAATCTGAAACTGAAGTATTAGACACTTTAACTGCACACTGAATTTTAGAATACATAGCCTTCAATAGAACTAAAACACTCCGATGAAACCCTCTCTTCAGTATAGAGTACCAAAGAAGTTTTCTATTCATAGAATCAAAAGCCTTTTGGAAATCTACGAAAATACAATAAAAACCGTCCTCCTTTGTGGATAGATACTTTTTTGTAAATATATTGTCAACCGTACAATAACCACGTCTAAAGCCAGCCCGTGCTTCTGGGACTTACTCATACAATTCAGCAAAGTGAGCTAATATATTATTTATAATCGCTGTCAAGCATTTTCCCAATGTGTCTATCAAGGATGTACATTTATAATTATTTACATTTGTCACACCTCCCTTCTTATGTAAAGGTATAAAACACTTAGCCCAAATAGATAGAAACACAAATTACATCAAAATATTACTTACACAGTCCGTTTATTCAGAAATATGATTGTCTCTAATTTACTAATTATGTTTATATTAATAAAATGTGATTCAATTTTCTAATGATTGAATTTGCATGAGGAATTGTTTACCAACCTAGACTGGTATATTTATCATATTACAAATATGATATATAAATGTAAATCAATGGCTATTCCTTAAAATTTAAATACATACCTGTCCCTTATCCCGCAATAGATAATGTGAAGTAATATTGTATACATTATACAAAGCCATCTAAGCTTGAAGAAAACTTCGTATAATTTCTATACTGGACGATTCATTCAGAACCCTTCCGAACAAGGAAATACAATCCCACCAGAACGTTCCTCAAGTGAGCAGAAATGCATCTCGAACGATGCACTCATATGCATTCGAAATCATTCTGACTTCTTTCTGACTGCATTCTTGCATTCTAATATTCTTGTTCCACTCACTTGATTGCATACGAGATCTGCAACGTGTTACAACCGGGATGCACAGGAATGATAGCGAATTTAGATAAACTTACTATTACTGCTGATTCTGCTTGATTCAGAAGGGACTGGAACTCGATTTGTCAGGTGAGAATTAATAGTCAATCTAGAATGGTTGTTCTGTTTGCTTCAACGATGTATTAAACAATCGTCATACTTATTGCAAAATATTATCCATGTTTAGTATTTGTCATAACCAAGAAACCTCACTTAAGTTTATTTGAATATTTGATCTGTCACACTATACGATTTACGATTTATAATATATTGTCAGATGTTTTTGCCATCATGTTCTGGTGTAAAGGATAGTATACGCATATGGTTGTCTTCTTTACAGCATATATACATACTATGCTAACATAACAACTTCAATCTGATGTCAATCCATTGAAACAAGTATAAGAGTACCCCAATCACCTTCATTTATCAACTAAACTGAAGTATAAAATAAAGTACACTCCTCAGTTGTCTTTATCATATGTATGATTTTCAATTACAAATATCTTAAATTTTCGACATCATACTCTTAACCTGAAAAGTGCAGGTGTTTAGTCATCAGCCAAGGAATACTTCTTTTGTGTTTTTTAATATTGTTTTTGAAAAAATGATATTTCGATTTTATAATTGTCCAAAAATATTGTGTATAAAGCACAACTGTTCATCGAAATGTAAGACATCTTTGTGAAATCAATAAATGTGCCTCGTTCTGCAAACATTTACAACATTATAAACATGGTAGGGGTCATAATGGTGTAAATTTCATGTTTTGCCCCTGTCTACATTAAACAAAGATATTCTAACTAAAATTAACCAGTCACCAATGTCATTCATTCAAACTACTGCAGATAGGTGTTATTGTATCATGCCATAATCAAATGCATCTCAATTTTTTTAAATATTGAATTAATCGAAACCAACTGAGGTGTGTACTTTCTTTTGTACTTCAGTTTATATGTAACATCATCACAGACGGAGGAAAGGACAAAGATTCATTACCTTTATTGCTCACCAACCTCCCTGGAGTGGTCAGTACCCATATAAACAAAATAGTCAGCAAAGTTGGCTAAACTCTGGAGGCGTCACTGCGTTATTGCCCTCACTCTAACATCAACATCTGGAATACCGCCTATCTAGTTACAACAAAACCGACAATATATCCTTAGAAAGGCTACAGCAATCAGCAGCAAGATAGAAAACGCCAGACTGATATATGCGTTTATTTCTTGTCATAAAGATGTTGGAAGATGTCAGTTTAAAGTCTCTAGGAGAAGAATGCCAGGGACACACGTTTGAACTATGTCACAAAATAGTGAATGAGGTAAGGGTCACCACCAAAAGACCCACTCAAGCAAATCTGCGACGAGGCTAAAATCAGTGTAGGTAGCTATGGTATATGGGCTTGTGAGACTTTTAATAAGTAAGTAGGTATCAACTCATTAAATGATTTTTGATAAAGGTAACTCCTCCGAGTTTCATTAGAAATTAATTCCATTTCTAAAGCCCACTGTGCCCGTCTGGTAGGAGAACCTCTTTCAGGACCGTCTATTGTGCGAAACAATGAAATCACTGGAGCGTGAGCGAGCTATTGTAGGGTCTAGGGCTCGCCCGCGGAGTTAAAGGGCCCTTCCGACTATTCGCAACACACAAAACATTCTTTTCCCAAAAAAACATTTCTTTTCATAATTAGTTAGTCAAATACTTTTTAAAGCAATTGAAGTTTGGAAATTATTGATACTATGCAGATATTCAGTTATATTCTGATTGTTATGAAATTAGTACTATGCAGTTACATATATAGTTGAATACTATAGGTATCGACAGTCAGTCTCGATGAGGTCATTCCTTTTTTACATATGAACTTTAAAATGTTTTAAAACATAAAAACTGCATATATCTTCAACACTTAAAGTGCTTTTGAATAAAATGTAAACATAATTTAATCCATTATGAAGTTATTTAAATTTACAAAGATTAAGAAAAAAAGTTTCATAACTTGATGTATTTTATCTCTTAGAACTTATATTGTCAATTAAAAATGTATCTGCTTTCATTGGCACACTTGTCTCAGACAACTGGTTAATTCAACTGATGCCGTGAATATGTTGAAGCCAAGAAACTGTTAGTGAAAGTACCTGGATTGTCATCGTCAGGCACAGCGGAATGAAATAGGTAGAAGTTCAAAAGAAATGATCGAAATATACATCGTAGGGTTACAAGTCATGGTATGAAAAAGTTGCTTTAAAAAATTCATGACACAGAAGATGTTTTTGATGCATGAAGATCCTGCGAACCAGTATGCGCAACTCGTGGAGAAGACTGATGGATACGAAATCAATGTACTTGAACAGCTGTCAAGTCCTAACATTCCGAGGGGTATTTTGCAGAAAAGGGTTGGTTTTCGGATCATTCACATGTCAATCTCCAGACGTCTACAACAATTTGGGTTTGAATGCTACGTCCCGTGCTGAAAACTCATTTTGAATGGCTGGAGAAACACTAGAAGAGAATGGGGGCAGGATTGGAACCATTTTCCTTTCGCCAACAAATTTGTTTTCAATAATTTTAGTAATAGTCGTACGTTGTAAATAAGGAGTCTCCAAAGTAAGATATATTGAAGTTATTATTCAGAGGCGACTGTTAGAGACCCACTCCCAAAGCCTATATTTGAGGATATGGTCAGAAAATGGCATCTTGAAAATTAGAAGCTGGTTGATATTCTTTATTGCCAGAAATGTCAGAATGTGATAACCAATGACCTAAAAGACGACGTGACTGTCCTGTATTTCTGATAAAAAAAATTAAAAAACACTGTTCATTTTTCCATGAGTGGTTGTTAATTTTTGGCTTTCCGCAACATACCATAATTGGAATAGCCTTGAAATTCTCAAGACATAAACCCTATTTATACTCTATGAGACGTTATTGGCAAAACAGCTGCCAGGGGAATGCCTACTTCAAACTAGAATCTTTGAAAGTTGGTAAATAAATTTTGGTATTTTGTCTAAAAGGATACCTGTCGTAGTATATATAAAGGTACTGAGAAGAACAAAAGGGATTAATGTTCCTTATTGAATGTACTTTCTTATGAAACCAAATAGTGCTACACTACAATCATTTATAAACTTGTTATTAGTGTCTGAAGTCTCCAAGGTCTTGTAAACATAGCAATGTAACAAACTTTTGTTCAGCAGCTGTAGTGTACCGCTTTAAGGACAATGATAAATATTCAATGTAATGATCATACTTAACTGGTTAAGAACATTCAATCGAACCCAAAGCCATGTCTGTATAAATACATCACTAGGGAAAATAGAGCAATACTAAATAGGATTCAATGATCTATCTATTTATCTATCTGATTTGTGTAACTGCTGCATACACGTGTGAAGTACAGGGCTAATCTTAGTGTAACCCTCCACATTTCCTAATAACATACTTTATTACCCATATGGTTGAAAATAACCGAGTTGATATTATTGATATGAGCACATGTGCACATATCATGTTTGCCTAGCAACCATTGTTTCACCGCAACCTCCCGTATTGTGTCGTCTGTGACGTCATACAACGATTGTTCGTGACGTCACCGTTGCTTGCTATCGCAAGAGAAGTGGGCCGTTTCCTTGTATTTTTACGCGATTCAAATGGAATAAATACATAAATAATAATTATTACACACGAAAGCGTGTCATATGACTTTTACGAAACTCGTGCAAATTTGTGTATAACCCTCGCTCTCGTTCGGGCAATAAAAAAATTCACACTCGTTGACAAATCAAACACTCAAATGACACACTTCCTCGGGTAATAATCTCTATATAGTATTATATATTGGGGTATCATATTTGCTGTTCCATAATGAAGACCACACAACATACCATTGGCAATATATATATATATATATATATATATATATATATATATATATATATATATATATTATTAATAGACTTTTTAGGTAAAACTCTTATAACGCACCTATTTCGAAATTGAGGACTTTGCGAGTGTTCTATTTTTTTAATTGATCAATATTTTATATGAATCGTTTTACTGAATGTTAATTTATGAGTGCATTTATACATATGGCCTTTAAAATTAATTTTGTTCTTTGATACATCAATAAGAAGACTAAGTAGTTCTCTCAAAAGTAAAATGTTAACCGAATGACAGAACATTATCGTGGCCTTCGTGGGTAGGACTTGAACATATAAAATTTCTATACAACGTACATTTCCCAACAAATACTAATGAGAAAACTTTCATCAGTCCATCATTTCTTAGAAATAGCACATGGGCAGAATTAAAGGTACATCCATTGTGTTTAATAAAATTGTATTTGTCTTTAATATATTCCAACTCACCATATGTGCTGTTAACATTAAAACAAATTCACTCAGCTTGCATATTCATCTACAATCGCCAAATATATCATAATTACCAGTTTCCAATTAAAATCAAGTAACATCATTATGCATGTGTAGAAATCGAAACTTCACGTCCTATTTACAAGCACAGTTGTTATATGACCTATTAAACATTATCAAACCAAATTTGTCATGTCTGTTGTAAATAAGATTCTAAAATAAAGTTTGATATATTCGCGCGTGTCAATCGTGATGCATTGTCCGGTTTTCGATCAGAAATCACTACTTTTACCTTCATATCGTCAATACACAAAGGTGACTATCATCAAATGATAGTTTTCGGTAACAGTCGATCGGTACTTCTCGATAAAGTAACACCATTTAAAACGTTTGGAATATGTGACCCCTATCAACACAATGGATGTACCTTTAGATGCTTCTCACTTGCAACTACAAATGATTAGGCATTCATGCGTTCGTGGATTGTATTTCCCAAAAATGTAAGTGAGTAAGTCTAGACTTTTCAATCATTAAACGAACACAAACAGCACGACAGGTATCAATCTGCTTTTCTAATTTGAACATGTGTCTAGGATTGTTTTCAACAAGCTGTGCGTTTCAGATTATGGTTGTTTAGAGTGGACAAAAAGGACAAAAATATTAACTAAAACAAAAGAGTTCTGGATACCTCCAACCTCAAACATTTCCCAGAATAAAGTATTTAAGAGATAAGTCTATAAAACGTGTTTGTATGGGTAAGATGTAATGGCTTTTCAGCACACGTAGCACTAAAGTAGTGTCAAAATGCTAAACAAGTTTGTTTCGACATGAAATAAGACTTATCATATATCGAGATAAAGGAAATACATATATGTCAATTCTAATATCACAGAAACGTCCCATTTACGGCTAAACATACTAGAGTTAAACTACTTACCTCTAACTCTTAGTGCAACAGACATTGCTTTCGGTAGGATCGGCAACAATTCAGATGATGTAAATCTAATTGTATTGTTTCCAAACCAATTCATTTCTTTGGTACATTCAACGTGTGATTGTGTGGATAACACTGTAAAACGTTTGAATACATTCTGTCAATGGTATTATATGTTTCAATGCATACTATTTCATTATTCACTTTCTGCAAATGCAATTATAAATAGTTTGTGTTCAATTCCTGAAAGGAATTCCATTTGCGTATTTAAATTAATCCCTATCGATAAAGCAAGATGAAAGATATTAATATTCATCACTTCAAAATTACTTGTGATATACAACTAGATTAATCATGCAAATATAGGACTCCTAATATACATACCATTCATAAATAATTAATAGGGTGCAGCGTATTGCACCACTCCTAACATATAGTAGGGACTGCAGCGCAAAAATTTCAAAATATTGTTTTCAAAATCTTTTTGTTATTTATCTTTAAGAAGGATATAAATAAAGGTAAAAAAAAGTGTTCGTACCTATTTGCGATAATTAGTTAGTGAGTACCGACACTTACAATATCACTACCCCCAGGGAATCAAAATCCTGAATGTTTACACAAATTGGATCACTCTTCCTATTTTTGTTTCAGAAATTATAATATCAAAATTGTCATTCTATTGTGTACTATAGGTCTGTTGCAGTATTGCCACAAATTTTCACAAAATTATATCAACTTTAATTAATGTTTCCGACAATGAACATTTCTGCCACGCCCCAAAACCATGATATGACAAAGCATGCCAACTCTTCAATGAGTACTTTTCTGTTTTGTAGATGTTCCTTTTTTACCACGACAATAGATATACTTAATGTAATATTTAACATCCCAAATTTGAATACTCTGAACAATTGTATTATCCTCCAATGTACAAGATGATGAAAGCCATTCCCCTACAAAAAGTATGAACATGTACGTGTTAAAAGCTCACGTGGCAAGCCTAACACACAGTGCACATATTGCACCGTCATTAGTTCTATACCGTAATTACAATACTGATTGGATAATCAAAGTAACACAAGGAATCAATGATCTTACATAAATGTATCTGTACGAAATATCCTTGTTAAAGAAAGGAATTAGCTCGCTCATATACCCTCACTTTCAACGTTAGTAAAAGTAAAAAGTTTCCAAATAGTAAAATCAGAGTGTGAAGTTTCAGAGATACGCTTCAAAAGTACAATATGACAATTCTACAGATATTAACATTCTGTCATAATTTAATGAACACCACTCAAATCTAATTAAGATATTGGTATAATTTTATAATTTTTAATGAAGCCAACATCTTTATTTGAGGAATTACATGTATGCTTCAGACAAAAGGCTTCCTCAGAGAGACTGTTTGGGCCAAGAAATCCTCACAAAAAGAAATTCATATAAATGGGAACTTGAAATCATGGTGGACATGTGTGACCAGTTTGGTGAAACTTTTTTTGGAAGGACCTCGGTTCATTTTTGCTGAACTCTTTAAACTTTGGATATAGAACAGGTAATTTGTCAATCACCCAGAGACAAGGCTTGATTACGTGTATCCCCAAAGGAAACAAGCCAAAGAAATTTCTAAAAAACTGGCGACCGACCGATATCACTCTTGAACACCTCCTATAAAGTAGGTTCAGCTACCGTTGCCAACAGAATTAAGAGAGTTTTTTCCATGTATTATTAACGAGGACCAAAAAGGTTTTATCAAAGGTAGATTCATAGGGGAAGTAACTAGATTGATTTATGATTTGATGGAACACACTGAATCTCAGGCCTATTACTCTCGGTTGACTTTGAAAAAGCGTTCGATTCAGTCGACAGAAGTTACCTCATAAATGTTCTGTCTTTCTTTAACTTTGGTTCTAGTGTTCAAACATGGATTAAGACATTTTATCACGATATAGAATCGAGAATTATGGTAAATGGATTTGCCACAGGACCTTTTATGATCGAACGTGGATGTCGACAAAGAGACCCTATCGCCCAATATTTGCTTATTCTCTGTGTAGAAATATTAGGAATAATGATACGCAATGATAGTAAAATCAAGGGAATACGTATTGGTAACATTGAATACATTTTGTCTCAATTTGCTGATGATACAACACTTGCACTGGACGGATCCGAAAAAAGCCTCTATGCAGTTTTAAATGTTCTACAATTATCTGCTCGATTTTCTGGACTGAAGATAAATGTTGACAAAACAAAACTTATTTGGATAGGTTAAAAAAAGAGGACGCGTTACAAACTGTGCAAGGAATATAACTTTGATTGGTCCCAGACCCAATTCACTTTATTGGGAATCGACTTTGATATTGATCTAGACAACATGATTGAGTTAAATTATAAGGATAAATAGGATTAATAGCAGTAATAAATGGAGCCACACTATCATAAACAGATTACCTCATACATATTCCATCTGGTCCGACAGTTCGAAATGTATACAGAATTGCAATACAACATTATCAAACAAATTCTGGAGAGATGTTTTTAATGTATGGGAAATCTTTCTTACAAAATGTGAATCAAACATTCTGTCAGAAGATCAGATAAAAAGTCAATCAATTTGTAATAACCATAATATTACAATCAATAAAAACCGATCCTCTATCAAAACTGGAAAAATAATGGTATTGTATTTGTAAATGATATATTAAACTATGACGATCAGTTTATGACATTTGAAGATTTTTGTGAGAAATACCGAATCAAAACCAATTTTCTTGTCTTTGAGGGAATAAAGGCAGCAATAAGATCATACGCTAGCACGCATAATATTTGTACATTTACAAGTCCTTTACAGCACCCTATATATCAATTTAATTATCAACAAGTGAACACGCCTGCTGGAAACAAACACGTTTACAACATTTTGTTCGATTCAACCTTTACCAAGTTACCATGCTTTTCCAAGTGGGAACGTGTTCTGGATAATACCTTTATTGATAAAGAGTGGATGATTTTTAACATTATTTCAAATAAATGTACTCAGAGCACTGAATTAAGGTGGCTACACTATAGGATTATCCACAACATTTTACCAACAAAATGTCTTCTTTATAGAATGAAATATTCAAATTCGCCATTTTGCTCCTTATGTCTAAAGGAAATCGAAACTATAGAACATCTCTTTTGGGAATGCGACATCGTGAGGAAAATATGGTGCAAAGTGACAGATTGGCTACAAACCATACAAGTATCAATAAAAAAAAATTCTATGGAAAATGTTTTGTTTGGATTTAAAAATAAAAATAAAAATCCTATAAATGTAATCATCCTTCTGATCAAACAATATATATTCAAATGTGCTCTTGGAAATTATGCACCTCATATCGAATTTATAAAGAAAGATATCAACAAATACTACAATATCACTAGCTATATAGATTTATCGAATGGAACTGAGCATCATCTTCTTAAATTTTGGTCAACATTGCACTTGTTGTTAGATTGAATATTAACATGTTGAAGTGTTGTATTTTATTGTATTGCAATGTATTGTATTGACTCTGTATATGATGTGTGCCTGTAACGCAAAATATGGAAAATAAAATAAAAAAAATAAAAAAAGTTTGGTGAAACCAGCATGTCCTCATAGAGACATTTGTAACATTTTAAGAATAGACACATGGACGGATACGCGGATCGCTATATAATTATTTTAATTTTTTTAATTTTTTTTATTTTTTATTTCCATATGTTTTTACAGGCATGACATTAATATAATCTGCTGATAGCACATAAATATGAGGAAATATACACTTCATATATACTGTACATCACATGTCTAATGATAAACACAAGTATACATGTACGTGCTAACTAGGTCGAAACGATTACAAAAAGAAGACAGATATATAATTATACCCTCGAACACTTTTATAAGTATATTCGTACAATGTACCAAGTGCTTTGGTGATGGCTCTCCCCCTTGATTTACCTATTTTCTAAATAAGCATATTTCAAAGATATTTGAGATCCCATTACTTAATATAAATGGGGAATCAATTGTGTACAAACTGTGTGAATGAGGAAAGTCAGCCTGAAGCAAACAATTAATGACGTAAAAAAACAAAACAAATTGTATCAAATAGAAAGTAAGATAAATACCATTATTTTCAGAAAATTTATACAAGCATAAAGAATCGCTCGCTGCTAATTTGAATACAATTTTCTGTGCTTAATATTGTTAACATCTTCCACAGGAGGCAAGTTCCAAAAAATGTTCTTTAAAATACATGATCCTTCAATAATTATCAGGTACAGTTTGTTTCTGGAAATGAGATCCAGGCTCCAGCGATCTTACAGAAGTCAGTATGTGAATATACCAGATAAGTAGGTTTATGTGAGTGTTAGAAAATATGGTGTTTAGTGAACACACTTACAAAGAACTGTGCAATGTTTAAAAGAAGTCAAGGTACAGTATTATTTATGAGTAGATTTAAAAAGGAGTTTTGTTATTTGTATGTTTGGCGTAAATCTTTCGACGCTATGATGAACGATCCAGAATTGAGTTTGAAATCTGAAAAGGTCATGTAGTAAATAAGTCATTTAGAGTAGCCTTGGAGAGTTTGCTGATTATTCGTAACAAATCTTTTTAGTGCATAACACTTTCATAACAATAAAAAATGCAGATGAAGACTGTCCATGTATCCATAGATGTTTGTTTTATTCTGACAATACTGAACAATTCTACAAATCAAAATTATTTAGAGTTGCAGATGTCCACCATCCCAGGACCTCCTCCTTTTCCCAGTGTAAGCAGGTGCTCAGTCGAGGAATGTAGAAAAGGAAGAACTAATGTTTCATCATTTAAATTAACTTATTAAGTGGTAGATGTTACATGATGTAATTTGCCTGTCTGTTCTATTTGTGTAACATGTTTGTTTGCAATAAAGAATATAAAATGAAGAAGTTGGGCTTTGACAAGAGAATTGATAATAATAATGATAACAAGTATTTGTCACTAAGGTGACATGATCCCCCGCCGAAAATTAATACTTCAAAATTTAAAAATAATGTCAAGATCAGCAAAATCGACTGTCAAACATGTCTAAAAAATGTCAAAGTTCCACTGTGACCTTGAGAAAAATGTCAAGGTCACCAAAATCTAATCAGCCCTTTGTCTTCCCTAGGAGGTGCATTATGTAAGATATTATGGAATTCCGGTGAATGGTTCTTGAGATATCCCGCTGACAACCTTTATATGTACATTAACATGTAAAAAAATTCAAAGTTCCGCTGTGACCTTGAAAATTATGTCAAGGTCACCAAAATCTAATCAGTCGTCTTCCCTTGGAGAAGCTATGTGTAAAATATGAAGAGAATCCAGCAAATGGTTATTGAGATACCCCGCTGACAAGGGTAAAATGACAAAGTCTCATTGTGACCTTGAAATGAAGGTCAAGGTCACAAACCTCTGTAGAAACATTACTCTTGCTATGATGAACCCATATGCAAAATATGAAAAGAATCCAGTGAATAGTATTTGAGTTATTCCATTTCGTACGTACGTACGTACGGACGGACGCAGCCGAATACTATATCCCCCGCTTCGCGCTAAACGCGCGGCGGGGGATAATAATAATAATAATCATTATGCATATGTAGAACTCGAAACTTCACGTCCCATTTACATGCACAGTGGTTATATGACCTATTAAACATTATCAAACCAAATTTGTCATGTCTGTTGTAAATAAGATTCTAAAATAAAGTTTGATTTATTTGCGCATGTCAATCGTGATGCATTGTCCGGTTTTCGATCAGAAATCACTACTTTTACCTTCATATCGTCAATACACAAAGGTGACTATCATCAAATGATAGTTTTAGGTAACAGTCGATCGGTACTTCTCGATAAAGTAACACCATTTAAAACGTTTGGAATATGTGACCCCTATCAACACAATGGATGTACCTTTAGATGCTTCTCACTTGCAACTACAAATGATAAGGCATTCATGCGTTCGTGGATTGTATTTCCCAAAAATGTAAGTGAGTAATTCTAGACTTTTCAATCATTAAACGAACACAAACAGCACGACAGCTATCAATCTGCTTTTCTAATTTGAACATGTGTCTAGGATTGTTTTCAACAAGCTGTGCGTTTCAGATTATGGTTGTTTAGAGTGGACAAAAAGGACAAAAATATTAACTAAAACAAAAGAGTTCTGGATACCTCCAACCTCAAACATTGAGAGATAAGTCTATAAAACGTGTTTGTATGGGTAAGATGTAATGGCTTTCAGCACACGTAGCACTAAAGTAGTGTCAAAATACTAAACAAGTTTGTTTCGACATGAAATAAGACTTATCATATATCGAGATAAAGGAATTACATATATGTCAATTCTAATATCACAGAAACGTCCCATTTACGGCTAAAAGAATAGAGTTAAACTACTTACCTCTAACTCTTAGTGCAACAGACATTGCTTTCGGTAGGATCGGCAACAATTCAGTTGATGTAAATCTAATTGTATTGTTTCCAAACCAATTCATTTCTTTGGTACATTCAACGTGTGATTGTGTGGATAACACTGTAAAACGTTTGAATACATTCTGTCAATGGTATTATATGTTTCAATGCATACTATTTCATTATTCACTTTCTGCAAATGCAATTATGAATAGATTGTGTTCAATTCCTGAAAGGAATTCCATTTGCGTATTTAAATTAATCCCTATCGATAAAGCAAGATGAAAGATATTAATATTCATCACTTCAAATTTACTTGTGATATACAACTAGATTAATCATGCAAATATAGGACTCATAATATACATACCATTCATAAATAGTTAATAGGGTGCAGCGTATTGCACCACTTCTAACATATAGGTATTTCGGAAATAACGAACCAAGTTTGAAATCACATTTCACGTGTAAGGATATGCCCCGACCCCATGGATACACTGCGCAAAATTCACGTGCAAATCGATTCGTGTCTTGGCTTAGTTGTCAATCTGTTTTGGTTAGTTTCTACTCCAAAAACTACATCACCTCTTCCTTGCATATATATGAACTAAAGATGTAATTTAAACAAGAACGTTTACAATTTTTTTTTATGACAACACATACTGTTTAAACTAGCTATTCAGTCCAGCACCAGACATGCAGGCAGGTCACGTTATCAAAAACTGTTGCTGCCCGGACGTTGTTCATTTCATCCCGCAATGCATGCACGGACATCACGAATGTCATGTTGTTAAACTGCGGCTGTAAGTTCACGTGCTGCACACAATCAAAAGCGCATGGTCGCAAGGAGGTGGCAAAAACTGAGTTGTCGGATGTTTGAAAAAAATATACATTTACCGTGTTTCAAGGTCTGTTCGGAACGAAATGAAAGTGAGTTGAGTTGTATTCAGTTGATATTTATCCAAAACAACAAGTATGGAGCATGTTATTGATTGTTCAAGCGGTCAAACGAAGCATCAACAAGCTCACAATAGTGATTTATTCATACAACTTTTTCTGCTTGATGAATAATTCAAATAGTAACTAGAATTAAGCGTGACACGTCAATAATTAGGTCTTGAACTCCATGTTTGACTTCAAATCTGACTTAGTTTATTAGTTTCCCTGTCACTGTTAGAAAATGAGCTATCATCATTTATAAATCATCAGTAGTTTTCGAGCAAATATTCTCTGAAGAAAATACCCCTTTTAAAATTGGAAAATCACCTTTTAGGTGACCTGGTCTACATTCTTATGATAAAACGGTTAATATTTTCATAATAAATTGTAACATAGAAAACTGTGTGATATGATTTCTATGTTAAGAGATGTAATCATTATTTAGATGATGTACATAGTAACTCTGGGAAAACAAATGATATTTAATCATTTAATCCTATTTAATCCCGGAGTAAATATCATCTTTAGTCATATTTAATCCCGGAGTAAGTATCATATTTAGTCATATTTAATCCGGAGTAAATATTTGTAAATATTTGTAAAGTTTTGTAAATATGTTATTTAATTCAAATTAAATGTTTGTAAAAATGTTATTTAATTCAGATTAAATGTTTGTATTTATAACCTTTTATTAAGATAAAATATTTGTAAATATCATCTTTAATCAAGATTAAATGTTTGTTAATATCATGTTTATATGAGATTCAATATTTGCAAATATAAGTTTAAATGATATTAAATATATTGTCTTTAAACGGAATGTAGCACGTCGTTCTTACGGAAATAAAGAGCTCTATAACGGGAAGGAAGTGTAATCAGTGGCTTAATAATACTGTCCAATCAATGAAAAGAGTTGTTAAATAAATAAACTTGATTCGTTTAAGCAATGAAACACTCCCTAAATTGAATTATGTCAAGGTGTAAAAAAAAGTAAATATTTATCATGTCTTTGGAGGGAAGTTACAAGTTGAATACATAAAAATCAAGTTTTTATATATCGGAGTAAATGATCACTACCGGATAAAAGACTCAAATTTACTTTAAATTCGATCTATAATAAATATTTGAAACATTCTTGGAGTTACTTATTAATTCAAGAAAATAAAAGTTGTATCCATAATCACGGATAGACGGACAATATAAGATATATCCCACAGTATTGCATGCCGGTGGGATAAAATAATATTTTTACTTGCCAAAACATGATGTCCGCAAATATGATAACATTTTATGAAATAGACAATTTCAGTAGCAGGCAATTGCATTTTGGAACAAATTAATATTTTCCCTGGTTATAATGTCAATCATCAGAAGACCGTCTACACCATCTATATGATATAATACTATTTACGATGTGGATTTAGCTGTTTACACTGTGAATGTCCCGTTTTTCAAGGTTAATCAAACACTTTGAAAAGGAGGCTCTCTTAAAATTCCATTTCTTACAGTCCCTTTTCAATATTTGATAAAATGGTGATATTTTCAGAATACATACTTTTTCAGAGTCTGAGTGTAAAACCGCAAAAGAAATGTCACCAGCCCCTTAATATTGCTGTCTGAGAAAGTAGATTTTGAATGTTTATGATGTTTATTGAAGAAGTAGTAACAAATTCATACGTTAGAGAATGATACTTTTCTTTTAATGTCAGTTCAAATACAGTTGCAGTGTTGAAATCGCTTTCTCAAAATGTTTTTGGGCCAGAGTATTTGGCATTTAAGTCAAATGTACAAAATGTAGAAACTACATAAAAACAATAAAATATAGTGTCGACATGAATAACCTTCTTAAACTTAAATTTGTTGACCCGTCTTTACTGTAGGATGTCATAAAAATGCCAAAATAGCTCCTTTGGACTCTCCTATCTCATCTAGTTAAGGATATTCGAAAACGTGGAGTTTGAGAATTGCCAATTGTTAAAAGGTGTGTTTCTCAGAAATATGCATAGATAATGTTTTAAAAGTTCAGGTTTAGTTAAGTTTTCCTTCTGAAGACATGATGTATCTCTGTTTCAGTCGTGAGTATCAATCGTTGAATGAATTATCTTGTATATTGTATGGTGACGTTTCTTTTGCGGTTGAGTACAGAATACACCAGCTAAATTTACTGTTGAGTGTATAGACAATACAAATCCCGACGAACATCCTGTTTAGTGACTGCGTAAGCTATGTAAGGGAAAGCATGGGAGTAAGTGACACCTGAACACACAGTTGTGCAGATGTTTATCTATAACACAGTCTTCATTTTTTTTCAAAAATATACATGCAAAGAACGAAAGTGTTTCCTTTTGTTCAACCTGGTTACACTACAATAGCAGATGACATTATATTAAGGGTATACTATTTAACATTACAAGGATCAAACATATCAGTATAGAAACAATATTCTTGATTGCTACCTTGCTAAACCAGATTTTCCGTTATGAAGTGGACCATAAATGTGTGACTTACAGTGAAACCTGGAACTACTGACCTGCCTAATTATGATCAATCAATCCTCCTAAAAATCTATCAGTATTTAGTCTGCTCTCATTTATGCAACATGACAGACAGAAATATAATGTATGCCGATGCAATCGCTAGTTAAAACATTATTTTTGTGTTCTTCCTTTCATGTTGAGACATTTACGTTAAGAGTATATTCTTTTCAGAAATAGTTAAAACATCCAAATGAATAAGAAGAAATGTGCTCTAAACTGCTGTTTCAATAAAAGAACAATCATTTTTTCAAACAAAAATTACACATGTTACACAGAATGGAATTAAATGACATACAAATGTAAACGTCTAAAAATAATCTAGCGACACTGCATCGCTGATTACTAACTCATATTATTACAAAACACAACATAATTTGAATTTTTTTTCGTTAATCAAGGAAAACTTAAGTGTACGATTTTGTACCGCATCTATACGTGAAAAGCGTCAAAGCGTGAAAGCACAACCAGTTGAGTGAGCTGCAGGTGTTGTCATATGTGAGAAGTTTAAATACGTGTACTGCAAAAAGTCTATAAACGATTAACAATCAGTAACTTTTAATTCAGTATCACCACAATGCAATACTAGAGTGGCCTGATGCAACATGAACGCCCAGGGTTTGATGCACAAACTTCCCTCCAAATAAGCAGTTTAAATGTAAGTGTAATTTACGATTAGATTACATCTTATCATCTTGATCTGCATTTCATATGAGATTTTCTTTGATTAACTTGTAAAGTATGACAATTCAGGTCTGAATGATCTAGTGACAATAAATACACATGTCAGATATTGAAGGCCTATCACTAAAAACCCGATGACCATAGTTACGTTTTTCAGAAAATGCATCCTACACCAAAGTCACAAGGTCACAAGGTCAAAGGTTATGACCTCATTGTGTGTCATCAGAAACAACATTTTCATAGGCCTATCCTGACAAATTAAAACTTTTGAGGAAGATTAAAATTTCAAAAGTTGCGTCGTTCATTAAGGTCAAGGTTAGAAGGTCAAAGAATTTGACTACTTCAATTTCTGTTATCAAGGAAAACACATTTATCAAGTTTCAAAGACATATCTTTGATAAATCAAACGTCTTAGCCAAGCTATAAGTTCAGTTTTAACCCACGGTCTGAAATGAGAAAGTCAAATGCTCTAATCAAGGGTCAATGCTCTAAATACACAGGTCCGATTGGTCCCAAAAAGCACATGCGTAACACCTATGTATATCCAAAGCATGTGTAAATTTAAGTTTCAGAAAGATTGATAAAAAACTGTGGGAGGAGTTGATTTCAGAACACAGGTACATTCTTCAAGACGGGCGGACAGACGGATTCGCGCCACGACATAGACCCATTTGGGTTTCACCCGGGGGTTATGAACTGTACTTGTGCAACAGTGTACAGGTTGAATGTGAGAGTTTGTGTATATGTGTCCATGTTTGTTAACAATTATTTGTGTGTGAAGAAATAATTCATTGTAAAATCCATAATTTGTGTATTTTGTTAAGGTGATTAGGAAGTGTGAGGTGTGTGTGTGCACGGACAGATGGTGGTTGAATGTAAGAGTGGTTATCTTATTTTATTTTCATTTGTATATTTCATACATATAAATTTATATTTCCCTTGTATAGCCTTCTGTTCTGGTGGCTCATATATTTTATTGAATCAAATGTATGTACCTCTCTGTCTGTCTGTCTGTCTGTCTATCTCTCTCTCTCTCTCTCTCTCTCTCTCTCTCTCTCTCTCTCTCTCTCTCTCTCTCTCTCTCTCTCTCTCTCTCCGCATTTCTTCTTGATTAACTAAATTAGGGCTCATTGACAAGATACCAAACAGGTGTAAGCCATTAACTGTCGAATTTGCTCCGGCTCGTTAAAGATAATAGAACCTCTCAGTTTTGTTCGATGTTAATTCGTTTATTCATATAGACAATACGTTCAAGTAAACAAAACACTAACTATTATTTCGAAGCGTCACCTACTTAGCCAGAGATCGCGGTTCAAAGTGAGTAAATTTGGCCTGATCATTATCTCATTCTTCAAACAGTTTCCCGCGGCCCCTCAGTGTAGCATAACCTTCGTAAGCGATGTGACGTCATACACAGGAGTTGCTACAATGAAATCCTTAGGCGATTTGTCGATTTTCGTCGATGATTCGTTTACAACACAATAACAACTTTTGACAGTGTAAGTTTCCGATAGAATGGGTATTTGTGCGTCTGTAGGAAGTAAGTTCGGAGTTTTGGAAGGATTTTTCGATATTCAGTTGCTTGTTTTAGTTTGGTTCTTTTACCAATCGAGCGGAGCGTTGGGTTATTTCATAGGCTACAATATGCTTTGAAATGAATAATTTCAATTGTGAACGTCACTATAATTTATTTTTTGTTGTGCTTGATTTTAAGTTTCAAGTGGCCTGTATTGTTTGAGGCCTACTCAGTCTATATTTCTCATGGTGACTTTTTGTTCATAATAGAATAATTGCATTATAACTTAGAAATTTTCAACATTGTTACTGGTTAACAGTTTTTAGAGGGAAAAACATCGAGCTATCGTTAAATTTATAATCTTGTACATTTACAATTACTTAAATTGAGACAGTTATTTTATTCAGTGTAATACAACTGTAGAGAAATGTGACGGGTGAAAATGTCAAAAGATTTTAAAGCCTATACAATGCTGTATCTATGGTTCCGGGTCAGTTCGTCCCAGGGTCGGTTCGCACCAGAACCAGTTCACCCCAGGTCGGTTCGCCCCAACTATAATATATGTTACATGTATCTAATTTATGTTTCATTATCAAATATTGACATATATGAATGTTATATTTACCACTTTTGACATATATGAATGTTATAATTACCGCTTTTTTGTAATTATATGTGTTTTTTCAAAATAAGTAGGTTTTTCCATCACCAAGAGATAAATAATGTGCAAAATAGAGCATGCAGAGTACCCTGGAATACCTCAAATTGCGCAGTACGCGGTGAAATGGGATGGATGGCATGCCTCACTAAGCAGAGAATCGAAGTTGTCCGAAGTTTTATCAAGATAACCAAAATGAGTGATGTCAGATTACCCAAACGAATTTTAGAATACAGCAAAAGAAGAAAAAGAAATCGTTTTATAACTCAGTTATCAAGGCAAGCAGAAGTCTTAGTATTGAACATTTACTGTTTTTAAATGGATTTTATTATGTCTCTTGTGAAAGCTGAACTGAGAAAAATCGACGAGTCCTTGTGGTTCAAATATCTGTGGAACGACGAATCAAAACCTAATTGAAATAAGTTACGGACATACAGGTTATTCAAGAAAAATCTTGTTCCCGTGATATATGTACAGAAAATCATGTCGAGGAATCAACGAAAATATATATCAAGACTACGTTGTGGATCACTCCGACTACACATAGAGACAGGCAGACACAGCAGACCCCCCACCCCTCTGTGTCTTAGAATATGTTCCTTCTGTGATAAAGTAGAGTCCGAGATTCATTTCCTCTTAGAGTGTAGCTTTTATTCAGACCTCCGTTTTAAATTTTTAGATTTCCACACATGCATGCAATTTTATTAATACTCTTAATAATTAATTTACCTCTGTTGCTTTTACAAAATGGAAAAATATAACTAATATAACCGTAAAAAGTATGTTGTGACACTTAAATAAACTATTACTGTCTGTCTGTCTATTTCTTTATGGATAAAGCGACTAGATTGGATTGAATTTGGTGCTATCTGTGTTCTACTGTGAATGTTCAATAGCAATAGGTGTTTGTCCATGGCATTCTATCGCCTTTGTACAAAGTAAACTTAAAAGTTACCCTTCTTCGTGTTCAATTCTGTCAACAGATTACCCTTCTCCCGCTTCAATTTTGCAAACGCAGATTATGTTGTATTTACACGGTATGTTCCCGGTCTGCCTAGATTCCATTCTGCCTACACTGCTTAAACAACATGTTACGGTCTGGTGACGGGCTTTTCATGGATGAATAGTCATCAGCATACCTCTGAATTCATAATGGAACCTTCAATTCCTAGTCCCAATCTGCCTACAGTCAACCATTTTAAATAAAACACCAATAGTGCAAAGATACAGCACTAGTTATTTATTAGACTGTTTCACATTGAAACATTTGTAACATTTCAATACAACAATATTTCAGGTTTTCACATTGAAACCATTTTAAATAAAACAACATAATTGCATAGATACAGCACTAGTTATTATTGAAACATTTCAATACAACATTTAGTGGAGTTTGACAAAGTGTCCAGCGGCATCCAGGAACTGAAGCACTGTCCGTCTGCCGGTGGCAAGTTGCTGCTTCAGTCTTTGCAGACGCTGGTCTAGATTCCTGTACACTTGTGCTCGGGATCGGACTGTAGCTCCATTTTCTGTCTGGAGTCTGGACCTTCTGTCGGTGGTTTCTTGTTTCTTGATGGCCGTCACAAACTCGTACAGGTTGGGGTGATGTTTCCTGATTGCCTTCTTCAGTCCATTGTGGAAACCCTCAAGATGGTTGTTGGTACGGGAGCCTGTGTTGTGGTACTGGTTCCACAATCGGAGGTGGAACCTGGCATCATCGTCGACCCAGGTGGCTGTTGCGTAGTCATTGATGGCAGTGATTCAGTCACCGTCTGGGCCATCTTCCATCACCTCCATCCAGGCATCACGACGGATGTGGTTCTGGACTGCTGGGTCATTCTTGTAGTCAACTGCTAGGCCTTTCTCACCAACTTGACGCCACAGGGCTTGCGTTTAGTGGAAAAAACAGCCCCTGACTTCAGCATCTGGAAATACTGTCTGGACAGCACCAATAGCTGCAGCTTCGTAGTCTGTCTGCACAAACTCTGGTGAGAGGTCCACGCCTGTTGTTGCTGCTACTGCTTCCTTGATGTGAGTGAAGAGTCTTGTGTAAGTGTCTCGAGTCTTGTTGGGGAGCAGGGAAATGGCTACTGGAAACATCTTGCCAGACACCAGACAGTGAACAGCATACACCTGGTGCCACAGACTGGGGCACACAAAGAATGTCCTATCCATGTAGAGAGTGTCGGCTTCGCTCATGATGTTCAGCATCTCGGAGGCGCAAACACCATGATCTTATTGTCAAAGCCATCATCAACAATCAGGAACTGTCTGCCATCATCTGTTTCGGTCCAGGATCCTTGAAGGTCGACATCTGCCAATGTCTGTGGAAGTGGTGGAAGAACTCTAGAGCGATGACGATAGAGAGATGACTTGACGCTGGAGAAGGATGACATGAAAGCAGCAGTGGCAATGTCTAGTGTTGCAAGTTCTTCATTGTAGATCTGCTGAACTGGGCCAATCTCATCACGGGATCTTTGACGTAGTCTGCTGAGTAGTCGGACCTCATCTTCGTTCCCAAGAAGGGGATGGCAATGGTCTGTCACGGAAGTGATGTGGTCTCCGATGGTGCTGCATCTTCATTTGCATCCCCTGACGACACACTTCCAGTGTGTGGCTACCTGGCGCTTCACCTTCAGTCTGTAGCGAAAACCTGCATGAAGAATCTGTTGACCTCCTGCCTGTGAAATGATGAACTCAACTCTCTGAAGGTTAGCCATTTTGACTGAAGAGTACATTTTTCACCCAGATTATAAAGCATTGCATTTTGAAGCATCTGATTATTGTTAATTAATTAATCCCTTTAAAAAAAATTCACGCTTTCTGTCATTATTTACTTATAAACACACACTCTCCTTTGATCAAGATGTTATGTTCGCTTAGACAGAGAAATCGCAGGTTTTTTAATCCCCTATCAAAACACTTGCAACATTGGAGTTTGCTACTATTGTGAACTAGTTAATTTTATTAGTAACTAGTTTGTTATAAAAACATGATTTTCTTTGATCAAAGTGTTATGTTTTCATAAAGAGAGAAACCACGGATCATATAATCTCCCATCAGGATGTTTCACAATTTTTTAAAAGAACTAATCCTTCTACTCAGTCCACTTGTTTCGTTTATAATAACTCTGCGTCTGACTAAGGCACTTGGGTCTTATCCATTATAATAGCAGGGGTGTTAGCTTATGTCCCAATCTGCCTACAGTTTTTTTGTAGGCAAATTGGGCTGTAGGCAGAATGGGATGAAGGCAGACCGGGACTCAACCATTTACACACTCCATAAAGGTTAACATGGCATCGACATGTTCTTTGGTAAATGACCAAAGCATGCGCATGAATTTGACCAGCCGCCATTTTTGGAACTCAGTGTAGTAGGGGTGAATTAGCAAATCAAATTCTTTATTTCTCAAAATCGCCACAAACGGTGGTACATGAGCTTTACAATTCAAAGAAAATTTATACAAAATTCAAAGATGGACAGAAGGAACATATAAACAATAATTGTGATAAAAGATGTGTTATTTTTAAGAGACAATCATATACATGTAGTTATGTTATACACATTGCTGATTATTTTAAAATAATATTTATAAATTTTGATAATCTTTTCACCTCCTTGGTATTCTTAGTAGCCATTAACTTCTTAAATTTAAATAGATTTGGCCAAGTATAATAATATTGATTTATGAGCTGTACCCGCTGGTGGTGGAGAGCCTCACACCTCAGAAGGTAGTGAAACTCGTCACCAACAGCGGGCGAGTTACAGAGATTGCGTACACGTTCAGCTCTAGGTATTGCTCGCCATCGGCCTGTTTCAATTGGCAGTTTATGATTGTTAACTCTGAATCTTAAAAGAGGCATGTATATTGATTTATCTAAATAAAGGTATTCTTCAAAAGTATGTTCGTATTTATATAGTTTGTAGTAAAACCCCTTTGGGCTTGTGTTTATCTCAGCTGTCCATGATTGATTGAATTGGTCTCTTAAAGTTGTATTTACCATTGAAACAAGCCATGACGTTGAGCAACATGATGGGTTTTCAAAAACATACGAAATGCCACAATTATCGAGAATGCATTTTATAGAAGATAACCATGGGTATATCTGGAGTGATTCTGTTAAGTTCAGTAACATAAATGAATACATAACCTGGGATAACTTGCGGTTTGAAGTACAGCAAGCTAATTTGTGCCAAAAAGATATCATTCTTTTGTAAATAGTTATATACAATTGAAACCTTCCAAATTCCCCGTACAGCATAAATGTAGGTGTCGTTATTCTAAGGCCGGCTGCCAACTTAAGAAATTTCAAATGAACTTTTTCAACATGAAGCAACTTTTCATGACCCCACACCTCACATCCGTAAAGCATAATAGGAACTATCATAATATCAAAAGCAGTTAAAAGACAATCCAGTGGTATATTCAGATTTCGAGCTTTCTTGAGTAATGCGAACATAGCTTTTGTTGCACTTCCCGTTAATTTATTTATGGCTCTTACAAGCCGTCTATTTCTATGAAACATAATACCCAGATACGTATAATCGTCAACTATGTCAATATATTTATCTCCGAGCGTAAATGAACATTTTGTTCTTTTTGAAGGGCCACTTCCAAATATGACAATTTTCGTTTTCGAAATGTTGATATTAAGTTTCCATTTCTTGCAATATTCGTAGAAATTGTTTAATGATTTTTGTAGGTCAGCTGGATTATCATTTAGTAGGACTGTGTCATCAGCATAGAGAAGCGATATAAACTTTAGATAGATTTTCACTTGTGATCGAATTAATACTTAGTCCTGTAGAGCCCTTGTTTGCTAAAAAGTCATCAGGTCATTAATAAATATAGAAAACAGCATAGGAGAAAGATTTTCTCCCTCGCGTACGCCAGAGTCACACGAAAAAAAGTCTGATATTACATTGTCAACCGAAACGGCAGATTTAATTTGTTGATACATACTTTGGACGAGTTGAAGAAACCTTCCTTTAATTCCATTTTGTATAAGTTTAAACCAAAGCCCGGCTCTCCAAACAGTATCAAATGCTTTAGTGAAATCAATGAAAACGCAGTACAATTTCTTCTTAAACTTCTTGAGAGTTTGATTAAGCATATGCAATACAAAAATATTATCATTAGTTGAAAACCCTTTACGAAAACCAGCTTGAGCAGAGTTGATAATATTATTTTCTTCGAGAAAGTTTGTTAATCTGGTGTTCATAATGCTTGTGAATAACTTACCAAAACAGCTCAAGATTGTAATAGGGCGGTAAGAATTTGGATCCATACGATCACCTTTGCCCTTATAAATTGGTTTAATGCTGCCATTTAGCCATGATTCCGGAAGTCTTCCCGATGCTAAAATCAAATTGAAGTATTGTTCTAGAAATGGGAGTAAAATATCAGTCAAATCAATCAAGTAATCATTTTCAACCAAATCCAGGCCAGCAGCTTTGTCCCTTTTTAGCCGTTTAATTGCCTGGGTTATTTCCTCCTTTGTGATATCAGCATTAAGTATCAGAGTATCATAATCGATAATGTTTTCATGATCAGTGGAAGAAATATCATTTTCTTGATTGTTTTCATTCAAATGCTTGTAATAATTAAAGAATGTTTCAACATTTGGTTGAACCGATTGCTTTGTTTCCGCATTTGAATTAATCATTTTCCAAAAGTCTTTAGGTGAATGTTTTTTGTTTTTTTCTGAATAAATTGTTAACATGATTACGATGATCTTTCATATATTTGTTCATACAATCTTTATAGGCTTTAGAAATTTGTCGCAATTCGATCCTATGTATCTGTGACCTAGATTTCTTGAATTTTCTTTTGGCTTTTCGAAATTTTCTGCGCATCCTTCTGCATTCCGGCCCAAACCAAGGTTTACTTATCTTATTAGCATATTTAGATTTTAAAGGACGAAAAGTGTGAATGCGAGTGCGTCTAACACCGAATGTTTTACGTGCTGCGTCCAAAAGCACGTGCGTTATATCAGATGAAATTGAGTCGACTACCGCAGGGTCGCCGTGACCTGTGCGCGCTAATTGTGCTTGACTTGTCAGATTGTTTACCCTTTCAATACTGATTTCTTGTCGGAATGTACTTACATACTTTGTGTCGTAATGCTTTGGTTTGGGAGGAAGTGGAACTTTGGCTGCTGGACATGGATTGGTTAATGTTCAGGCTTGCTATGTCATTGGACACTTTATGGATTGTATAATATACAGGACAATGAACATCAGAGAGGAGAGGTGAGAATTCTTTCACTTCAACATTATTAATATAGGGGAGTAACATTGCTGATGATATAACATAGTCTATAACTGATGTATCCTTGCATGTGGTCTTACCAAAGCCTTTATCTTTCCCCATCCTACCATTGCATATAAACATTTTTAGATTTTTGCATAATTCAATCAATTTGAATCCATAATTATTATGTTTTACCATATCCTCAGAGCACCTTTCAATGGGAATATCAAGTGATTCTAATATAGCTTGGGGTCTAAGAATTGAGTTAATGTGAGGTAAATCAATATCCATTTCTTCAATCATGCTCATCAAACTGACAGTAGTCACACATGTTACTAGTCCTAGCATTAAAATCACCAACAACATTAACATAATCACTCAATGAAAGGTAACTTAGGATTGATTCTTCTAAAATATCAAACACATCAGTTGTTACATATCTAGAACCTTCAGGTGGAATGTAAACATTTCCAATATACATATCATTGTCCAAACCAAATAGTGTTTTTGAAAATTTATACCATGCTACATAATCAATTTTGTCCTCAATAGGAAAAATATGTTTAGAATATATTTCCCTTATTGCAATCCCTATACCCCCTGATTTTCTTACAGCCTTTTCTCTATGTTGGAGATGCAAAGTATATCCTTCAATATGTAAATCATCTAAACTGTCAGTCTAGGTTTCTTGAAAAAAATTTACATCATTTGCATTAATGAGATCTAAAAATTCTTGATACTGTAAATGCTTTCTTAAGCCACAAACATTCAGACTGGTAACATTCAACTTACAATCATTAACATTGTCATCATCACTATCATCACCAACACCATCATCATCAGCATTGTCAACATTAACACCAGCAATAGTAACATTGACATCCTCATCAATAACATCATTGTCAACATTGGCACCAACAATAGTAACATTTGAATTATTTACAATAGTAGAGATAACAGTGACAAGATTAGCTTTATCTCCAACAAGATCAAGTTCACAGTTGTTGTGATCTGGGAAAATATATTCATCAGCATTTACATCATCAACAACAATTGTATCACCCTCTGTGTGTTTGTTACCAACAGCATCAGGATATTGTCCATCAATAGAGGTTGTGTTCATTACATTATTTGGAGTTTTTACATCATTATCTTCAACACCATTGTCATGAGTCCTGGTATTATCAGTCATGCTAAGGGGTGTGGTATTTAGAATAACATTACTATTTTCAGTAATACATTTGTTTGTTGCAGCATTTGACAATGGGGAAATATCATTTGCATTAGTTTCATGAAGATCATTGTTTTCAATTAACTTTAACATATTGGGTATTTTACTCATAATTGGAGAATATCCACTAATATCATGATCATTATTTGATGCATTAGGATTGGTATCATAAGCATAAACATCACAGCAGTTTGTGTTGCTCTTGTTACATGTACTGTTATCAACAGTGTTTTCAATCAAAAAGTTATGTTCAGTAACCCATGGTTTGTTCACAATTGTGTCGATAAGCATATCATTCTCAATAGTCTGTTCATGTTCATCAAGTTTCTTATGGGGAAGGCACACATGATGTTCAATACTGTTGCTATTAGACTGATTTTCTTCTATGGAGTTTGTGTCTATGTCAGTTTGAGAAGCATGGACGTTTGAAGAGTGTGCTGAAAAAGAACTGTCAGTATCTTCTAGCAGTGTATGCTCGTGCCCACCAGTACACCCCTACCTCCTGGTCTTAGCATGGGTCTGCTGGGAGGGTGCGCGGTAAGGGGGTGGTGTCGGCACATGCTGCTGCACACCATTCACATAGAGTTTGTCTACTGATATATAAGCTTTGTTGTTCTTGCTTCTTGCCTCCTTCATTAATGGCACTAACACCTCTCGCCTGTACGAGCCAATCTCCTCTGGAAACTGCTCCATAATAGTGTAAGGTTTGCCTTTCAACCTCCTGGCTGCTGCTTTAACATGATCCCTCTCCCTGGTGTACACAAACTTGGCTATCATAGCTCGGGGGCGGGGACTAGATCCGGGTGGGGTGTACTTTTTTCCAATGCGATGGACTCGTTTAAAGCTCATATTAGAGCTATCGATGGCTAGTTCTTCTCGAATAAACTCCTTGAGTTTAGCTTCACAGTGCTCAAGTGTAGGTGAAGGGCTCTGTCTCGGGAATGTTAGTAAAGATGAGGTTGTCCCTCATCGATCTGCACCTCTGATCAATAACATACTCCCTTAAGTGTAGCGTTTCCAGTTTCAAGCTTTCAATTGACATACCTTGATCCGTTACCTTATCTTTTACACCCGAAATGTCTCTTTCCATTGTCGTCATGACATTTTGAAAATCTTCAAACTTAGTGTTTACAAATGAGATGCTATCTTCCATGTCACTAACTTTAGTTTTCATCGCATCAAATTCTGCAACCTTCAGCTCAAGTCTAGCGACGTTGGTTTTGATTGAAGAAATATCACTCTCAATTGAATCTAGTTTGTCAAGTTTATGTTCAATGGCCGTCAGCTTCGCCATAAGCATAGTGTCTCTATCGTGCTGGGGGGCATTTGCATAGGATATGGATAATGCATACCATGAGCGTGCGGGTTGTACATATGTGGTGGTGTATTACCTTGTGAGTTAACTAGATCCACCGATTGACGCACGATGTTACCCGTGTTTTGTGATGGGTCCAGCTTGTCGTACGTGTCACTCGATATCGTGTCTGTCGACTCGTTTGCACTCACCGATTTAGTTTTTCTTTTCTTGCTCTTGCTTTTAGACTTAGGTGGCATGCTTTGTTGTTGAGGAAGATTTTCTTACCATACTGGTAACTATTAGTGATCTAAAATCATCGTTTTTCACTCAAATTGTTAGCTAGCTCAAAATCTACACCTGCCTCCCGCCATCTTGGTCACGTCCATATTTCTTATGCAGTTAGCATAATCCAGATCAAAGGCTTCCTTGAATAAATACGTGTTCACAACTGAGGGGTCTACGCACGGATGTGTCAATTTCATACAAAAACAACTCTTAATTATTTAATGAAGTCTGCACAAACAAACAGAAACTCACCTACCTAAATTTTCGTAATCCGATAAGTACGTACCAAATCTTCAAGCGGCTGATTGCATACGCAAACAATGTCATGTAATGTAAAAACATCTCTTTATTCATCTTTACTACATCTACAATTAGGCCGGGGCGAACCGACCCTGGGACGTACCGGTTTTGGTACGAACTGATCCGGAACCCTTTATAAACTTTATTACATCAAGCATCAACTGATCCGGAACCCTTTACAATCTTTATTACATCATTCATCAACTATATCTGTCATATTAAAACTGGGGCGAACCGACCCTGGCACAAACCGGTTTTGGTACGAACTGACCCGGAACAGTATCTATGATAAGGAATCACGATTAATTTCAAATCGAAATGAAAAGGGCGGTTTCTTTTTCGGTACACATTTTCTTTCAGATTCTGTTCCATCAATATCATGTTATTTGGGTAAAATCGATGAAATGTTAATGTAGAATGCTGAAAATCTAGCTTTTAATTTCTATATTAATTCTATATTGTTCAGAAGTTAGTCATGTAATCAACACTCACTAATTGCGCTTAATGCATTCACAGCTTTGCTTTGATGCCAGATATCGGTCATTGGACCGGTTCAATTATATAAGAGGTGGCGCGTCAAGATATTGCCAACGTCCTGTCATATGACGTAACTGGTGATACTGAACTGGTCAGTTAAAATAAAGATACACATATAGGCGACATTCAGTCTGGACATAGTGAGCCAATCAAAATTAGGAATGTTATATTCAGCCAACGAAATTTAAGAATATTATGTTCTGTTGTTTCGTGGGTGATAGCAGCCGGTCATTCACTATAACGTATGATGCACACCGATGTACATGGATTAGCAATCATATGGTGACAACAGGTTAGTTATTTCAATAAACAAGGACATCGTAAAGTGTTCTTTACATGCGAACTAGTTAGACAATCATCACAATGTAGTGCAACAATTGATATGTATTTCTTTTAATTTGTAAAATGATATAGATATATACGTCGCATAAGTCTCGTTTTTCGTTGAGTAGGATTAGCATGAATTCTGGTTTGTTTGCCGATCCAATTTTGTATAATTGTGGAGACACATTGCTTAATGAATTGTTTTATTGAATCAAAATACTTTGAGATAGTATATCATACATATGTGCTGTTATTTCATTTCAACTGTTAAATAATGGAAACGATAAACGTGAGACATAGTAACGAGATATGTATATCCCGATCATTTGGTACATGCGCTTGTTCTTCATTCAAATCTTTGTTATCGCTTGACTTACGTTGTTCAAAGTGAGATCTCATTGCTAGAATAACAGTCTGACATAACGGAAATGGTCAGTGATGGACATTCACGCAGTAACTCTATAGAACTGACACTTCAAAATGACACAAAGAAAAGACAATGGCAGTAGATTTACGATGACATATCCACTCGGCATTATCGGAGACTAAACAATCTAAACACATGTGTACAACAACCAAAGTTAATTAACGACTGAACAGAATATGCCGACATTGTTTCTAATAGCTTTGATCACGTTTAGGCTGTTTTGACAAGTGAGATCAGTGAAAAATACATGACGGCTATACGAGTGTATAATGTAAACAATAACATAAGCCAGCTACTCGTTGAGCAGGACTCCTGAGTAACACGTCACACCTCTGCTAGCAGATGATTGGCTAATGAAACGTTTGGCGGCTGTAAAAATGAAGTATTTTTTTAAAACGATGTTTCTACTATTTTGGGGTGGATTTGTAATCCAATACTTTTGTATCGTTATTCTTTACTGTTGTCAGAATCATTTCCGCGAAGCCTACCCCCTGAGGTTAGAATATCTTTAACAAGGGTGAGATTGACCGACGATTAAGAAGGCATAAGCCGAAAACACAAAAACATTAGAGAATACACACTTGAGTATTCAGAACCTCTTTAGGTCATAAACGTTGCAAGATTGACGATTGTCTAAACTAAAGGAGTATTTTTGGTGTAATGCATTACGTGAAATAAGGATCAGATGGTATTTGTTTATACTGATTTAACAACTTTGCAATAATGAAAGATACCCGTTGATTTGATTTACCCGCGAGTAATAAACAACATATACAAGTATGAGAGCGAGGTATTGCATTTGCAGTTGGTTTCGTATTCCGACATCGATGACATTTATTGAATTGCTTGTTTTCATAGGATACGTATTGGCTATCAGCTCGTGTAACATACATCTTAGTTTCACAGAATTGCAATATTTACTGGCATATAGCACAGGTATTATTTACAGTATTGGTTAACAAGAGGTTACAGCTATGAATTGTGGGGTTTCCAGTGTACTTATAAGATAAATTCTTTTTCCTAAAATTACTATAGGCGTTACATACAATGAGAAAAGGATATTCATATACAGTGTTACAATTTCTTCAATCCCTTTGACTTATAGGAAAAGTATAGTTCTCGTTAGCGCATTATTTTCACAATAACAACAGTACACGCACCCACAGGAGTTGTTCAACTACACCCCCCCCCCCCCCCCCCCCCCCCAAATCAATTAAGGAGACTGCCAAACCGGGGACAACCGTTCCAGCTCGTTAACGAGGTGTGCAATTTGACTGATAAAGATTGATCAATCAAATACACAGAGGTTAAGAATACACCTGTGTATTGAAGGTCGCCATAGTCATTCATGTTGCTTTTATTGCCTGACTAACACATCTTGCTTCTATACAACAATATTTTCGGCGTATGGGTATAGAACAAAAACAGATGCACTCACCATGAGCAAAGAATAACAATACAGATGTGAAATTACATGTTGATGTTTATTATAGTGATTTTTCTGTGTACCATTAGACTGGAATAGAGTATATTTCATAAAATCTGATTTGGCTTTGATATGTGCCAAAATACCATATGTGATGATTTGAGTTCACATAATCTCACTCGACTTGAATATATATCCCAAAAAGGCCACATATTTCACAATTACTTAAAGTTGAGTTACGTTTTCACATATTTACATGAAGCCGCATTTGTGCACCCATTTTACGTATCTATAGGACCCACTAGTAAACCAATTGTGTCTTCTTTAAGTTTCCAAAATTACATTGATCTGCGCGCACGCCCTGTCTTGGGGTGCATTGTAGTTATTCTCACTATACTGAACGGGGAAAAATAGTTATTTTCAGTAGCTGTCAGTTGTGCTCGATATATATCATCGATGATAACATTTTGACATATGGGAACAACAAACTCAATGTAGAGAATCTAGGGAGGTTTAGACATAATAATACATTAATACAACAGCATTTATTCCAGTGTTGTTGATATATCGACATGAAAATATACCTGAGAGAAATCATGGGTACACAGAGGAACAGTAGATGGCTTTTACCACTGCGCTACCCCCAAACGTTATTTTTTTTAACTTCAAATCATATATATTTATAACAAAAAATGTTTTACCTTTAGTTTTACTTTTTTACAATATCTGTTTTACTGCCAGAAAATGATTTTATATTTTACATTTTATTAGGATATCTGTGTCTCTTATGTATGTACATTTATACTCAAATATATAGCATTAACTTTCCATGTTTGTATATCATCCGATCTTTCATAACCCTAAAATGTGGTTGTATATCTATATATATTTGTTATGTGAGGTGAAACCTAAACCGTCTGTCTGTGTATCTGAACAGAATATCTTAATTAAAGAGTTGTGATCATCATGGCCCGTGCACAGCGTGTATTGAGTTGTGTAATGCCAGTGAATCTCATTTGGCTGCCGCTAATTAGGGGTAATAAATTAATTTCGGTTTAGCTTTGCATTGTCAGATAAAGGCGTTATTTGTTATATTCCATTACATTCAAGAAGTGAATTTTGATGACATTTTACTTAGGAGAAATAATTGTGTTTTGTCACCATGTTTTAATTGTACCCTCCCGCCATTTTGTATAGATAACGACACCAGACTGGGTGGCGCCAATTTGATTAGCTAGGGCCGGGGTATCAAGATTTAATCTACAATTATGACGAACAATACCTATACCTACGCAAAATGTGATTGTGAAAATTTGCCTTTATCGCGTTTTGTTCTTTTTAGTTGAATGAATTCAAATCACATTTATTCAATGGTAAATGCATTGTAAATATATAATGCCAATATTATTACTTCAAACATAATTGATATATTATAATAAACAGAGCATCCTGGAAAAGATTACTTGTAAATCTAATTCATTAAGAACCTTATATGTTGTTAAATAATGGTCTCTCATAATTAGCTGTGCATACGATTCTAGACGTTTAAAATGCATTATTCTAGTCCTAACTGATAGGATTTAAACACACGCTTTACATTATTTCCGGTTTGTAGCTTTAAGAAGTACCCTTAGTTGGCTTGAATATTAGGTTTATTTAATCGATAATGACACTAGTTATGATGATACTGAATATTTCTATAAACTCAAGGCTACTTGGCTTGGCTGCTAACAGAGCATAATAAGGTTAACAAGAGTTACATATATTGACAATATGTGTATAACTTGACACGTGGTGACAGCATATGGATAGTTTGATCTAGGTAGCGATATTTTCTGTTTGAAATAAAGTATTAATATTAAATGTTGAAGGCTATACGATGAACGTTTTTTAAATAAATTGCTAAAGTGTGGTGATGGTATAAACCAAAATATGAGAAATATATTTGTCAAGATCATATATTTCCCTTTATCATTATTTTAAGCTGAATCAATATAACCCATCATTTTTAACGAGGAATAGTTAAACTACACCGGTATGTAGGTGAGTTCACAATACATTAAAGTAATATTAATGTCACTGGATATTAGATGCTATACAAATGCATTAGAATGTCTAGCTTCCAAAGACAAGAAAACGGTAAGCACCAGTAAACCTGTTTTATACAATCTTGAAAGCAAAAAGATTTTGCCTATATCATCTTGGAGTATCTTTTATTCCAAAATCGTATAACAAATCAGTTCTCTTTAACACTTAATAGTGATAATATCGCATTCGGTGTGACAATTACCATGATAGTAAATTGAGTAGTGATAGTTAAAGCCCAGTGATGAAGGTGCTGTGATGGGAGGTTACCGACTGTCATGTATAGCGTTATAGAATTTCATTGAAGTGCGATAAGTAATCAATCGTCATGAGTTTCATAACTATACCTGTCGCAAATGGAATAGTATACTCAAATAGTACACTTATATCAACATCTTATTACATTCAATGCAACAGGTACTGAATATGTATATTAAAATATTTGTTAAAACTTTGTATATGAACTATATGGTATGTGAATAAACTTCTCTCAAATAAATTGCCACACAATCATGGAATATCTATTGAATATCTGTCGCAAGCCACGTAATACTCAAAAGGACATTAAATCAGCTTGTCACACATCCTTACATCCTATGCATCATGTAAAGAATGTATGCTAAGATCACATCTTTGTTTATGAACTATATGCTATGTGAGTAAACCTAGTATCTTGTGAATATATGTCGCACATGATGTAATACTCATATAGTACAATTCAATCAACTCTTTATATTAATACTTTCAATTACATGCTATGCCTATATATGTGTCGCAACTAGGATCAGAACAATAGGTCTTCTAGACATACGTATTGAAGACCTTATAATGACTGCACAAGGGCGTGGGTTGATTGCCTTTACCATTCTGGCTTAGCATGGCATTTCCAACAAATAACATGCTTAAATTCGTTGTTTCCTCATCTTTATGGACATTCTCTTCCCACAGAGGTTAGTCCCTACAGTTTTCCGGTTCTACCCTCTGTTACATTACGCTTGAAATAGAGAACAGGACCAAAGTCCCCTGGCGGTGGAAAGAGCAATCTCTTAACCTATCATTGCTTCTTAACCAATGAGAACTAATGTTCAATTTGACATGTCGAAAGGGTAACTTCATAAATCGACGCATTTTACTCTGAAGGGTCTTGCTCATTAGCATATGTCATTCGAATATGTCTGAAGTAAATAAAGCAAATGAACTGTTTTGGGTATTTGTCTCTGATTTGGTTTTCTTTCTTTATAATTATGTTTATGATCGAGAGTTTTCACAAAATCAAAAAGCATAATTCGAGGAAAACACAGAAAACACAGTAAAACGAGAAAACGTTTGCCTTACGTTTATGACGTGTCATTGGCAAATGTCACTTTTACAACGGCGTCGTTGATTGCACAACTAGATTCAATTGCAACCAATCAGAACACTACCTTCCTGCACACATTATCGAGCGTAATGTAACAGAGGGTAGAACCGGAAAACTGTAGGGACTAACCTCTGTGGGAAGAGAATGCTTTATGGACTGATAGCATGAACATTGAAATGACGTTGTGCTATGGTATTGATACACTTTCAGAAACAACCAAATGAAATTGGCTGGATTCGGCATCAACAATAAAACGTAAGTCTGCTTCAGGGATAGCATCAAAGTTGGCTATCAAATGGATTGGTTAAAAACATCATTAATATAACTATTACTCCAAACTATTGATTGATGCATTTGAAGAGAAAATTTGCATGGATACTCTGTGCTTATTTGTAAACATTTTTCAACTTAGATATAACAGTGATGTGAACTAACGAAGTGATTAATAAATTATATTTGTAACAAGGTGGCAATATATGTGTGTGTGTGTGTGTGTGTGTGTGTGTGTGTGTGTGTGTGTGTGTGTGTGTGTGTGTGTGTGAATGTCTAATGCGAAAATGACAGTTAATATATTGTGTGAATTCTGTCTTATTTTTTCTTTTATATACACATATTTGCGATCTTTAATATTCATTAAATCAGCATGTTTGTCAAACTGTGATTAAATTAAATGCAAACTATGACACGACAAATCTGATTAAAAAAGAATATCAAAAGTCACAAAAAGCGGAAAAGGGTCGTTTAGGCCCATAAGTCGAGGCTAAGTTTGTTTTTTAAGTGTGATATGGTGAACATGGTGAGGCAAAACCGAGACATGTTCACCATATAGAACGAACATGCCGGTCATAACGAGCTTCTGATAACCAACCTCTGGGTATCTTGGAGGTCGGTTACCTAAAAACCGTGCAGAAAACTCCCAAAATTCAAGCCAGAAAGCTGGACTGGTAATTGAATAAACTACCAGTCCGGAAGAAAACCTAACTGTCAATTTTTATCCAAATTTAGTATCAAGTTATTTTTCCATTATGAACTGACCAAGATTTTTCAGGGCAACGAATTGTGCATTATATTGAAAAAAAAGATATTCTACATGAAACAATCCAATTCCTGATGAGCTACAGAGTCCATGGCTCTATTCTTAGAAGATGATCCCTATGACCCTACACAATATTTCAGATATATTGGTTGTTTGCTCTAATGCCCTTATTAGAGTTATTATTGAGTCACAAACTCTGCTCAAAGTCTTTTCACAAGATTGAAGATGTACATATGTAGCACGTTTTTGGCATATTATGTTTTCTCTTCAATGTGAGAGGAAGCTTTGTAGGTCTCGTGCGAATTTGAGAGTTCAGACAGCGTGGTGGTTGACCATTCCATCATTGTACTATATTTAAAACTTTAATCTGATTTTTTTTTATCTGAGGCATCTCGTCATCACTTGAACTATCTTCGAGCGGCCATTTTTATCTGAACACCTTAAAAGGCCGATAGATGGGAAATGAACCTGCATGGCTTAACCGAACCATGTATCTTTCGTTTAAGAACTCTTTTTATTGATTCAGGAGTAATATTTAGCCATTGGTAACCCTTATTTATATTTTTGTTTGAGTACTTCATTTAAGTAAGAAAATTGTGCTACGTAGTACAGCGCCTTTAAATTATTAAGACAAGAAACATTCATTGAAAACAAGAAATGTCGCCACAGAACACGAAGAATAACAATATACCAGACCCATAAGGCAATAGTCTACTGGGAACATGATTCAGGACACTTATGAATATATCATGCGATGTTTTGATGTGGGACCCGTTCTTTGCTATATGTGTTTACTGCTTCCAGTGTGCTAACATTTCAGTTGGTTCACAGTGTTCACAGTCTGACACTGCAACAAACAGGTTTTCCTTACAGTTCAAGGCAAATTACTGCGGACATAATGTTCAATTTTGCTATTGTGACTGTTTTATTCATTATGATTCTGATATCCTTTAGGACTGTGGACAGTCTCGTTATAGAAAGAACGATATTTCATCAGAACACACTCTTTCTAAATCGACTGATAACCAACTTGTCCTTGTGGTCAAAATCAGACATAGCGTCACGAGGTGCTTGTGCCATTGAATGTGTCAAGGACTCCAAATGTGAGTCCTTCTTCTACAACAGAGCAACTGATGTCTGCACAGGTCATGCTGTCCAGTTCTACGGAACAGAACCCAGTCAGGAGGCTGAAGAAACTAACTACTTTACCACACATGTCGGTGAGTTTGTGTATATACAGTAGTGATATTACGATAGATCTTACTATCTACATATCGCGATAGTTGGTATATCGATAGTCCTTTATCGATATTATTTTTTTTAAAACGATCGATAGAATCGATAGCACCGCTAGCACCGGTAACAATTAATAGTTTAGTCACTTTAGTTTTTGACTTGAATCTCAAACGGGAATTCGCACAAAAATGAGGGGTTTAAATTTGAAAAAATGCTGAAACAGATCACTGAGAGGTTGAAAACAGGGTATGCGTAGTGGTTTATAGGAACCTATTTTCTAGTGATTATCGAGGATGTTGTTAACTCTGTCACCTTATATTATCACACGAGCAATCTATCCATCGCATTTAATCAACTTTAACGAGAAGTGTTCAATGAGGCATATACAAGTTAATATAATGTGTATGTTGTCATAATGAATAAGCAGTAAATGGGTTGAACCAAGACTTGGAAATAATCGAAACTGGGTCGTTTTGGACATTGTTTTAATTACTGCTGTGAAGGACATGTGTATCATTTTCCTGATCCTCTCCTATCATATGTTATGCCTCGTATGATATTTCAATTTAACTGGCGGAGGGGCTTTATTTCTATAATGAAGATAGAATAACATAAAGTTTACTTTAAATATTCCTCTAGTAGAACCGAATTTCTTTTCCAGACTTGTTCTTGTCTAATGAATAGACTGATACTGTTCAGACGTAAGGTTTATTAAATTTAATATTTTTGGACAGACAAACGTGACTGCGGCGAGATCCTGAGCAACGATGACGAGTCCGAGGACGGTGTGTATATCATTAACCCTCTTGATGGCAAGGGAGCAATCAGAGTCTACTGTGACATGAGCACCGAGGATGGTGGATGGACGGTAGGCTGTACAAAGTTGTAATCATAAATTGTATGATCATTTAGCATGAAGTTAAATAGTATTATAAGTTTAGCTAATTAGAGTTTGTTTATTCTATAAACCCTATATAAGAGTCTTGTGCTTCTTTGTATTTGGGAATCACGCCAGGGGCACGGAAACTTTGTCTGCAGAAGAGAACTGTTCTACACGCAGTAAGGTTTGGGTGCAATGCTACACTGAATCTCAGCGGAGTACCACCCATGGCTCGCTAGTTCCAGCCGATGCTCGCAGGTTTCACCACAATGCATAGCCACATGACGTTGCGGGCTTTCTCCCTGCCATAATACTAGCAGCCGCGATATTAGTGAAATACTCTTAAACGCGGCGTTAAACCCCAAATCACTTCACCTCACCTTTCTATTTGGTTGTAACATATGTTATTCATTGAAATGGATATGCATACAAGCTGAGAGCAAATAATACAAATTACACATGTGAATATAAAATGTTACATTCAGTCTAAGCAATCTCACAATAAACAGATCAACGGATGAAAAGAATTTTCATAACAATGAAGTTAACATGATACATGTTATGAAAACCACAAGACGCGGTAATCTGCTATTTCACGATTTCCAAGCTATAAAATTGTTTGCAGTATAATGCATCATTTCTTAAAAATAAGCACAGGATAAGATAATGTTATGTATTTTAGCTATATGCACCGCACGACCAGGTCGTTTGAGATCTGTCTTTCACATGAATGATAAATTGAGTCACTGCAGCATAAACTACAACGAGTAATTTGACAAAAACGGCTTCCAGAATTTAGATCAAATCTAAATAAGTATCTTAACTGGAGATCTAGAGTTATTTTTTCAGTCAATAATTTTGGAGATTGTATCATTTTGATGTCATTTGGTATATCATTCCAAAGATCTACTGTACTTGGTAAGAATTATTTTGAATAAGCAGATGTTTTAACTTTGCTGAATTTATCAATTTGTAAGAATTTTGTTATTTGATCTTCAAACTGTTACTTTGCGTGATGGTGCTTTGTACATGTTTTAATACTAGAAATTTGTATAAACCAGGTGTTTCAAAGACGTAAAGATGGCTCTGTTGACTTCTATCTCAACTGGGCTGACTACAAAGAAGGGTTTGGAAATCCTGACTGTGAATTTTGGCTTGGTGAGAATTTTCATTTCAAATATAGTAGTTTGATCTTTACTGTGATAATGTTATATATTCTGTATTAGTGCTATGTTCATTATTCAAGCACAAGACTTATAGAAGTTGATTCCCTGAACACTTAATGAGTAAACAGTTATATGCAGCGTACGCGTGTAGTATGTGTTTCCCCGGAACGCTTACAAAAGTGTCTGATTAAACCTTACGCATATATAAGGAAACGAAATGCATGACATTTTCATGGAATCAACTTCTACTATCTTAGTGTAAAGTGTTAAATACATGTATTTATCACCCAAAACTGTGTTCCACAGGAGATATCGCTTGTGTGAGATCAAGCGATATCTCCTAGGAGATATCTTTTTGGCAGTAGATTTTGCACAATGCCCTGTCGCCGTCAGCTACGTGACATCAAAATGCTTTTACATCATCGAGTAATGACGTCACAATTCTATGACGTCATAAACATGATGACGTCACAATGCTATGACCTCACCGCACTGGAAGTAAAATGGCAGAGATGTCCTCAGAGATGTACACTATTTTCACTTAAACGTAATAATAATGATTTTGGATGATAAATAGAATCTCACCCTCGTGTCTTCTGATATCAAATATATCAACACTCGTTGATAAAGGTAAAAATATCCTCGGCAAGCCTCGGATATTTGTAACTTTTATCAACATGTGTTGATATATTTGATATCAGAAGACACTTGGGTGAGATTCTCTATGTATGACATACTACATATGACACACTGCACAGACATGGAATCCTGGCGTAAACTATTTACGTCACTCGCGCTTTAGTCACGCACCAATTGAACTCGACAATACGCACCATACCACAGCAACACACATCACGTCACATTCATTGCACATACACAAGGAATCCCAGCTTGAAAATTTTCAATGGACGTTGCCCCAAGGATGGTGTCAAGGGCTTATGGGGGTTACAATTCAAGGGTACCAAAAAAATTCACAATTATTTTTGAATCCCGGAACATAATTCGAAAACCATATGACTAGGAAACAAAATTTGGTATGGTATTACAATTTCGTATTTGTGGTATTGCTCTTTCAGGGATGATATGGTGTTGAATTTTATTTGTCCATATACAATACATCACCTTTGCCTATGGAACGTTCATGTCATTTGCTGACATGATTGAGTGCATATTATTTCAAAACAAATAATATAACTCTGGAACAAATGAACTGGTGTTGACACTAGTTATTGTAGTGTGTTCGACAATGCTTAACATGATATAAAAATCGATAGTCTTGGCAAAAAATGGACATGAACTTCAAAGTATGAAATTGTGATTTTTCGAAGGGTATTTTATAAGGAGAATATTTTTCATAGACGCGAAATATTGTTACATATATGACATGTTTGCATTTCAAGCACACCATCTTTAAAGTTGAAACCTTTTTTGAAAAGGCTTTTAAATTGGAACATATTGTCAGGGGCATGAACATATTAACAAATAAGCAAGACATATGAAATAAGTATGAAGCTGTATTTTTAATCTACTGAAATACACTACCATTAATTTGTTTTCAAACGATCATATTGATCAGGTGTTTGTTGATCACTGAAGGGTATTATTCGATAAATCATCAAAAAGGTAAAATCAGAAGTCTTGCAGACAAAAGTCGACCCAAAATCTATCTTATAAATACTACAAATATGACAGTTTGGTTACATTATCTCTGTGACTGACTTCAATATACTACGAGTTTTCGCATTGCTATTAGTGCAATTTTACAATTAGTGCAATTAGTACATTTTATAGTGCAACTGATTTATACATGCGGTGTACATTGAGTTAGGCTGGACAAACTATAAGGATTTAATGATGTAAGAGACTAGGAAATACCCAAATTTACAAAATCTTCTCATCAAACATCAGTAAACTAGGATAGTTTACTAATAAGTATACATCAGTATACTGGGTTAGTAAACTTAAGTTTTCTTACGGTGTTAGCAACGACAATGAGCAAGTGTTAACTCAAACATCTAAATAGTAAACAACTAAACATCAGCATGGTTCTAATAGGAAATGACAACATCAATCGTGTGTCCAAAGCCAGAAGTTCTGTGCTAAGAATCGACATGTTGGACCAGGCTGATGAAACAGGATTTGCAGAGTACACGGACTTTTACATCGACAGTGAGACAGACAAGTACAAACTGCACTACAGCGTCTTCTCTGGTGACAGAGGTGAGTGGTTATAGCTTTTAGATTACACCCACTAGAGACAAAGGTAGGCGGAGGTTATGACAGATTACACACTAGTGAAGGGTACGCAGTTGGTCACAATGGAGTATTCCTACCGCAATAGTCTCTTGTGTGTCAATAGTCACCCCTAGTGGTTAATATGTGATATTACACCACTAGGGCAAGTTTTTAGAAATGGTTGGGGGACATAACTTTCCTTAGTGGTGTAAGTCGTTTAATCACCCTCACTACGGTAGTTATTGAAATAAACTCTACTCGGGCAAAGCCCTCGTGCTCAAACAGTCCAGAAAATAACTTCATTCAATTAAATATGAATCAATGTGGCTTAAATAGCTATACAAAACATATATGAAATTACACCTTTAATAACATGATTTCTCTTGATTCAATTGATTGATTGATACAGCCATCACAAATGCTCAGCCTCATCAGCTCACGTTTCGGTTAAGCAACACGGAACCTATTCCAAATTCTTGAATTATTAAAAGGTGTTCACACTAAACTGGCCAGTAGCAAATTTTGTTTTATACGTCACACCGTTTTCTACGACTACAGTTAATCAGATCATAGCATGGAATGATTATATACTACATTAACTTTCATAAATAACAAATGTAAAAATGACAATAAACGTGCTACAGTGCCTTTAAAATTGAACTAGTCGATGAATTTGATGTAATCAGGTGATAAAAAGTATTTACCTGCAACATGGCTAGCGCTCTATTTCTTGAGACGAGGCGTTGCTGATCCTTTTTATAGCCAAAGAATCTAACTGCAGCGTAGAGGAAAAAGACAAACAGGATATTGCAGTCCAAAATAATGAATCTGCATTTCATTGCTCAAATAACAGATTTAATTTACACAATCCTCTTTCCAACATTTTCCAGTTATCTTTGTTACATCACCCGAAACTGGACCCACAACTATTATCCATATATAGGAAAGAGTATTCCGAAAAGCCGGTGTTTGCCATATTGTATCACAGCTGAAACCAATGTGACCATCCAGTCGCTTTGTCAAGTGAATGGTGAAAAGCACGTGCTTTCTTACACGTGTGTGTACATCACAGTATCATTGTTTGCTGATTGGATAATGCGAACATGTTGACAACAGTCAAACTCGGAAAACCTCGTGAAATTTCACAACGTGCAAAGCGTTTTTTCTTGCCGTGTTCTGCTCGTGAGGTTGCACATGCATTATGTTATTTAGCTGGCAAAATAGTATAAATGGAATTCTCTGTCTTATATTGTCGACACATAAGTTCCAATGCAATGAGGAGTAAAGGTTATTTTTGACCATGTTTTCCACGGTGTGTACGATAAAAAGTAACCTATACCTCGCTTGATACGTGAAATATACCTCTCGGTTCCCGTGGGGATTTATTTCACATATCAACCTCGGCATAAGTTATGATTTACTTTTTTGTATGGAATATTTGAATTTGTTTGTTAAAACTCTGTGTGAATATATTGATACTTAATCAGTGTCATCCAATACATGCATATTCTACAACACATGCATTAAGTAATAGTACATACCTATCTCCACTGACACTTTTATTGACTTAACCACAGTTGACAAATACTTGTACTAGGAGATTCATATTAATCTCTCTTCCATCAACTCTATGCATTCGTTGATCTTTGACTTTTTTACAATAACAATGATTAACTTGCAATAGCATGTTATGCTAAGGAATTGAAATTCAGGTCAGAGTTAACTTACATTTCAGGCGATGGCCTAGCCTTCCATAAATCTGGCAAGTTCTCTACCAAGGACAACGACAACGACAACCAAGGTTCAGGTAACTGTGCACAACAGTGTAGAGGGGCCTGGTGGTATAACCTTTGTCATAAGTCTAACCTTAATGGAATGTACGGCTCGTCAACATATCCCCAAGCCGTCAGCTGGTATTACTGGCATGGTCACACGACCTCCCTGAAACAAACTGAGATGAAGATGCGACCTAGCTGAAGAAAGACCTTAACAACATGACATATTTGGTTGACTGTCCAATGGAACATGTCCCGATCCCCTCCACTGTATCATTCCTGAAAGTTTTCACTCGTGTTGCCCGCCTTTCACAGGACAAAAAGTGGTGGAATAAGATTTCCACATTTTCTGGATTCACCGAAAAATTGGCGGATCTCGAGGAATCCGGAAGAATCCGGAAGGATCCGGCAAGGGGAATCACCACGTTTTGTCCTGTGTTTGTGCCTTCTTATGCAAAGACAAACCAATGACAAAACGTTGGTTATCATTACTCGACTGCGTGATGTTTTAAACCATTCCAATACGACGCATAGACATATATAAGTTCACACCATGTATATATAAACTTGCAATGTTATTGGCTGAAAACTCCAAGATATAAGCAACGTGGTGAACTGCAAAGATAATTATTGAGGAAATTGACATCAGCGGATTTCAGAAGACCTTTGAGAGGTTCGTAAGCGTAGCAAGTTGATCAATGAATCAAATGCAAGTGATTTTGGTATGAATTATTCTTATGAAAGTTCCAATGGTTGATATCGTGTTGAGTTTCAGATCAGTAACCTCCTGACATAGAGCCGCTTTCTCGACATTTTGATCCATATTGTAGAAAAAAGGCATAATGCTTTATCCAGGTTCAGAAGTTCTTGAAAATGACTCCGTATTCTACAGCTACAATCTTTCCATCCATGTATTATCCATGATGTTATATATATGAAGTTAAACATCAATATGCATTAATTATTAAGCATGATTCCACGTAAATGCCCTATGTTCCATGCATCTTTTGGTTTCATTTCTTTTACATATACTCTGATTCTCTAAATTGTAATTAAATTGCTATTTGTCATCTTGTTGCATGTTATGCTATTATGTATCCTGAAAATGTATACATATTTAAGCTTCTAAACATATTGTTTTCAATTGAATTTGGTCGATTCAATAGTATACAACTTTGAATGTATATCGTCAACGGAATTGAGTTTGAGTTAAAGGCGTTTGAAAATTACTTACATTTGAACTGGTAGCTAATGTACTTGCTTCAGTTCCTGAAGAGATATCGTAATAAGTCTCTTTGGGCCTGCGGGACCACAAGCTGAGGTGGGAGCCACAAACATCAATGTACAGTATGAATAACTAAGTGATAGAAACCTTCGCAGGTCTAACTGTAAAGATGTATGGGTGATGTATTCACAATCAGTCTATGCATTGTTAAACACTTAAGATATCACGGAAGGCAGTGAAGCGTAGAGCGGAGAGTCACCAGACAAATACAACATTCTGACGGGACAATGCACAAATGTTATACACACTCAGGGGATCCTACGTACACAGTCACTCGTCTCACTGTCAAACATTTTATGTGTGGTTTGTGTGTGTGCGTGTCATGTTCAGAATAAGTAATACGCTACTTTTCTACAGTATAGCCTCCCTCGGTAGATTAAAGGCCAGGATGTTAATGGATTACTTGGTGTTAGTGTTGCATGGCAAAACGTAATGTAACATTTAGAGAATATATTTCCATGTCACAGCAAAACATTATTCCTAACAATAGCAAAGCAGTCTCATTCATTAAAAATAGAACCATTTGCTCTGTAGCTCATTAGACTTTAAACAATACACTTTCTAGGTTTCAAAATGTAATTTTCCAGAAGTATTTATCACAACTATAACGAATAATAGATTCCAAGTACCTTGTGTAATGGAGACGAAGATGAAAAAAGTCGTGACCCCTGTGACCCCTATTTGAGGTAACAGGGTCCCTAAATCTAAAATTGGCAAAAGAGTACACAACATTTCAGCTTTCTAGACCTGTTTGTATTGGAGAAGAAGATGAAAGTAGGATTTTAGGTCATGACTACTGCACGTGACCCATATTTTATGAGTTTATTTATTGTATTGAAAATATATACATTTTTAATGAAAGAGTTTGTGAATATTCATAGACTTGAAAATAGTGATATTTTCAAACATCCTACGCAGTAAACTGCTATAATTCAGTTTGGAGATGTTCTTAATCAAAGTGAATATATCCATTTGAGAACAAATTGCGTTTTATTTTTGCATAGATATTTCTGTGCATGGTATGTCACGCATATCATGTTCAAGGGTTGCAACATACCACTGCACAAACTCCTGGCCAAGAGATTCCACTATAACCTTGTCTGCCTGGAGATCCCGAACAGCTTCACCCAAGGATCGTGGTAGTTCATCGGTCGCTGCTTCTATACCTGGCGGAGGACATTCCAACTTGTTAACTATTCCATCGATTCCTGCAGCAACAGTTGCAGCGAGGACCAGGTACGGATTGCTTGCACTTCCTGGCATACGGTTCTCCAGATATAGGCCGTACTCTGCGTTTTGTCTCAACTTGATGCATGCAGAACGTTCGTTATAACCCCAGAAAATTCTGGCAGGCATTTTAACTTTGTGTAGTCTCCCATAACAGTTGTCTGTTGGGGAGAAGAACGCTGTGAGAGCCCTGGCGTGCTTCAAGATTCCGGCCATCCAGTGATACAGAGTTTCTGAACTATCGTCTTGATAACCGAATTTGTTTTGATTCCCCCTATCCCAAACTGAATGGTTGAATTGAAGGGCATTGTCAGCATGCTGCAAGTTTGACAGAAATGAGATCCCATAATCCTGTTTGTCTGCAATTTCTAGGATGGCGTTCTTGAACTTAAAACTTGAATCAGGTGCACAGATCCCCTTCATCGGTGCCAGTGCTACTTCGAAGCAACCGGCATCAACCTCAGTGTTCATAGCTTGAATATCAATACCTGCATCAAACAGGAGAGATTCGACAGTGAAGAGAAATTCTCCATGGTTGTTAAACTGCCGTTGATTCATGTAATTGAGATTTTTTGGGAAATCTTCTTTGTTTCGTGATAAGAAAAACTCCATCTCGTAGCCTGAGAGAATTTCCAGACCAAGGTCGTCCAGCTTTTGGATTTGTTGTCGAGCCACGTGTCTTGGACAAGCATGTTGAACAGTTTTATCTTTCAGCCAGTTACTCTCGCAGATGATCTCGGCGACCTTGAACTTTGGCCCTCCACACCATGGAACCGAAAACAGAGTTGAGACATCAGGAATTAAGCTAGCACGCGGTATTATATCTGCATAAGGACCGTCCCTCAATCGCCCAAACTCATAGTTCAAAGTGAACATGATCGTACCTGGAATGCAAAAGAGAAGATATCATTAGACTGACACAGAAATAAAGCAGATACAACCACCTCGACATCTTCGGTTACCCAGATTTTAATGTTTAAACCTCACTATATCACAATTGAAATTTCTTAATACATGTCCATGGATCTTGTTTCAAAACATTGACCAGTGAAAAGACACATGACTAGATGTCAGAAATATGAGCTAGATAGTGCGAAGTTTTGAACCAGTCCCAAACTAGCGATGTGATTTGCTGGAAACACATTGATTTAATTTAATTACAGTTTGATTATAAGGAAATGACTGTAAAGAAATTCTGAAGGTGATTGTAAGGTGTATTTTGAGAACCCCACAAGGCCACTGGAATGATCACTTTGATAACCATTTATCAGTGACGGGCAATGTGTGTACGAATTGGATGACCAATCCAAGGGGTGGTACTCATCCTGTCCCAGGGTATATCGTATAGTCTCCACTCGACTTTCATACCCCGGGTTGCAACCCCACTCAAAACTGTGCGACAAACAGTTGTCAGAGGTCTACCACAATTTAATATACAGTAGATAATCCACAAGGTGTAACTTTCATAAATAAGCACCAGGAAATAAAATTCAATATAATAAAGAAAGACATGGACGATTTGATCATATTATCCAAAAACAACAAAGGGGAAGTAACTCTTGTAAGAGACTGTGATTATTTTCACCCACTCTCATTTCACATTCTTAATGACAGTGAATAATGGAAATATGGAAAAAAGTCATTCTGAATCTGAAAAGATAAGTTTACTAACATTCAAACTCAGCATTGAAACTACACTGTTCATCTTCTATAACAACTCATTTTAGTTTGATGGCGTCCATTTTAAACACATAAGAGGGACTGCGATGGGGACCAAAATTGCAAAACTTATGCTACACTTGTTCTTTGTGTTTCAAAGGGAATATTGTACTGTAAAGATGAGGAAAGTTTTGGCTAGATTTAAGCGGAGAATTTCAAACGTATTGGAAGCCATGTTAGATCATTGTTTCACCCTATGGAAACGGTGACAGTTATTTTACCCAACCCCACTTGCCTCCATAGATCGAAGTCCCTGACTGCAGAACCTCCTCCACGTGTCTTGCAGGAACAACTCTTCCTCTGGATCTGCCATGGAAGTCACACACAGAGAAACGGACATAGTCAAAGTGTTTCACCTCTGCCATGATTCCTCTGTCAGTTCTTGTCGAATATCGTCTTTCTATCACGGTCTAAATAAAACAGAAGTGAGAATCTCAAACAATGTGACTTTACATAAACATTATGAAAAGTTACACTAAAATATATTGGAAAGATCGGTGTTGTAAACTATTTCTCTACCGGAGAGCTTGTCCTGTGAGTATTGTCCTGTTCGAGGTGGTTGTCCCGTCGCTTGGGTATTACTTCACACATGGACGACGGTCTATGAACAGAAAAGGGCAATAAAAATACTTCAACAACCATGAGCAAGTCAAGCGAGTGAGAGAGTTGTCATTGTGCTGATATGTCGGCAATGTGAGCAAGCAGTCAGTGTGAGATGATTCAAGGTTATAATGTCAATGTTGTTATATGTTGGATATGGTTATAATGCTTTAGTAATGATCTACAAGTCATCTGGCCGCCAGTTTGTCACCATCGCTTTGAAGCTCAGTGGTGCTTGACATATATGTTGAGTCCAGTGTTCAGTAAATCAGGCTCAATAAATAGAGGACCATCAACAAGTACACAAGACAATCAACAAGTACACAAAACCATCAACAAGTACACAAGGCAATCAACCAGTACACAAGGCAGAACGGAATTTTATTATCATAAGCCATACACAATCATATACAGAACAAATATATACACACTTACAAAATTCACTATTGAAGTTTAGAAGATAATTAGTACAGTGTTTGCCAAATGTGATAATTTGAAAAGTATACAGGGGGCATAATCCAGTTTCATAAGCGAGATAAATTTGTAAATATAAGGGTTATTACAAAAATAAGAGGATCATTAAAATATGGACATGATAAAATTATATGAATACATCACAAACAACATGATTTTGTACATATTCTGTCTTCTCGTGTGACGACGATCAACCAGTACACGAGGCGATCAACCAGTACAAGAGGACGATCAACCAGTACAAGAGGACGATCAACCAAAACACGAGAACCATCAACCAGTACAAGAGGACGATCAACCAGTACAAGAGGACGATCAACCAGTACACGAGGTGATCAACCAGTACAAGAGGACGATCAATCAGTACAAGAGGACGATCAATCAGTACAAGAAGACGATCAACCAGTACACAAAACGATCAACCAGTATAACAGGACCATCAACCAGTACAAGAGGAGATCAACCAGTACACAAGGCGATCATCAAGTACAAGAGGACGATCAATCAGTACACAAGACGATCAACCAGTACAAGAGGCGATCAACCAGTACACGAGGTGATCAACCAGTACAAGAGGACAATCAACCAGTACAAGAGGAGATCAACCAGTACACGAGGCGATCAACCAGCCCAAGAGGACGATCAATCAGTACACAAGACGATCAACCAGTATAAGAGGCGATCAACCAGTACAAGAAGACGATCAACCAGTACAAGAGGCGATCAACCAGTACACGAGGTGATCAACCAGTACAAGAAAATGCTCAACCAGTACACGAGGAGATCAACCAGTATAACAGGACCATTAACCAGTACAAGAGGACGATCAACCAGTACACAAGACGATCAACCAGTATAAGAGGCGATCAACCAGTACAAGAAGACGATCAACCAGTACAAGAGGCGATCAACCAGTACACGAGGTGATCAACCAGTACAAGAAAATGCTCAACCAGTACACGAGGAGATCAACCAGTATAACAGGACCATTAACCAGTACAAGAAGACGATCAACCAGTACAAGAGGCGATCAACCAGTACACGAGGTGATCAACCAGTACAAGAAAATGCTCAACCAGTACACGAGGAGATCAACCAGTACAAGAAAACGCTCAACCAGTACAAGAAGACGACCAACCAGTACACGAGACGATCAACCAGTATAACATGACCATTAACCAGTGCAAGAGGACGATCAACCAGTACAAGAGGCGATCAACCAGTACAAGAAGACGATCAACCAGTACACGAGGTGATCAACCAGTACACGAGGAGATCAACCAGTACAACGATCAGCCAGTACACGAGGTGATCAACCAGTACACAAGACGATCAACCAGTACAAGAGGCGATCAACCAGTACACGAGGAGATCAACAAGTACAAGAAAACGCTCAACCAGTACACAAGACGATCAACCAGTACAAGAGGCGACCAACCAGTACAAGAAGACGATCAACCAGTACACGAGGTGATCAACCAGTACACGAGGAGATCAACCAGTACAAGAGGACGATCAGCCAGTACACAAGGTGATCAACCAGTACACAAGACGATCAACCAGTACAAGAGGCGATCAACCAGTACACGGGGAGATCAACCAGTACAAGAAAACGCTCAACCAGTACACAAGACGATCAACCAGTACAAGAGGCGATCAACCAGTACAAGAAAACGATCAACAAGTACAAGAAAACAATCAACCAGTACACGAGGTGATCAACCAGTACAAGATGAGATGAATAAGAACATCGGGTGATCAACAAGTATACGAAGCGATCTACAAGAGGCGATTAACAAGTACAAAATGACGATGAATAAACGATGACTTTAAATAAATACAAAATGACTATCAATACAGACAAGAGGATCATCAACAAGAACAAGAGGACCATCAACAAGTACAAGAGGACCATCAACAAGTACAAGAGGATCATCAACAAGTACAAGAGGATCATCAACAAGTACAAGAGAATGATCAACAAGAACACTAGGACTATCAACCAGTACAAGACCACCGTTAACAAAACAAGAGGACTATCAACAACAGCTTCAAGACAGCAAGCACATGCCCCTCCTTCCAATATCTGTAGACTTCGAGCTTCTTACCAGAGACTTTCAACTTCCACACTATAGAAGTTCTTTTTATGAATAATGAATGTATCAGTTTGTACATTATCACTTAAATTAACATAATTTGTCCATATACATATTTTTACAACATTTATCAATTCAGATCACAAAGCTTCTTATCAACACACAGTCCACGTTAAATAGTTAATGAGCTTTGGCTTTAATTAACTGCCTAAAAATGATGTATATGCAGAATGAATAGATAACTTGAAAACTGGAGATTAGTAAGTATTATTCTATGTACTAATGTCCTAAATCAATACACTTATAATATTGAGGGCCAATGTTAACTTGAGATGTTTGCGTTATGTTCTTATCTCCCTACAGAGGTTATTCAAGTCATTTCTTTCCAAGTAACTTTTGATTAAATTCGGCCATATTTCTCTTTAAGAAAATTCCCTAACAGCAAAAATCGTAATTCTCTCCCAAGGTTCTACCAATGAAACTATTAAATTGACTTCAATTGACCGAGTTTGACTGAAATGGTCTTCCTAATTCGCTTATGTACGTTAAATATGATAAATTCAAATAGTTCGTTTTTGATTAAACGTAATTATTTATACTTACCTGTTGACTAGACCTACTTTGCCTTACCTCCTATAGGTAATGCTATTTCAACCTTAACACAGACGAACTTGAAGAGTGGAGAAGGGGTGCGTAAAATCCCTTATCCAAGGGGCGGTAAGTCTAGGTGGTCTCGTGACGTCACTACCTGTTCATGTCACTCTCCGAAAGTCCCAAAAGGCAAGACAGACAAAGTGGGGAGGATGGGAGGGCCTAGAGCGTAGGTCTAGTCAACAGGTAAGTATAAATAATTACGTTTAATCAAAAACGTACTATTATTTAAATACCTATCTGTTGACTAGACCTACTTTGCCTAGAATCCCACCGCAAGGAGGCGGGTCAGTATATACATGGTAGTGACGAGACCAGCGACTAGCCCTGAGTGTAAGCTAACCTACGAGTCCTCCACCCTGTGGTGAGGACAAGGTAAAGCCCGGGAGATACCATCTCTACCACTTAGCGGATCGAAGAGATAACCACTACAGAAATGACTTGGTTTCCGGATCACTGAAACTAACAAGATACGTCATGGAAACCAACATTTCCAGTTGGTATCCAGACGGTTTCTTATGGTTTCAACTTGGTTTCCGTGAAAACTGAAACTCGATTTTGCCCCAGATCCGGATGGTATCCATCACCGTTCTTTACACACACCTCCATGTAGGATCCAGTTGGTTTCCGTGATCTGAGTTTATTGTAGGTTTCAACCTGGTTTCCGTATTCAGGTTAACTGTAGGTTTCAACTTGGTTTCCGTGTTTGATAGTTTCAACTGGGTTTCCATGAAAACTGAAACTCAGTTTTGCCCCAGATCCGGATGGTATCCATCACCGTTCTTTACACACACCTCCAAGTAGGATCCAGTTGGTTTCCGTGATATCATTTTATTGTGGTCTGTTTTCATATGTAGGTTTATTGTAAGTTTCCACTTGGTTTCAGTTATTTGTTAGTTTATTGTAGGTTTCCATTTGGTTTCAGTGTGTTTAAGTTTATTGTAGGTTTCAACCTGGTTTCCGTGTAGTGTATTGTTAGTTTCAACTTGGTTTCCGTGTAGTTTCTTAGTTTCAACTACGTTTCCGTGTAGTTTATTGTTAGTTTCATGCTGGTTTCCATGTAGTGTATTGTTAGTTTCAACCTGGTTTCCGTGTACGGAAACCTAGCTAACTTGGTTTCAACTAAGTTCCCGTGTGGTTTATTCTTAGTTTCAACTAGGTTTCCGTGTTGTTTGGAAAACGGAAACCAGGTTGAAACTAACAATAAACTACACGGAAACCTAGTTGAAACTAAGAAACTACATGGAAACCAAGTTGAAACTAACAATACACTACTTCTTTCAACTTGGTTTCCATTTAGTTTATTGTTAGTTTCAACCTGGTTTCCGTGTAGTTTATTGTTAGTTTCCTACTTCCCAAAATACATTATTAAAAACCCATAAGACATAACAGAATACATCAAATACATTCATCGATAGTTTATTTGCAGATAAATAGGTAAAATAAATAAAAACACCATTTTTCAAAATGCTTAAATATAAATAAAGTATGCCAAGAACATAAAAAATTGGTAGAGCTGGTAATTAATGCAGCCTTTGAGGAAGGTTGAGAACAGTTTATTTATAACTCAATACATTGGAAAAAAACAAGCAAATATAAAACTATACTATTTCTGTTTCTTTTTAAAAAATTGTTCTTATCAAAGTTGATTTCAAAGTGCCTGATATATAAATAGTCCTAAAAGAGATCAGACAATCATTCTGAAAATTTACACATTCTGTTTTATATGCCTAACGTCTTTGGCCAAATAGTTTCTGTGACTTGAGCTTAAAAGATTCAATTAAAGTATAATTAACAAAGCAATATAATTGTCCAAATGATCCCTTAAAGGATGACAAAGTAATTTTAGAAATAGAGTGATTGGCTCTGTAGCTCATCAGCAATTTGCATTGTTTGATGTAAAATACTAAATAAATAGTTTTTCATAAGAAGTTCCATAACACTGATGAAAAAACAACAAATTAACAAAATTGAGCAGTGTCAGTGCAAAATCGCCAAGATGACTAAACACTAAATATGAAGAACATTAATAAAATCACAATTATTTTCAAATTTGCTAACCCAGCATCTCCACTTATCAGAAAGCAAAACAAAATATTGCGGTTCAACTACTGTAATAGTGAACCATTTCACCCTTCCTATTGGCTTGTTGTTCGTGTAATTTCTCAATGAATATTAAATTCCCATTTAGTTATAACAGTTAGCAATATTTTGATACCATATTGAGCATGATGCATGATATGAATTAGTTTGGGAACACTAAATACATTTTCATCACTTAAAGCATTATATTAGCCTTGATTCTTTTGTTCTTCTTGGCATTCACTCTGTGGACTTTTGCCTTTCCACTCAGTTTTGTTCTTAGGTCGCCTCTCTTGTTGTTTCAGACCCGCCAAAAAGCCTCTGAAAGGAGCAATACAATCATGTGAAGTAAAAAGATTTGAATCTTCATGCTCTATCCATCTATCTTCCCTGATGAATATCAGGGGTTTTGCCAAATGTCAATACAAAGAACCCAATTATGGCAGATTGCAAGATTTTTATAAAATTTATTTGCGAGTCATTTCAGAAGTTGTCAAGTTGAGAATTTATGGATGTTTATTACAATGAGATTCAACATTTAACACCTAACATTGCTATCCATCAAATTGCATGATTTTATTTATTTCTAACTTGTTACTCGAATATGTTACATAATTTTCTGCTAGAACAACATCAACATTTCAATTTATAAATTATTATATGAAGTCAGTTGCAAGAACTATTGCAAGGATAATTCTAAATTTCTTAATAGATGTACTCTTAATGCATGAAAAAACGCTTTCACTGTATATAGTTTTGTTAACTATATATCCAAAATCATTTGATACAGAAAAAGGATTAAATCAATCTTTTGTTTGCAACTTGTAAATCATTATTCTCACCTTCACATGTTCCCACTGACCAGCCCTAATCTGCAAACAATCTCCTCGTCTCTCTAATCAACATCTTCATTCCTTCTTCATCCTCTCCCTTGCTGCATAACAAGTAAAAACCAACATGCAATTACATTGTTATGAAACAGTTATAAGCATGTGCAATTGTTCTTCAGGTTATATAGATCAAGTTGTCCAAATATCTTTTCACTATTTCAGAAAACAATATACTGGACATATCCACCGGTCAGACATAATAGTTGGAATAAACAATGCGATAAAATAATGATAACCAAATTTAAGTTATGGTAAGGAAATACACAATAATTTAACCCATCATAACAATTCAAATTATCGCATTATATCAGATATATATGCAAATTTCTAATCTTGATATTTCGAACCATACTTCCATGTAGTCACATGGAGGTATATTAGAAAACACTATGGACATATGTGAAACCAACATGGCACCAGAGAGCTAATTGTGAATATCATAATAAACATGTATAACATAATAGACCCCTTTATATGTTTTGTAAGTTGTGACCTAAGCATAATATTAATATTAAGAAAACATTATATTAAATTGGCGTAATATTACAAGTTTCTGTTTGATCAGGAGGTAATGAAATGATAATATATGGGTTCCATGATATTATATTTTCTAGCCCTAACTGGCAAGTTTTATATTTACAAATTATAATGACCCTCTTGTCATGTTTCATTTTAGTCACAAATAGTGTTCTGTTTAACATTTTTAAGGATTTCCTATATTCAACCAGAAGTAAACAAACTATGATTTAGTTTACTGATCATTCAATGTGCGCAACACATACCTGTTGTAGGTCAAAACCAGGAAGTTCTCAGTCGCCTGTTCCACAGCTCCTCTAACAGAACACTATAAATAGAAAGCACACATCACTCATTCATTCTGTTTCTAATAGAAACATATATTTTGATAACATAATCTTAATATAACATTACGTCATCTATTTTCAAGAATCATGTGTTTTTCATCAGTCATTTTGATTCTCACTTGACATTACTTAACAAGATATTTTGTCACCTGGCATGATATAATTTTCAGCTGGCTACAGATTATAATAGAAACTTTGAAGTTTGATAAAAGTATGGCTAATGCATATTTATGTTAATAATTGAAGCAAATTTAGTAATGCCAAAAATGATAAACGCTTATCGTTTAGCAAAACATGTTGGGCAAGTAAAGTTAGGCCTAGTACTAGGATAACATGACTAAAAAATACCATAGTTATCTCCCTTGTCAGCTTTCGAAAATTTCTATCGTCATTGTGTCTACTGAAATCATTTCCATTCCAAAACACATATTTTGTTGGCCAAGTAACATAAATATATAATATAAGATGCAAGAGAATAAAACTGTAGGCCTACCTGGCATGGTTGTGGCACGTCTAACTTTCCACGCTGTGATCGACGACTGTTTTTTTCTTCAAGTTCTCGCACCCGAACCTTCAGACCTTCTACTTCGGCTTCTACTAGTGGAATTATTGCTGCCATTTTCTCGAATCATACGCTCGTAAGACATATGCATTGTGCTTGGTTTTTTAATACCATACCGAACACCAATACCAAACAGTCTAAACGTTTCGCTTTCAAAACAACTTCTCAACAAAATGGCGGCGGGAAAGGCATTGTGGGTACAGCTAGGAGGGGCACTGTGGGTACAGACACAAATACCTAATCTTTTTGATAGACAAACTACAATCTCTTTATTGAGACTAGTTTCTTTGTGATTTCAAATAAAATTATGACAAGGCCCACATTTAAGTTACAACGGCATTGCTTTTATAAAATCTAATGACTTCGCGTGTCCGGGGATTACCGAGTGATTGCTTCCGGTTTCGCCTGTCAACACACGATGGCGGTAAGAGGGGTAAGTGGTATTGTATATACAGTTGTTTAAATTTAACAATAAGGACCTGCATGTTATCACAAGGGTCTCAAGTGGAAACCGATAGGCAATTGACTTGACACTGATTACTCGTAGATTGGGTGAACTCAGTGTCATGACAGATCAACTAACTCCAACAATAACTGCTTTGATTTCGAAACATTTCTCACTCCACACATTGTCAAGTACAGTACAAGTGGTTCATTCGATATCGTGGTTATTGAGAATTCCATCATGTAAGTATACGATTCGAGTTCTTCAAATGATTCCCTTAAAATGTGTAACTTGTACTTACTCAATCCCACCGGCATCAGTAACTGCCAGTGTTAATATATCTAAACTTTCCTTAAAAATTTTTTATTTTTTTTTATTGACATGATAGTAAATGAAAAGAATAAAAACAACTAATTTCCTCTAATTTTGGCAAAATATATATTTGCAAACTAAGCACCATTAATCATTCATTTATTTACTCTTTTCATAAATATTCGATAGGACATGCTCTCTGTAATCATTAGATAACAGTGAAAATTGTAAAATTATTGACTAAAGAAATAACCTGATTCATAAATATATTTTTTATCGCTTTATTTCCTTTTGATCTGGATGCAACATTTTCAAAGACACAACTGTGGTATAATAAAATGAATCAGATTTAATCATTTTCGAAATAAATAGATTGTGGCAAGATAACCAGAATGAGTTACAGCTATCATATCTACATTGCGAAAATGCATTTCATTTATGTAGAAGATAGCTGTAATATAGTTTGGGTTTTAGCCCTGTTAAAGTTGGTAGCCTGTTTGTAGTTTTCTGGAATATATGTATTCTCTTGTTAACATGACAAGTAAACTCAAAATATCAATCCTTCTTTTATCAAATCCATGGATAACGGTTTGTTGTGTAACTATTAAACTTAATGTGCTATTTCTATTTCACAATTACCCATTGAAGACTATAGACTGTTGTATGAATTGGCTTTATAGAAGTGTCTTTGTACAACGCATTGTAATTAGAATTTGTATTAATGTTGTGTACCTTTTTTGTAGAGTGAACAGTATTTATTGCAGCCACTGTGACAAGTATTGTCTCAAGGAAAACATCCTACAACCACAAGAGGAGATTTGGCAACTGTGGTAAGTTTACTTATAATAATCTTATTAGTACAAAGTAAATTAGAATAAACATTTGTGACTTGGTTTTGATTTACAATCATTTAGGTTTTTTTTACATGCTACACAAATAACCCGGTAAGCGTTATATTTAAACAATGTAAAGCCAATAAAGGATTTTAGTTAACTAATTTAAACATTGATATACAGTATATTTTTTTGGAAATTCAATATATATATATATATTGAATTTCCTAAAATGTTTTGATAAAAAGTGTATTGATTGATCTATATAGCACTTAGCAATAGTCAGCTGCAGGAAGATGCTGGGCTGATCTCAATAGCTTGAAATATCTGTCAATATGTGTGTGTAAACCTTTTTTAAGTGAATTAAAACATTTTATGTGAATATATTTTGTATGGATTTGGCATGATATTTGATTATCAATATTATTATTGACAATAAGACATTCTATAATTAAATATTTTTAATATATTCAATAATTTTAATGTGTCAGATTATATTAAGCTCATTTGTGTGAAATTTTATAAGCTTAAGTGGATGTTCGTAATATAGTTGGTTGCTTCTGAAGGATTGGAAAGAAACTTTCCAATGTAGTATAGTTATTACTGCTAGGTATATTAAATTTGATTGTAATATATTAAGGCATGATATTGTAACCAGAATATGTGTCTTGCAGGTATCAGATCTAGTGTTTTGTCAACACTGTGACTAGTACGTTAGTCGTTGGACAATATCCAGACAAGAGGAATGCTGTACACTGGGAATACAGTGTTTTCTTTCCTTTATTAATTTAATATTTCTTCAAATTGTAATTATCTTTCCATGTTATTATTGTTGGACAGTGCCCATTTGTGTGGAAGATGAATAAAGAAAAATGTTAAGAATTAAAATGTGTTTTTTCTTTAGTTCCAATCAGTTTGAATATCCGTGTGAAATTCAACCATATATATGATATTCCCAAATTCTAAGTTAATTGAATGTAAAAATATAAACGTCATATTCCCGACATGAATATCACTGGTATTGATATGACTTGGTATCTTGTTGGTTTCCATTTATGGATATGCGAAGACATGAATCTATAATGATTCAAGTAGAAAGCCAAGTTACTCAGTTTCAGTGAACGGATACAAAGTGGATACCAGATATTCAATTTTATATTCGCAAATCAAAGAATCCAAAATGGATTCTAGTTGGAAACCAAGTTACTTAGTTTCAGTGAATGGATACCAAGTGGATACTCAAATTACCCAGTTTCATGTTGGTTTCCAGGTTTCATGAAACCAAGTCATTTCTAACGTTATAGTTTCATGTTGGTATCTATTCAATGAAACCATAAACTATAATTTCCAGAACTAGAAACCAAGTGGATACCATCGTTCATATTTTCTTGTTGGTTTCCGTGTATGGAAATCGACAAATCAATGAATCCAAAATGGATTCTAGTTGGAAACCAAGTTACTTAGTTTCAGTGAACGGAAACCAAGTGGATACTCGAATTACCCAGTTTCATGTTGGTTTCCAGGTTTCTGGAAACCAAGTCATTTCTGTAGTGAACCCTGCCACTCAACTTCCGATCAACACACTGCCCCCCAAACCCCAACAGGGAGGGGGGTGTTAAAGCGAAGTTAAAGAAAAAACAGACACGAGAGCTAGCAATGTAAACCATGTTTATTTACAATGAGCCTTAAAGCTCCTAAGGGGGTTGACCCCTTCTTGGTCTGGTTGGGGGGGACCACCTTCGCCTGAGCGAAGACCTGTGGACCCAGCCTAGAGATGCCTTCAAGATCTGCTGTTGAGACATCTCGTAGGTAATGGTTGGCGAAAACCTCTGATGAACGCTAAAAACATCCTGCCATGACATCCGAAATCGCGATGTTACAGTAATACGCCATCGTGGCTGATACTGCGCGGATCTCATGAGGGTTTGAACGCGAAGGCGGAGGCAAATCAGCGGCCTTGTACGCATCAATGACCGTCAACCTCAGATACACGCCCAATGCTCGCTTATCTAGCTCCTTGGTGCTTCTAGGCGAGTGAGGCAAGAAAAGACGACGTCTGCCGTCTCTCAGCCTGCGGGTACGCTGCGTGTACACCCTCAAGGCCCTCACCGGACACAGAGAGAGGTCCACATCCCCCGACTCAGAACCCAGAGCCGGGATAGAGAACGTACGGCGAGCCTCATCAGCTGCCTGGTTCTTACAGACAAAATCAGGAGCCTACCCGAGAGAGGCCGAACCCCCCTCCCTAACCTCAAAACGTAGAAGGTCCGCCTGCAACGCATGGATTTCAGAAATCCGCGCTGCGGAGGCCATGGCCACCAGAAAATGACGATGGTGAGAGGGAGAAGGGGTACGTCGGAGAGCGGTTCATACGTATTGGAGCGAAGGTGGTTGAGGACAACCGCTAAGTCCCACTCAGGTGGACGAAGCCTGGACCTGCCGTCAACAGAACGGAAGGTTTTAATGAGGTCCTTGAGGACCGACACATCCAACCCTGGCGATCTCTTCCTGAGCACCGACAGGATAGCTGACATGTTGGTGTTGATTGAAGACGCCTTAAGATGCCTGGTGTTGCGTAAGTACACCAAGTACTCCGCGACCTGAGGAACTGAGGCCTCCGCCGGGATGAAATCCCTCTGAGCACAGAATGAGGCGAAGGCCTGCCACTGGAAATCATAGAGTTTCCTAGTGGTCTTCCTATGCGAGGTAGCTATGGCATTGGCGACGCACTTGGAGTACCCACTGCTCCTTAGCCCTTTTTTAATACAAGCCAGGCGTGAAGGGAGAACACCTGAGGGTTCTCGTGCAACCTTCCGCTTGGCCTGCTGAGGAGCAGGTCTCTCCATGTCTGAATCGGAACCGGTTCCCGAAGACAGAACCGTCGGAGAGGAACGAACCACGGTCGGGCTGGCCACCAGGGGGCGACCAGAAGGAGACGAAGAACCCGAGTTGCTCCTATCTTGGCTACAACTTTGGAGAGGATGGCCGGCGGTGGAAAAGCGTAGGCGTCCATCCCCTCCCACTCTAACGAGAGCGCGTCTAAGCCCATTGCTAGTGGGTCTGGCACTGGGGAGACATAGGTTGGCAATTGGTGGTTGAGACACGTCGCGAACAGATCTATCAGAGGGGTGCCGAACTGGAGACACAACCCCCTGAACACCACCGGATTCAGTTGCCACTCCGTCGGGATGAATGAATCGGAGGTACCTGCGATCCCGATAGTGAATCGGAACATGCAGGTACGCATCCTGGAGATCGAGAGACACCATGCAGTCTGAGCGCTCCAAGGACCGCATCACAGACGGAAGAGTCAAGAGTCGAAAATATGGCGGCCGAACGAGGTAGGAGCGGTTGAATACCTTCAGGTTGTGGATGAGTCGCCATTTTTTCCAATTCCATGCCCGCCTGCTTGGCACAGGCAAGCATCGCCTGACAGGTGAAAGCCACGTTGTTGCCCAAGCCTAACACTGTGCGAGCCTCTCTGTCGAGATGTGTAAACTGCACATCAGTAATGCGATGAGGCGCGTCGGGGCGGACGCACCCTGATCTAGAGTGGGCGGAACGAGTTGGAACGGAACCGGATACAGAGGCAATTGCCGTCTGCGCCTGTCCGGCACCACTTAAGGCGGAAGCAGACGGCCGGGAACCGCAGACGAGATGACCTGCTCCATATCCTCAGTGGCGTCTAGCTTCGCCTTCAGGGCAGAAAGAAGCCTTCCTATATATATATATATAGCGTAGTGTAAGAACCAACAAACTCCTCCGATAGTTAATCGAGAGAGTTGACACAAATCAAAGGCGAAAGACTAACAAAACGAATGACAGGCGAACCAAGTCACTGGCGAGACGAAGCAAGTCAAATCGAATCGGGCCTAAGGCGATAGACTGGCAAAGCGAGTGCCTGGCTTACACGAGGCACTGGCGAGACGATGCGAGTCAAGTAGAATCAAGCCTATGGCGAATGACTGGCGAAGCGAATGATTGGCGTAGCGAGTCACTTGCGAGACGAAGCGAGTCACTTGCGAGACGAAGCGAGTCAAGTTGATTCGACCTAAGGCGATAGACTGGCGAAGCGAGTGACTGGCCTTAGCGAGACACTGGTGGGCAGATGGGAAACAGTAGAATCGAACCTAAGGCAAAAGACTGGCGAAGCAAGTGACTGGCGAAGTGAATCACTGGCGAGACGAAACGAACCCCACATATTCAACCTAAGGCGATGGACTAGCGAAGCGAGTGACTGGCGTAAGCTAGACACTGGCGAGTAGATGCGAGTCAAGTAGAATCGAGCCAAAGGGGAAACTGTCGAATGGGGGTCCGCCGCGTAGCGAGTCAAATTGATTCGACCTAAGGCGATGGACTAGCGAAGCGAGTGACTGGCGTAAGCGAGACACTTGCGAGTAGATGCTAGTACAGTAGAATCAAGCCAAAGGCGAATGGTAGGCGAAACCAAAAACTGGCGAAGCGAATCACTGGCGAGATGGAGCGAGTCCAGTCGATTTCAACCTAAGGCGATAGACTAGCGAAGCGAGTGACTGGCGTAAGCGAGACACTGGCGGGTAGATGCTAGTACAGTAGAATCAAGCCAAAGGCGAATGACTGGCGAAGGGTCCGCTCGCGTAGTGATAAGCTAGGCGAGTGACTGGAGACGCGTAGGTAGTTGATACGGACCGAAGGCGTATGACTGGCGGACGCGAATGACAAGCGAAGCAAGTCACAGGCGTATGGCGAAGCGAGTCAACAACCAACAGTCGAAGGTGACTGGCGGAGGGTACGCCTTACAAGGCGTGCGAACCGAAGCAGTCAATGAAGACAGGTGAGAGAAACACAAAGACACGAGCTGCACGTGCAAGGCAAGCAGCTACCTCTCGGGCGGCCACACATCAAGCACATGTCAACAAGGCCCTTGTACCCCAACACCTACTAAAACAGATTGTTAAACAACCTGCTAACGACGAATTGTAGATATAGCAGTTGAAAATATCCCTCAAAATAGTAAGAGATAGCTAGCAAGTTTGCAACCAAGTCGCTAAAAATACCCAGTCTCAGAACAAAACAAACACGTCTGTCTTGCTCTGCAACTAATAGGAGAGTGACATGAACAGGTAGTGACGTCACGAGACCACCTAGACTTACCGCCCCTTGGATAAGGGATTTTACGCACCCCTTCTCCACTCTTCAAGTTCGTCTGTGTTAAGGTTGAAATAGCATTACCTATAGGAGGTAAGGCAAAGTAGGTCTAGTCAACAGATAGGTATTTAAATAATAGAATATATGGAGGATCACACATTTAAAGAGGAAACGTTTTTCTAAAATTTAAAGTTTCTGTTTCTAAAATTAGTAATTATTAATTTATATATATATATGGTAATGTCTAGGCAATAACATTATTGTCGAAATTCATTTCAAACCTGTTACCAAAAACATTTTATCATCCAATATACTCATTGTTTTAAAACACTGTACCTTGAAATGCATAAAACCAATTGCGTAAATATCAAGGGAAGAATAATTAGGTCATCTAAAGGCATCAACATTCTAACATTGTTACATTTGGGACATCACCCCCTCGAATAGTACACATTATTTTACTTTTTCGGGCGGATTCCCTTGCAGGATTCGAAACCACACCCTCAGATTCAGGCAACTAACGCCAGCACTGACCGTATCAACACATAACCGCACGACCACGGGACCTCGACATAAATTGAGGTCCAACAATCGATAGTTAGCTTAATTGTACGTACTGCAATATCCCAAAACGTCAAAACTATTACTTCATCTCATCAAAAGTGTTACACAAATAATTATCATCAAATATATTCATTGTTTTACCAAAGTTTACGTTCAAATATGAAATCAAAACACTTTATGAAATATCAAGTAAATATAATAGTATGGGAACATTATAAAGAATTGTGCCTTCGTTGAAGTAATGAGCAGCGACATGTTGGATCTGTAAACCACTTCTGTCCAATCTGTTACCAGTTTGAACGGCAACAGAACTGACGGTAAAAGTTTTGATTATTCCCATTAATCCCGTTGTTAACCATATTGGCTCTCTTGGTTGGTGCTTTAATTTTGATTTAATAACGTGTTGACACGTAGTAGGTACATATATATGTTTTATTCATGGCAACAGATTTGTAAATAAAATTCATAGACAACGTATGCCACATAACTGCACTTGATTTTTTTAAATTTCTAACAGTGCAGTCAAGCTGACATCCAATGGCAAGGCAGGTATATGGAGGCCCAAGAGCAATCATTTTTGCATGATTCATCACGGTAACAGAACTGACATAAAACCTTGGGACAGACGAAAATGTGAATACAAAGAAAAAATAGGTTTTTGGTGATTATATTACAGTTTTTTGTCTATTAGTTTGTATGAGGACATTAGAAACTGAATTTTCAATTCAATCATGTTAAGAAAGTTCAATCCTGAATGTGGTACTGTCAGTTTTGCTGTATTTTCTCTAAGCGCTACAAAATATTTACTTATGAAAATATTATTGATAAAATGCTTTTTGTGAGTAGAGGAATGTGTCTTTATTATCATTGGTAACAATAACCAATATATTTCAACAAATAGCCTGGACATGAAATTAAGACTTTTTAAAAAAAATACTCACAACTAAAGATTTCGTTTAAGAAAGTGAACTGATAGAGGATATGAATGAACATTTTATCCCCGCCTACTTCGTAATAGGATATTGGGAGATAAACATACTGTGTTTGAAAATCAACGAATGTGTCAAGATAGGCCTTAATTGATGATTTAGAGTTGTTGTAATTTCGTTATATGCTGCTGATTTTCAAACACATTACCTCCATTCTACCATTTAAACTTTTTGATATTGAACGTTTCTGAAATGCCATGTTGTTTAAATGATATACATAGTCATCTTTCATTCTTGTAAAAAATATTTGGTGCCATTTTAATCACAACAATTGCTCATATTTTAATAATTTGCATGCAAGCATGCATTTCAAGGATCGTAGAGCTCACTTTGGTGCACAAGGCAACAATTGTAACAGAAACCAAACTGTCACAGTAGCCAATCAGATACGACTATTTCCCAAAAATCTGAAACTATCTCCAACATTTGAATCATTCAAATCAAGTCTAAAAGCCTATCTCTTTGTTCAGTTTTATGGTACATAAGGACTTTCACAATCGCAACAATTGTACACATGGATTTGTTATTGCTGTTTGTTTGAACTGAGCACATTCAAATGTGCATCACTATTATTATTATTTATTAGCATTATATGTTTAGCGCTTTGAGCATGCTTTAGAGCGTGGATATGACCGCTTTATAAATATGCACTATTATTATTATTGACTATTTCGCAAAGTTGTGGTAAAATACAAAATAAATTGATGACCGATGCAATGTACGAACCTAAACATAGTTCCTGCCTAGAGAATTCTCAATCTGGATATATACTCACGTACAAAATAAACCTTCCACTGCAAAATACAAACCATTTCCATGCACGAGTGATACGTTCTACTGAAACAGATGTAGATCATATCTTTAAAAGTCAACTAAACTAAATTGAATTTACAAAACATTATCTTTTCAAATTTCTAAGAAAGACATGTTTTAAGAAATCGTCGTTTTGGAATGTCTTTTATCTTGACCAGATAGGAGAGTGAAAAAGGCATTTTGGCTTATTTTTTTAAAGTCCTACAGTAAAGATATGTCACCAAATTTAAGTCATAGCATGGATGTTTATGCAGACACCATTATATTTGAACTCAAATGATAAAGATATGTACTTCTGAATGTCCTTAAAATCTGAATGTTATCTTTGTAGGTAAGACAATAAGTCTAAGTTAATCAGTACTCTAGTAGCCTATCGTAATTAAATTCTCCTTGCTGATTCACTACACATACACATCTTCGTTATTATTCCAAACATTTCCAAAAACATTAATAGTCGCGCTTTAATGATGTCCATCTAAATCAAATATCTCATTAAACGGAAACTGAATTCAAATGGATATTTAAGGTTGCGATCTAAGCTGTGGGTATTTTTTCGGAGGCCAGTTGTATTCTTAAAGGTGCATCCATTGTGTTAATTGGGTCACATATGCCAAACGTTATAAATGGTCCTCATTTAACAAGAAGTACAGACTGTTGCCAAAAATTACAATTTTGCTGATAGTCGACTCAGTATACTCGATGGAAAAATAAAAGTTGTGATTTCTGATCGAAACACGGACAATGCACAGCGATTGACGCGCGTCAATGTAGTCCAGCGTAATTTTGGATACTAATTTACAGCAGACAATGATCCATTTGTGGGTTGATAATGTTTATTAGGTCGCACAACTACTGTGCATGTAAAGACATGTTGTTTCGATTTTTCACATGTACAATGGTGTTGCTCGATTTTCATTGGAAACTAGTAAATATGTTATATTTGGCGATTTGGGATGAATGTGAAGGCTGAGTGAAGTTATTTGAACTGACATCAACACATATGAATTATTGCACGTATTAAGCCCTCAAACATATTATGGAACACACTGGATGTCACTTTAAAGCTTTTTGTCTGTTCAAGTCGTTGAAGAAGTGAAATACATAAGAAAACAATATTTTCTGGATAACATCACCTTGAATGTGAACATACACGACGTATATGCATGCTTACTCGGTGTAGTTTTACCAACCAAGTATTTACCCCTTCTCAAGGTTGTAAAACTTACTACAAATCCTCACTGTATAACTTAACGTATTCGGGTACTGTAATTTCCTTTAATTCATTTCCCTCACAATCGGTTTTTATATTCTTATAACATTAATGTGTATTTCTGTAAGGGACCACCAGCCCATGTCAAAGACATAGGTGTATAAAGAATGAAGCGCCGAAAAATGACACACATTGCTAATTACAGAACTTGAACTTGAAGCGTTTCTATACATATTTGGCTAATTTCTGAACACGATAAGTATTACATGATGACATTAGTTGTATAAAGTTTGTTTGAGTTTTTGTATAAAAATGTGATATTTAGGGAGCAGGCTCCGACGAAGATTATCATAAAAATCACATTCCATGAACTCCGATCAAATGTCTAAAAATTTGAAAAGCGGTCCATGGAATGCGCAGTCTTCACCATGATGATGTTTCGTATGTAGTAATAGGCTCCTCTACATAAATTGTTGACATGTGCCTCCATGTTTAAACTGGTGTCAAATAGCACACCGAGGTTTTGGGATTCCTTGTGAGCATGTAATAGTGACTACCAAATCGGTATCGGTATATATTGTCAAAGAGACCCGTCCGAGGCGAAAGCGTGAGTGACTTAAACACGTGGTTCTCCCGCGTTAAATTGAATTCACGAACTAATTGTTCGGAAATTGTGATTTCCATGCAACCCGTTGCCATCTGGGTAATTTTGCATATTATTTTGCGGTATGGTTTTGAAGGTTCTGGACGCTTCATCTGTGTTGCACAGCGACAGTGAAATTTCGAAAACGATTTTTTATAGGAATATATTCGCTCGAGCTGTCAATATTTAGGTAACCTTTTCAGTTTCTTATTTCATATGTATTACTATTATTCATCAAAATATTTATTGTTCATTTGTATTTATGTTTATGAGAAGCTATGTTCTTTCCAGGGCAGTATCTGCCAAATTCAATTTGTTGATTAAATTATTTATGTTTCGATATCAACGGGAAAATAAGCAAATTATTTTATTAATGAAACATTTAGTTTTTTGTTGATGTACTTGTCGTTGATTTTTTTTATTTAACCTTGTTAAATATAGTTTTTTTAAAAGTGTTCCTATATCATATATCGGGACTCTCTCGAACTTATTTGATGAAGAATTACTGTAAAGTCTTCAGAAGCAATAATAACTTTTTTTAAAAGTTTTTTAGAGAGGGGTTGCAAGATTAACAAAATCAGAAATTGTACTCTTTGTACAATTTGAGAATGCAATTGTGTCGTTGCTTGGTAATATCGGAATAAATCTGATTGTTTGAAATGTGGTTGAATTTTTTAAATATTGCATTTGTAAAGTAATAAGTTTGTTGATGGTGAGAATAATTGTGTAATTCATTCAATGGGTTGATACCTTTAAACTAAAAATTAGTTACAATGTTACTATGTCCTTAAACGGCTGGATGAGCAGATGAATAAAAGTGGGTGTTTGAAGTTATAAAATGCTCCTATGTTATGTTTCCTTTATGCCCGTAGATCCATTGAAGGCTGCATATCAGACATTCAGCGGTGGATGACGAACAACTTCCTGAAACTTAATCAGGACAAAACTGAAATGCTTGTGCTGTGCTCTAGATCATTGAGAAAACATCTACCTGCCATGCAAATTGAAATTGAAGGCTGTCTTACCAAGCCATGCACTTCAGCAAGAAACCTTGGCGTTGTGTTTGACTCTACCATGAGCCTTGAATCACACGTGAATAACATCTGCAGAAGCAGTTATTTCCATATCCGCAACATCGGCCTCATCAGGAAATACATCAACAAGTCAACTGCAGCCACGCTCATGCATGCTTATGTCACATCACGCATGGACTATTGCAATTCACTGCTTCAAGGCATCCCAGAATACCTTCTCAACAAACTGCAGAAAGTCCAGAACGCAGCCGCAAGAGTTGTCACACGCACAAAGAAATCGGAGCACATTTCACCAGTCCTAAAGGGCCTACATTGGCTGCCAATTCGTCAACGGATTCAATACAAGATCCTTGTGCTGATGTTCAGGAGCTTGCACCAAGATGCACCAACGTATTTGACCGAGCTTGTACAAGTATATCAGCCATCACGCCAACTGCGGTCATCTCAGCAACACATCTGTGAGATAGTTCCTGGTCGCACAAAAACTTTTGGAGATAGGACTTTTCGATATGTTGGCCATCTCTGTGGAACAAGCTTCCTGACTTCCTAAGATCAGCAGAGGATATCCTGACTTTCAAATCTCAACTGAAAACCCACCTCTTTGAAATAGCCTACTGTCAATAGCGCTTTTGAGCAGCCCTCTCCAGAACTGGATATTAGCGGTCTAGAAATGACTATATTGATTGATTGATTATGTTTGAGACTGCCAAAATGTTGATGATGTTGATTTATTTATGTATCAGTTCTAGGAAAGACTTACATATATTGCTTCACAAAATTTAATTTCAAGGTGCAGTTTTTACGTTAAAACCGATCGGATGGTCAACAAAGTGATTGTAAATATTGTAATTATATATACATATATTATTTACTTGTGCTCATTTTCAAAATTTATTTGAAACAATTGCATGATGTGTATATAGGCTATATAACTCTACCAAACAATCTTAATCGTCAAAATAAAAAGCCATAAAATGGCCTCTGTATATTTTTGTAAATTACTTAGATTTATAAATACATGACTCAGTTGATGTTGTCAATTACATTGTAACATAGGCCATAATATATTAACACTTTATAGTCCTCATTAAATGAATTCGGAAATTCGATTCGTGTCAGTGGCACCCGGCAGCCACAGTGCAGCGCCAGTTCCAGCGCTGTTCTATCCTTATAATGCTGAGTGTCAAGAAAGGCAGCAACAACTCCAATCTTTTAACGTCTTTTGGTATGACGCGGCCGGGAATCGAACCCCGACCTACCGGGTAACGAGCAGACGCTCTACGATTACTGAATAAAATATGTCTGTCTGTCATATGTAGCCAGAATGTTCGGGATGACTGTATCCGATCTGTCTGACGAAGTTGTTGACACAACAGATAACGGCAAAGCATCCTAGTCCCGGCGTGTCTCCCTTGGTCAACAACTGACATACAACAGGTGAAATGCGTTTCCATACAGTGACGTAAATCTATCCCCTTTATTGAATCTTCTAGTTACAACTAAACTGAAGCACAAAAGAAACGTCACACCTCAATTGATTTCGATTAATTCAATATTTTAAAGAAATGAGATGCATTTGATTATGGCACGATGCAATAACACCTTTTGGCAGTAGTTTTAATGACTTAATTGGTGACTGTTTTTATTTTTTGATTACAATATCCTTTTTTAAACTAGACAGGGGTAAGAAATGACATTTACACCAACATGACCCCTACCATGTTTAAAATGTTGTAAATGTGTGCAGGACGAGGCAAATTGATTGGTTTTCACACAGAGTATGTGTAATAGGTCGATTAACAGTTGTGTTTTAACAAAATTAATTTTTGGGAATTTTAAATTTCACAATTTTGATTTTTAAATCTTTTTTTTAAAAACACGTAAAACAATTCTATGACTTTTTTAATATTTTGGACTAATTCGCAAAACTATTCAGTTTTGGAATACGACGTCTAAAACTCGAGAAATTTGACTTTAAAAATTATACATATGATAAAAACAACTGAGGGGTGACGTTTCTTTTGTGCTTCAGTTTAGCTGTAATGTTATAACAGTACAGATAGTTTTCACTATATTATTGCATCTTATACTTCAAATCTGGCAGGAAGAGCTTGGATGTTGACTTCATTGCGGATTTCCCTTAAAGGCGCTGTAGCACGCTTTTACACATTTTGTTTTCTCAAATTTTGGCAATTTATCGTTAAAGTTTATACGATATAATGTTACGCTGGAGGGTAAAACATCTCATTACACGACCCGATAAATCGATTTTGAGAGTTCAGACAGCAATATGGTTGACCATTCCATCATGGTGCCATAATAAAAACTCTACTCTGAGTGTTGAGGTATCGCTACATAAGTCAGATCACTTGAACTAGCTTCGAGTGGCAGTTCTAATGTGAACACATTAAAATGGCCACTCGAAGGGAAATAGATTCGCATGGCTTAACCGAACCATATACATTCGTAACCATTGGTAACACTTATTAACCTTTTCGTTAGACCACTTTATTTAAAGATCCTGTGTAATTCATTTTTCTCACGAATGACAGTTTATTACCTCTACGTACATTATATATCGGAATCAATAGAGCATAAAATCGAGACGATATACACTTGCAATTGATTATTAAGACGATTTTAATTCACTCATTTTAACAATGCCGCAAAAAACGTAAGTAAGAACGACGTGCTACAGCGCTTTTACGGGTGCATCCATTGTGATGTAAGGGCCTGTAATATGTAATATGGGGTCACACGCAAAAAATGGTGTTATTTTCGAAGTACTGACTGTTTGCCAAGTATTACCATTTTGATTATAGTCAACTCAGTATAGTGACGACATAAAGGGCAAAGTAGTGATTTCTGATAGAGAATCAAACAATGCACCGTTGCAATTTGGGTTGGTAATGTTTAATCGTGCACACATGTACTGTACTGGTCTGGCATTTGAAGCTACAATGTATTTACATGCGTCATGATGCTGCTAGATTTGTATTAAAAATTTATAGTTATTATGACATGTTTGACGATTGGGGATATATATGCAAGTTGAGTGAACTTCAACTTCCCAATGCAAGGCATAACTCTTGCCAGTTTCCATTTCTGGCTGATTTAGGCCTTGCAGTATTTCCTTAAGAAATCTGTGTTAAGAAATCCAGGCCCGCTATGCATTTCCAGTACAGCGATTCACTGCCTCGACACAAGAAAGCGAGGTAAATACCGCAAGGGTTAAATCAGCCAGTAATGCAGACTGGCAATAGTTATGCCTTGCGTTTGGAAGTTGAGTGAACTTATCCGCATATAGTATTTGGCAGGTATTACATCCTAATAAATAGCATGGAACACACTGGATGTCACTTCAACAGCTATTGACGTTTGCAGAGCTTGAACAAGAAACATATCTTAGTTATGGTTTGGGAGTTCAATCAAGGGTGGGAAAATATAATGATAGATTTAGATAAAGAGTTGGCCGAGGATCGTCGTTGTTGGTGAGTTGGGGATTAACGCGGCTGCAAGTATTATTGCAGGGAGAGAGCCGGAACAGCCACTGTGACTATATGCATTGCGAGCATCGACTGGAACTAGCGAACCATGGGTGATACTGTGCTGAAATTCAGTGTAACATTTGGATAAAGAGTTGGTCGAGGATAGTTTTTGTTGGGCCTTAGCACTGATATACCAAACCTCGTTCAACCACACACCATGGCACCAGCGATTTTATTGAGGAAAATGATGCATGCTACAATGTCTAACATTCATTCATTCGGTTTTTAACTTAATGGCGGTTTGTCTTATGCAGAACTAACCTTTGTCAGCCTGAGGCGTGTTCAGAACCGCGAGTACCCGCTTCTGAACGACAACAAATTTGCGCGTAGTCGCGAATACACGCGTGACCACTTTTGAGCAGTCAAAAACGATCAAAAATGGAGTCGCGTGTCACAAAATTTGATTACCTCATTTTTCTTTCTTTTATTACCCCCTCAAATGAAATTTGGTCAATTGCTATGTGCAAGGCATCTATTTTTTCCTAAATGGTGATGATATTCTGAAATCATCTTGGGAAATACTCGCGACCTCAGGTTTTCCACTTACAGGAGCCGTTCGTGGGTACGCGAGTACTCGCGGTCCTGAACACGCCTCTGTTATCATTCCCTTACTTAATTATTTATCGCTTCACGTCAGAGAAGTCAATTCCAGAAGGGATGACCATTATGGTAAGACTTTAACGCGATCGTTCAGCATGAGAGGGTGTCAACAACAGATCACTAACAGCCTATAAGATGTTAGTTCTTGTCAATATCGATCTATTGATCTGATGGATGTTTCGCATGATTGATCGGAAACATATCTTGCAACCTTCCTTTGCTTTTGTGAATTCCATTTTGTTTAGAAAGTTGATTTGATTGTGAAAAATAATTCCTTACAAATATTATCAAATTAATTGTGTTATCGTTTTACTGTTATGAAGGCCTATTGACTCAAAGAACACAATGAAGATAAATATATATCGTTTAAGAAGAAAGGACAGAAGAAAACAGGATTTTATGGATAACACCTTTATTGTAAATACACGGCGTAATCCCGTATATATTTACTCCTTTCGTCAAATGGAATGACACGTCGTGGAGACCACACTCCACTTGGAGGAGGAGTATGCAAACGTCGTGTATCTCAGTTCAATATAACGAAATTGTTATCCATAAAATTCTTATGTATTTCACTTCTGGGTGAGGTGAGTTGGGGTTTAATGCCTCTTTCAAGAGTATTTCACTTATATCACGACTGCAAGTGTAATTGCAGGGAGAGAGCCCGCAAAGCCATTGTGACTATGCATTGCAGTGAAATCTGCGAGCATCGGCTGGATCTAGCGAACTGGTACTGACTGAAATTTAGTTTAGCATTGCACCCAAACCCTACTGCGTATAGAACAGTTCTCCACAGCAGACAAAGTTGCTGAGCCCCTATAGCTAGCGGGATTCAAACCCCGGTTCTCTTGATCCGAGGCCGAACGCATTACCACTGCGCTATCCCGCCCCTTATACCACTTCTAAATGTCCCTCAGAAGCGATGTCGCATCCAGAATGTGTGCTAAGAAGTTTTAGAATTATCGAGCCACATATTGGTCTGATAATAACAATACGGAGTAAATTTACATTACAAAAACTGAACAGGTGACACAGGTTTTTGTGGATGAATCCAAACTGGATTTGCGGTCTTGTGAAACTTAGATTCAAATCCGGGTTGTCATTAAACAATCATTCAACCCTGCTGCTACCATAAATAATATGTGTCATTGTTTCTGTAGTTTTAGGACAATAGTCACAGTGATAATGCTCATTGTTTTGCTTCCAAAACGCCAGAAATAAAATTGACGACAATCAGTCTTTGCCTTGTCGAAAGGTTGAAGATAATATGACTGCATTGGGTTTTGTATTTTGTTGATGTCTTTTAACTTGATAAACTGCCAGGAAAAAGAAATTACTCACCTCACTTGATTTTATCATATTTCTGATTTTCAATTGCAAATATCTAAGGTTTTCGATGTCATAATCTAAAACTGAAAAGTACAGGTGTTTAGTCAGCAGTCAAATGATACTACAACATGTTTTTATATCTTTTTCTTAAAAACTGTTCATCGACATATAAGACATATTCTGTGTGAAAATTGATAAATGTGCCTGATTCTGCACACATTTACAATATTTTAAACATGGTATGGGTCATATATCATTTCTTACCCGTCTTCATTAAACAAATATATTTTAACTAAAATTTAACCACAATCACCAATTAATTTATTCAAACTACTGCAGATAAGTATTGAATCGTGCCATAGTCAAATGCATCTGATTACAACACTGAAGCTGAATGCACTAGAAATACGTGCAATTTAGATAGTGACCAATGTGACAATGATCGGACCTGATTCGCAAAGTGATAGAACACTGAACGTATAAAACGGGGGCAAGTTCTTACCGTATTGTTCTGGCTTATTGCCCTAAGGTATAATTTACAATTAATAAGTCTTACTGATCTTTCTACATTTTGGAATCCGTAATTTAGAGGATACAATATATCATCCTGGTTCACACCACAGGTATTAAGCATCAGTGAAGCCATCTGCGCCAAGACTTGTGTTAGTTTACAGACATTTAAGGCCGTTAAGACTTCTTTGTATTTGCTTAGGTATCTGTGAGACTCGATCAGTATTGACGTTTTGATATTAATTCCACGATCTGATGCTGAGTAAAGGCTGTTTATGTGAGTGTAGTTAATTTTATCAGTTCGTTATTCGAGTTATCAGCCTGTTTCAGATCAGTTGACTTAATAAAATATTTAAGCAAACGTTCTGGAATATAATCTACATTCGTTTCGATCTCATAGTGTTGTATAGCGTTGACAGACTGGGAGATGTACTGACTGGTACTGATGTACTCCCCCCCCCCCCCCTTCCCTCCCCCCCCCCCCCCCCCCCCCCCCTTCCCCTGCTGTGTTGACGACGCTTTCTCCCACAATATGTTTTATCTGTTCCACTGTATTGTGCACCAGACAGCATAAGTTGACATATTTGATTGATGAAGTCAGTACGAGTCTCTATTATGCTCCCTAGGTCTGAGCGGAGCCATCATCGACCTTAACTTTACATTACATTGTACAGGTGTACTATAAGCATTTATATACCTACAACGCCGCGCTTAAACAAATCAGAGTCGACAACATTTATAGAAATTGGCTAGGAGTGTAAAGTTTTCCTTTAATATTTTCTTTAATCATTCTTTTAATCATATGAAGTTTGTGAAAAATGTAAGGGTATGCTTAGTGTTTATCGTTTAATGTTTGAATGTCATTCGCAATGTTTATTGTATGACGATGGTATGCGCAGTGTTTATTATACAACGATTGAATGGTATGCGCAACGATTATTGTATATGCGTAATGTTTGTTTTATATTGATTGAATGGTAAGAGCAATGGTCATTGTATAATGATTGAATGGTAAGAGCAATGGTCATTGTATAATGATTGAATGGTATGCGCAATGGTCATTGTATAATGATTGAATGGTATGCGCAATGGTCATTGTATAATGATTGAATGGTATGTGAAATGGTCATTGTATAATGATTGAATGGTATGTGAAATGGTCATTGTATAATTATTGAATGGTATGTGAAATGGTCATTGTATAATTATTGAATGGTATGTGCAATGGTCATTGTATAAACATTGCATGGTATGTGTAATGGTCATTGTATAAACATTGCATGGTATGTGCAATGGTCATTGTATAATGATTGAATGGTATGTGCAATGGTCATTGTATAATGATTGAATGGTATGTTCTATGTTCAATGGTCATTGTGTAATGATTGAATGGTATGTGCAATGGTAATTGTATAATGATTGAATGGCATGTGCAATAATCTCATTGTATAATGATTGAATGGTAGGTGCAATGGTCATTGTATAATAATTGAATGGTATGTGCAATGGTCATTGTATAATGATTGAATGGTAAGAGCAATGGTCATTGTATAATGATTGAATGGTAAGAGCAATGGTCATTGTATAATGATTGAATGGTATGCGCAATGGTCATTGTATAATGATTGAATGGTATGCGCAATGGTCATTGTATAATGATTGAATGGTATGTGAAATGGTCATTGTATAATGATTGAATGGTATGTGAAATGGTCATTGTATAATTATTGAATGGTATGTGCAATGGTCATTGTATAAACATTGCATGGTATGTGTAATGGTCATTGTATAAACATTGCATTGTATGTGCAATGGTCATTGTATAATGATTGAATGGTATGTGCAATGGTCATTGTATAATGATTGAATGGTATGTTCTATGTTCAATGGTCATTGTGTAATGATTGAATGGTATGTGCAATGGTCATTGTATAATGATTGAATGGTATGTTCTATGTTCAATGGTCATTGTATAATGATTGAATGGTATGTGCAATGGTAATTGTATAATGATTGAATGGCATGTGCAATAATCTCATTGTATAATGATTGAATTGTATGTGCAATTGTCATTGTATAATAATTGAATGGTATGTGCAATGGTCATTGTATAATGATTGAATGGTATGTGCATTGGTAATGGTATAAAGTCCGAACAAACTGTCGCTTATATGAATATCATCCTTCTTTGACGTCTCGTCTCGAAAATTTAATCTATTTAATTATTTTTAAAACCGCTCTTGAAAAAGCTTGACGATACTCTATGTTTACTGTTTTTCACGTTAGTAGAAACAACAATATGCACCAATACACTAAACATCATCTTACTAAGTTCAACTAGATCGATGTGACATACATTGTTTCAAATCGGAAAGCATGTGTTTGTGTTTACATAGTTCATTGATGCTTGCTTACGTTTGTAACCGCGTGTGTTTGCAGGTAACCAAGGCGCTAGTTCGATCTCGCGCACTTACTCTGGATATTATTCTAGTACTACAAAGACTGATGTTGACTCGGTGTCTTGTCATGTGATTAGCAGTTATAGACATATAGAAATCTATATCGACTTTGTACTGTGTTACCACGTGACGTTTACGTAGCCTCGTGGAACTGTACTTGATGGAAAACATCGCCTTGCCGCATCCACTTCAACCTTAACTCTGCTGGGGTGAGGTACAGACAGCATCATGGGGACAAAACTACTTTTCGTTGTTGGTGAGTCAATACGATTTTTTTAAAACACACATATGCAAAGGCGCAAATATTGTTCTACAATGTAATAGTCTGTCACTAAAGCTCTGCCTCATGCTTCAAGAATAGAGTAGAATGTTCCATTAAAATAAGTACATTTCTGTGACCTTTAACTCTTCGACGGTAAAATTGTGCCTGTCCTATTATATATGGTTCTGAATTATGGGGTGCTCGATATCATCAATGTATAGACAAGGTCCAAATCACATATTTCAAACTATATCTGATGTTGGTAGTTATGCATCAAATAAGGCGATGTTGGGCGAATGTGTTAGATCCGATGTGCATGAATATATCTTCACAAAATGATTATGAACATTTCTGTCACTAAACGTGTCTATGTGGTTACATTCAGTTGTACTCTGGCCACATGGCCAAAATACTGAATAAACGGATTTCCTTTGATTTTGTTTCATGCTTCAAGGCTAAACCATACAAAACCACAATGGTTATTGTATTTTAATTTCTCCATAGTTAAACTAATATATCCATTTTTTGGAAATGTTGATTTATAAAATTTGCTTATATGATAACGATATGTCTAGGTTCATTCTTTTATTTCCGAAAGTCTTGTTGCATAAAACTTATATCCCAATCATGACTCACTAAGGTAGGCTTAGTGCAATGTTGACACTTAGGCTAAGATGTATTTGCATAAGTGCCAATGATCATATTTATCTCTGAGGGTATTAGATTTAAAGTTGACTTTCCACTTTCGAACTAACTTTATCTGAACAATATACATACTTATTCTTCAAACAACGCTTCTCTCTGATGTTGAAGATGGTGTATTTCGAAGCTACACACAGATAATCGAATACTGTTATGTTTCTTGTGTGAACAAAAATATTCGTTCGGTCCAAAACCGATTTGCCAAATAACAGATGCGATTTATTTACTTTTTTTGTCTGCAATTCTGGATAAGCTTAGCTGCTTCAACTCAGAAGCAGTAGATAGTATAAATGTACAGTGTACGTCTCCCTTGTATATGTCTACTTCAAAGGCTTGTCTGTACTACTCTAGCTATCAAAAATTATAACTGATTCGTAGGAAAAGTAAAACCGGCTTGCTTGTTGCATGAAATACATCATTCTTTATAATAAAGAGCGTATTAACTCTATTACGTCCACTTGAAATACATTCACATAAGACTAATCCTTGATTTTCATTTTCAGGTGTCCTGGCACTTTTCGAATCTGGTAAGTTAATACCATTCATAAAAGATAAAAGGATATAATTGACACATATTTACCAAATTCGTTATGACTATTGATTTTTTAGCCTCATGACCCACCTGTATGTGAAGGTTATTTGCACGGAACTGTTGACAATGATTCTGTTACTAATACCCAGGACCTATGCCACAACAATGCCTTGGTGGGGACCCTGGGAAATCATTGTCTCCAGAATCAATGTTCTCTTTATCAGTTCGTCCTGATTACAACTATACGTGTGGTATTCTTCAAACAAGCAGAATCAGTTCCGTCACGAAATCAATAACATTACCTATACCTTTGGCATCGACAAATATGATGATAATCTGTGCTTTCATATATTGAGTATGTACCTCATTATAACTATTGATTGGCACACTGCTTCCAAACAGGTAACAACAGTCAAAATACGGTTATATTATAGTACTGCATAGATAGGCTTGAAGAAGCAGCTACCGGATGCTCCTGCTGAAATGGTTTCCAATATTTATTTCAACTTCACCTTCATGACAATTATATATATACATATAAAGTTCACAATCGGAAGATTGTCTAACTCCTAAGGAAGTAAATATGGAAAAAATAATGGATTTAAAAGTAGAAACCATCCATGTTAATGGCGAGTGCTTTCAGCTAAACATATAAATATATATAGTGTAAGCCCCAATTTCATTTGATTAATATTTTTCTCGACAATGGTATATTTAATTACGTTACACACAGTGATTTGATTTAAACAATATATATTCATGAAAAATGAATGGATTGGTAAACAGGCATATAACGCCTATGTACATACCTCTCCACAGATAGTGAATAGAATACAATGGCGCTGACGTAACAAAGTGATGTGTGACATTTACCTATTGATTCATCTGGTAGGTTTGTGGACATCGGGTTTCCACTTCGACATCGGATTTAACGAACGATTTATGTATAGTGTAAAACATGCTATCGTGTGTATATATAATATATACGACGGACACATTTCGTTAAATAAACTTACTCTACTTAATTTGACTCTAAAAACAGAAAAAGACTTTTATTTGTTCATAATCTCGAATGTCAACTCGTTTAATTCATGTTAAACAATTTTGAAAATTTTATATCACCTATAGGCCTATAATTTCAATAAATTTGAAATGATTACATAGATTTAAGAAATTGATAAATCACCGACAGTCGCATTCACACATGCACGTAATTTCGTAAAGTACATATCTGTCTTTAAAAATAATTCAAGCATATTAGTACATGAAATGCTATATGCACTCTGTTGAGATTGATTTTTTCACAATTTCAATGTGAATTTATCACAAACAAATAAACCAAACATGGCATTCATATTCAAATGCGTCGAGGTTGCTAATTTTCACACAGCATGAGTTTCTCATATCATTATCTTTTGTTTTAAGACAATTATTTAGATTGTTTAAAGAAATTTAATTGGAGAATATAACTTTCAGGCTATAAAATGTAAAATCTATAAACAAAAAAATAAATAAAATACAAAAATTAATTATCGATACTCCCGTGTCAATTTTATATTTCAAATGTTCGTGGCTAATCCAAAAGATAAGAAAAACGTATGTGAAAACAAGTTAAATCTCAAATCAGACACCAAGTGTTGCTTTCATCCTTTCTTTTGCACATTTTATAGCATTTATGGGGATAGCGATGATCCCTCATACTAATTAACAACATCCTATATTTAACAACACGTACCTGTGTAGGTGTAAAGTTGTAAACATATAAAACCTACCAACCTCATCCAAAATAGCTTTATCAGATGCTAATTTCCCAACCCACAAAACATTTTCAAAAGAAGCATGATTTCAAATTTCAGCACCGTCTATTTTAAAAGGAGCAATTGTACAATAAAATAGCGAAAGCTGTATTTAATGAAAGTTTTTTCTACTGAAAATATTAAAGATAGGGACCATTGATTTTTAAGCTTGTCATGCTAATACTGAACCCTCCTGTGATCATTCAAAATCAGAGGAGGAAAATCTTAAACTTAAATAATTGAAATGAATAACCCCCCCCCCCCCCCCCCCCCCCCCCCCCCCCCCCCCCCGCATCACCTTTATGCCGCACAATATGCCTTCTTAACGGCAAACTATAACATTACTCTTATCCATATTCACCGCAAAGCTACAGGTATAAATAATATCGTGTTGCTTTCGTAGACCATTTTAACCAAATGAAAAGGTAACAAAAGCAAGAGTAGAAGTAAACTACATGTATAGTCAGTGTCTTGAGTTACGAAAATACCATGGTTACAACCTGTGTACATAGCTAGTACAAATTCACTGATAAAATGGGGCTTAGCATACATCCTTGTCTAACACTCATATTTGAATGAAGAAAATTTCGGCGTTTTGCCTTCTGATTTCTGAACATATGCCTTTAGTGATAGATACATGCTTCGAGGACAATATATAATTTTACTCTAACAACCTTCAGCGCGGAATTATATTAGTAATTTTTATCTGTTAATAAAATTGAACTCTAATGCATGAAAAAGCGCCATCCAGCTTTGCTTTAATACTAAGAACAAACTGAATGTAGTATAAATATATTGTCTACTGTTGAGTAGGAGCTGCGAAACCTCGCCTGAGATTCCGTTAGCAATTCATTGATTTCGATTTATAGTCTGAGACGCTGAAAACGCTTTTCTAGAATACTAGTAAAGCTCATACGAGTTTTTATTATTTTCATTAAATTATCATCCCAATATTCAACGAACTAAGAAACTGACCTTATCCTAGTATATTGTTTAGCAAAAATGTAATGTAAGATGTTAAACAAGTTGTAGGAAATATAAATATTTCCGGAGGCATTTGCTTCCCCTGGCGCTTTCCCACGTTTCAATCTGTCTATGGTTGGGATCATATCTTCTTCTGTTATGGTTGACGACAATAGGACGTCTGAGTCAACTTTATGGTACCCAACATCAAAGTTATGAGTATTAACAAAATCATCTATGAATTCACAACCACATCCGTCACGGTTGGTGTTATTTATCAGTTCTTTGATATAGATAAACCAGGTGTCGTAGCTATAGTAGTGGCATGCTGCTATAACCGAAGCAACGTTTAACTGTATTCCAGATCTCCTTGTAATCCCCATATTTAGCAGACTTATTGAGATCTAATCCCTTATATTCTTGGATCCGCCCCTGAGCCAGTTAATAGTTCTGATGTTTATATTTGTCAGATTTCAGTTTTCTATCTCTTGGCCAAACCATGGTGGTTGACGTTTACATAATGTGTTTCGGTGGGCCAGTACAGCAGTGTGTTCGGCACATGGAAAATAAATCGTTCACTTGTCGGGATCTCAATTTGTAGCATACTTTGGAATTCATCAAGAAGGTCTGAAAATTTGTCACACTGTTTCCTATTAGTTATTTCCTTAATTTTGGCTCTGAGAGTCTGTATCTCACAATCGGGTACATAGAAACAATTACGTCGGTGCTCGGCTTACTACAACACTGTAGGGAAAGACGTCATTTCGGGAACAGATGACTGGCAAATTGTGTGATTCACTTCTGAGCAACTGCACACTTACACACTTTACTTTGTGAATCCCTATCTACTTTATGATAAATAAACACACTTTAATCATGTAGATATTGTACTTTTGAATGCAGTATAACTTCCAACTAAATATTTATCTCAGTCTTACATTCTGCGTCCGTTCATCTGTTCTGTCTTCGTGCAAGCAACAGTGCAGAGTAACTTGAAATGTGTATGAAGTTAGTGAGACCAATTAGCGGAGAAGCGTCATGGCTTGGACAGTCACATAACTAGTAGGACATGGTTAAACTGTACAGACTTGAACTGATTCGGTATCTATGACAGAGGCTAGTTTATAAGTGAGTATTTAATGCGTGTTATCCTGATATAAGTATTATGCAATGATAGAATGGTTTTAGTGGAAACATTGGACAATTGAAGCCAACAGTAAAACTGCAATTATCACAAATACAGATCGAATAAGGAAGGGAAGACTGACACATCCGTCTCTCCTTTGTCTCTATTGTTACACTACTAGCCAGGTCAATCGATCTTTTCATTCCAGTCACCAGGTTGAATACAGTAGGTCGGAAACTTATTCTAGTGTTCGACGTCCATCTATCAAGGATGCTAAACAAATAGGTTGAACCACTATCTGTTTAGGTGACTTAGGTGCAACAGACGGATAAAGAAACAGCATTGAACATACTGAGATGTAAAATGGAAATATCGCAATGCTTAGACATGATATAAATATTTAATATCGACTTGACGTTTCTAAATGTTTGTTTTTAAATATAAATAACAATGTATGGTTCCTATTGTAACATATTATAGTGTTTGTGGTAACCATTGGATATAGTATAAACATTACCGAAGATAATTATCAATAAACTTGGCAGAAGAGTAGCGCCTTGCCATCGACCCTAGCATGTGATCGTTTAAAAAATGGATTATTGATGCTAGTTGAACACAAACAATTTAACTCTATATGGGATGGTTCCTTTATAGTCAAAGAGTTTATCTCCTTTAGTTCGACAGGTGCACCCAATAAAGAAATATACCTAACTTGTACGGTTCGTTGATTGTCCTAACGTTTTTGCTTGTTAAATGTTTGTTTATCATGTGACGTTAACTTAAAGTTAGACAAAGGGTCCTCTCAAGTGTATTGACAATACATCACCATGTGTTGCTGGGGAAATGTAGAGTTCTAGTTCCACTTTATTGATCCAGGATCATCTTTTCTTTTCATAACATCTTTGCAGTTCATTAGAATAAATAAGACATGTATCACTGTCTGTAAGGCTAGTACTATTACATTAGTATGGGATACATATTTCTATATATATATATATCATTTTAATGATAACTGGTTTTTGTTCACTCTTTCATTACTCCACTTCAGCTGTTTAATCGATATCTACAGCAAGTGTGGTATTCTATTCTGAAGTATTCTATTTTGTATACATTTAATTCACGTGAGACCTTCTTCATTTATATGATTATGATATTATGGGATTTGGGTCCTCATTACATTCACATTCGCTAACGAGGCTTTGTGTTTTCCATGTGTGTATATATATTATATTACTAATGCTGCTGATAGGTATCTTACATTTCTTCATCTCTGTTCAGTATCTGTACCAAAATGAATGTTAATTTATGTTTATACATTGTACATACCAGGAGAGGGTGTTCTAAGTTGCGAAAAACATATCAAATACGTGCCAACATACCGTATGTGCTGATTTCAGTTCAAAAAATTATACTCAACTTGCATATACATCGCCAAATCGCTAAATATATCATAATTACTAGATTCCGATCAAAATGTAGCAACATCATTATACATGTGCAGAAACCGAAACTACACGTCCCATTTACATGCACAGTAGCTGTGTGATCTATTAAATTAAATTTTAGAAGTGAAAATATTCACTTTCAAAATTTATCATATTTATTATTTTTATATTTCAATATATTCCCTCCCCAAAATATCGTTTACTGTACTATGTACATATATATTACAGCACTTTCACTTTGGTGAAACCATAGCAAACAGTACTAATGGTCCTTCGCAAACATTTTCGATTTTACTCAGCTTACTCTATCGATTGGTTAAAGTGCTTATGTCGTGTTTGCAAAGCAATTGTATTTGTTGAGAGAAACATGTTTTTCTGTAAAGGGGCCACGGGTTAATTGGTGAAAAATAAATTGACAAAGCGCCATAAAATACGTACAAATATAGTGGTTAATGCAATTGTATGACGACAATGAAAAACAACAGCGTAATGCGAAAAAAAATGTGTTTCTTTTTAGGTAAGAAAATAGCTTTTGCAAGATTATTCAGTTCATTGTCTTGAAATGCGATTTAGGATTAAAAGATAATTTAATTTCTTATTCCAAATTGATAAGTGTTCGACTCAAATCATGGATTAAGATTTCATCAAGTAACCCGACTAATATAACCAATGATAGTTTTAATTGTAAGATTTGAAGGGACATAATATATTATGGCAGATTGTAAATTGCTCTGTAAACTTGTCAGTATTTACAGTGGTATATGTTCTCATCAAGACCTTACTTCTAAATGGAACTCCCAGTTTGGTGTCCACATATCAGACAATCACCTTCTCATTGTCTTAAAACATACATCTAGACTTTCACCTTCCCTTTTTTCCTTTCCTTTTTTTTTGTTTCTTAAAATATTTCAATTAAATACTCTCATTTACATTTTGTTACAATGAATTATGTAAATAGTGAAAATTAATCGATATACATGTGTATGAATGTAAATGTATTACTTCTATAATAAAAAGAAACAAACCCCATACAAAACCCTTTTTTCCAACGTTTGCAATGATTTTCATATTTTCCCTATCCATATACTCGTAGTACTACTTATATACAGCAGTACACTCGACCGCAAAAGAAACGTCACCACATTTTCAACAGTCTAGAATTCGAAATACTGCTGACTGAGAAAGGAGATTTTAATGTATTTTATTGGGACATGATTTGTAAAGAGGTACCCACAATTTCATGTATCAGAATATAATTCTTTTATTTGTATATCTGTTCAAGTACACTTGCTGAAATCGCTTTTTTCAAAATGGCTTTTGGCCAGAATGTTTGGCATTTAACTTAAAAATTCATAAAATGTAGAATTTTAATTAATAAATGATTACGTCGATATCAATAACCTTCCTGGACTTAAATTTGTTGATGCGTATTTACTTTAGGGTGTGAAATAACAAGTCAAAATGTCATTCTGACTCTCCAAACTCGTCAAGTTAAGGAGAATCGAAAACGACGATTTTTAAAACTTCAGAAATGTGAACAGATAATGTGTTGAAATGTCAAATTTAGTATAGCTGGCGTCTGGAGCCATGATGTTTCTCTGTTTCAGTCGTGTTTATCACTCGTGACTATAAAAACCTTGTATTTTGTATGGTGACGTTTCTTTTGCGGTTGAGTGTACTCCTGTCCTTTTTTTCGACATGTCTCCTCGAAGTATCATTTCGCAGAATGTTTGACGTAAAAGGTGCAGTAGCACGTTTTTTTCTGTGAAATAAATCGATGAATTGTATTTGAAAAATAATGTCACCAATAATAAAACACCCTTCTCTCTTCGGAAAATCAAGTTAAATATGAGTGTACATGGTTCGTAAAGCCATAAGAATTGTTTTTGTCATTCGAAATAATAAAATGTGTTCACAATAAAATGGCTGCCATGCAATTTTTGCTGTATACGCAACACTGTTATTACCACTACGGATAATTGGTTTGTGTAATAAGATGTTTTACCCTCTAAAGTAAATATAAATAACATGAACTATCATTATAAATGGAAAATTTGAGAAAAAAAATTAAAAAAATAAAAAATCGTTCTACTGCCCCTTTAAATACGCTTGTTATGGCTTCATAAAAAAAGAGATATCAGATAATTAGATGGTAGAGTCAATGATCGTAACATTCGGCCGTGCATTTTCAAATTTCGTGATTTGAAATAAACAGTCAATCGACTATCGTATGGTTTGGAACACCCCTACGATGATAATGTTGTAAAACTGGCCATTAATCAAGTACTTATAAAAAAAACATATTTTCGCAATTTCAGACTTCTTAAGTAAAACATATCATTATAAATATTATATTTGAGTGCCAAAATGATAAATCACGTTAAGTTGAATAAGTAAACAAGGTTACTTGATCTAGAACTAATCAACGTAATTATACTTTAAAGGCGCTGTAGCACGTTTTTTGTATATTATGTTTCTCAAATTTGCCATTTATTATTAAAGTTTATACGATATATTGTTAATTTGGAGGGAAAAAACATCTCATTTCACAACCCGATAATACGTATCCATAAAAAAAAAGGTTAACCGTGTTGAAAGAAAATGGTGCGACGTAGAAAGCGACAGTGGTGTGGAACGCTGCAGTGTGAGAGGTAGATTTGTCTCATGCGATCTGCGATTTTGCGTGTTCAGACAGCAAGATGGTTGACCATTCCATCATGGTGCCATAAATAAAACTCTACTCTTAGTGTCGAGCGGCCATTTTAATGTGAACACCTTTAAATGGCCGTTTGAAGGTTAATGGACTCGCATGGGTAAATCGAACCAAGTACATTCGTTTTGGCACTCTTTTTATCGTTTAATGAGTATCATTCAGCCATTGATAACACGTATTTATTATTACTTTTTAGTAAGATCACTTTATGTCAGTAAGAACGGCATGCTACATCCTCGATAATCCAGCGCTATTGTTCCGATAAATCTACACACAAGCGCTGGAAAACAGTAAGGGTATTTATCCTTAACCTAGTTACCTCCCTTCGCAATGACTCAGCGAAACGCTTGCTTTCTAACAACCAATGAGATCACTTGAAATCAAGGGTGAAATAACAAGCACTCTCGTGTCAGGATCTTGGCTTTCGCAGATGATTGGAACGCCTGGTAGCACAGGGATTTTAATCATTTACCTCCACCCGTTTTGATGGACATGAATAGGCCTACACCTTTCTCACGTACATACTTCTTAAAACTTTCTTTGAGTTTCTGTCAGGTTTTCTACGCTGAATTTGTTACAAACTTTATCGTAATCGAGTGAGTCGGCCGCCGCCATGTTTGTTTCTATAAACAACGGTAGTGATGCGTTTTGATTGGTCGAGTTGTTTACGCAGATAGTGTCTGCGTTTCGTTTCTGATTGGATAACATGGACCCAAGGGAGGTAACTAGGTTAGGGATACATACCCTTACTGTTTTCCAGCGCTTGTGTGTAGATTTATCGGAACAATAGCGCTGGATTATCGAGGATGGGCATGCTACAGCGCCTTTAATAACTACTTCAAGTTCTCAATGCACACTGATGATTATTAATTATAATGAATTTTAGGTTGTATGATAAACGGAAGTTAATGATTCGATAGGTCAATGGGTAAGGTTAAGCCAAACATTGTTTTGACATATACAGGTTCTTAATTTTACTCTTATTCTAATTATCATCAATCGGGTGAGTCGTCACTGTCAATTTTGAAACGTAATGATATGTCATTCATTGATTTGACTCTTTGGGAACCATATTTATACTAACGGCAATATTGTGAAATGTTACTAAGAAATTTATTTATATGTAATTTTTTTAAATATCACCATTATTATGACTTCTCCAAAGTATAAAAGCTAAATGAAATGACATTTTTTTTAACTTAACACTCATTCAAACCATTACCATCCATGTCACTGTTAGTTGAGTTGTAATACAGGGTACAAGGTACATGACGTCATCAAACCTTTTTTGACAATGAAAACAAAAGACCTGATGACTCAACTAACTGTGGTACCCTGCCTGCAGATAACATACATGAACGATGGGTATCAAATATGTAACCCTAATGTGATAACAATCAAATATGATACATTTATGTACTTCATTAATCTCGGAGAATGATGTTGCGTATGATCATTTGTCCATATTTATAGTCTGTTTCTATTGGAAACATCTACCGAAACGAAACACTTATTATTGAAACACTAAAAACACAATAACATTTGGTGTCAAATTAAGCAGGTACCAACTTTAAACTCCAATTGCAAGAATGGAAAATGATATTGTGATGTTGAACTATACTCTAGTCCCTATACTACCCTTAAAGTTGCGTCCATTGTGTTGTTGGGGGTCAAATATGTCAAACGTTATAAATGGTCTTATTTTATCGAGAAGTACCAACTGTTACCGAAAACTACCATTTTGATTATAGTTTAGATGACATGAAGGTAAAAGTATCGATTTCTGATCGAAAACCGGACAATGCACAACTGGATAAAACACAACTGTTCGTCGACATATAACAAATACTCTGTGTGAAAATCAATAAATGTGCTTCGTCCTGCACACATTTACAACATTTTGAACATGGTAGGGGTCATGTTGGTGTAAAATTCATTTCTTACCCCTGTCTACTTTAAATAATGATATTTTAGTTTTAAAAAATTAAACAGTCACCAATTAAGTCATTCAAACTATTGCCGAGAGGTGTTCTTGTATCGTGCCATAATCAAATGCATCTCATTTCTTTAAAATATTGAATTAATCGAAAACAAGTGAGTGTTATGCATTCTTTTGCCCGTCAGTTTAGTAATTATAATATGTTTGGCGAATGGGGATGAATATGCAAGCTGGGTGAATTTGTTTGTATTATAAACAGCACATATGGTGTGTTGGAACTTATTAAAGCCAAATAAACTTTTATGAAACACAATGGATGCACCTTTAAAACTAAGAAATGAAAAGAAGTCTAGCAATTGTCACGTACATGTTCTCTGAAGCTTTATGAAATATTACAAGTTGATGATGTTGGAAGATGCAATTTGATCATTCGAGTGCGAAATCAGCTCAGCTGGAAAGCGCTCGTAAAATCTCCAACATAAGTTAGTAAGGTAAATTTCGGATTAAAGGTTTAGTTCCTGTATGTTCCCGATATTTCAGGAACTGTCCATACCCCTGTCATACACACCTTAAACATCAAGTTCAATCCATGATCGTCGTGAAGCAAATGTTTTATAAAGAAATCTAAAATTCTGAAATTTAATTTTAATATGGTACGGTATAAGTATGAGCATTTCATTTCACTTTATTTGATTTACTCTTTTCAAACACTTATATTTCATCGATATTTCCACAAATGACCCAAGACTTTGCACAAAGGCATATCTACGTAGCACGTAGTCGTTTTACTTGTTCCTTTGTATATTTTCGACTGAACAATCCTGTTTGTATTTCTTTGTTTAAATAAACCACGATTATAACAATGGTATAAAACATATTACTGAGGGTAATATTGTGATGACTTAAAGGGGCAGTAGCACGTTTTTTGCAAAGTATATTTTTTCAAATTTCCCATTTATAATGATAGTTTATGTCATTTATATTTACTTTAAAGGGTAAAACATCTCAATACACAAACCAATTATCCGTAGTGGTAATACCGGTAATGGTGTTGCGTATAAAACAAAATTTGCATGGCGGCCATTTAATTGTGAACACATTTTATTATTTCGAATGACAAAAACGATTCCCATGGCTTTACGAAACCATGTACACTCATTTTTAAACTTGATTTTCTGAAAAGAGAAGGATGTTTTGCAATTGGTGACATTATTTTTCAAATACATTACACCGACTTATTTTAGCGAGAAAACGTGCTACTGCCCCTTTAAATTTGACAATTTGACAAAGAATAGGACACATTGAGAATTGAAGCCATTCCTCGCGCTCAGATTGTTGAAAGTTTTATTATGGCATAACAAGAAACTATTAGTCAGTTTGAAATATACATGTGCAGTGTTTTTCTCATTTCAAGTAATACACAAAACCAAAATGGCGGACACTTCAATGGAACTCGCCCTTTAAACAAAGTCGTACAAGTAACCTTGCACGTTTTAGCTGTCGATGGTAGCTGTAGAACACTTGTGTCGTCTATTGATCTACAGTATTTGTTATGATGACGCCGATGAATTATTAAAAATAAAGTTCTTGAAACTGGTTTACGGAACTGCGTTCGTATTTACAATCCATCTCTAATGCAATGTGATGACGTCAGAAGGGAGTCACGTGACATATCGACAGACAATCCTCAAAGAACTTTTACATTGTCCCGTTCTTCCATTGATCTATATATGGAAACGACTCGGTCTTTCTTTCATATTGTAGAGTTAAATGACAATACTGATTTTAGAAATGATTTCAATAGTTCGTCTTAAATTTGTTTGTTATGCTAATGTAATAAAAACTGGACTTTGTATCTCATTTTGGATTGTGGAGACCAACATTGAAATAGGGCTTATTGTCACAGCGTATAGCGTAACAAGTTTATGGATTAACAACTTCTTAATTGTAATGATATTGGAAGTTTTGGTGTAGACACTGACAGTGTCATTAAGCAAAATGATAATTCCATAGATTTGTTCATTCTTCATCTTACCAACTTCTAAATGACTCTTAAAGCAGTACTTTACATATCTTAGACAGAACATACATTCTGAAAACTGGAATTTTCTAGCATTACTCATGTTTATGAAAGAAGTCGAAAGAATACTTGGAACAACTTTGGACCGATTTGATTCTAGGTAACCCTACTAAATATCAGCTTTAGGTATACAGTACAGCCGGAGAAAAAAACCCGAAAATGTCCGACGTCTACTGATGCCAGATGATGGCTCATGCTGGAAGCCCATTCGACGTCTTAGAGCTCTCCAATGATCTATTCCGACTTATTATCTCATGTAATCTTCACCCTTGAAAACATGATGTTTCATTTAAAGCAATTCCTTGTTTCTAAAGCACCTTTCCAAATAAAATAGACTGTTATGAATGATTATAGTTTAACCTATTTGGTGTAAGCAAATAAGTAAATTGAAAAGTTTGAAAATAAATGTATTTCCTGATTTTTGATACTAGGTTTGACAAGCCCGGAGAGACAGAAGAGAGACATGGGTGATATGAGGCTAAGACTGGAAGATATAGAGACACTGATGGCTCTCTTCTCGGCGCCGACTCTCGAGCTCAGTGAAGAGATCACACCGAAACTGATGTTCTTGCAACGTAGCGGGCGTCTTGATGAACAACAAACGACGAAACTTGCAAACGCTCTGGCCAGTGCAAAAGACAATGTCGCAGAAGTCAAGAGAAAACTAAATGAAGGAGAGGTATTAGATGACAACGAACTGCCCATCGCCTGGGCGCTGTCAGAGTTGGAAACATTTGATGATCCGCAGAAGGCAGAGTATGAGAGACAACGCACAGAGAAACGTTCCACGATGGACTTGGATCAGGTGTCCGAAGAAGATCTGAATGCTCTGATGGAGAAACTGAGGGACGACTCGGCCGAAATGCTAAGCGATGAAGAGCTGAGGAAGCTCATTCAAGAAGCTCATAGACTGGACGAAACCGACCTCCTCAAACTTGTTAAAATCATCCCAAAGCCGACAAGCGACGAGACCGGTGAGCTGTTTACGAAGCTATCTTCAGGGAAACTGCTTGACGAGAATGAAGCAAGGAATTTTTGGGCGGGAAAAATGCTTGGGAACATTCCTGAAGGTACTGTCCAAACTCACAAGCAGGTTGTAGAGAAAGCTGAGCGCCTGTTGGGGAGTATGGACGCAACGGCGAAAGCTGCTCTTCTAGCTAAGATGGTTGACACGACAGCGAAAACCCTGACAAGCCAAGAGGTAGACAAACTCGTGGCTCTTGAGAAGACGACGGATTTCTCAAAAGAACAGCAAGGAGCACTGGACAGACGACTACTAGCAACCATCACCGATGAGATGTTCAGTATGATAAAGATTGCTGTTGTGTATAAAGATGATCGAAAAGAAGTCATCCGGTATATTCGCGCACTGGTCAAAGACGGCAAACTTTCGGACCGTGTTCTCAAAAGGATGGAGCAAGAGGGAATGATGACAAATGGAGAAGTAAGTAACCATTTTGATATGTTTTGTTGCACTGTTTCACTATTGATGCTACTAAAAAGCTTGTTGTGTAAGAATCGCCCGAGATTCTGAAATATTTCTGTCATTTTCTTCTGAAAGATAGTTGATATACTCTGTTGTGAACATCTCAGATCGGTTGCACCTTGCCATAAAGCAGAACATATCACCAGCATTGCTTAGAGGAATTTGAGTTTTGAGTGAGGCTCAGTGATAAAATTACATGCATTAACATGTGCTTCGGTGAACTGAGTGAACTGTGAAATTAATAATTTTTGTTTTCTTGTATTTCCAAGTATAAAATTTTTTTTAAAAATATTTATTTGTATGCAAACTCCAATGTTATAGGTACTAAAGTGTCTGTCATCTCGGAACAATTGTGCTATTTGAATTTTACTGTTTAATCTGCGGTTTCATATTCTCAATATTGTGCCAATATCCCTGTCTGTTACAGATGATTCGCGATCTGTTCACAAGCGAGGTAGAAATACCTGAGAGCATGGGTTTGACAGAAGATGAGAAGGCGATTGTTGCAGAAATAAGAGAGAAACTCACTGGTATGACTTTCTGAGTCTTAAAGATTGGAAAACCTTTCTTAATTAAACAGCTAAGAATGAGAAAACAAACGAAAATGTTTTCACTACAAGACACAACTCGTCGGATCGCAATACGTGTTTTGTAATTGAAAATTTTTTTTTTTTTAATGTTTTAAATTTGTTCCAATGGTTATAGATTCACGCATAAAAGTCAAACATCAAGTCATGTCGTTAGAATATGGAAAGGTGAATACATGTTATTATATAATTGATAAATACTAACACACTATTTCATTAAAGGAATGCTGAATTTTGACGAAATCGACAAGGACGACATGAAAAAAATTATTGAGGCATTTGGAAGGATGACAGAAGAAGAAAAAGGCATTGTGGTTAATTTAAAAAGCATGGCATCCAACCTAACTGCGGAACAGATCCAAAGGCTGAAACCACACATCCTGGACAGAATTCCAGTAAGTTGCTTGAAATCAATTCAATGATACTCTCCTGAAGCACAACAACATGGCAAGACCCGTTTGCAGATTCCCAACGGTTCTCATGATTTTAGTATTGGTCTTTAAAGGAAGACCGAAATATATTATTTTCTATTGAATTCTGAACTGCAATTGGTTCATTAGACTATTTTTTGAAAAACGAGACCCCCCCAAAAATCCATATGTCGTTCCTATATCTAACTACAGCGACTTAAACTTCGCCAAAAACATCGTCAGCTTTTCAGTCGAGAGCAACAAACCAAAAATGGGGCGGGGCTTTAAGAGTTGGAAGATACCGGAAGTGACGTACGTGAAGGGACGGGGTGTAAACATTCGCTTACTATTTACAATGGCAAACACTGGGGAATCGGTCAGTTAATCTGTTATATCTACGCTTTGCAATAATGCGACATCGCTGTTCTGCTGTTAACTGTTCGAATAATATTAGTTATCAAGTTTCACTTTACAAATGTCCCAAAATATCGTTATATATATCAAATATAATTGATATGAATAGTGAAAGAAAGTGGATTCATAGACGTTCGTAGACACAGGATTAATCAATGATAATGATAATATGAACGAAGTATAGTTGAGACAACGAAATCAGATAGTCGGTGTTGTTGTTATTTTCTTTTGGAGAATGCTTGTGTTTAAAATAAAACAACAAACGTGAGATTAGCAGACTCCGGTGAAGTAGGCCCTACGGTAAGCCATCGACAATCAAAGCACATCACAACATCCTGATTTTTTAACGTCGTTAATCTACCGACAACCTAATTTACTAACAGTACATTACAACAATCAAAGCAACTCGCCACATATTTTAAAACACCAAACGATAACAATAATACGTCTACGAATCCACCTACGGTACCGCATCCCAATGTTATATTTTACGATTTAGTTATCACTTATTATCACATTAAAACATTCAGAATCTAATAGATAATAAAATAATGTTTTCAATAAAATGTGTGGTTAATCAAATCAAATAAACATCGTATTAAATTGACATTTCAGCAAGAGTGTTAATTAATGTAAGAAACTTACCTTGTAAACGTATCCAAACGGACAACATGAATATCCAAATGCACATTAGACAGAAATTGTAAACCTATAAATCCATCAATGACAGTACTTGGAAACAGAAGATGGTCAAATACTAACCCTCTTTCAGCAAAGTCTTTTCGCAAATGGCAAGATAGAAAAACAAATAGACTGAATGTCGCGTTAAGTGTATTGTGTGTCACCAAGACAGGACGTTTGACAATAAACATATATGACACGCCGGTCACCGACATGCCATTTGTTATATAATCGGTCCAGTAAACTTGTTATCTGTACAAACATAATTACACTCCTTCCTTCTCACATACTCAGCTTCTTAATTGAGTAAACTAATTTGCTGTAACAACACTTCTCCCCTTTGATCTGGAAGAAACATCTATATGGTACGCTAAACTGAGAATTGTGTGTTGGTGTGCTGAAGTGACACTTTTTATTAAACCATTTCGTTTTCATTTATGAGATGTTCATTAAAATGCTACTGGTAACATAATTATTTCATTCGATAATGTTCGTTGTCTATATCAATCTGTGTTATCACAATGTATATGTTTGCGTGTACAATGGATCAATCTTCATGGAAATTTTATTGAGCTTGTTGACCAATCCAGTTCATGTATTTATTCATGAAAGTGAAGTGAAAATGGTTTGCATTGCATTACATCAATGTTGTCTCGCTTATTTGAACAGCCAATCGTTCAGTGTTTATGAAATTATACCTAACATATTACTTTACTTATTAATACATACAAAACAAAATTAATCTGCCGCTTATGAAACATAATTTGATCAATTGGTGCTACTTAATCTCTCTTCGCCCCGATTCCCGCGAGAGTCTTCTTCTCTTGTGTCAAATGTCACTTGAACTGTCATTTGTTCATACAGGTAAGGCAAGGCATCGGCCACGTCACTTGAAATGACGGAGCTTGAAGATAAATACTCCATGGAAAGTGATATGACAGCAGTTTCGCGGTTAATTGCTACAAACATACCATACATAAGCGCAGAATGCACTCCAATTCAGCAGGCCCCAGTCGTTGTAACCATATGAAATCGCTAGTTAAATAGTTGAGTAATCCGTTTATCGAAAATTAGGGTTGTTTTGATGAAGTTTTCTGTCTTATATGAGCAGTTTAAAAGTTGGGAAATCGCGTTAAATTAAGTTTAGCGGCCATAGTGAGACTCCACGTACGTCACAGCACGATACGCTTCAGTGACCACCGCCCGCCCACTTTCGCCGGGGCTTAAGTTGCCACTTTTTTAAAAAGCCGTATATAAGTAATTTATTGGTGGATTTCAGAAATTTAAAATCGAGCAATTGTCAAATTGAAACCCCTTTTCAAAGAATCCGAATATGACCATATGTCATTTCATCTAACCTTTAAAGCCATATAAGCACTCTTACATCAGTCTCATTGACAAACATTCCTGATGTTCTGAATCGCTTATTGTAACTTAATATAATTATTATCCCCCACCACGAAGTGGAAGGGGGATATAGGTTTGGGCTCCGTCCGTGCGTCCGTCCGTGTGTCCGTCCGTCCGAGATAAAGGGGACAGTTTTTCTCAGAAACCGTTCAAGATAGGGTTACCAAATTTCATGTGTTGCTTGACTATCTTGATGGAGTTCGAAAATTAGAAGCGTGCAATTATATTTTCCGGAGTATTGCCCTTGTTCCGTATATTTGGACTTTGTTCATGGTATCTCCAAAGGGGACAGCTTTTCTCAGAAACTGCTTCAGATAGGATAACCAAATTTGGTGTGTTTGCTTGAGGGCATACATACCTTGATAGAAAGAAAATGAGTAGTGCACTATTTCTTCTCGAATTATTGCTCTTGTTCCAATTTTTTGGGTCTGGCGGGGGATATTGATGACTATGTCTTCTTGTTATATATTAGAATTATAATATGTGTTCTCCTTGTTCAATATATGTTGATTTTGTTTCTTTCATAAAACTTTGATTTAGTATTAACGAAGACGTATTACTTTCGCTTGGTAATATGGTACATATAAGATATAGTTGGAGAGAAATAGGAGCTCACAATTACACTACATTTATTTCCATATTAATATGGTTCATGTCAGTTCAGTAGGTATACATTTGTATATATATATGTGTGTGTGTGTGTGTGCCAGTAGTATAGTAGGAGGGATCTCGAGGACGTCATGCAACCGTGCAACCGTGCAACCGTGCAACCGATAATGTATGCAGCGTAGCTCATTAATAGGCTAATTTATGCATGACGTCACGGGTCAGAAAGGTCAATCTATCATTAGACTAAGCCATGCGCCCATACTCATTAACCTATCAATGATCATTAGCGAGAACAATGGTCTTTTCTAACGCTACCCATCCGTATAGAAGACCAGTAGATCGAGTTTGAAGTTTCCCGCCAAAAACTATATATATAGTCATGACGCGTCATCAGCACACACATGACTAAAATATACATATGAATACCTTATGCGTACCCGTGAGAGGATTAGTTGGACAATGCCGTGTGGTCTATGAATATACAAACCTTTTTATTAAATTGGCAGTCTTAAATATATAGGTCACTGAATATGTCCTCCATTCAGTGTAGATAGTCTAGTAGTCTACTAACAGTCACGTAGCGATAAGAAATGTGATGCTTTTTTTTTATTATTTTGGAAGTTAGTACTGATATTAGGTGGAATGAAGGCTGTCTCGTCAAAAAAAAACCTATTTTATCATAGAACTCAAGCATGTTCAGACCTTTAACCAAGTAACTACATCTCGGCTTGTCAATTTAATGTTTGCTTGTAAATCATTCATGAGTAAGTCTAGACACTTCCATTTCGCCTTCAATATACCGCTTCGCTTTCATAGGATAGGTGTTTCGACTTACACCTTGATCTATGCACTATATCGGGGTATATACCCCTCTCCATACATTATGACACCACGTCCTATACCACGTGACCAGAGGCGGGGGTGTACAAAGTCTCCTGTCGAGTTTGATACCAATACATTAAGGGTTTGATACCATTAGTCGAAAGAAGCTGAAAACTGACATCTATGTAGAGACAACTATGTTTGTGTTTTTTATAACCATAGGTTTGCTGTTGAAATGATTGTATACGAATCATAATAGGTAAGTCTATAAAGCATGGGTAGTATTTGCTTCACTAGGTTTTTACCTATGTTCTATAACTCCCTGTCTGTTTCGAGTTTGAATACCATCCACATTGAGAACAAACACATACATTCTTCTAACATATTTATTCAATCTAGGCACAAGTCATGATATAACATTAAGTCATTAAGTCATTAAATCATGATACAATTAAGTTAATCAGTCCATACATGTCAGGAACGCGTTTGACTACACCTATTTCCGGATATAGAGTTTTACACAGATAGAGGAAATATGATATTGTCTCTTTTTGATGCATATCTATCCTTTGGTCTCTATCCTATCCAATGTCCGTCGCCCAGGCGGTCCTCGCTCGATCACCACTTTGACATAGAGAGAAACAGGTTTTTTCTTATCGTTCTTGTGGTTCTGTCTTAGGAGTGGGTTTGGTGATTTCACCACATGAAGCAAGCTTCGTTTATACATCCTGTCTCAGCAGAGGTAAAGACTGAACTAACAGTAGATGAGTCTACACCTTCTTTAATAAATCAGTCCTGATCACTCTCCTCATCACCAGCAGCACTGCCATCTGTAGCCACGTCTGATTCCGTGTCAGTGTCCAATTCAGGCCTATCCAGTCGAGTGAGAATGTCTTTCAATTTAGGATTGATAAAGCGTTTAATTTTCCCCTTCACCATGCTCTGTTCTGAGGACGGATCTATCTCATCCAGACTGGTGAGGATGGGTACAAACAGGGGAGCTTCTTTAAAATATTGAGTAAACTCGAGGACGCTGTTGAGACTGTCCATCAATTTAGTATCCCAAAGCTGTTTCAATTTATATCTATCCAGTCTGCCGTCCGACCCAGCCGCTTATATTTCCTCCTGTTGACTGCCATGTCACCTTGATAAAGCTCATACACCCGCTTCCAGATACGCTGCAAGCCCACGTTTTGCCACTCCTCGGCTACCATGTCGTTGATGGGTTTCCAGTGACGAGGTATTGGTTTTGAATCTTCGCTACCACTCCCTTTCTGTACGGGAAGGTCCCCATCCGAATCTTCATCGCTAATGTAGCGTTTTCGTTTTCTAGATGTCAATGCCATGTCATTAACAGCTGGACACCAGGACTAATGTGACGTTGTAAATCATGCATGTTGTCTATGAGTACACCACAATCGGCCCAAGCTGTAGCCATAGTGAAAGGCCCCGATTCTTCACTGCTCGTGGGGGAAGCTGTTTCAATGGGGTCGTCGAGAAAACGTCTGTTCAGCAAGAAGGGCTCGACCTGACTGATCGTCTAAGCCTGGTGGGATCGCTTTTATCTCTCGTTGGTGGTCTTGAACTAACGTCCCACCCTGCTGATGACCTGTTGTTGCGGTGGTGGCTGGATGAGATGCCGAGATATTCACATGTAGCCTGTTCTTCTCACTCGTACCAGGTTTAAGATCCACTGTTAAGTTTCCATAAGGTGTTTCCACCGCTGTTTCGTACAGACTCATAAATTTAGATATATCCTCGGGGAATATTCTTCTCGCACATACCTGAATCTGCTGTGTGTCCACGGGTGAATTAAATAAAGTCACATAATGAGAATTGAGAGCAATGTCACGAGATTCCTTACCCCTGGGGAACAGGTTTTGCAGGAGTAAAAAGATCAGTACATTTTTGTGATGAGAGGTTTGAGTGAACAGACGAGATATTCGCTTGTCATTCTTGGCTTCAGCCAGGAAGTCGTCCAGGATCAACACGTTCTGCTTATGGGCATCGAAGTAATGTTCATCCTCGAGATTGTAAGGGAGTCCTTTCACAAACTGCACATATGGTAAGACTTGAAGAATACGATCGTAGAGAGGTTGCCATACATTATAACACCAGGTGATATGGTCGGGCTGGGGCTTGATCAGTCCCCGTCGTAGTACGTTGAACATGAAGGTTGTCTTGCCCGAGCCACTCGGACCGACCAACAGACCGTTGGAGGGGATCCCAAATCGGAAGGGTCGTTCTAACGAGGGTGTGTGCGGATGCTGTAGTGATGAAGTCACCGGGGATGTCGTGAACTCCTCTGAGGGCGGCGGCGGCGGCGGCGGCGGCGGCGTAGTGTACTGCACTGAGGGTGGCGGCTGTGGCGGCGGAGTAGCTGTGTTCGAGTGTATATTCCTCCTATGTCGATACATAACATCTTTTCTCGAAAAGGACTTCCCACAATCCGGACAGGTAGCCACCAACTCCATGGCGACCTAGAATGTATATGGAGTTAGTGTTTCTCAAGCTTCCTTTTTATATCCTTGCCGGATCCGCTGTCGTTTCAAGGCAGCTATAGCCCTGTTCACAACGCCTTGTGTGGTCGAGATGTGTTTTATGTGAAGTCCAGTCGGTTTGCTTTGCTTACTCCTTACTTTAGAGGTAGCCTGTTTCGTTTTGATTTGTCTCTTCAAAGTACTCTTTGGTTTCCTGGATTTTATGACCTTATCATGGGTACTGAAAATGTCCTTGGGTCTCACCACTGACGTTCTCTTCATTTTCATAGGTGTGATCTGTCTTCTGGTTAGAGAGAAATGAACACCTAGAGCCTGTTGTGACCGCGTTTTATGCCGTCTTAGGGTTGTTACAAATACACGAGGGAATGTGACGTGATAGTTTTCTTTTCACGGTACATTTATCGCTGTGAACCAAGAAACAGTGGTATGTATATTTCAACTTTGTCCGGCAGTTCACACAGGTAAAACATCCACTCACATCTTCCCCTTGAACATCAACAGGTAACAAGCCAAGACAGACAGTTCATGGAAGGACATCTTGAATCACACACAGATTCTCTCCCCCTATGGCGGATAGTTATAGTTTAAAATGAAGCGCATGCGTCGTGTAGATAGTTGGACGCATGCTCAGTTGAACACAACCTTGTTTACTCTAGAAAGAAATCTCTGTGATGATTGGATGGGTTATCCACAAAAGATCGTTTAGCCGAATTTTGCCCTTCTGGAGATGGTTTGTCTTCGCCTTTGCGTTTTATCATCTTGCTTCGCTTTGGAGATCTCTTAGTCTTTCGGCCTTCATGAGATTTCTCGTCAGCATTCGCTAGGGAAGATATGCTGATGATACGGGAACCAGGTTGAGCTTTGCCTCCTTTCTGTTCCTCGCCTCGACGCTCAAACAAATTTATAAACTTTTGGGGATCTGCAATATACGGTTTCCTCTCCATGATAAGTTGAGAACTGTGAACACCTAGTGATAACTGATCCGTTTTTGAACTATGCTGGAAATGAACTCAAGGTAATTGTCACACACAATTTATATAGATCTCAGTTGACCTTGTCGTGCTTGTATAGATAATAGGGTTGGTATCTGCTCACCGTACGTCTCCCACTTGCATCACCACACTTTAAACACAGAAAGATAGGTATTTTAGAAGGTTCTCGACCACATCCAAACCAATTTTCACAAGTGCTGCATTCACATGAACGGCTTTCAAACCTCTCAAGCATACCCTCAACTTGACAAGTAGGACAAGTACGTCTTTTCCTCATAGTTTCCCTTGCGTTTTGGTAGAGTTCTGATTGCTTCAATCTCTTTCCACAGCCGTGAAGTCTTAGAGAGATGATAAGTTGATCTAGTCTTTCACGATGCTGAGCTTGTCGAACCACACACTTCCAGTGCTTGAGATTTCGTATGGTCTTTGAAGCAAACCAACGGGCATGTCGTGTAAGCTGTGACCACAAATAAGGAGTCCTCCCTTTTTCATAGTTTTTCAAGGAAACGTAATAACGTCCATTTGATAATTTTTCGGAGTGACCATAAGAGCCCCAACCATCTGAGCGTTTCAAAAACTTTACACCTTCGAAGGTATACACCTTTCTGCCTCGATACATCTCAACCGTTTACAGCTTCTTTCGACTCATGCTATGGTATCAAACCCTTAATGTATTGGTATCAAACTCGACAGGAGACTTTGTACACCCCAGCCTCTGGTCACGTGGTATAGGACGTGGTGTCATAATGTATGGAGAGGGGTATATACCCCGATATAGTGCATAGATCAAGGTGTAAGTCGAATACACCTATCCTATGAAAGCGAAGCGGTATATTGAAGGCGAAATGGAAGTGTCTAGACTTACTCATGAATGATTTACAATCAATTCATACCATGACGCTTAAAGGTAAGCTACGTCAATAAAAAGCAGAAAAAATAGCGACCTATCGACAGTCCTTCACTGAATAAATGAAATACCTCTCGGAGTGGCAAACAGACAGCCATGAATGAAACTGGTCAAGCAAACATTAAATTGACAAGCCAGGATGTAGTTACTTGGTTAAAGGTCTGAACATGCTTGAGTTCTATGATAAAATAGGGTGTTTGTTTTGACGAGACAGCCTTCATTCCACCTAATATCAGTACTAACTTCCTATATAATGAAAAAGCATCACATTTCTTATTGCTACGTGACTGTTAGTAGACTACTAGACTATCAACACTGAATGGAGGACATATTCAGTGACCTATATATTTAAGACTGCCAATTTAATAACAAGGTTTGTATATTCATAGACCACACGGCATTGTCCAGCTAATCCTCTCACGGGTACGCATAAGGTATTCATATGTATATTTTAGTCATGTGTGTGCTGATGACGCGTCATGACTATATATATAGTTTTTGGCGGGAAACTTCAAACTCGATCTACTGGTCTTCTATACGGATGGGTAGCGTTAGAAAAGACCATTGTTCTCGCTAATGATCATTGATAGGTTAATGAGTATGGGCGCATGGCTTAGTCTAATGTTAGATTGACCTTTCTGACCCGTGACGTCATGCATAAATTAGCCTATTAATGAGCTACGCTGCATACATTATCGGTTGCACGGTTGCCAGTTGCATGACGTCCTCGAGATCCCTCCTACTATACTACGTGTGCCTTTTAGTCTTGCACTAAAAAAAGTATTAATTCATAAAATGTCCTCATTTTATAAATTATTGAAAAGGAGCCGATACGATATTAGATCTCGAAACAGAGGCTCCTTTTCAATATTTAATAAAGTGGTGATAATTTCAGAAGAAACACATTCTTTCAGAGTAGAAGTATTAGACTCCATGTATTTGAGTAGCACTGGTTATGGAACATGGTGAAGCACCCGTAAAATATATCATTGATAGAGGTTCATTGCAATCAAAAACTAATTATTTATTGCTGAAAAACATTGATTAAAGCTTTCCATTTAGTATGAACAAAGGCAAAACATTTTTTTACATGCAAAAAATATTTTAAAACTTAACTAACCCATCCTTGACGATATCAACATAACAGCTGAGGGATAATGTAAATGTTTTGTACTGCAGGTGAATATATTTGTTTTGCTTAAGAATGATGAATGATTCTTCTCTGAGCATATGCAAATAGAATATAAAGTTTAGAGATGAGAAAGTCATAATTCATAAATTTAAAAAAAAAAGTTCGCCAAAATTCAGGTACATGTTTAAATTCTTTTAAAGAAAACTTTTGGTTGACTTTCCGGTTTAGATTCACAGAAAGAGCGGCTATTTGTATCCATTATTTCCAATTGAAATGGCTCTCAATTTAACTTGCTCTGTTCATAAATCTATATTCAAAATATGAGTTTCAACCCTTATTATAATATTCAATGAAATATCAGTGTTCCTCCTTTTCATTAATTAACTGGGTTTACTAGTATTTCTGCTTTATAAACAACAAAAACTTTGTTTTCTTTCTTTCTACCATTGAGTTCCGTTTCTTATCTGTCTACCCTATTCTTCCTCTTTTATGTGTTCTAGTTCTAACATATACTGAACAAAATAATTTAAGGATATGTTTTATGATTAGTATCTCATTAATGTTCAAGTGACGAATACATCAGTATTTATAATTTCAAAATTTCAAAATAATTTTAATAATTTTTTCCATGTTGTTTTTTCTTCTGTTTTTTAATTTTTTCAAAGATGATGCATAATAATAACATATTTGGATTTTCTCTCGAATAACGTGTCAACAATAAATACCCTGATAGAACTCTCGTTCTGCTATTCCACAGGAAGACCTACTAGAAGAGATATATGACGCAATGACTGATGCCATGAAGAAGGTGTTTTGTTCACTTGGACTGAGAAGCAAGGAGGGGGGCCAGTTGTATATGAAACTGGAAGAATTCTGCGAATATGACCTTGCAGTAAGTAGACTTTCATAACATTTTGAACAAGTGTAATAAAAAGGACAACATATACAGGAGAGCACAGATATAGCGAACAGGGATATAGCGAACAAACAGATATGGGGGGGGGGGGGGAATTATAAGTCCCGTTAAAAGCCCTATATAATATGACTAATGTGAATAGCATACAGCGGATACTATATAAGGGAACTGAATTCTTTGGTCCTTGGAGTTCGTTATATCCATGTCCTACTGTACATATAATGAGTTTGATAAGTGAAAGCTTTGTTGAAATGTAACTTTTGATTTTAGGTTTCCAATGTACGAATCTAAAACAAGTAAAACACGTGCACAAATCATGAGCTGCCACTGGTCGGACAGTACTGTAAGATAATGTAACTCAGACTAATCCATAGTTTTGCAGCTTGACTTTATCAAGCACATTTTCTCAACAGTATATACATTGCTAGAGAAGGTGAAGAATTTGTAACTTAAAGAATTTGAAATATGGAAGCTGTTTTTGTTTAAAGTGAAGGAGTAAAATATTTGTCCTGAATGAACAGACTGAGGTTGAAAAAGCGGAGGGAGGGGACAAAAGGCGTCTAATTAAGCGCGTCATGGAGGCCCAAGGGAATAAAGCTGTGATAACAGGAGAAGACTTGAAAGATCTCGCAAGAAAGAAAGCCATCGACAAGGACGTTCTGGAGAGGGTGTCAGGTGATGAACTCAAGGGGAAGTAAGCACAACAAAATTAGTAATCTTTTAATACCCCCGCTATGATGTAGTCGGGGGTATATATCGCTCCGCATGTCCGTCCGTGCGTCTGTCCACACGAAATCGTTTCCGGAGCATATCTCAAAAACTAATTGACTTGGAAACTTCAAATTTGGTATGGAAGTAACCCATATGGTGCTGTTGTGCCTTATAGGGGTCCCAATGTCTAAATAATTTTTGAAATTTTGTCATTTGTTTAATATCTGGAGCATAACTAAAAACTATATAACTTGAAAACTTAAATATGGATGTTGTCTACCTGTATGATTTTGTTGTGCCTTTCATTGGTTAAAAATCCATGATTCAAATAATTTTTTAAAATAATTTCATTAAAAACAATCATTGTTATTCATTGACATGATTGACTAGATTATATTTTCAAATTTATGTATACTGTATATGAAGGCGATCAAACTTCAGGCCTTGTTTTTATTATTTCTTCTTGCCTTCTTCTGAATATAATCTCATAATGTATAGTGCGTGGATGTGTGAGTGAATAATCTCATAATGTATAGTGCGTGGATGTGTGAGTGAATAATCTCATAATGTATAGTGCGTGTATGTGTGAGTGAATAATCTCATAATGTATAGTGCGTGGATGTGTGAGTGAATAATCTCATAATGTATAGTGCGTGGATGTGTGAGTGAATAATCTCATAATGTAGCCTATAGTGTGTGGATGTGTGAGTGAATAATCTCATAATGTATAGTGCGTGGATGAATGCATGAGTGACTAATCTCATAATGTATAGTGCGATGTGTGAGTGAATGTGCTGTCTTTGTCAAATAAAGAGAAAAGTCAGAAATCTTGCTATAGTTGCATGGCATAAAGTACTAAATTGTTGGAAGCAATTATGTTTTCAAGACTAGTGGACATGGCTGGGATACAAACATCAGCTAGTCTGATTAAAATATATCATTTTCCGAGGCATACAAGTTGCAAAATCTACATCTACGGGATATGAACTCATATTGTTTGGACGTTTCCTCGCCAAACCGAGCTTGTGGCGAGGAACCCCTAAAACCAGTATGTATCCCGATATTTTGCAGATTGTATTCCTCGGAACAGGGTCGATTTTAATCAGACTGCCAAACGTCTACCCGGCCCTCTCCAACAAGATTGACTTGGCTCTGATGTGCTGCCACATGTAAATATATTTGTGAAAGTTGGAGAATATATATCCACAATGCACAATTCGGCTTTTTAGCCATCAAATTCCAGATATTGCTATGCAAGCATTCCAGTTTGATTGTGCAAATGATACGGTTTTGCCAACTTCAAGTGTCTTACTGATATAAGAATACCTGGCATTGAACCCAGTACAGCAATATGTTCTGGTACCAACCTTACAATAGGGATAATTTCCATTTTTGATTATAAAACAAGAAGACATAGTCATCAACATCCCCCGCCAGACACAAGAAATGAGAACAAGGGCAATAATTCAAGAAGAAATAATTGTGCGCTGCTCATTTTCTTTCCATTAAGGTAACGATATCCTCAAGCCACACAACTGATTTGATGTTAAACAATGTCTGAGAAAAGCTATATCCTTGGATACTTGAAACAGAGTCGAAAAAGCGGAACAAGGGGAATAACTCCGGAAAAAATAATCACATGCTTCTTTTTTTCAAATTCCGTCAAGGTATCGATGGCCTTAAAGTACACACCAAATTTGGTTATCCTATCTTAAATAGTTTCTGAGAAAAGCTGTCCCCTTTGGTGATACCTTGAACAGAGTCCAAATGTACAGAACAGAGGCAATAACTCCGCAAAGATTGATTGTGTGCTTCTCATTTTCGAACTCCATCAAGGTACTTATGCCCTCAAGCAATCCACCAAATTGGGTAATCCTATCTTAAATAGTCTCTGAGAAAAGCTGTCCCCTTTAGAGATAGCATGAACCGAGTCAAAACATACGGAACAAGGGCAATAACTCCGGAAAAAATAATCACACGGTTCTTATTTTCGAACTCCATCAAGGTATTTATGTCCACAAGCCACACACCAAAGTTGAAAACTCTATCCTAAACAGTTTCTGAGAAAAGCTGTCCCCTTTGGAGATACCATGAACAGAGTCCAAAAATACGGAACAAGGGCAATAACTCCGGGAAAAATAATCACACGGTTCTTATTTTCGAACTCCATCGAGGTATTTATGTCCACAAGCCACACACCAAATTTGAAAACTCTATCCTAAACAGTTTCTGAGAAAAGCTGTCCCCTTTGGATATACCATGAACAGAGTCCAAAAATACGGAACAAGGGCAATAACTCCGGAAAAAATAATCACACGATTCTTATTTTCGAACTCCATCGAGGTATTTATGTCCACAAGCCACACACCAAATTTGGAAATCCTATCTTAAACAGTTTCTCAGAAAAGCTGTCCCCTTTGGAGATACCATGAACAGAGTCGAAAAATACGGAACAAGGGCAATAACTCCGGAAAAAATAATCACATCGTTCTTATTTTCGAACTCCATCGAGGTATTTATGTCCACAAGCCACACACCAAATTTGGTTGTCCTATCTTAAATAGTTGCTGAGAAAAAGTTTCCCCATTATAGTGGACGGACGGACGCACGGACGGACGCACGGTACGACACACGGACGGACGCACGGACGGACGGACGGACGGAGCCCAAACCTATATCCCCCTTCCACTTCGTGGCGGGGGATAATAATAAGTTGTTTATAAATGTCTGTTTTATAAATTTTATTCTGTCTATGTCAACAAATTATTTATTCCGTCTTTTTTCAGCAAATTATAAAATACATGTAAGAGTACATGCATTATGCATTGGCAGATAACTTTACATGTTACTGTTGCATAATATACATTGTAAGATTTTGTAAAAGTTGAGTGTTGGTGTTGACAACAGTTATTACATTTGTGGAGTGTCTCCTAAGGAGCATCTTAAGTTACTTGCTACCGTGTTATGTTTAAGTGTATGCAATAAATGAAGAGGCAACAAAAAGTAATACTTTCTTTATTCATAAAAAAAAAATCCGGCTTCGTCTTTCGGGTCAAAGATGAAATGTCCCGATGGGACGAAGAAATTGAATTCATTTACGGTAACATTTTGCGACAACAATTTATTGTTTTGAATAAGTCTCAAAATATATGCATTATATTTTTTAAGCATAGAATTATCAATAAACGGAAAAACGGAAAACGCTTAAATTTACCGCAACGCCATTTTAACGGCCATATTACGACATGCAGCATGTCGTTACAGTCACCTATATTCGTGGAAATATGTGACCTATAGTGTGTTATTTCAATTACATACATATCTCCAGTAAGTGATGAATATAAATCATCATGTATAATCAACTGATAGTTGTTCTTCCATTAAGCACTCTTTGATTGATTGTATATTCAATAATAATTACACGATAGGCCGTCAAAGTTACAGTTGAATTAATCAAAACTGTCTTGACGTCAGATTTTTACATTTTTGTAGGTGATTTAAAAAATGACGTTTAAGTGATGAAAACGTTAGGTGACCCTCTATTATTATTTCTGAATTCATTTGTTTATTTAACTACGCACATCATATTACAGTTTTAGCAATATCTAAAATATATGTGTCAGTGGAAAGTCCTGTTGAATATGTGAACAACGATGATGATAATAACGTTTTTATTTTTAAAATGGTTAATTTAATTTGCTTTCCCTTAACAATGTCATTGACTTTAAAAATATAAACTTGCCATGTATCTGCGTATAGGATAAAATTGTATCTGAAAGGATTCTGAGCTTTGTTGAAAGCGCGTGCTTCATTTAAGGTTAGGTGAAATCAGTCAAAAATAGCGTAATTTGCCGACAAGGGTGTACTATTAATACCGGTAACTTTTTAAATCATTTGGTGACCCCCAAATTTTATTACATTTTTGAAAACAAGACATGATAAACTTGCTATTTTGAAAAAATAAGCGAATTCTAAAATATTTGGTCTCATCGTCCCATCTCTCCTTAATATCAGTCACAAATTTGTTTCCATTTTTATCTTCAGTTTCATCATATTATAACATTTTAACAGGAATCTGTGTAATGTCATATTCAGTTATCATATGAAATATTTAATATCTCTAATGTAATAATAATGATAACAATTATGGATTGTTCATATATTGTGAAGAAATCTCCACATTGTGGACTCTGGGAGCTTACTGGAAAATCATACATTATATAATAGGATAAATGAATAATGTTTATTTAGTTAAGTCTTATATATAACAACTTATTTGGACAAAGCTGACCACTTTCATTTAAAGACCACATTTCCCACCCAAATATTGCTTACATGTTTTGAACAAGGCTAGGTATGCTGAATTTAATGTGATATTTTCTCAAATATATTATTGTTTTACAAATCATTTTATTTTGCAGCTTGCATATCTGCATAAAATTCTATAAAAAAAACTTTTCTCACATTTATCGGTTCAATCCTTCAGTGAAGAGGCAATCAAGGTTGCAGTAACTAATGGAGCCGGTAAGGATGTTGCAGAGATGATGAGGAAAACTACGGGAGGTCTCGCTGCTATGACAGAGGCTGACCTCAGGAGGATGCAGGGAGTCAAGTTCACAACAAGTGATATCAAAGAGTTTAACAAAACAGCTGTAAGTAAATGGGCTCCTAGTGTAAAGTTAAAGGGGCATAATCATGTTGGTGAGGTCATATATACATGTCCGATGTTATAATTTGTGTTATTTAATTGAGAATTATCAACTTTAACCGAAAATAACAAGTTTAAGGTCAATCACTTCAGTATTACGAAAATACAATCATTCAAAGTCGTGGTCATGATCGAAAACAAGACAATTGACCTTGGCTTGCTGCAGCCTTTCAGTACCCGGTAATTTTGAAAACTTTAATAAAGTAGATAGGAAAACAGATTTGCTTCCATAGCATTTAATAGGTCTTATAACGAGTACATACGTGAGATAGAGCCATAAATTGTCGGCTACTACACATGTATGAGGCCATTCCTTGGTTTTCATTGAAACATATATATTTGATATATTAAGCATTTGGGGGTGAATATGCAAGTAAGAAGATATAACCTAAACCAGCACCTTTTTGTGATATGGTACATTTTAGAACCAAATAAAATATAAAACTGTTTTACATCTTTAAGGAAGTTCAAGCCAAGGCTTAAAGAGCCATCAAGGATGTTGGTGTTTCAAATAAAAAAAATCGCCAGAGAAATCTTTTATTAACAACATGACATGTGATAAATAATTTTCATATCACGACAATGTAATGAAATTTGGTTTCAAAGAGAAGTACACCTTCAAGTAGCGCGCGCTAAGGGTATCTGACGTCATATAAACAGAATCCCCTTTATCGCGTAAAACGTACAACACAACAAGCAAGCGCTTCCGAAGTGTGAATGCTCGTCTCCAGCGCAAATCGCCATAACAACCCATGTGCTGCACGCGCTGAACGTGCTGCACGTGTTACTCTTGCAAGTTATACCCTTGTCACACATTACTGAATGTGACGATTGCTTTATAAACAATGTTTCTAAATGTCCTGAGAATATACAAATTATTGCCTGTTTAATGTACTTTTTATTTAGATAAGACCAGCAAATTATGAAATTTTGTTTACTCTCATTAATTATAAAGTTCAAGTAAAATACCTAGTTGAGTAAAACAATTATTCCAATTTCTGTAACAAATACATAGTTATATGAAATGGTAAATAAATAACCGCCAAAAATTATATATTTCATTTTCTTTCATTGATCATAAACTTTGTTATTCTTTCGTGTCTTTGTATAGAGTGTGTGAGTTAGACAACAATGTTTTGCGCTTGAAAATAATAGACTGGATCTATATTTAGACTGGAAAACACCTTTTCTAATTAGTGCAATTTCTCGGCTTATTTGGGGTCGAAAAAAATTGGGAAAAATTAATTGCATATATTTCACAGAGATAGATTTTTGGCAATTTTCTTATATGTTCATAAACATCCTTGATGGCTCTTTAATTCATATAACCATAGGTGGCTGCTATCGTTCATCAATGGACGAGGATTGTCACTAGAAAACTTTATTAAAGTTATTGTGTCATGTTGGCAAGGGAATAATTTAATGTGTCAGATAAATAGATATTTAGATGTTTATGTTGCATCAATATCAACATTTGATTCAAAAGGATACTGAAAATGTTTGTTTTATCCGTTTGTGAACTTAATGAGTAATAAATCTGGGTAAAAAATGAAAGCAAATTGAACGATAACCGGATAACCCTTTAATAGGCTAGGTTGTTTATTCCCAATGATGTTGAGAATGATAACTAAATACTATTGGTCAATACCACGTCAGTAGCACTGGATGTAGCATTCTCTTCCCACAGAGGTTATTGATCCTAACCTCTATTCTACTGGACTCCCCAACACAAAAGGCAGAATCCTCACTGGTTGCATTTGAATCTAGTTGTGCAATCAGCGAAGCCTTGGTAAAAGGGACTTTTACCAATGATATGTCATAATGCTAAAATAAATGTACCGGTAAGATAAACGTTTTCTCATCTAATGCTTTTTCCTCGAAATATGCTATCTGATTTTTGGAAATAAAGAAGACCAAATGAGAGACCAATACCGAAAATATTTCATTTGTGTTATTTACATCAGACATATTCGAAGGACATAATGCTAATTAGCAAGACCCTTTAGAGTCAAATGCTATCATCTTTGAAGTCACTCGGTCGACATTGCCGCTGGAAGATGAATTTTCATTGGTTAAGAAGCAGGGATACAGTGTGAGGTTCCCCTTTTACCCGCTAGGGAATTTTTCCTGGATCCAGCCCCAATAGAACAGAGGTTAGTATCAAACATCTGAGGGTTACCTTTGTGGGGAGAGAATGGGATATGGAGCAATAGGGATATTTTATTATCATTAACAAGGTGACATGATTTAAGATTTAGTCCTTTAGAATATTGATGAATCGATGTAGTTATATGGAGAGAGATGTTGACCAGAATGGCACTTGTAGATGTGTTAGAGTGAGGACAGAGCTGCTATGGGTTAAACTACGTCTAATAAAAATTGGATGTTGACGTCAAATTTTAGAGGGGCAGGATAGCGCAGTGGTTAGCGTGTTCGGCTTCGGATCAAGAGGTCCGGGGTTCGAATCCTGCCAGGGGCACGGCAACTTTGTCTGCAGTAGAGAACTGTTCTACACGCAGTAAGGTTTGGGTGCAATGCTGCACTTAATTTCAGTGTAGTACCACCCATGGTTCACTAGTCCCAGCCGATGCTCGAGGTTTCACCGCAAAGCATAGCCACATGGCATTGCGGGCTTTCTCCCTGCCATAATACTAGCAGCCGCGATATAAGTAATATGCTCTTGAAAGCGGCGTTAAACCCCATCTCACCTCACCTCACCTCAAATTTTAGTGTTCATATAATCTTTCTGTGATGATTAAACAGATGAGAATTGTTATGGCTTTGTGATTGTGATTTTGTGTGTGCCAGCTTTCTAAGGCTGCGGGGCCTATGCTTGATGGACTATCAGGCGATGATGATGCTGCTGTAAGGAGTGCTATTCGTGATGCAATTGAAACCACCCTACCAGAGGATCTCAACTCTGCTGATGTTGAAGTACTTGCCAAGTAAGAAAATTTAATTTGCAGTAAGATAAGGACAGTTTATGATATAATGAACAAAACTGGGATTTATCAGTGACTCAACTGGTTGTCAAGCTTAACTTCTTTGAGAGGAATCGAGAAGTTGGTTAGATACAAGTTTTATGGATTTTCAACTTCTTTATTGCAGTGCGATGCAACGTTTCGGTCTTGATACACCCTTATCAAGCATTAGGTACTGAACATAATGGTACCACTATGTTCAGTACATATCTACACCGAAACGTCACACCTCACTGCATTAAAGAATAATAAATCCATAAAACTTTATATATTTCTTCTTTATCATGCTTTATACACTATGGAAGAAAAGAAAGACACCTCAGATAGTTTTATCTATGATTTTCAATTACAAGTTAATGAGTTAAGTTACTTAAGTTTTCAACGTTGTACTTTAAAACTGAATAGTGCAGGTGTTAAGTCACCATTCAAACAATACTTTTACGTCTTTTTTTGAGTTAAAAAATTTAAATTAAAAATTTTTTTGGGGGATAAAACACAACTAGCTGTTCTTATTCTATGTGAAAATACATAAATGTGCTTCATTTTGCACCCATTTACAACATTTTCAATGTCAAATTTCTTAAGTTTTTGACGTCCCCTACAAAAAAAAATCCCTTGAAAACATATTACTGCACCATTGCCACAAGGAAAATTTTACCATCGCCACAACCCATCCGCATAAATTATAAAATGAGTTGCGGATATGGTTTGGTAATATATCCAAAGGGATCCCCACCCTATCCAATAAAGCCATAAACCATCCACAGGTAGTCCATATGCGGATATGGTTTGGTAATATATCCAAAAGGATCCCCACCCTATCCAATAAAGCCATAAAACCATCCACAACTAGCCCAGAATGGAGCTGCGGATATGGTGTGGTAATATATCCATAGGGATCCCCACCCTATCCAATTCAGCCATAAAACCATCCACAGGTTGTCCATATGCGATCCCCACCCTATCCAATAAAGCCATAAAACCATCCACAACTAGCCCAAAATGGAGCTGCGGATATGGTGTGGTAATATATCCATAGGGATCCCCACCCTATCCAATACAGCCATAAAACCATCCACAGGTTGTCCATATGCGATCCCCACCCTATCCAATAAAGCCATAAAACCATCCACAACTAGCCCAGAATGGAGCTGCGGATATGGTGTGGTAATATATCCATAGGGATCCCCACCCTATCCAATTCAGCCATAAAACCATCCACAGGTTGTCCATATGCGATCCCCACCCTATCCAATAGAGCCATAAAACCATCCACAACTAGCCCAAAATGGAGCTGCGGATATGGTGTGGTAATATATCCATAGGGATCCCCACCCTATCCAATTCAGCCATAAAACCATCCACAGGTTGTCCATATGCGATCCCCACCCTATCCAATAGAGCCATAAAACCATCCACAAGTAGTCCAGACCCGCATTTGCATATATTTGCATAAAACCGTCCACAGGCACTCCGGTAATTTAATGCTTTAGATATACAATATATATACATCAAAACAAAAAACAAAAAACATAGTACACTTCACGATTTTTAATAGTACAAAATAAATACTATAATATTAATGTTCATCTTGAGATCTTGCGTGCTCTACAAATATATACATATAAATATCCTTGAAAGGAATTCAACATTCAACTGTGTTCAGGAACACTTCGTTTTGAGATTCAGCAACTTCTTCATGATCTTGGAATCTCCAGGTCACTTTCGAGGGCCATGGGGATCACAGTGAGCGCGCTGAGCACCTGAAAAGTAGAATAGTAAGAATATAGATACCATGGTACAAACAGGCAAGTTACAAATCACATGATATGAAAAGACATTTTAATATATATAGACCATAACCATTGGCACATTCATGTCCCATTACATAAAGGACATTCATACCCACACGACTCTTGCAAAATATAAAGAAAGCAAAAGAGATATTATATCTTTGGAAATACCTAATTTCCGGAATGCCTTCCTCAGGCTGCATATCTTCTTGGACAGGTGGTCGGTGTACTGTGAATAACAGGTGCAACACCCGGACGGCAAACACTGGAAACAAAGAACAGTATTAGTATTTTCAATAAATTAGTCATGATTGCATATAGTAAAATGATTTTAATGTTTTCAAACTCTTCAAATTGTTATTCAAATTCATATGATATGACAATATATATATATATATATATATATAGAAAACAAATGAACTCAGCTTGGAGTAGTGTAACTGTTCCTTTAAATTTAAATGTTTAATTTAAATGCTTAATATGAAATGACAATATACATTATGTTAAATTCGCACCTTCAATGGCTTGAAGCACAGTTTTCACTGTGCTGCCGTCTTGAACCCTAGAACTTGACTTGACTTGAGTATCTAAACCAACATAAACATTTGTAAGTTCTGGTTCAAACTATAACGAATATTTATAATATAATCAAATAAATTAGTAAAATAATGAATTATTACAAAATGTGAAAATACAAATTTTATTTTCATGATTAATGACTGATAGCAAAAGTTGTATGTAAAATATAATCAGTCTGACTGGATGCATATTAAGGTTGTAATTTGTAATCTGCAATAAATTAACTAACCATGACCGTTAGTGTCCATTAAAGTAATCAATCAGCTTGATTGGGTGCATATTCAGAAAGAAGATTATCAATTAAAGAAGCTAATTGTAAATTTCAATGCCAAACCCACCTTCAACAGACCTTGAATAAACATCGTCTGAGAGTTGTGTCCACAAGGTTAGTGTATTTTCTGTCCGGTTCAGCCGACACTGAAATCAATATTGACATTTTAATGAATAAGATACAAACTATTTGATGAAAATAAAAAGATTTTGAAAAGTATAATCCAAAATAAATCTTATTAACTGATAAACATATACTGAACAAAAATAGTCATGAATAATAATATCTTTATAAGTTGAGTAACTAGTGAAATATTATTCTTGATAATCATAAAACATCAAATATCCCTTACTAAACAGATTACAAATAATCAAAATCAATTTAATATTTAATATTATATAATTAATATTTAACATGTAAATACTTTTGAAGAGTATAATGACAATAAATGTGTTTATGATAAAAATAAGATTACAGGGTATTTTAACCAACAAACAATTGTTTGGAATTCTTTATAAAACAACAAAATTAAGATTTGTAAGTCAAACAAATATAATTGATTAAATTGGTAAAATAAATATGGATTAAAAAAAATTTAAAATACAAATGCATTTTTGACTATTAATGACTCACAGCAAATTTATCTGTAAAATGTTATATTAGCAATCAGCCAGTCTAGATACATTTCGAGAACATCAATTAAGGAAAACAAATGTCTTGATTAATTGTTATTTAACAATTTGTTTGTTTAAACAACAATATGCAAGCATCTCAAGTCTTACCTTGAGAGGTTACATCATTTCCTGCCTGAGAGTAGGTTACATCATTTCCTGTCTTTCCCCAGACCACCTGTCTGTCATGGCTGAGTGCACAATCACCTGTGTTAAGAAAAGTGACATGTTTATATAGACAGGTTTTTAAAATAAATTTAACATATATTCCTAATTCAAATCATAATCTGATACAAATTAAAGCAATATATTGCATATAAATATCACAGATACCTTTGTACACATGCCATGAGACATGAGTGCCTTTTTACAAATGAAGCCAATCTTATGTCAGAAAATGTTACTCAGTCTGTTCATGGAAATGGGTGAATGAAATTAGATTGATACATTTGGAATGCAGTGAAAATAAGTACTTGCCTTGGATTAATCAACTGAGAAATCTTGTACTTCTTGGCCTTGTGAACTGTAAAGGTTGGGGAGCTTCCTTCTTCTTGTTAAGAATAGCCACTATGGAGAAAACTTTACTGCAGCAAGACTAAGGAGGCTTCTGATTGGCTAAAATTGGTTGATCTGATCATAATGGCAAAATACTTCTTTATATATTGGTTGTGACAGTTTGTAATATATAAAGGATTTGAATTGACTATGAAGAATATTTGTTTTATCTATCAATTGTAAAACACAAGCAAATGAAAAGCACTAAATACTGAGAATGCTTCTGATTGGCTAAAATTAATTTATCTGATAATAGTGGCAATTATTTGGTTAAATATGACAGTTTGTGATATTTAAGGGATTTGATCATGAAATATTATGAAAAGGTTTGTTTCTATCAATTTATTAAACTAAAAAATGAAAAGGACTCATGAAGTTTAATTTGGTATTTTATTTCCTTCATTACATGAAATTTGTGCCAACTGTGTCAATTGTTGATTAAATCAATGAAAGAATAAATGTAAACTAGATATCAAAATCTTGACTGTGAAGTACAAGCCAGCAAGTTTACATGAAATACATAATAATACAAACATAAATAAACATTTTGACCAAATGATTTGTTTTAGAACATCTCAAAGCTAATATGTGAGTAAAATGTATTTTTCATTTGGTATCAATAATCCATTGTGATAAACTGTGATAAATACTTAGGTTATTAATTAGATATACCTTCACAGCCAGTTTACAACTTGAAACAACATTCAATCAAATACACAGCGCCCCTCCACATCACTGCTCAGTTCTTAAACATTCAAATTGGTTAATCTAATGAAATGTATACAGTAATTAAGCTACTTGTTAAGCAATCCATTAGGTGTTTTTAAAATGTATATTTGGTGTCATTCCTGTAATCTGACCATTGGACAGTTATCAATTAATTAAGCTCCACCCATTTCAAGTCTGATGACCAATAGTTTTGCACTTGTTTGTTGTTGCAATTTCTCAGAGGTATACACATTTTAGTGATTGTAAATATGTAAAGACTGCACTTGTTTTATACAACTTTGTCAAGTATTTCAATTGATTGTAATTTAAGGTCAGAGAAAATTAAAATTAAACTTAAATTATTTTTATTTTTATTTCTTTCTGATATCTTCACTTTGGCGAAGTGTATAATTATTTATTAAAGAATATTTTTAACTTAAACAATTTTAATGTAGGTTTTGTAATGCATACATACAATAAATATATATTTCATGCAATTTTTATCTTTAATAAAAAATATGGATGATTATTTCAATCGCATATATTGACATGGGATGAATGTTTATATCTCAATTGTGTAAAATTAATATATTTTGAAATACCAATTGAATTAATGAGTTTGATAATTAAATAGAATAGTGATATTTCTACATCACAACCCAAATTGACAATTCAATTTTTATCTTTAATAAAAAATATGGATGATTATTTCAATCACATATATTGACATGGGATGAATGTTTATATCTCAATTGTGTAAAATTAATATATTTCTAAATACCAATTGAATTAATGAGAGTGATAGTTACATAGAATAGGCATATTTCTAAATCACAACCCAAATTCTTTAAAAGATAAAAATGGGCTATTTTTATATATTTACAAACACTAAGCTCTGGATTTTCAGTCATGTGAAGATATGCCAAAACTTTGTTGACATAAGACTCACATATTCAAATAACATAAAACTGTTAATTAAATTAATGAAAATTAACCTGACGTTTAGTTTAAAAAAAATAATGTTTAATCTTACACCAAATGTATTAAATTGTTTATTTGAAGATAGTAAGTAAAATGTACGAATGTAATATTTATTGTGTAAGCTATCAAATTATGGTCTCTGATATATATATTTACATTGGAACCTGCTCTCTCTCTGTTTAAAGTAATACAAGTAACACCACAGTCATTTAACACGATTTGAAATAACAATAATTTGAGAGATGAATAATTATTTTGCAATCATATTTGACACACCTTTAGAAAAAACATAGTTCTTATCAAAACTAAATGTTTAAACCTTATTTCCTTGCCCATTCATACTGTTATAAACATATTTTTGTATGTTGTGCTTTTCTCAGTATTGCATGAATGAATATTGTGTTAAGTATAATTTTGTACCGAAGACGTATTTACATAGGCGTAATGCATCTTTACCAATCCATTAAATTTTAAAAATAAATATTGTTTAAACCAGAAGGATGATGGTGATCAACAAAGTTTTTTTTATAGTCTAAACTCAAATCATAAGCTTTCTTTATCATATCTTAAGTGCTAACATCAATTCAATCTGTTTTCACAATAACAGGACTTTTTTGGCTTTTTTACCAACGATTTTTTACTTACGATACTTTTAACAGAGGACTTTTCCCTTGAATTTACCACAGAGACTTCATATAATTACAATCTATAAGCAGCCAACTTCACATCGATGCCCATCCGTAGCATTCCCAAAAAGCCAGTTATCTTGTGTTCATTTGTGGCTATGCTGTGGACAACAGGGACTCGGTAGTGGATATGTTACCGTAACATATTCAGATACGTTTGAGGGTCAAACAGCCAATGGATACATCGTTGAAACCAATCCACAAAGGCAGCTATCTTGTGCTCTTTCTTGGCTATACTGTGGATAACCCGGACTCGTCAGTGGATATGTTACCGTAACATATCCAGAAAAGTTTGAGGTTCTTACAGCCAACGGATACATCGTTGAAACCCATCCACATGACCCATCCACACCACGTCCGGATCTGATCCGCTAGCGGCAATGGTAAAATTTTGCTCTAACTACCTGAAAAGATGCTGTGGTGCTACTGTGGATATATTGCCTAAACATATTTTCAGGATATTTTTTTTGTAGGGGGTCGTATTAAAAAACTAAATAGTGTAGGAAATTAGTTCAAAAAATTAAATCAGTCAAAGAATACTTCTATGTGTTTTATAAAAAAAATTAAAATTTTAATTTTAATTTTAAAATTCCCCAAAATAAATTTTGATTAAACAAAACGACATGTAACAGATACTCTATGTGAAAAACAATAAATGTGCCTCGTCCTGCCCACATTTACAACATTTTAAACATGGTCATATTGGTGTACATTACATTTCTTACCCCTGTCTACATTAAACAAAGTTATTTTAAATAAAATTAACCAGTAACCAATTAATTCATTAAAACTTCTGCAGATACATGTAAGTGTTATTGTATCATGCCATAATCAAATGCATGTCATTAAAATATTGAATTAATTAAAACCAATGAAGGTGTACTTTCTTTTGCCCGGTAGTTTAGCTGTTAGTAGAATGGAATTATGGAATTACCATGAAACAGCTCTCTTAAAGGCGCTGTAGCACGTTTTTTTCGCTCAAAAAAGTTGATGAAATGTATTTGAAAAATAATTTCACCAATAGTAAAACATCATTCTCTCTTCTGAAAATAAAGTTTAAAATTAGTGTACATGTTTCGGTAAAGCCATCGGAATCGTTTTTGTTACACAAAATAATAAATTGTGTTCACAATAAAATGGCCGCCATGCAATTTTTGCTTTATACGCAAAATAGTTTTTACCACTACAGATAATTGGTTTGTGTAATAGGATGTTTTACCCTCTAAAGTTAATTTAAATGACATAAACTATCTTTATAAATAGGAAATTTGAAAAAATAAATTTTGCAAAAAACGTGCTACTGCCCCTTTAAAGACCTGGTGAAATGCATTTTTCTCAAGAATGACAGATGTTTTCCAAAATATATAGAGGGTATCTGTCTTTTCTTGACTTATACCATGTTTATCTCATTGAGTGAGGTAGAAAGGTTATATTTTCATGAGCGCATAACTTGTCTACCTCACGAGATGAGATAACATGGTATTTGTCAAGAATTGACGGATATTCTATTTATTATATGATGTTATTACGTCCGAAAAGGGTCGTTTTCCCGGCAAGCGGCCACGGGGAACAGCCCATCACCACAGTAACACTGTGACGTCACAAACAAAATCGCCACGTCAGACCATTGTTTTATGACGTCAAATTATATCAGTCACTGGTCGCAGTAGCTTGATAGACAGTTTATTTCACTGATAAATCCCAGTATTTCATTGCTCGTCATATTATAAAATGTTGTATTTGAATCACTAACATATTTGCTGACGCTTTAAGGTTTCATGCTTCAGGATTATCTGCAAGTGATAGTGGCCCTCTCAAACCCCATGTCATATGTTAGTGGGGTTCGACTCTAATAATAAACTCCACCTATATATTTAGAAGTAAGAGAATGTTATGAAAACAGGAAGATTTTCTGGATAACATTCTCATGCATTTTTAATCTCTCTGATTAAGTTTCCTCACCATTGTTTTCTTTGCTACTGTATTAAATGTATCGCATTGTGTTATGTTTTACATTCCACCTGAGGAAGGAGTAAGCATACTCTGAAATGTCGAAGTTGTTATCCAGAAAATCTTCCTGTTCTAATAGTCCTCTTATCTCTTATCTACACTCAGACAGACAGACAGACTCGGTTGTCAGTAGGAATAATTAATACAATTTTAGGTTACAATTTCTAAGCCAATGTAAATGTGATAACCGTCTAACAATCACCCTTAAAAATAAATAAATGAAAATGATAGATAGATAGATAGATAGATAGATAGATAGATAGATAGATAGATAGATAGAGAGAGAGATATATAGATAGAGAGAGAGAGAGAGAGAGAGAGAGAGAGAGAGAGAGAGAGAGAGAGAGAGAGAGAGAGAGAGAGAGAGAGAGAGAGAGAGAGAGAGAGAGAGAGAGAGAGAGAGAGAGAGAGAGAGAGAGAGAGAGAGAGAGAGATTGATTCATTGATTCATTGATTGATTCATTGATTCATTGATTGATTCATTGATTCATTGATTCATTGATTGATTGCAGTGATGAGTGACCTTTTTCTTTATTTATTAATTTGTTATTTATTTTTAACAGAATTAACTTATATTTTCTTTTTGTTTGACATATCCTTGCATTCTTGTGATCAAGTAAGTAATGTCAAAGAGTTTGTATTTACAGTTTTATACAAGCTGGTGGGAACATTCTGGATGTACTTAATGCTGACAAGAAGAAAGAGGTCATTAAGAAACTGGCTGATAGAGAACTGACCAAAAGAATTGTAAGCAATCATTAATATGAACATTTATGGCTGCATGTTTTCTTTATTACAATATATGTTGCAGAAATGTTCTATTAGTACTTATATTTGCTTCATTGTTCCCCGCTTTGCAGGATATAGAAGGGGATCTGTGCCATAAATGAAGACATGTAGACTTGTAACTTGTAAAATGTAACATGTCGTTCTCAACCATACAAGTCTCGAAAAGACAAGTCCAACCATGCAAACCTAACATTTTAATTCTGTCAATCTGACCTTTCCGGTCTCAACTTTACAAAGTCGAAATGTAATTCTAGAAATGTCAAAGTCGAAAAGTAAACTTGTAATTTTAAAATTTTAAATCTATTTTTTTAATTATTAAATCTAAATAATATACACATTATGCAGTGTTACAAGTTACGTTTGACAAATGAAAAATGGAAAATGAAAAGTTGTAAAGTCAGCCTTGTAAAACGGACTTTTGCATTTCGAGACTGACATGACTTGCACAGTTACGATTGCAATGTTTCAAATTACATCTCTACATGATTTCGCAATGACCATATTTGGAAGTTTCCCGAACATTGCCGATGTTTTCCGAGGACGAGAGGTATTATAGCAAACAATGAGACCTCCCTTAGTTGGGGAATCCCGTTGTCTATTTTAGCCCAACGCATCATTCGAGATGAACGCGACATTTCATGACCTACCATCCTATCTAAAGTAGATTAATTAGGGGGTTTGTCAACGTCGCCCGGCATATAATGCGGGGGGGTATAGTCGTTGGCTCCGTCTGTCCGTGATCACATCGTTTCCGGAGTAGTACACACAAACTACTTGACCAATCTTCACCAAATTTGGTAGTTACTATAAAGTTGCAATAAAGTTGTTACGGTAAGATACCACGAGCGATTCAAGTATATAACATGTATCAGGGATGTAAAGTGGATTCTTTTCGAGATTGATTGCTGTTGCTAGGAATGAACTTTTTTCTAGATTTTTATCGATGTATATCTGAGATAACTTGAGAAATAATGCACCGATTTTGTTGATGTCTGATTTAATCGAAAGAGAAATCACCGTGCTTTAATTATGTAGTATGTATTACGTGTATAATGTGTGGTAACATTTTTTAAACTTCATGAAATTTTGATGAAAAATGTGGTTAATAATTGTTAGTTACAAAAAGAATACATTGCTCTCTAACACTTACACTAACACTAACAAATATATACAGAAGAATATATTGAAGCTGATTATGTGAAAATTTACGATTTCACTACTTGATAAGAAAAAGCGGTTTGCCTTCAACATTATAAACATTATTTTTTTTTTTTACCGTATTATTATTCAGTGTTTTTTTTTAAAAAAACAGAAAGTTTGTATAGCTCCATGACAATCAATGAAATCCTGTATTTTACATCTCATTGCCAACTGCGGGCTTATTAAATAATACTTTTGGAGTTGGATGTACACGTTAAGCTTTATATAATAATAAATGGCATGTTGCAAAGATTTTTAAAAATCAAACTTTAATTTTTCGGTTATAAAATAACAAGTGCCTACTTCTTGTTCTTGGGTAGCTTCGTAGTATAAATAAAATATTTTCAAAATACCATTTACCATTGCTTAATATATCCTCACATTCCATTGTAGTAAAAGTATACATGTATGTAAAATCATTAATTTAAAAGTTTAAAGAAAATTAGATGACTATAATGTTGATTCCATTAATGTGTTGTCAAGGAGATACACTACGCAATCAGGCCCGAAGTTGCCAGGTCACGGAGTACTATAAAACTCTCTACGGCTACGATAAATGATCAAAGATAACGTAGCAAAATAATTAACAAAGTATCCAAATTTCTAGTATTTACGGTAATTAATTGTTAAGCAATCGCTGTATAACGGGTTAATTAATTCATTCAATTCACGTACTGACGCGCTTTTCGTACTATATTATAGTCCTATTGAGTAATGTCACGGACCTGATTATTACTTCTATATAAAAATCAGTGTACAATTAGGAACTTACCAACAAAATCTACAAAACATCCGGGTTGGTAACTACCAGTCCTCCTCAAATGTCTGACTTTAATTTCCAATTTCTACTCAACAATAATAAATCATCTTGTAATAATTCCTTTAATATTTACATTTTATTCACCATTTTTTTCATTCTTTGATTCTTCAGTTGCTTGAATGTTTTACTTTAGTATGCATTGTTAATTCTATCAGAATAATTTTCAAAAAATGTATTTTTTTTAAAAGCCTGTCCAATATATAGCAAGCAGAAAGAGTCGACTATATATATATATATATATAATATATATATATATATATATATATATATATATATATATATATATATATATCCCTAGCCAAGTGGGGAAAAGTCTACACGTAATTATTGTTCCACATAGCAAGTTTCATTGAGCTGCAATAGAATAATTCTGAATATTCCCAAAACGTGGAAAAACACCCTCTTATCCCATCCAAACAGTACACAAAACCTTGGAACCACACTCTTCCACGAACTCTTTTATCAAAAGAAAACTATGTAGAGTTTTCTATGATAAAGTCACAGCTAATGCCACTCCACTAAATGTTTGTAAAACATGGTAGAATAAAATTCTTTATACACATATTTCACGGATTAGTGTGTTTGAAAAGTACAGAAACTGTACTAAGGGTTTCAAATATTTGTTATTTCTGTAAATCTGAACCAGAAAGTTTCCAGTACGTTTTCATAAAATGGAATCACGTAAATTAATTTTGGGGGAATTGAATGTTTGATGAACAATCGTCTTTTATGATCCAAAACTGGCTCCCATGGTAGATATCGCTTGTGTGAGATCAAGCGATATCTACAAGCCTTATACATTGTAGATATCGCTATAATCAAGTCGTCATAATCCTATCACATCATCAGTTAATGACACTTGGGTGAGATTCTCTACATATAATCTGATATCAGTCATATCATTACAATACATCCAACAAATTAAAACATCCATAGAAAGTTTTGTAAACATTGTCAAGGATGTATTACAAGTTGAAAACATTATTGCATTAAAAACAATGATTTCCATGAGAAATGATTTTTTGAAACAATATTTCCAGTAATAATAATTGTGTCTCAACTCTGCCCATCTTTTATATGTGCATCACTTTTGTATGTACACCTGCTGAAAAGAACTTAATAAAACATTAGAAAATAAAGTTTCATTGAGCTATACCGTACGGATTTTAGTTCTGCTCAAGAAAGGAAAGTCCAAGCTGCGTTTCCATGGAAACGGGGAAAATAAAAATTTTAGAAAGTCGAAAATGCCAAAAGGAACATGTACAATGTTTTTTTTAGTTCTGCTATGCGGAAGCAATTTCAAAACGGACGAACGGACGGCCGGACGGTCGGACAGACAGACGCAGCCCATTTCAAATGTCAATCATTTTGTTGACCCATTTCAAAGCAGTCGGTGACACAGTAATTTATGTTTCCAGACCACTGGAAATTACTTATGGTTTATTTTTTAAATATACAACTATTTATCATCATGTTTTTATTTTTAAAATTTCGATAAATTATCTAACAAATCAACTGTGAAAAAAATATCCCGACCAAATGTTTTTTGTTCGTTTGTTTGTTTTCTTGAATGAACGCAATTGATACTTACTTACGAAGACATTAAACGTGCAGTTTTATATTATGCCAACTCAAAGGGCATTATTATACCCGAGTGTAAACTGTGCAAGCATGTATACCCTTTTACTATCGAAAGCACAAACACCCTTCTGGGTCACCAGAAAATGTACCAGAAAAATATGTTACAGTAAAGAATCATCCACAGAATACTGCCATCAAAACATTTCCTCCATAAAATAACTTCAGTTGATAACCAAAAATGGACATATTGCAACGAGTGTGACGAAACAATTTATCATATGTTCTGGGAGTGTAGCAATGTAAAATTTATATGGCGCGAGCTTAAAATACGGCTCGGCTGAATATGTTCAGCTTAGTTTTGTAATTTCTCAAGTATTGTTTCGGGTTGAATGTAATAATAACTATGCTTTAAATGCCATGATCGTGATAGCCAAAACAGCATATACAACTGTAGCAAGGAAGGATATACTCCAATTCAACTATCTTGTATATAACCAAACAAAACCAAATAATACAATAAACGTACTTTAATATCACAAAATACATGTGAATTAATCTTGACTAGGAATTATATTTCATAAAATTGTGGTCTATTCTACATTTGTTATTTAGAAAAAATAGAGCCAAGGGCTCAGTAGCTCATAGGGTTTATATTGTTTAATGATGAAGACTAAAATAGGTTTTTAGGTCATGCCCCGTGAGGCCCTTATTTGAGAACACACCAAATGTACAATATAGAATCTCCATTGGCTAAAGAGTATGTACACAATACTACAGCCTTCTAGGTCTTTTTGTTCTTGCGAAGAAGTAGAAAATTGGTTTTTAATTCATGGCCTGTGAGGCCCTTATTTTGGGCCACTAGATCACCAAATCAAAAATTTAGAATCCCCATCGGCCAAGGAGTCTGTACACAAAATTTCAGCTCCCTAACCCAGTAGTTCTGGAGAAGAAGACGAAAAAGTGAAAAGTTTACAGACGGACGGACGGACGGACGGACGCTGGACACCATGCCATGCCATAAGCCAATCAGGCCTTTCAGGCCTGATGAGCTAAAAATGAATAGACGATTTACAACTTTTCTCTTAATGTATACACTATTTATGTTGATTCTGCATGTAATTGGAACTGTATACTTATTTGCAATGTCACCATGTCAACAATGGAGTGAAACCATTTTATTTTCCTTTTTGTGGTTGACCCGTGCCTTCCTCCACATGAAAATGTAGATTGACCTTCCACATATAAGAATCACATTTGCTGAAACTCCGATGTTTTATTTCTTCTTTGATCAATCTGACGTAAAAATGTACTGATTTTATCATAGACATACATTTATTTTATGAACATAAATTATAGTTACCAGCGATGTTGGCTTTAACATTTGCTGGAAATCTATACATAGTTACTTTGTTCTGTTCTCGTGGTAAATCTAAAAATAGAGATAGATAATAATTATTGTGCCTGATTGAAACGACAGCAATGTACAGCTGCAGACCGAAAGTTTGTTCACCTAGATGTGAATCTTAGTGCAAATATCATGTACATTGACGTTCATTGTAACCTCAATATAATGACATCACATACACTGACAATGAATCATCATACATCCATGAGTAAAACAATCATTCTTAAATATATCCTAGAATCGACACGGCAGTGATATATCTTTATGAAGTTTGGCATAATGAAAAGACAGAAGGGGTCAAATTTTGAAAAATAAAATTTCATTAATTTTCGCACATACGTTATCAGATTGACTAATGAGAACAAATCCATCACAAACACATTGCGTGAGTATAAGAGGAAGTATATGATGTATGTTAGACTCAGTTGATCACTGGATATTTCACAGAACAAAATACAAATTGTAGTTTTGAAAAGATTGACCCCTGGTCACTTCAAATAGCTGCCAAAATTTTAACTGTTTACTATGATATATCAAATCGGATTATGTTATGAAACACTCAACTGTCTTTTTAATGCGAAAATGTAAAATGATCGTCAAGATTTTGCGTTGATACGATGTTTCAAACACATGATAAATTATATAATATTTGAACTAAAACACCACCAGGTGAACTAACTTTCGGAACGCAGCTGTAAATTATGTTCCATTTTATATTTGAATGAGATATTCCTGCTTGCCTTGTATTAAAATCAGAAATGAATTTCAGCACAGATAAGAGGTCATGATTACATGAAATATGTGCCCGACAATCGGTTTACTTTTTGCCAGCTCGCAACAGAATTAACCCGTCTCGGGTGTTCGAGCGGGCAATTGTTTCATACACTGTAAAATGCGATGATAATTAACAATAAGATCTACTATAATGTTTTAGTCAAATTGCTTTTGTCAACAATATGTTAATAATGGGAAAATTATCATGTAACTCAAATAGTTGCTCGTTGTTTGCTGGGAGATGCTTGGCAAGGGAGATCTAATTGTTGAACATTGTTTTTATCGGATCGGCATTATTCGTTCCTTTCCGCTAATTTCCGTATTATTCCAAATAAGGTCAATGCGAAATCGTGTAGAGATGTAATTTGAAACATTACGATCGTAACTGTGCAAGTCATGTCAGTCTGGAAATGCAAAAGTCCGTTTTACAAGGCTGACTTTACAACTCTTCATTTTCCATTTTTCATTTGTCAAACGTAACTTGCAACACTGCAAAATGTGTATATTATTTAGATTTAATAATTTAAAAAAATAGATTTAAAATTTTAAAATTACAAGTTTACTTTTCGACTTTGACATTTCTAGAATTACATTTCGACTTTGTAAAGTTGAGACCGGAAAGTTCAGATTGACAGAATTAAAATGTTAGTTTTGCATGGTTGGACTTGTCTTTTCGAGACTTTTATGGTTGAGAACGACATGTTACATTTTACAAGTTACAAGTCTACATGTCTTCATTTATGGCACAGATCCCCTTCCATGGCAGGAGACATAATGTTTTCGCCTCAACCCGTGATTCCGTCCTTCCATCCTTCCATCCTTCCCTTCCATCCTTCCATGATTTCTAAATGCTTTCGTTTCCGGGCCACATCTCAAAATATGTTTAATAATTTTTTTACGAAACTTGGTATGTGGCAAGACCTAGTGATGGAGTGGTGCCTTTTGCTACTTAGGTTATTCTGATTTTTATCCCCCGCCACAACGAAGTTGGCGGGGGATATAGAAATGAGCTCCGTCCGTCCGTCTGTCCGTCTGTCCGTCTGTCCGTCTGTCCGTCTGTGCGTCCAGGGTTTTCCATTCCGGCCTCAAACTTCAAAACTATAAGACATATCTCAACGAAACTTGGTGTGTGGAACAATCATCATGTGTAGATGTGCCTTTTGAGGTTTTCAACTTTTTCGAGTTATTTTTTTTCCCCGTTTCCATGGAAACATAACTTAGAATTTCGTTTCCGGAGCAGAACTCGAAAACTATAACACATATCTCAACGAAACTTGGTGTGTGGAACAATCATCATGTGTAGATGTGCCTTTTGGGGTATTCAACTTCTTTGAGTTATTTTTTTGGACCGATTCCATGGAAATGTAACTTAGAATTTCGTTTCCGGAACATAACTCAAAAACTATAAGACATATCTCAACGAAACTTGGTGTGAGGAATAATCATCATGTGTAGATGTGCCTTTTGGGGTTTTCAACTTCTTCGAGCTATTTTTTTTAACCGTTTCCATTGAAACGTAACTTAGAATTTCGTTTCCGGAGCAGAACTCGAAAACTATAAGACATATCTCAACGAAACTTGGTGTGTGGAACAATCATCATTTGTAGTTGTGCCTTTTGGGGTTTACAACTTCTTTGAGATATTTTTGTTGACTGTTTCCATGGAAACGTAACTTAGAATTTCGTTTCCGGAACAGAACTCGAAAACTGTAAGACATATCTCAAAGAAACTTGGTGTTTGGAACAATCATCATGTGTAGATGTGCCTTTTGGGATTTTCAACTTCTTCACAATTTTTAATTTGTTTAATTTTTACCATTTCCATTGATACATAACTTAATAATTCATTTCCGGAGCAGAACTCAAAAACTGCCATGGATGTATTTTTAGTTCATCTGGCCTGAAAGGCCCGATGGGCTTATGGCATGGCATGGTGTCCGGCGTCCGTCCGTCTGTAAACTTTTCGCATTTTGTCTTCATTTCCAGAACCACTTGGTCTAAGGAGCTGAAATTTTGTGTGAGAACTCCTTGGCTTTGCTTACAACCAAAAAAACCTATTTTCATCTTGGTCATGAGCAAACGATAACCATCAGTTGCAATAAACCTTATATTGGGTAGGCTAAGGTTGTTTTTATATGTTACAAACCTTACAGGGAGTGGCATCCCTGCCCTACTTAGCAACCAAATGTAACATATCATCATCCATCCTGCTACATCAGGCTATAAGGAGATTGTACGAGCCTAATACTGATACAAATAACCTGATATAGCAGGATGATCATAATTTAAATATTGTATCTCATTCAATTCTGTAAGATACTTTGGGCTCAAGTTGAAATGTTACAATCTGCAGGAGAGTAAGATTAAAGGTAAGACCAATATAGATTGCTTATAACTGGACACTGGTTAGTTGAAAAAAGGTTCATAGTCACTGTTATTCAACAACTATTCTTCAATAAATGTTCCCAAAGGCGGGGGATATGGCCGACTCTGTCTGCTTGTTATATTTTTTCTGGTTTCCATGGAAACAGTTTGAACCTATTGCACGAGGGGGTAGTGACCTTTTCCGGCCTCTTTCTCAAAATCTATGCAGTATTTTTTCAGGAGACCTAGTGTTGGAGTGGTGCCTTTTGCTACTTAGATATTCTTTTTTTTTTAATGTTTTTTTTCTGGTTTCCATGGAAACGGTTTGAAATTAGTGCATATAGCGATAAGGAACCTTTTCGGGCCTCTATCTCAAAATCATCAGTGAAAAATAATGTCAAGCTTTGCGGGAGACATAATGTTTTCGCCTCCGTCCGTGATTCCGTGATTCCGTGATTCCGTGATTCCGTGATTCCTAAATGCTTTCGTTTCCGGGCCATATCTCAAAAACTGTTTAATATTTTTTAACGAAACTTGGTTTGTGGGTGGACCTAGTGGTTGAGTGGTGCCTTTTGCTGATTAGGTTATTCTGATTTTTATATTTTTTCTGGTTTCTGGTTTCCAAGTGGAAACAGTTTGAACTTAGTGCATATAGGGATAAGGAACCTTTTCGGACCTCTATCTCAAAATCATAAGTGAAAAATAATGTCAAGAGGATAAGGTTGGATTGAAAGTTGGAGCAGGGGACATTACAGTGCATCACATGCACATATTTCTAGTTATGTTAGTAATGTCAGGGCGCAATTCATAACTACAATAGTGATGCAAAATATCTTCCTGCTTTAATTAAAAAAATTAGCAACATACTGGTAAGTAAACTTATTTTCCACCAATATAGCACCATGACGTTTATACTATCAATGATGTGAGCATTACGGATTTTTTGTTGGTTTAATTACCTGTGGTTGAAGTGTAAAGTGTACATAGAATACCATCAGGTTTTAAGGTAATTCTATTGACTAACTCAATAGGACTTAGAAATTATGTAGTGGAAGTAATTTTGAGATACTTTGTATGTCCTACAATTAGATATGGGGTCTTACTTATGTTTGAAATCTAACCTATTGCGAGGTTCAATTTCAACAGACCTAAAAATTGGCGATAACCCACTGAGAGGTTATAACAAGAAATGCAAATACCTGAAAATGAACCCTTTGATTTGTAGATGACTTCTTTTCTTTGAATAACCTTTTATTCTGAGAATTACCCCTTTTGAGGTTTTACATTTGAAAGTAAGACATTTGAGACTAAGAGCGTAAAATTATTTGTCAAATTGAGTCAATTTTTATCACAACTGTATTCAAAACAATTATTATCGAAAAGTATTTAAAGTTCAAATTTTCAAAGATGAGATAAGGGATTCGAACTTTATACCTTTCGTTCTTTAAACTGGATGCTGCACCTCAAGACCACTGAGGATTAAGCTGAAGAACCATGCTTGAATTACTCTGTTTATATCTTCTATCCATTCATATAACGTCAGTGGGGGAGACATGCTCTTTATAACAGAAATTTTGACACTTGATGGTTTATAAATAGGATAAAACACTACTCTTTGGTCTTCTGCACTAAGAATATCCCCAACATCACGATTACCCTACCCTTAAGTTTTTTCTTTGAGCAGAAAACTTCAGGATGATGTTTTCTTCTTCAGAGAAACATCCTGAAATAGGAACAGGAAGATTTTCTGGATCAAGACCTGATCCTGAAATAGGTTTAAATGACATTTCAAATGACCGGAAGATTTTGAAATGAAAATTAAAATACTGACCTTGTGATCTTGATGTAGGATGCATTTTCTGAAAAACTTACCCATGGTCATAGTTTTTGATTTATCAGTGATAGGCCTTCGATATTTGACATGCTTATCTATTTTCACTAGATCACTCAGACAATGTCACAGTTTTAAAGGGGCAGTAGCACATTTTTTGGCTCAAATAAGTTGATGAAATGTATTTGAAAAATAATGTCACCAATAGTAAAACACCATTCTCTCTCCGGAAAATCAAATCGAAAATGAGTGTACATGGTTCGGTAAAGCCAAGGGGATCGTTTTTGTAATGCGAAATGATTAAATTGTGTTCACAATAAAATGGCCGCCATGCAATTTTTGCTTTATACGCACCACCGTTATTATCACTACAGATAATTGGTTTGTGTAATAACTTGTTTTACCCTCAAAAGTTAATATAAATGACATAAACTATCATTATAAATGGGAAATAAGAAAAAATAAAATTTGCAAAAAACGAGCTATTGCCCCTTTAAAGCTGATCAAATGCTAAATGCTAAATGCAGATGTAGATGATAAGATCAAATCTTGCATAAATTACCCTTCCATTTAAAATGTTCATCTGGAGAATAGTTTTTGCAACATGAGGACAAAACCCGGGGATTCTTATGCTCTTGTTAAGATTTTCTCCAACCAATCCCTGGATCCGCCCATGATGTGGTGATTTTCTTATGGTACTTGCATGTGGGTACTTGATTGATAAACTCAGTGAACTCTGTTTCAACTGAAGTTTTGGCATTTTTATTTCACCTATAGTGCGCCTCTTGCAATGAAACAGAAATTTTATGTGCAGGTATCTTGGTATAGTACTTTGAATTTTCCGTGACCATCAAACCTGTAAGCATTTAAGCAACAGATTCATGCGCTGAACAAGCTTAAAACATGTTTGTTACAGAGAGCTAAAGTTGTGAAGAGTGTAGAGTCGATGGAGGCCTTCAGTGCTGATCGGCTTACAAGGGAAAACATGAACGAACTTAAAGAGATTTTGAAAGACATGGTTTCAGACCTGTCCACAACTTTCCTAAAGAAGATTCCTAATGATGTCTTAGAGGAATTTCTCTTGGGGGGATTGACAGAATCTGTTGAGAAAATGGACAAGTCCAAGGTAAGTTGTTTTGAGTATTTGTGAGAGAAAATGAATCCTATGCCAAATTGCAACAAGGCTAATATGTGCTCATTCCAATCAAATATAAATATGAGTGTTACCGGTAATGTTATTTATAACCCTTTATATCTTCCCTTCTCCATTTCAGGCTCGTGAATATGCCAAAACTCTCTCAAATGTAAGTACTACAGATCTTGTTAAAGATAACTTATAGAAGCAGAGATTACAATGAAAGTATCAGATATTGGTAAAGATAACTTAAAGAAGCAGAGATTACAATGAAAGTATCAGATATTTGTAAAGATAACTTATAGAAGCAGAGATTACAATGAAAGTATCAGATATTGGTAAAGATAACTTATAAAGGCAGAGATTACAATGAAAGTATCCGATATTGGTAAAGATAACTTATAGAAGCAGAGATTACAATGAAAGTATCAGATATTGTTAAAGATAACTTATAGAAGCAGAGATTACAATGAAAGTATCAGATATTGGTAAAGATAACTTATAGAAGCAGAGATTACAATGAAAGTATCATATCTTGGTAAAGATAACTTATAGAAGCAGAGATTACAATGAAAGTATCAGATCTTGATAAAGATAACTAAAAGAAGCAGAGATTACAACGAAAGTATCCGATATTGGTAAAGATAACTAAAAGAAGCAGAGATTACAATGAAAGTATCAGATCTAGATAAAGATAACTTATAGAAGCGGAGATTACAATGAAAGTATCAGATCTTGGTAAAGATAACTTATAGAAGCAGAGATTACAATGAAAGTATCAGATATTGTTAAAGATAACTTATAGAAGCAGAGATTACAATGAAAGTATCAGATATTGGTAAAGATAACTTATAGAAGCAGAGATTACAATGAAAGTATCATATCTTGGTAAAGATAAGTTATAGAAGCAGAGATTACAATGAAAGTATCAGATCTTGATAAAGATAACTTATAGAAGCAGAGATTACAATGAAAGTATCAGATATTGTTAAAGATAACTTATAGAAGCAGAGATTACAATGAAAGTATCAGATATTGGTAAAGATAACTTATAGAAGCAGAGATTACAATGAAAGTATCATATCTTGGTAAAGATAAGTTATAGAAGCGGAGATTACAATGAAAGTATCCGATATTGGTAAAGATAACTAAAAGAAGCAGAGATTACAATGAAAGTATCAGATCTTGATAAAGATAACTAAAAGAAGCAGAGATTACAATGAAAGTATCAGATCTTGGTAAAGATAACTAAAAGAAGCAGAGATTACAACGAAAGTATCAGAACTTGGTAAAAATAACTTATAGAAGCAGAGATTACAATGAAAGTATCCGATATTGGTAAAGATAACTAAAAGAAGCAGAGATTACAACGAAAGTATCCGATATTGGTAAAGATAACTAAAAGAAGCAGAGATTACAATGAAAGTATCCGATATTGGTAAAGATAACTAAAAGAAGCAGAGATTACAATGAAAGTATCAGATCTTGGTAAAGATAACTTATAGAAGCAGAGATTACAATGAAAGTATCAGATCTTGGTAAAGATAACTAAAAGAAGCAGAGAATACAATGAAAGTATCCGATATTGGTAAAGATAACTAAAAGAAGCAGAGATTACAATGAAAGTATCCGATATTGGTAAAGATAACTTATAGAAGCAGAGATTACAATGAAAGTTTCAGATCTAGATAAAGATAACTTACAGAAGCAGAGATTTCAACGAAAGTATCAGAACTTGGTAAAAATAACTTATAGAAGCAGAGATTACAATGAAAGTATCCGATATTGGTAAAGATAACTAAAAGAAGCAGAGATTACAATGAAAGTATCCGATATTGGTAAAGATAACTAAAAGAAGCAGAGATTACAATGAAAGTATCAGATCTTGATAAAGATAACTAAAAGAAGCAGAGATTACAATGAAAGTATCCGATATTGGTAAAGATAACTAAAAGAAGCAGAGATTACAATGAAAGTATCAGATCTTGATAAAGATAACTAAAAGAAGCAGAGATTACAATGAAAGTATCAGATATTGGTAAAGATAACTTAAAGAAGCAGAGATTACAATGAAAGTATCAGATCTTGATAAAGATAACTAAAAGAAGCAGAGATTACAATGAAAGTATCAGATATTGGTAAAGATAACTTAAAGAAGCAGAGATTACAATGAAAGTATCAGATATTGATAAAGATAACTAAAAGAAGCAGAGATTACAATGAAAGTATCAGATATTGGTAAAGATAACTTAAAGAAGCAGAGATTACAATGAAAGTATCAGATCTTGATAAAGATAACTAAAAGAAGCAGAGATTACAATGAAAGTATCAGATATTGGTAAAGATAACTTAAAGAAGCAGAGATTACAATGAAAGTATCCGATATTGGTAAAGATAACTAAAAGAAGCAGAGATTACAATGAAAGTATCAGATCTTGATAAAGATAACTAAAAGAAGCAGAGATTACAATGAAAGTATCAGATATTGGTAAAGATAAGTTATAGAAGCGGAGATTACAATGAAAGTATCAGATCTTGATAAAGATAACTTAAAGAAGCAGAGATTACAATGAAAGTATCAGATGTTGGTAAAGATAAGTTATAGAAGCAGAGATTACAATGAAAGTATCAGATCTTGGTAAAGATAACTAAAAGAAGCAGAGATTACAACGAAAGTATCAGATCTTGGTAAAGATAACTAAAAGAAGCAGAGATTACAATGAAAGTATCAGATCTTGATAAAGATAACTAAAAGAAGCAGAGATTACAACGAAAGTATCAGATCTTGGTAAAGATAACTTAAAGAAGCAGAGATTACAATGAAAGTATCAGATCTTGATAAAGATAACTTAAAGAAGCAGAGATTACAATGAAAGTATCAGATCTTGGTAAAGATAACTAAAAGAAGCAGAGATTACAACGAAAGTATCAGAACTTGGTAAAAATAACTTATAGAAGCAGAGATTACAATGAAAGTATCCGATATTGGTAAAGATAACTAAAAGAAGCAGAGATTACAATGAAAGTATCCGATATTGGTAAAGATAACTAAAAGAAGCAGAGATTACAATGAAAGTATCAGATCTTGATAAAGATAACTAAAAGAAGCAGAGATTACAATGAAAGTATCAGATCTTGATAAAGATAACTTAAAGAAGCAGAGATTACAATGAAAGTATCAGATCTTGATAAAGATAACTAAAAGAAGCAGAGATTACAACGAAAGTATCAGAACTTGGTAAAAATAACTAAAAGAAGCAGAGATTACAATGAAAGTATCAGATCTAGATAAAGATAACTTATAGAAGCAGAGATTACAATGAAAGTATCCGATATTGGTAAAGATAACTAAAAGAAGCAGAGATTACAATGAAAGTATCCGATATTGGTAAAGATAACTAAAAGAAGCAGAGATTACAATGAAAGTATCAGATCTTGATAAAGATAACTAAAAGAAGCAGAGATTACAATGAAAGTATCAGATCTTGATAAAGATAACTTAAAGAAGCAGAGATTACAATGAAAGTATCAGATCTTGGTAAAGATAACTTAAAGAAGCAGAGATTACAACGAAAGTATCAGAACTTGGTAAAAATAACTTATAGAAGCAGAGATTACAATGAAAGTATCCGATATTGGTAAAGATAACTAAAAGAAGCAGAGATTACAATGAAAGTATCCGATATTGGTAAAGATAACTAAAAGAAGCAGAGATTACAATGAAAGTATCAGATCTTGATAAAGATAACTAAAAGAAGCAGAGATTACAATGAAAGTATCAGATCTTGATAAAGATAACTTAAAGAAGCAGAGATTACAATGAAAGTATCAGATGTTGGTAAAGATAAGTTATAGAAGCAGAGATTACAATGAAAGTATCAGATATTGGTAAAGATAACTTAAAGAAGCAGAGATTACAATGAAAGTATCCGATATTGGTAAAGATAACTTAAAGAAGCAGAGATTACAATGAAAGTATCAGATCTTGGTAAAGATAACTTATAGAAGCAGAGATTACAATGAAAGTATCAGATCTTGATAAAGATAACTTAAAGAAGCAGAGATTACAACGAAAGTATCAGAACTTGGTAAAAATAACTTATAGAAGCAGAGATTACAATGAAAGTATCCGATATTGGTAAAGATAACTAAAAGAAGCAGAGATTACAATGAAAGTATCCGATATTGGTAAAGATAACTAAAAGAAGCAGAGATTACAATGAAAGTATCAGATCTTGATAAAGATAACTAAAAGAAGCAGAGATTACAATGAAAGTATCAGATCTTGGTAAAGATAACTAAAAGAAGCAGAGATTACAATGAAAGTATCAGATGTTGGTAAAGATAAGTTATAGAAGCAGAGATTACAATGAAAGTATCAGATCTTGATAAAGATAACTTAAAGAAGCAGAGATTACAATGAAAGTATCAGATCTTGATAAAGATAACTTAAAGAAGCAGAGATTACAATGAAAGTATCAGATCTTGATAAAGATAACTAAAAGAAGCAGAGATTACAATGAAAGTATCAGATCTTGGTAAAGATAACTAAAAGAAGCAGAGATTACAATGAAAGTATCAGATCTTGGTAAAGATAACTAAAAGAAGCAGAGATTACAATGAAAGTATCAGATCTTGGTAAAGATAACTAAAAGAAGCAGAGATTACAATGAAAGTATCAGATATTGGTAAAGATAACTTATAGAAGCAGAGATTACAATGAAAGTATCATATCTTGGTAAAGATAAGTTATAGAAGCAGAGATTACAATGAAAGTATCAGATATTGGTAAAGATAACTAAAAGAAGCAGAGATTACAATGAAAGTATCAGATCTTGATAAAGATAACTAAAAGAAGCAGAGATTACAATGAAAGTATCAGATCTTGGTAAAGATAACTAAAAGAAGCAGAGATTACAACGAAAGTATCAGAACTTGGTAAAAATAACTTATAGAAGCAGAGATTACAATGAAAGTATCCGATATTGGTAAAGATAACTAAAAGAAGCAGAGATTACAACGAAAGTATCCGATATTGGTAAAGATAACTAAAAGAAGCAGAGATTACAATGAAAGTATCCGATATTGGTAAAGATAACTAAAAGAAGCAGAGATTACAATGAAAGTATCCGATATTGGTAAAGATAACTAAAAGAAGCAGAGATTACAATGAAAGTATCAGATCTTGGTAAAGATAACTAAAAGAAGCAGAGATTACAATGAAAGTATCAGATCTTGGTAAAGATAACTAAAAGAAGCAGAGATTACAATGAAAGTATCAGATGTTGGTAAAGATAAGTTATAGAAGCGGAGATTACAATGAAAGTATCAGATCTTGATAAAGATAACTAAAAGAAGCAGAGATTACAATGAAAGTATCAGATATTGGTAAAGATAACTTATAGAAGCAGAGATTACAATGAAAGTATCCGATATTGGTAAAGATAACTAAAAGAAGCAGAGATTACAATGAAAGTATCAGATCTTGATAAAGATAACTTAAAGAAGCAGAGATTACAATGAAAGTATCAGATATTGGTAAAGATAACTTATAGAAGCAGAGATTACAACGAAAGTATCCGATATTGGTAAAGATAACTAAAAGAAGCAGAGATTACAATGAAAGTATCAGATATTGGTAAAGATAACTAAAAGAAGCAGAGATTACAACGAAAGTATCCGATATTGGTAAAGATAACTAAAAGAAGCAGAGATTACAATGAAAGTATCCGATATTGGTAAAGATAACTAAAAGAAGCAGAGATTACAATGAAAGTATCAGATCTTGGTAAAGATAACTAAAAGAAGCAGAGATTACAATGAAAGTATCAGATCTTGATAAAGATAACTTAAAGAAGCAGAGATTACAATGAAAGTATCAGATATTGGTAAAGATAACTTATAAAGGCAGAGATTACAATGAAAGTTTCAGATAATGGTAAAGATAACTTATAGAAGCAGAGATTACAATGAAAGTATCAGATCTTGCTAAAGTGTCTAAAAAATGTGTTAGGTAGGGATAACAACATGAGGATCCACTTAGATGCAGTGACGCGACCAACAGAAGTTGGGTAAAACTAAGGGGAGGGGAGAACCGCCAGCAACCCACGGAGTTACCCGCCGGGGAGCACGGCGGGAAAAGGAGGGTGAAATGTGTGCAGGAGGCTTGGAACCTCTGTAGTTACATGTTTCAGGGGTTAGACCTTCCTTCATCACGTCTCAGGAGTAAGACCCCCTTCATCAGACTGAGGATTCTTGGATTTGACTGGTGTATTTGCATTGTGATGTCATAGGGCATTGTGATGTCATAAAGAAATGACCGAAAAGGCCCGATGGGCTTTCACCAGGACATAGCATGCTATCCATTCGTCTGTCCATCTGTAAACCTCACTCTTTCGACTTCTCCTCCAGAACCGCTACACCTCCAAAGCTGTAATTTGGTGGGTGGGAACCCATCACCTAGGGGGTCAAAGTTTGCTCATCACAAATTCCAACGCCCACAAATAAGGCCGCCAGAGATGTTAAAAGTAAAACCTTTAAACGACTTCTTCTCCGAAAGCGCTTGATATAGGAATTTGTAACATGATTTCGGTGTATGCTTGATTCTTATTGGTTGATTTGCCTATATGTTGAATTACAATGAATACCCGCAAATTACTTGGGGCGAATCAACATGAACATATACATCGTGTTCACAAGATTCTGCCCGACTCTAAATTATTTTTTTTTATTTCTCTTAATATGTGTTCCTTACTCAAATTTGACAGGTGGCATTGTCATTTTCCAACTTGTGTATAGCAGTATAGGTCACAAATAACTAGTTTCATAATTAGTTTCAAGTAACTAAAATGTTTTGAACAAGTAAGATTTGTCCAAGTTTGACGTCTTCTTCCATGCGGCTGTGTTTACCGAATGCCGTTGCCATGGCATGACGTCATAGTGATCAACCGTTTTGACGTCAAAATGCTAGCGTTATTGTCACAATGGGTTAGGGCAAGTTTAAGATTTTTGTTCCTATGTCTTTTACTGTGTTGATGTCGTAGATAAATGTTTATCGCCATCTAAAAGGATATGTGAATATTATGAAGTAAACATTGTTGAGTGACACTGTTTGAGCTTATGTGTAAATTGTTGCTAATGTACATATTACGCCAAGTATTTACATTTGTTTTAACCTGACCACACCTCTAACAAAAATGGAACAGTCGCAAAGTCCTTTCCACTCAGTGATAGGTACGCAAAAACGCCTGATAACTAACGGTAATGTTACAATATCGATAATTCTTTTTCAGAAGGGATCCTCCTTGGGGTACTTATTACATAAAATCTTTGATTTTAGGTATATGACAGGTTGTAACTATTTTTTCCACATAAAAAATCAGTTAAAAAACTAAAAAACTAAAAAAACGTACTTTGGGTCACCCCTCAAGAGCCTCATCCCTAGTGGTTGCTATGCAGCCAAGGGCAGATAACTCTATTCTCACCACTTTTCAATCTGTCATTTCTTAGGACGGACGCACAAAGTTTTCGCTCGAAGTTTGTTGAGTTTTCTCTGCTGATCACTAAGTCTAAAGAAAATGGCCCAAAGACTACCTGTATGTGTGGTAACTTCTACATTTTTACAGTAGGGTCGAATGGCTTCACGTTTTCAGTAGTAATTTCGTGTTTATTGTAACTTGCTTTAGTGCACATGGTGGGAAAGTCGACCCAAGATGGCGGCCATTTTCTTCGATCGATGTTTGTTGATCGTGGATTTTTGGTTAGATCTGGGCTTTCCACGTTTTTATTTATTACATGAGCACCCCCGTGACCCAGGTCGCGGGGGACCCACTTCAGTCAGTTCCTCGAGCTGGGGGCTCAGGACAGCCGGCGGCAGCTGACGTCTTCTCGAGGCCCTTCGTCTGCGTCCGTCACTCTTCCCTTGTGGACTCCGAGGTTGACTCCGGCCTCTCGGAGCGATTGGGGGTGGAGTTCATGGATGTGGATGAGGTTTGGGAGGATTCGGTTACTGTATCAGCTGCGGCTGCTATCAGGAACCTTCGAGGCTTAATCTCGGAGGCTATCCCTGGTGTAGCTGCCCCGGTCCCGAGCCCGAGGAATCGGACTACCACCTATCGGGGGAGGCCTTTGCTAAGAGCAAGGCTCCCGTAGCAGGGCTCCGCGTACTTGGTCAGCTCACCGCGGTCGGTGTCATCTGGCGCGCGACTCCATCAGGAGTTCGGCGAACCAGATGATGAGCGCAGTGGTGGGAACGCGCAGGCTGTGGTTGTCGGTGTCAACATGGATGCCTCAACCCAGCAGTCCCTGCTGAATCTCCCTTTCCGGATGGGCTCCACGCTCTTCCCGGGGGCTCAGCAGGTACTACGGGACACCGCGGACGTCGTAACGACCTGCCGGGAGACCTCTAAGGTTCTCACCGTGCAGGATCCAGACGCCAAGCACGCGCGCATGTCCAACTTGCCCGCTGCTTGTTCCTCCGCGCCGACAGGGAAACCAGCCTGGATGTCAACTAACTTGCATCAGGCTGGGGGCAGGGGCAAGGGTCCCAGGAAGCGTGGCGGGAATCACCAGCAGCCATCTGGCAAGCAGGGGTTTCGGGGGCGCGGGAAGCCAAACCAGGGTTCCTAGCTCCTCCCGTACCGCTAGGGGTGTCCAAAGTTCCGGGGGCCGGAGTGCCGCCGGAGACGGACACCCTATGCTTACTGAGACACCTCCCTGTTGGCGGCCGACTGTCAGAGTTCATAGACGTTTGGGCAAAGGCCACGTCGAACACCTGGGTCCTGCCCACACTCAGGGAAGGCCACATGCCACAGTGGAAGCGCGGTCCTCCTTCATTTACCGGGTTGCGGCACACGAAAGTTGCCCTCCGCGCCGAAGAAGGGGGACATTCTTCGCTCAGAAATCAAAGCGTTGCTGAGCAAGGCTGCGATCGAGCAAGTGCCTGTGGGCCAGGAAGAGAGCGGATACTATTCCACCTACTTCCTGGTGACCAAGGAGGGCGGAGGTTTCAGACCCATTTTGAATCTCAAAATCATGAACAAGCTCATAGAGGTCCCATCATTCAAGATGGAGACTCTAAGATCCGTGATTTCGTCAGTGCAGGTCGGGGAGTGGCTTTCCTCCATCGACCTCAAGGACGCCTATCTCCATGTTCCGATGCACCCAGACTTCAGAAAGTTTCTGCGGTTTCAGGGTGTTACCCTTCGGAATCTCCACGGCTCCGAGGGTATTCACCAAGCTCATGCTGGTAGCGGCTCAAGTGGCCAGGTCTCAGGGCAGGTTTTGTCATCCCTACCTGGACGACTGGCTCATCAGAGCACTGTCCCAGCTTCAGAACCATGAGTCCACCCAGGCCATACTGCACACGTTGGTCTCGCTGGGGTGGATCGTGAATCTCAAGAAGTCGGAGCTAGCCCCATCACGGGACCTAGTCTTTCTGGGCTCCAGGTTTCAGACGGAGCCGGGGATAGTCTCCCTGGCCCCGGACCGGGTCTCAATGATCCTGGGGGCTGTGAACTCGTTTCTCAGCGCTCCATCCCACACGGCTCGGGTCTGGCTCCAGCTCTTAGGAGTCATGGCAGCGACCGTGGATGTGGTTTGGAGGTCCCGGCTCCGCATGAGGCCCGTCCAACAAGCCTTGGCGGGTCTATGGTCCCAATCGGAGTCTTACGAGAAGCTGCTCGTCACTCCGGAGTGGGTCTTACCACACCTCTCTTGGTGGACCAATGTCGATCACCTGACTCTGGGTTACCCTCTGCAGTCTCCAGTGCCGACCCTGACGGTTCAGACCGACGCCTCCCTCACGGGATGGGGCGGGGTTCTGGGATCTCGCACGGTCTCAGGCCTGTGGTCAGAGGCCGAGTCTCAGATGCACATCAATGTGTTAGAGCTCAGGGCGGCCAGGCTGGTCTTGCGACACCTGAGGGATCAGGTGGAGGGTCAGGTGGTCCGGCTCCAATTGGACAACAGGACCGCCATGACCCTCCTGGAGGAGACATGGCAATTCTTCCTTTGGTGCGACCAAGTCGACACCACGGTCCTGTCAGTTTACGTACCAGGGGTGGACAATGTCCGAGCAGACGCTCTGTCTCGTCGGATCCTTGCCCCCCACGAGTGGCTTCTGGATCGAGAGATATTCTCCCAGTTATACGGGTCATTCCAGGTGGATCTGTTTGCGTCAGGGACGAATTTTTAGATACCTCAGTTCTGCTCCAGGATATCCGACCCACGGGCCTTATCCCAGGACTCGTTCGAACTGGACTGGACAGACAGAGTTCTGTGGGCCTTCCCAACAGTGCCTCTGATCTCCAAGGTCCTTGCCCATCTAGCCACTCAGCCTCCGCGTCTGCTGGTGCTTCTCACACGTCTGTGGGCAGCGCAGAGTTGGTTTCCACAGGTACTCAGGTTTCTGGCTATGCCACCTGCTCTGTTACCGTGTCGACCGGGACTTCTGTCCCAGGACGGAGCCCCCCACCCCAACCCCAGGGTGCAGTGGGTGGCTTGGCCTCTGTCCGGAATCGCCTCCAAAACAGCGGTATTCCTGCACGAGTTGCAGACACAATACTGGCTTCAAGGAGGGATTCCACGAACATTCAGTACGAAGATAGGTGGACCGCGCTGGTGTGCAGATAGGGACGTTCTCGATTCCCTTTTCTGCAGATCTAGTGGTGGTCCTGGAGTTCCTGCAGTCCAGATTGGATGCTGGCTTGGCCGCATCAACTGTCAGGGGATACTCCACGGCTATCTCAGCCTTTAACGTTCCAGTGGACGGCGCTCTTTTGGGTGCCCATCCGCTGGTCCAGCGCTTCTTAGCAGGTGTGGACAGGATCCGTCCTCCTTTGAGGCGGATCAGCCCCGTGTGGGGTGGGACCTATCGATAGTCCTTGATTGGCTTTCTGGTCCTAGGTTCAGGGATTTGTCTTCATTGTCTCTCCAGTTGTTAACTTGGAAGACAGCTTTTCTAGTGGCGGTGGCGTCTGGCAGACCGGTAGGAGACCTGTAAGGCGGCCATGAGTCCGTCAGGTAATCCCCAGGTCCTTGTTGTTGCTTACCCATGGTGGATACGCATGGTACTTTGGGTGAGTTATTTTTTCTATTCTTTGCGCCTTCTGCCACTGCCTTCGACTTTTGTCTTTGGGAGTCTATCTTATGCAATAAGTACCCCAAGGAAGATCCCTTCTGAAAAAGAATCGAACAAACCTGTATAGGTTCCAGATTCTTTGAAGGGGATCCTCCTTGGGGTAGTGCCACCCACCTCCCCTTAATTCAGTCTACATGACTGGATTGAAAAGTGGTGAGAATAGAGTTATCTGCCCTTGGCTGCATAGCAACCACTAGGGATGAGGCTCTAGAGGGGTGACTCAAAGTATGTTTTTTTAGTTTTTTAGTTTTTTAACTGATTTTTTATGTGGAAAAAATAGTTACAACTTGTCATATACCTAAAATCAAAGATTTTATGCAATAAGTACCCCAAGGAGGATCCCCTTCAAAGAATCTGGAACCTATACAGGTTTGTTCGAATAGTTGCATTTGTAAAATTTCCGGGATTCATTGCTATTCAACACCCGCATCTCTCTCTCTCTCTCTCTCTCTCTCTCTCTCTCTCTCTCTCTCTCTCTCTCTCTCTCTCTCTCTCTCTCTCTCTCTCCCTCCCTCCCTCCCTCCCTCCCTCCCTCCCTCCCTCCCTCTCTCTCTCTCTCTCTCTCTCTCTCTCTCTCTCTCTCTCTCTCTCTCTCTCTCTCTCTCTCTCTCTCTCTCTCTCTCTCTCTCTCTCTCTCTCTCTCTCTCTCTCTCTCTCTCTCTCTCTCTCTCTCTCTCGTTGTGTATAGACTCCTTGGCCAATGGGGATTCAAAATGCGTGTCACAGGGGTCATGACCTAAAAACCTCTCTTGTTAACAACATATTACTGAGGTTGCTTTGATCTTCAACCTTAGATAATAAATCCCTTAAATCCTGGTGAGCTACAAAGCCCACGGCTCTATTGTTTTACAAAATTTTCCCAAGATTCTCACATAGCTTTTCATGATAACATTCACAGTTCTCTGTGTCTTGAATAATGACTTCAGATGGCACCCACCAAGGAAAACCTTAAAAAAGTTGGACTGGCATTGTTTGCTGTATTGCCCAATGAAGTCATAGATGCTATATCGAAGGACACAGCCAAAGATCCAGATTTTGTCAAAATGTCCAAGGATGCAGCGGAAGGTATGGGTGAAGTCAAAAGGAAAAAGATCTTTAATAAGGTAACTACGAATCTATAATGAGAATATAATGAGAATAAATTATTTCTTCACTTCAAAACTAATGGACATAGTTTAAACATATTAATTTCTTTAAAGAATTGGAATGGTAAACAAACTGCAATAGCATAATATGAATACCGCTCCCATAGAGATCTTTGTATGTCATCATGTAAGAAAATATTCATCACGGTATTTAAAGAATGGGTAGTATAAATTTCACTGTTTTATATTGTATTTACCTATCAAGTTATTTTACCCTCATTGGATAAAATATTTACAATAACTTTTTCTCATGGTTATATTTGGGACAACACTACCTTCAATAGTAGTGTTATCCCAAATATAACCATGTTATATTTCCTCACTATCTAAATGGCAAGTATTTCTAACTTTTTCACAATAATTTTTCTGTCTCTAATGACAAATGTTTTAGGGTTGGTAAACATTTGTCAAGTCTCCAAGCTGTTGACATCTTCAAGATGGGCTAAAATGGCATTGTCAAACACCAAGTCTCTTATATATTACAACTGGACATTTCTATAACACACACTTCTACCCCACATTCCACTTACAAAATTCTAAATCTTGACCCCCCCCCCCCCCCGAAACTTTTGAACCGAAGCTACGCCTATGTTTACTTAAGGATGTTCGCTCCTCAAATTTATAGAATTAAACTTTTTTTCTAACCTATATTTTTTAAAAGATCAAAGTATATGATTGAAAAATCAGCATTAAAAAATAGGGGGTAGTGTGGGTTTTTTCGAGATATGACGCCTGTAAGAAGTATAATTTTAACAAATGTAGGAAAAAAAGTAACAGGAAAAAAAATAACAGGAAAAAAAGTAACGGAAAAAAAGTAACAGGAAAAAAAGTAACACTTTTTATATAAAGAAACACTTTAGAAGGAAATTGAGTTTGAATTATATTAGGATTAGTGTTGATAATCTTGTCATTAAAGAGGATAATTATCACACATAACATCACATTTAACATCAAAGGTACAGGAAGGAAACAGTTAATACCAATGTAATTATGTTGTTTTAAGTAACAAGTGTCTTGTAGCTTGTTACTTAAAACAACATAATTACATTGGTATTAACTGTTTCCTTCTCACCTGCTCAATTATATCGACATAATACTCTCCCTTAATTGATCATTTGGACTGGCCTCACTCATTTACTTAATAATTACCTATCAAAACTTAACCCCTTTGATCAGGAAAACTAATCAACAGTTTTTAACAAGCTTAGACATACTGGTTTCATCATTTATGATATATAATGTGCACTAAAATGTTCAAGTCTATCATATCACCCACCTGAGGAAACATCCATATCCTACGCAAAACTAAGAAACAAGATGAGACAGCAAGCTACCAGTTCCTTAGACAAGCCTTCTCAGATTCTTGCTACATTTCTATTTCTGTAAATAATCTATGTCATAATGTGAAATACTCATGAAATAAAAAAAGAAAACAAAAAACTGTTACTTTTTTCCTGTTACTTTTTTTCCTAGCAAAAACTGTTACTTTTTTTCCGTTACTTTTTTTCCTGTTACTTTTTTTCCGATCACCAATTTTAACATGGGAGTCTATGGGAAAATGAGAACTAAAGTGCTAAAAACTTAAAAATACTACATTTCTAGTATTAAACTTTTTTTCCTTTTTTGATATGTTACAAAGTTCATGTTCCCCTACTGAAATTGATGAAAAAATATATATGGTAGTGTGGGTTTTTTTAAGCTTTGACACAAAATGTACCTGAAAACCTCCCTTTTTAGTCAAATTTAGGCCATTTATGCTGTTTAAGCACTTTTTAGGGGTTCTAAAGTCACATTTCTTTATTTCATTTGCTTTTTAAAAGTATCTAGGCGATGTGGAATATCATGAAGTAAATATAAATGACAAAAAAGCTTTGCTTCATCATATTTCATTTTTGAAGTTCAACCGGAAGGAGCGGACATCCTTAACATGATTATTACTTCTATGGCTACAGATGAAGTCTAGTATCGGGACTGAAGTGTCGCTGTGCTCTATCGGCAAACTTGGCAAGGATATTTCCACTCAGCTTGCTAAAGGCTGGGATAACATCATCAATAATATCATTTCAAGTGATGAGGAGTGTGAGTCGGACAATTTCAAGCTAAGTGTTGTAAGTTTGAATAAACATCAATAGTGACCCAATAATTTTACTCACAGATAATCCAGATATTCAGTTTTTCATTATGGTCTAGGAAAGTACAGTTCTGTTCTGAATATAATTGAATCTTGATTTGTTGACGGAACTTCTTTAGACTTATTCATGCATTGCCTTGATCTTTGATTTCAGTTGTTTCATATAGATGAACAATAGGTTGGGTAAAGGGGGACCCCACCATTACCAGACGGGCTAGTGTTTGTAGAGTGGTTAAACCTAAAGCTTATGGCTTTACTATCACAACACTGTTGTCAAATCTGCAACAATGTGTCCACCCAAACCGAGTCAGCTAATTTGAATGTCAGTCTCAACTTTGTGATTAACCATGACCAGCAAATAATGCTGGACACAGACAGACAGACAGATATTTTATTAACGTCTCACCTCATAAAATATAAATTACATGGAATATATACAACCATAAAATACGAGCCACTCCGTTTTGGAGTTATGAGAGACGATGTTAAAACAATATTGCAATAAGCAGTACATTATAAAACTAAACATTAAGAACACTCATATAAATTATAAAATATTGCTAAACATTATATAAAATATCCTTGCGTAGATTTAAAATATTTTTGCAGGTTTTGGCACTAAAATGTACAACAACAGGACTGGCCAGGATAAAACATAATTTGACAAGATCATTTTGTTGATTAAAATCAGTCCACACTTCTGTGCATTTACTCAATAAAACCTTACGTACATCATGATAAACTGGACATTTAAGTAAAACATGCATCTCATCCTCCACACAATTAGTACAATTAAAACACACTCTCTCTTGGACGGGGAGGTTAGAAAAGCGCCCGGTTTCAAGCCTTATCGGTGCCACTCCACATCTGAATACAGCTAAAGATCTTCTGTTTGCTCTGGACATCGGTATTATGTTGTATGGTTCTGCGTTGTAGTCATTCTTGAACTTATTATAGAGACGAAGTTTATTACCTCCCTTGCCACTCTTGCTCTTTTCTTGGTTTATTGCACAGTCCCACTGTTCTTTAAACTTCTTAAAAACATGTTCTTTTACCTCTGCAGCAATATATTTGTGGTTATAGGAGTTGTCTGGAGAAATAAATGCATCAAGTCCCATGGCTTTATATTGTACATGTACTCTGTGGTTCCAGTTTTTATTATTTTTAAAAGCATGCTTATTGGCCCATATAAAAACTTTTCTTGTAAGTCTGTGACTTTGTAGGGAACTAACACGCTTATAGAACTTGGCTATTGTCTCCCACTGTCGAACTTTCGGAGGTATCCAACCCATATCTCCGGAAACAGCGTCATTTGGGGTGAATTTACGTAGTCCCATAAAGAATCTCATAGCCTTGTTCTGGACAGTATTGATGCATGTCAGGTCGTACTGTCCCCATATTGCCGAACCATATTGAATCGTGGACCATACCATAGAGTCGTAAAGCTTTGTGTAGGTGGCGTACTGCATTCCTCCGAGAGACTTGTATTTGGAGATTAGGAGGCCTAGAGCTCTATTGGCTGAGTTCGCGTAACTGCTTGTCCCATACGTTTGTAGTCGAGATGCTCTGTGAGTAGTAGGCCCAGATAATTATAGCAGCTGACCACTTCGATGTTTTTATGTCCAATAGAAAATGATACTGAAGTTTTCCTCGTTGACTTTATCCTGAAATGAATTATTTTAGATTTTTCTTGATTAACTTCCATCTTCTTTTCTAAACACCAGTTATTAAGCACATCCAGTAAAAATTTCATATTCTCTTCGTTTTCTGTTATTAAAACAATGTCATCAGCATAAGCTAAAATTCCAACGTTGGTATCGTCAATGTCTACTCCAAGATTTAATTCATTCACAGTTGAGAGTAAGTCATTTATATAAAGGTTAAACAGAAGGGGAGATAACAGACATCCTTGCTTCAGTCCGCTGTTGAAGTCAAACCAAGGCGTGTATTGACCATTTACCCGCACACAGCATTGCACATCTGTGTAGAGAGATAACAGAGCATTAAAAAACTTTCCATGAATACCGATGTGATGAAGTTTATCCCATAAGATTTTTCGATCGATACAGTCATAAGCCTTCCGGAAGTCTATAAAACCAACGAAAGTTGGTTTTCTTTTACTCTTCCTCGTTTCAATGATAGAAGTCAGCGTTGAAACATGATCAATTGTAGAGCGTCCTCTTCGAAATCCATTTTGGTAGTCTTCCAACAGATCATATAGTTCAGCATGTTTAGAGAGTCTGTTGTTTAGTACCCAGCAATAAATCTTGTAAGAGGAGTTAGAGAGAGTAATACCCCTATATGACAGAGGATCCCTGGGGTCTGCTGTAGAGCTTTTCGGTACTGGTGCTATTATACCCCTTGTCCAGAGATCTGGTATCTTTCCAACATTGAAGCAGGTATCGATAAGTTTATGTACAAAATTAAAACATTGTTCATTCTTTAAAACCTCGACTGGAAGCATGTCACACCCTGCAGATTTATCACTCTTTGCTTGTAGAATTGCCTGTCTCACTTCATCCTTTGAGATATTAACATCGAGATTATTATCTTCACTGTCCACATCACGCTCTACCCTCTCCCCCGTCGTGTTGGTGTTACAGTTCAGCAGGTCTGAGTATGCGTCCTTCCAGGTACCCAGGACAGTTGCTCTATCCCTGGAAACACGTCCATCACTCAACTTCACTTCAAATGGGATTTTCTCAGTTCTACTATTACCTACACCGACTTTCCCTATTCGTTTCCAAAATTCACCCTGCTCTGTTTGACAAATCCTTTCGATGTCAGCAATAGTGTTTCTATCATATTGTCGTTTAGTTTTAATAACACATTTGTCGAAACAATTTCTCTTCTCAACATATATAGCCTTATAGTGACGCTTCCTAGGACCCCTGTGTCGATTCCACTCCTTTTCGGTGCTACACATAACATTCCACAAATTAGTTAATTCGTCATTCCACCACGGCTTTCTACGTCTAAGTTTTCTATGTTTAGATACATGCACAGTACTTTCTATCACTGTCTTCGTCGGTAGCCTTGAAGTCATTTCCGTTCTTACACAATCCACAAAATCATCATATGCACAATTAATATCAGTTTGGTGTTTCATTGACACTTCCAACTTCTCCACAATACCCTCTATACTCCGTGCTATTTCACTTGAGTTCATAAACTCATCCGGAAGTACTGACGTATCACATCTTACATAGGAGTAATTGTCGATACCACTGTTATACGCCTTCTCACCTTCTTCCGTAATGTCCAACGTCAACTTCCATGTTAAAAGAGAGTGATCTAATTTCCTCATAGTAGGTGCATCAAAACTTCCTACCAATCCAGCAGTCTGTAGCAGTATGTTAGGGCAAAACACATTGAAGTCACTTATTTGGTCAAGGTATTCATAGGGGCAAACACAGTAATCAACAACTGATATACCTCTTGTTGATACATACGTAAAATCATTCGTTCCACAATCTCTCCCATTTAACATACAGTGATTTGAATTAATTAAAAAATTCAATAAACAATTGTCCATGATGATTAACTGTTGTGTCTATTACACTCCTTCCTGGAAGAAAATCAACCCCTTCAATATAATCTAACATGTTACCACATCTACTATTAAAATCACCGCATATAAAAGCAATTGAAAGATCTTGGTATTTAAATACCTGTGATAGAATAGTGTCAAAAATGTTTGAAGCATCAACATATCTTGTCGAATGTTCTGGTGGTACGTAGCACACACATATCGCATACGTATAATCACTGTTTATTTTATGTTGCAGCTGTAACCATAAAATGTCTTCATGAGAATCATCGAGAATAGTCACATTAAAAGTATCAACAACATGTCTCTTTATTAAAAAACCCACACCACCGGACCCACACTTGGCATTTTTATGCAATTTAGTCCTATTATGTCCAAACCAAGTGTAATCGTTCACATTTAAAACATCAGTACCGGTAAGGTGCGATTCAGTTATACCTAGAATGTCCAGATCATGATGTCGTAAGCAAGCTTCACGTAGCTTACTATTTTCTGAATGAATATCACGTGACCAGCTTCCCACGTTCCAAACACCGCATCTGACCTAGTGATAACGCTGATTGGCTCGCTGTCTGTAACCCCTTTCCTGACCTTGTTCCGCTTCACCGCCGGTCCTTCGCCTTTCCCGCCGATTGGATGATCCCCAGTCACGTGATGCCCGGTTGTAAATATCGCCATGTGCGTGCGTATTTCCACTACGCTCGTGTTGTTGTCGTCCGCTGTCGGTGTTGTAGTCCATGTTGAGGTCCGTGTGGTCGTTGTGTCGCCTTAGTCTTGACCCCTGTAGACGTAGGTTGGAGTCGCCGATACTTCCCACCAACAGACGCATGTTTGACTCGTAGATTCTTTGTTGGAGAGGCTTGTCGGTTGAGATGTAAATGTCTTTATAATTACGAGTTTCTCTCAACTTTTTCTTCGAAGATAGTAACACGTCTTTGTCTTCTAGAGTACGACACTTCGCTACAACAGTACCCGGGTATCTGGGATTCCGAGATTCTTTCCTTTCCGCGGTTTCTACAGCAATGTCTCTGTGTTTCAATCCTTCCTTAATAATGCTATTGACTTTTGTTTTAACATTCTCATTGTCCGACTCAGGCACATTCTTCAACACTATGTTGAACTGTGTTACATCTGATTGAACAACACTAGAATAGGATCGTTTAGTGGAAGCATTCAGTTTATCAATGTCTGTTTTAAGCTCTTCATTTATCTTACTTTGCTGTCGATTCCTCTTCTCCTCTTCCTGTTTGAGTTGTGTAAGCTCCTCGCTCACACTCACTTGACTCGCCTTCACCGACCCGATCTCGCTGTACACGTCCGCCATCTTGACTGACACGTCATCTTTCACCTTTTCTATCTCCGAGAATATTAAAGATTTCATTTCACACATCATTTTATCTTCAAGGTTCTTAAAACGTTTATCAACATTGTCTGATAGTTTCTTAATTGCGAGCAACACATCTGCTAAACTTAAGTCCCCTTTCAGTGAATTGTCCTTGTCTGATTTTGTTGATATTTCATTCTGATCAGTCTCACCTTTTGGTTTCTTATTTGAGACATCTTCACTCACATTTTCTTCTGATATATGTCGCTTTCTATCTTCCGAGCGGCGACCAACACTTGTCGCTACAGGTGAAGACATCACGGATTGCACGAACTCCTCTGACGTTGTGAAATCCATGCGACAAGTAGCTTGTAACTTCTTATTAGAGCAATCCAAGCACAATCCAAGATTTATACAATAGTCTCAAAGTTTCTATACACAGTACCTTCAGGTTGTAGGCATCAATTTGTGTAAAAATGTGTAAAATTCAAACAATTTCTTAAAAAATTCTCTCCTGTGGGTGAACACGTCCTTTTCATCCGACGCATGCGCAGAAACAAGCTATGTTATTGATTCCTACTCGATCTGTAGATTATCAAGATCGTCTAATACTCTTGCCAAATTGTAATAAAACAATAAGGACAAGCCGTTCAATTTGTATTTAAATACTTTAAATGATGGCATTTTCGACTTCAAACTGTAGTCCCTGCTCTATCTAAGTCATTACACTTAGTGTGAAGCTACCACCGGGGATACATTTTTCCTCCTGCAAGGTGGTAACTAGAGCTATAAAGTTTCATACTGCATGTTGTCTCCCGATTGATGGCTAAATTATCCCTCTTTGTCTATTAATTATAGATGAACAATGTTAAGCTGACCTCATGTGAGGTGAGGTGAGGTGAAGTGAGTTGGGGTTTACGCCGCTTTCAAGAGTATTTCATTTATATCGCGGCTTTTTGCTAGTATTATTGCAGGGAGAAAGCCTGCAAAGCCATGTGGCTATATGCATTGCGGTAAAACCTAGCAAACCATGGGTGGTACTATGTTGAAATTCAGTGAAGCATTGCACCCGAACCTTACTGCGTGTAGAACAGTTCTCTGGCGGGATTCGAACCCCGGACCTCTTGAACCAAAGCCGAAAGTGCTAACCAATGCGCCATCCTGCCCCGCTTACCTAGTGCGAAATAGATCAACCAATGTTTCCTTGACCATATTTACAGTATTAAATGTTCAAGGCTAAGCAGTGCAAGAATTACTGAATGATATGCATTGACATCATGACATTGTGACGCTCATTACATTGTGACATCATAATATTATGACATCATAATATTATGACATCATGACATTGTGACATCATTAACCATGATGTCCAATTAGTGATATGATTTGTTTGTTATGTAAGAAAATCCTTTTAAGAATTGTGCTCAACATTTAAATTAAAACCTAAACTTAGCTATTCAGAACTATACATTTTGAAGCAGTGAGAGAAATATGATTAGCGTATGAATACAATTTCAAAGTCTAAGCTAATTTTTTATTCTAGTCTTTTTTTACTCTTTTTACTCTTCTTTCCCTAGATCTTTTTAGATCTTGGGAAAGAAATCTAATTAGTTACTAGGTTCTCGGAATTAACTGTAATTTCTCTTAAAGATTTGAGTTTATCACAATAATCATTGCAGATAGAGTGTTCAGCCTCAGATCAATAGGTCAAGGGTTCGAATCCCGCCAGTGGCACGGCAACGTTGTCTGCAGTAGTCTGCAAACCCATGGTTTGTTATAGTTCCAGTTATTGCTTGCAGGTTTCACTGCAATGCATAACCAGAATTGTTGTAGGCTTTCTCCTAGCAATGATACCAGCAGCCTTGATATAGGTTAAATGCTCTTGAAAGCTGCAGTTAAACCCCAACTCACCTAAACTTGTCTCAATATTGAGGGCTAGGCAATCACAGTGTTGGATACAGGCCTTAGATTGAGGAAAGATTGATGTAAATTATGCACTATTGCTTTACATGAAACAGACAGTAAGTTATCATGTATTTCATAGAACAGGCTCTAATTTTACCAGGTTAAAGAACTAACAAAAATGAATATGCAGATGAAATTATTGTATATTACTGTGTATAAGACGACTTTTTTATACCAGAAAATAGGGGGTCAAAGAAGGGGGTCGCTGTATACACAGGACCTAATATTGTTTCAGAAGAAGAAATTTGAAAAAAATTACCACCTACAAAATTACCGGTATCAACTTACCATTACCAAACCTACCAACCTTTTTTCCTTCATGGCAACTCGACCTGATTCCATGATTGCTAGAAGGGGGGTTGCCTTATGTTTTTACCGGATTTTAGTGGTCTGAGAAAGGGGGTCGCCTTATACACAACGTCGCCTTATACACAGTGATATACGGTAACAACAATAACAGAAATTATATGGTAAACATTTATTCCAGTTTATTCAGTAAACATTGCCTTGATTTTGTCTGATGATCTGGTCGGCCAAAATGACATCCCTATTATACTTTGCCTGTGAATTAATTTATTAGTTATCAATCACAAACAATTGTTCTATTTTAACATTATTTGGGAGATGTGTAGAGATTTTAACACGGCAAATCTTTACATTTATTTCTTGTAATTTCAGCTCAATGTCTTGAAACTTTAATTTTAATATCTGGGAATTCAAATTATCGTCTCATTTCAAGTACAGATATTGAATTTTAAAAACATGATCTTGAAATTGCAAGTTAGTGGGGATTATGAAACTGTAGATTAGAGCTTGTAGCCCCTGCTCAAGACCTCAGAGTCCCTATGTCAACAGAATCTGGAAAACCGTAATCAAGTGTGCGAGTAACTTGTCTAATGGACGGATACAGTAGTGTAGATTGGGGAGTCTGTAGCTCCAAGTAGGGCATATAGGCAAAAAGTAAGTGGTCTTGCCCTAAAACCCTAATTTCGTCTTCTGTAGAAGAAAGCTCCAGAATAATTAAATCGTATGTGTTTCTTGGTCAATGTAGATTAGTGTAGATTTGTTATTCTCCGACTTCTCCTACAAATTTCACATGTTCAGTCTTCAATATATTTTATAATGTATACACATACAGTCCTGATCTTTGTTGGCAGCTTGCAGTGCTGGCGACCAAGATGGTGGACAAATTGGGAAATCCAAAGGACTACTCGGAAGAAGATAAAAGCAAATTGATCTTCCTGCTTGTGCTCCTACCTTATAAATTGATCGACGAGCTCCCAGTAACTGAAGTTTCTATAAGAGTGATCAAGAAGATGATTCGAGACAAGAATCTCAACGAAAAAAAGGTTGTTGGGGTCATGTCAATAGTTTATGAATTGGTGTAACAATTTGCATTTCCTCAAATCTAGCCTTGGAATGTTTATATTGGATGTGTAGGAGACTTGAAGATGTCTTTGAAGTAATAAATAATGTACATGTAGCAAAAGCTGTAAAATTAATGTTGCAAATAAAGCAATATAAATTTTTTGAACATGTTTGACTTTTGGCTAAAACACAGTATAGACATCAATATCTTTACACATTACATAAAAATTGTGCACAAGTTGTGCACTGCATTTGGGCACTGTCAGACATGTTGCGAATTTGATTTCTTCATGACTTTGTGATCAAGTTTAGTTTTGAATATTTAATGACTATTATAATCAGTTTTGAACAAATTTTAATTCCACAGAGAAAACTTCTGGAAAAGAAAGTAAAGGAGTTTTACCAAACAAGCAAGCCTACCACAGAATCGGAAGTTTTTGATATGACTGCCGCATTATCTGACTATGAGTAAGATATATACAACGTTCTCAACAACAATATGTTCACACTAGATGGTGCTATTTCATGGTGAGATGGCGTTGTTTTATCTGGATTGTTTGTTCGTATTTACTATATAAAGGATACCAGATTGCATGTGTAACATCCAACACGAAAGACAAAACAAGGTTGACTGAGGCTGAATGAACCCAGATGTTGTATAAAGTGTCCTGAGCAAATCAACAAAGTTTTCTTTTTCTTTTGAATCGTACACCCCCTCTCCTTTATATCATAAAAAGAGGAATATTTCTTCAATTCTATGTATTGTCCAGTTTTCGAACATAAATCGCTCCTTTCTATCTTCACTATACGGAGGAGACTATCATTAAGATGTAAATTTTTGACAACAGTGAGTATTTCTCGATAAAATAACACCATTTATAATGTTTGGCCTATGTGACTCTAACAATACTATACGTCTCTTAAATGCAACCTTAGCGTGGCGACCCTTCTTAAACTTGTGGAAGGACAATTCTGTGGAGGGGCTGTGGATGGCATGACTGGGATGGACATGAAGTGGGTGGAAAAAGACAGAATGACGGGCCTGGCCAAATACTCTCTCGACTGTGAAGTAAGTTACATGTATAAATGTTTAGAATTCAATTAAATTTGACCAAAAGAGTAACATCATTTGCCTTGCCAACAGCAATTGAATCTGTCAAAATGTTGTCTAAACAGAATAAAAAAGAAATTTTTTTTCTTCTGGATAACAACTTCTTTATTCCACTTCTAAATGCCCCTAAAATAATAATATGAATAAGTATCATTCTTAAATGGATAGTATTGAAAGCTTGACTGTTGATTGAAAGCTTTTCCAACCTCTTTTCAAAATCTATGCAGCATTATTTTATGAGACTTGGTATGTGGTTAGACTTAGTGTTTGAGTGGTGCCTTTTGATACTTCCATTTTTCTGAAGTTTAGTTTTTTTCTGGTTTCCATGGAAAGAATTTGTCAGTGCATATAGAGGTTGGGGACCTTTTCCGACCTCTATCTCAAAATATATTCAGTTTTTTTAATGAGACTTGGTATGTGGTTAGACTCAATGATAGAATGTGCCAGGTTTTTGCTACTTATAAATTCTTCTGAATTGTTATGTGGTTTCCATGGAAAAATTGAAAAGGAAGTCGGAGAGGGACACAATTTGAACTAAGAGACTATAAAAGAAACCCCCCTTGTAAACACTCTAACTTGAAAAGTTTCTGTGCTATCAGCCTGTTTTTGGTATATATCAACTATGGAGAATTGCAAAGATTTGAAAAGGTTTTGGCTTAAAATGTCTAAGGTCAAGGTCACAAAACAATTATTGCGCTAAATATTTCTGGATACAATTTAATATTCAAACATTTAGCAAACTTGCTCTTGTTTGAAGAATTAACAGTTACAGAGTTGTTATTATATAATCGGTCAGTCCATGTATGAAGAAGGCAAAGCATCATGCTTGATAACGGTATAAGGATCTATACCGAAACATCACTATTGTTTATAAAGAAGTTGATCATCCATTAAATCATTGCCTTCTTTATCTCACCAACTTCTAGAATGCCTCTCTATTTATGCTCTAATCTCTTAGACAGTCGGGGATGTGTTAATGCTGGTTCATAGTCAGACTCGTGATACACGTGAATCACAAACAGTTTCCTACTGACACGCTCAACTGAAGTGTCAATTGTCATTGAAGTTTGCAACATGGCCAAGGGGATTAAACGAAAGTTTTGATGAACAGCTTGGCTGTACATTTATGATTAAGCATTTATGAACCAAACCAGATTACAAGTTATACTAGATACTTGTATACACGTATACATAATCAAACCTTTCTGTTACAGACCAGAGACACGAGATATACTAGATACTTGTATACACGTATAATCAAGCCTTTCTGTTACAGACCGGAAGCACAAGTGGTCCCATTGCTTCTGAAGCTGCAGTATCACTTTATGGTCTCATCTGTTTCATTCCTCATAACCGAGTGGATGATTTGACAACAGAAGCTTTTGATGACACCATCGATCAGATCCAACAATGTCCATTTGACATGAAGGACTTGGAAGCTTTTAAAGCTAAAGCACTGGATGGGTAAGAGATCAAGAGTTACATACAAGTTAGACAGAGTTGTGTACTAGATATACAGAGTTATACACTAGATAGACAGAGTTATACACTAGATAGACAGAGTTATACACTAGATATACAGTTATACACTAGATATACAGAGTTATACACTAGATATACAGAGTTATACACTAGATAGACAGAGTTATACACTAGATAGACAGAGTTATGTTATGTACTAGATAGACAGAGTTATGTTATGTACTAGATAGACAGAGTTATGTTATGTACTAGATAGACAGAGTTATGTTATGTACTAGATAGACAGAGTTATACACTAGATAGACAGAGTTATACACTAGATAGACAGAGTTATACACTAGATATACAGAGTTATACACTAGATAGACAGAGTTATGTTATGTACTAGATAGACAGAGTTATGTTATGTACTAGATAGACAGAGTTATACACTAGATAGACAGAGTTATACACTAGATAGACAGAGTTATGTTATGTACTAGATAGACAGAGTTATACACTAGATATACAGAGTTATACACTAGATATACAGAGTTATGTTATGCACTAGATGGATAGAGTTATACACCAGATAGACATAGTTAAACTTCATAAACTGAGTTATACACTAGATAGATGAACAGTCATCAATCCAGTTCTATTTTAACATATATTATGACAAATGAAGCAATCTTTATAAGCATCAGAGTACAACATTCGTCAGACACATTGTAGACAATGGGTAGAGTTCAACATTCATCGGACACATTGTAGACAGTGGGTAGAGTTGACATTCATCGGACACATTGTAGACAGTGGGTAGAGTTCGACATTCATCGGACACATTGTAGACAGTGGGTAGAGTTCGACATTCATCGGACACATTGTAGACAGTGGGTAGAGTTCGACATTCATCTGACACATGAGACAGTGGGTAGAGTTTGACATTTTGATCATTCTGGCTGAGATCTACTGGTTGCTTTGTTGTGCATTTGTAATGAATTTATTTTGGTCCACTCCAGATTGCCGTCTCTTACTGACATCACTGCAGAACAAGCAAGGAAGATATTATTTCTTCTTGGAATACTGGACATTTCTGTAGTTAAGGAAATGCCAAGAGTGAGTATGTGCATGAGGTAATTAGGTAATTAGGTAATTAGGACAGCCAATGTAATTAATAACTAAGAATCAGATCACAAGCTTTTGTAAAAATAAATATGGCAAAGTCATTGAGCATTCATATTTTATATAAATCATTTAACTCCATTGGTACCATTCACAGGGTTTTAAACATTTGTCAAGTCAAGGTTTTTTAAACAACTATGTACTAGCCAGTCAATAATTCTAAACTGACATTTAAAAATATTTGTATTCACAATGCTCACCTCATATATCATCAGTTCCAGGAATTCTTTATCTCTCTGTTAAAGTATTTTAATATAAAAAAATCTTTGATAATTTCAACTCAAAATCATTGCTTAAATTGTGATGGAATGTAGAAAATCTATGAGCTTATATGACATAAAAGCATTGCACTTTCAACTATAAATACCTTGTCATAGTAGAAGGGAGATGAGAATAATGTATTTTTGGCTCATCAGTCCTAAAAGGCTAGAAGGGTTTATGACATGGGCTGTGTCCGGCTTCTGTCTGTCACTGTCTGTCGAATGTTGTCCATAAACTGTTCACATTTAAACCTCTCCTCCAGGACCACTGTACCCCGAAAGCAGAAATGTTATGGGGAAGTACTTTGTACCTAAAGAGCTAGGGGATCTAAGCTTGTTCATTTGGTCCTGACTCCCCCTCTAACATGGATGCCAGACAGGCTTTTAACCTTTAAACGACTTTTTCTCCATAAAACAGTTAAAATAAGAAGCCCTAATTTTCAGAATAACATCAGATTGTTTGTACCATAGAATCTAAAGTTTCTTCATTTGGTCCCAGAATCTACCCCCCTCTTCCCAGAATCCAACCCCCTCTTCCCAGAATCTACCCCCTCTTCCCAGAATCTACCCCCCTCTTCCCAGAATCTACCCACCTCTTCCCAGAATCTACCCCCTCTTCCCAGAATCTACCCCCCTCTTCCCAGAATCTACCCCCTCTTCCCAGAATCTACCCCCCCCCCCCTCTTCCCAGAATCTACCCCCTAATCCCAGAATCTACCCCCCTCTTCCCAGAATCTCCCCATCTCTTCCCAGAATCTACCCCCTCTTCCCAGAATCTACCCCCCTCTTCCCAGAATCTACCCCCTCTTCCCAGAATCTACCCCCCCCCCCCCCTCTTCCCAGAATCTACCCCCTAATCCCAGAATCTACCCACCTCTTCCCAGAATCTACCCCCCTCTTCCCAGAATCTACCCCCCTCTTTCCAGAATCTACCCCCTAATCCCAGAATCTACCCCCCTCTACCCCCTCTTCCCAGAATCTACCCCCTCTACCCCCTCTTCCAAGAATCTTCCCCCCCTCTTCCCAGAATCTACCCACCTCTTCCCAGAATCTACCCACCTCTTCCCAAAATCTACCCCTGGGGTACAATCTGGGAGCTATGATATAGACCTACTGGTAATATTGCTCAGCCCTACTAATTGGACTGTTAAATTTTATAAAAGTAAATTGTGACTTAAAAGTAAAAGTGACTAAATCAATGCACTGCATTATCAAGATACGCATTGTGTTGGTATATTATAGTGAACAAATATATCACATGAATGTTATCAAGATACGCCTTGTGTCAATATCATTAACATCAGATAGTAATTAAGTTCCACTACGTTACATATATACCATCTGACAACTCCCAACGATACTGGCTGTCAGGTCGGCCTTGACCCTCAATTCATACCAACCAATCATCGATTTCGTCCCGTATTCTTGGGTTGCAGCTGACCTCAAATTTGCTTTGACATGACTGATCTTCAGTTCTCAGAAAAAATATTTGTGTTTGTGAAAATAACTTATATTTTCACTGCGAACGGTGACTGATATAATTTGACATCATAAAACAATGGTCTCGCGCGGCGAATTAGCTTATGACGTCACAGTGTGACGGGCTGTTCAGGACTAGTGGCGGAAAACGACCCTTTTTGGACAAAATTACATTGATAATATCATATAACAAATAGAATATCCATCAATTCTTGACAAATACCATGTTTATCTCATCGAGTGAGGTAGAAAAGTAATATATTTTCACTCGTGGCTGTGCCACTCATGAAAATATAACCTTTCTACTTCACTCGATGAGATAAACATGGTATTAGTCAAGAAAAGACAGATATCCTCTATATATAATATATGTGTAATATATATCAAGATATTCCTTGTGTTGATATGATATTGAAAAAATAAAACATACATGTGAAGTTATCAAGATATGCCTTGTGTAACAAAAGTGATATGATATTGAAAATATATATATGTTAATGAATGTTATCAAGATAGGGTTTGTGTGAAGGTGACGAAAGTAATGGAAATGCACAAATTACATGTTTGTAGGCCGTGAGGTCCGAGATCCTTCGTGAGGTGACATCAGGGCAGGATCAGAGAGAGAAGAAACGGAAGGAGCGAGAAGAAGAACTGGGTGAGAAGAGTGACAGAGATGCCATCAAGAAGAAGGAGGTTGAGGTCGCTGTTGTACTCGTCGCCGCTCGTGTGGAGGAGCGACGGGGGAACAGGAAGAAAAGGAGTACAGGTTAGTGGTGAATTGGAGGAAAGGACAAACCGTATTTCCTCCAATAGACGTCTGTATTTTTAGACCTCCTTCACCCCAGACATTTATTCGAAAACTGGCTTCTATTCGAGTCCGGTGCGTATTTCAGCAAAATAAGTCAATTACGAACAAACATATTAATAGAAATGCAATCATGACAAAATTTCATCCATCTTTAAACAGAACCAATATCTTCTTTAAGAGGTAGATCTATGTGTAAACATATATAAAACCGCTATGTTTTGCATTTTTAGCTCATCAGGCCCGAAAGGCCCGATGGGCTTATGGCATGGCGTCCGGCATCTGTCCGTCCGTAATCTTTTCGCTTTTTCGACTCCTTCTCCAGAACCAATGACTCCACAGAGCTGAAATTTTATGTTCAGACTCCTTGGCAAATGGGGATTCTAAATTGCAGATCTCGTGACCCCATGACACCAAATGGTGTCACCGGGGTCACATCCTTAAAAACCTATTTTCATCTTCTTCTCCTGTTCCAAAAGGTCTATTGAGCTGAAAAGTTGTGCGCAGACTCCTTGGTCAATGGGGATTCTAAATTGTAGATCTCGTGACCCCGCGGCACCTAAATGGGGTCACAGGGGTCACAACCTTAAAAACCTATTTTCATCTTCTTCTCCAGTTCCAAAAGGTCTAGAGAACTGAAAAGTTGTGTGCAGGCTGCTTGACCCCATGACCTCAATTGGGGTCACAACCTTAAAAAACTATTTTCATCTTCTTCTCCAGTAGGAAAAGCTCTAGAACAAGCTGCGAAAGTTTATTATAACAATACAAATCCTTTGGGCTACAGAGCCCATGGCCCTTTTTTTTAATAAATTTAGCTTATCCCATCAGTATCACACGATCTTCATTCAAGACCTGGCGTCTAATCTATACCCAGCGTCTATTAAATTTTTTAAACGGTCATACTCCCAGCATTAATTCGAGACCAGGCGTCTATATAATGATAATAACAGCAGTGGCAGGTCAAGAGAGGGGTTCAGGGTTCAAGTTCAGCGTTATACAACCACCTCTTTATACTTCTTGGAAATTTACAGTTTGAATCTTACTTACTTTATCGTTAAAACATTGATGAACTACAGAGCCAATGGCCAATACAGAGACATTTCCTTGTTTTACAATCCTTCTTCATCAGTGTATTTCATCGAGTAAAAGTCTAATTCAAATGATGAAAGAATTTCTGTATTTTGAACATAGTCTAAATTTGTCTGACCGATTGCTTTGTGTCTGTGCCATCATAGGAATGTGACTTATAACTGATTTCAGAGATTCCAATTGAGTGCAGTGACATCCAGGACACGGGCAGAATGGCTATTGCTTTTTCCCCTCACGAGCTGAGCAGTCTGACCGATGATGTCATCCTGGAGTGTCTGACCACTCTGGGAGGGGACATTGACTGGTCAATGGAGCAGAAGAAGGCTCTAGCCACCCGCCTCAAGGCTGATGGGGTCAGTTTTATGGCATAAGTCTATACCTTCCCCGGCTTTAACAATTGTCTTATGTTCTCTACCTGACCGGGCATATATCATTAGGTGATCAATCACAACCTCAGGTAATGGCAAGGGCTGTCATCCATTGTCCGGCATCTGAAAGCTAACATAGATAGTTGAAATTTTCAGAATAACATCTTTGTTGTATGAAGACTTCAGGTTGTTCAATTGGTCTTGATCCCCCTCAAATATGGGCGTGGCAGGGAGTCAATTTTGATACTTGGACAACCAATTGACTCTAAATTTAATGTGTTTTCTTTGTGCAATGGCACTGAAAAATGTTGGTGACCATGGACTATTTAAAGATCATATCAAGAGATTGTGCTTTACCTAGAGAAAATGTATTTCGGTCTTCAACATAAAACAATGAAATCATAATAAACTACAGAGCCCAAAGCTCTATTTGTGTTTTAAAATTAGGTATTATGTGCCTTAATTCTGTTGTTATTGTCGCTGAATTGATGTTATGTTGTTGAATTTATTGCAGATCCACGGTGCAGATCTGAGCCAGTGGTCGAGTGAGCAGATTGTTGATGCAGGGACGCTAATGGGTGGCTTCACAGTGGAGGAACTGGGTCAGTTCCCCTGGGGCACAGACGAGCTCTCCCAACATGGGATGGCACCAGCAGTCTGGACGTGGGAAGAGGTGGGCTGCACCATGTCTGATTAACATTGACTCTTTATAAAAGTTGAAAAATGGTTCATCTACCGGGATACAAATTCATGTACCTTTGGGGATTTCCTCTCGAAAAAGTCTGATGACAGTCCATATATGTGCATGTTTTGATTCAATTCAGTTAACCAATCACAAGACACAAAAACCTTTGGTGTGTGAAGCTATCCTTTTGTCTGTTGCGTAACATTTGGAACATTTTAATGAATGATTCCAAAAGGGTTCAAAACGGCGATAGTTTAAAAACTATGATGAGATTGGTCAGGTTATGACTGGGTCCTGTCTGCACTAATCTGGTATAGAAGTAAACTTATAGCGGTTGTCATCAGACCTTAGGGTGAGGAATCTATAGAACTGTTCGTATCCCGATATATGAACCATAGAACTTCTTCCTAGGAACAGGATCCATTTTAACCAGACTGAGCTTCACATGTATTCAGCGAGATACGGCATTGGAGAACAGTTTGATCATGTTTAGATGATTTATCTTAATTCATTTGAGTGTAGACTGATGTTCTATCACGTTGCAGTATTTCTGTAAATTTATAAGATGTGTTAGTCTGACTGCAACCATTCTCATTTAGAGTTAGAGGCTTGATAGAGTAAGTCTTTTTGAAATTTTTATTGAATTGATTTGATGCCTGTAATATCAGCTTCTTTGATCTGGTAAGTTCAGTACTTAAAGAGAGGTTTCTATCGCGGACTGGCCGCCATCTTGCTTTTTTGCATTACGTCAGATGAAAACACACTGTATTTTTACTAAATTTATATCTTTTTAATAATAAAACATATAAATTGATAAGACTATCCACAAGGTAACAAAGGACTGGTCGTTAGACTATTCAAACAATGTAGCGAAGCAAAGTTTTCCCCACTTGTAACACCGATGAATGCCTTCACTTCTCAGTCTCCCCCTGAAGGGTCGGGAGACATATTGTTTATGTCCCCCCCTGTAGGATTTTTGGTTGAGTTCCAGTTGGTGTTCCCATTATTTCCGGAGCATACCCCTAAAACTACTTGACCAATCTTCACCAAATTTGGTATACAGCCTCCCCATATCATGTAGATGTGCATTTGGGGAATTCAGCTTTTTAAAAAAAAAAATTTTTTTGTTTCCATGATAACAATTTGGACTTTGTCTATTTGAAGGTCAGGATTTGTTTCCGGATCAGATCTCTAAAACTACTTGGGCCAATCTTCACCAAATTTGGTATAAAGCCTCCCCATATCATGTAGGGGTTTCTGATTTTTTAGGATTTTTTTGTTTTTTTTTGTTAAGCAATTTGGATTTTTCTATTTGAAGAGTATGGTTAATTGCCAGATCAAATCTCTAAAACTATGTGACCTATCCTCACCAAATTTGGTACACTACCTCCTGATATCATGTAGATGAGTCTTTTAGGAGTTTGAACTTTTAAAATTTAATATTTTTTTCTGTTTCCATGGTAACAATTTGGACTTTGTCTTTTAGAAAGGTAATATCTGAATTTGAATTTGGGGAAGGGGGAGACATCTGTTTTTACGAGTAAAACACCTTCTAGTTGGGTTTTTTTTCAACAGATGTGTGCTAGACTTTATCAAATTGTGAAATATTAAATCGAATTATGTTAAAAAAATATACCCTGATGGAACCCTCTCTTTAAAGCATTGAAACAAAAGGAAATCTCTTTAAGTGTACACTCTATTAGCAATATGTTTCTGAAGTGTGGACTCTCCGCTAGGAATACGATCTCTGATTACAAAGTTGCAATGATGTTGTTACAACATATTTACGCAGTGTGGAGACTCTCCACTAGAAATACTAAAGTTGCAATGATGTTGTTGCAGCTGGCAGCTGTAGCAAGCAAATGGCTGAGCTCGGTCAAGAGTGGGGACGCATCTAGTATCACCGACGTGGAGCTGAGTGTCATCGGTCACTTCGTGTGTGGGCTGACCATCAGCGAGATCAACCAGATCCCCATCTCTGCGTACCAGTGAGTTCACACCACAGTCCACAGTCAACATGACTTTCATTGTGGCTCTTCTGTAATAGAGAATGCATGAGGAGCAATGGATTCGTTAAAAACAATCAACGAGCCCCTCATGCATTCTCTCCATGAACGATGTCACGAAACATGCATTGTTTTTTATTTTAACCAATTACATTTCCAACATGTGCCACAAAATTAATTCTTTGTAAATTTCGGTGTTCATCAATTGGATATGGTACGCATAGCTACGACCCTCATGAAATGAATTCATCCAGACATGTTCAGCAGCAAATCTTGTACGCAAAACTGCGACATTGGCAGCCAAACCCTGCCTTTCACATGTTTTTAACATAAACCTCATGCTTTACCCATCTCGTCAAGAATAATTTCTCTATCACGACAATCCAGTAAAATTTGGTTTCAACGACATCTATATATGTCTTGATTAACGAATGTAAATAGAATCTCATGTCATCAAACACATTTCCCTTTATTGCATTCTACGTAGTATACATCAACAAGGGGTTTGTGTCATGCAGGCTTGTCAATTTCACAGTCGTCATAGCAACCCACGCGAAAGTGTCTCTTCTCAACTGTTTTCCTCCTGCAAGTTACCCTTGCCACACATTACTGAATGAGACGATTGTTATATTACCATATTTCTAAATGTCCTGTGAATAATACAAGGTACTGACATTGTACCTGTTAAATGATATTCTTATTGTGATTATACCTGCAGTACAGTACCACATACAATACAAGCAAAATACCAAGTTGGTTACAGTTCTTTCATGATCTCTACATAATTGAATCAAATGGTAAATGCACAAAACTATATATTTCAATTTCTTTGAGTACTCATAAATTTTGTTTCTCTTACAATTGTTTATTTACAGTGTGCGAGTAGACCACAATACTTTGTGCTTGAAAAAAATAGACTTTATCTATAAACACCTTTACTAATTAGTGTATATTTTTCAGTGAGATACATGTTTTAGCACTTTTCTGGCATGTCTATCAACATAATCGATGGCTCTTTAAACGTACTGTATATGCTGTGTTGTGTTGTGTAGAGAGTCTGTGGCAGACGTGGGTGAGGCGGAGGGGTGCAACGAGGAGCAGGCCAGAGCCTTCGCCGCCAAGGCTAAGAATCTGTACAACGACGTGGACACCTGGAGCACCGACGTCATCCTCAGCGTCAACCGAGTCCTTGGTATGTAATCATCAGCAGACAGATCTAGTATTTACTAGTTAATCAACTTAGAAACTGCGCCATGTCTGTCTCCAAATTTGTATTGCTACGTCACTAAAGTAAAAAATTTTACTTGAAATTAAGTATCTTTATTACCTGTCATATTTGGGTTCATATTTTTAGCTCATCAGGCCTGAAAGGCCCGATGGGCTTATGGCATGGCATTGTGTCCGGCGTTCGTCCATCCGTACGTCCATCCGTCCGTCCATCCGTAAACTTTTCGCTTTTTCGACTTCTTCTCCAGAACCAATGACTCCACAGAGCTGAAAGTTTATGTGCAGACTCCTTGCCCAATGGGGATTCTAAATTGTAGATTTCGTGACCCCATGACCCCAAATGGGGTCACAGGGGTCACATCCATAAAAACCTATTTTCATCTTCTTCTCCAGTTCCAAAAGGTCTAGAGAGCTGAAAAGTTGTGTGCAGACTCCTTGGCCCATGGGGATTCTAAATTGTAGATTTCGTGACACCATGACCCCAAATGGGGTCACAGGGGTCACATCCTTAGAAACCTATTTTCATCTTCTACTCCAGTTCCAAAAGTTGTAGAGAGCTGAAAAGTTGTGTGCAGACTCCTTGGGTAATGGGGATTCTAAATTGTAGATTTCGTGACCCCATGACCCCAAATGGGGTCACAGGGGTCACATCCTTAAAAACCTATTTTCATCTTCTTCTCCAGTTCCAAAAGTTCTTGAGAGCTGAAAAGTTGTGTGCAGACTCCTTGGCCAATGGGGATTCTAAATTGTAGATTTCGTGACCCCGTGACCTCAAATGGGGTCACAGGGGTCACATCCTTAAAAACCTATTTTCATCTTCTTCTCCAGTTCCAAAAGGTCTAGAGAGCTGAAAAGTTGTGTGCAGACTCCTTGGCTAATGGGGATTCTAAATTGTAGATTAATGACCCCATGACCCCAAATGGGGTTACAGGGGTCACAACCTTAAAAACCTATTTTCATCTTCTTCTCCAGTTTCAAAAGTTCTAGAGAGCTGAAAAATTGTGTGCAGACTCCTTGGGTAATGGGGATTCTAAATTGTAGATTTCGTGACCCCGTGACCCCAAATGGGGTCTCAGAGGTCACAACCCCAAAACCCTATTTTCATCTTCTTCTCCAGTTCCAAACGGTCTAGAGAGCTGAAAAGTTGTGTAGACACTCTTTGGTCAAAGGTGATTCTTAATTGTAGGATTGGTGACCCTGTGACTCCAAATACAGGTCACAGGGGTCATGATCTAAAAACCTATTTTTTGCTTGTTAACAATGTATTACTTGAGATAACTTAGATATTCAACCTTAGATAATAAATCAAATCCTGATGAGCTACAGAGCCCATGGCTCTATTTTTCATATGATGCCCTTGGGCAAAACATCACTTTATTATGGTGACATGACGTCATGAATAATAATATGACATCATGTTTCGTGTATACCATTCTAAATGTGACGACACGGAGCCAGTCTATGCTCGAAAGCAGACTTTAGCGTATTTTCCTCAATTTCATGACTTCGGTGATAAATAGAACATTATATTTATGTTTACGTCATACTATGTTTACTGCACTCATGCCGGAATATGCACTCGCTCTCGCTTGGTAAATACTAAAATATTGTGACCTACTCTCCTCCCAGCCGGACTGAGTGGAACAGAGTTCTCCAGCATCTCCGTCAGTGACCTGGGAGAGATCAGCTCAGAGGTCATCGGCATCCTGCCCCCAAACACTCTCAGTGTAAGTACCAATCACTTGACACCCTAAGAGTAAAATGTAAAAATACCTGTGACTACCAGCACAACAACACCCTCAATATCAGTACCAGCACAACAACACCCTCAATATCAGTACCAGCACGACAACACCCTCAATATCAGTACCAGCACAACAACACCCTCAATATCAGTACCAGCACAACAACACCCTCAATATCAGTACCAGCACAACACCCTCAATATCAGTACCAGCACAACAACACCCTCAATATCAGTACCAGCACAACACCCTCAATATCAGTACCAGCACAACAACACCCTCAATATCAGTACCAGCACAACAACACCCTCAATATCAGTACCAGCACAACAACACCCTCAATATCAGTACCAGCACAACACCCTCAATATCAGTACCAGCACAACAACACCCTCAATATCAGTACCAGCACGACAACACCCTCAATATCAGTACCAGCACAACAACACCCTCAATATCAGTACCAGCACAACAACACCCTCAATATCAGTACTAGCACAACAACACCCTCAATATCAGTACCAGCACAACAACACCCTCAATATCAGTACCAGCACAACAACACCCTCAATATCAGTACCAGCACAACAACACCCTCAATATCAGTACCAGCACAACAACACCCTCAATATCAGTACCAGCACAACAACACCCTCAATATCAGTACCAGCACAACAACACCCTGAATATCAGTACTAGCACAACAACACCCTCAATATCATTACCAGCACAACAACACCCTCAATATCAGTACTAGCACAACAACACCCTCAATATCAGTACCAGCACAACAACACCCTCAATATCAGTACCAGCACAACAACACCCTCAATATCAGTACCAGCACGACAACACCCTCAATATCAGTACCAGCACAACAACACCCTCAATATCAGTACCAGCACAACAACACCCTCAATATCAGTACCAGCACAACAACACCCTGAATATCAGTACTAGCACAACAACACCCTCAATATCAGTACCAGCACAACAACACCCTCAATATCAGTACTAGCACAACAACACCCTCAATATCAGTACCAGCACAACAACACCCTCAATATCAGTACCAGCACAACACCCTCAATATCAGTACCAGCACGACAACACCCTCAATATCAGTACCAGCACAACAACACCCTCAATATCAGTACCAGCACAACAACACCCTCAATATCAGTACCAGCACAACAACACCCTCAATATCAGTACCAGCACAACAACACCCTCAATATCAGTACCAGCACAACAACACCCTCAATATCAGTACCAGCACAACAACACCCTCAATATCAGTACCAGCACAACAACACCCTCAATATCAGTACCAGCACGACAACACCCTCAATATCAGTACCAGCACAACAACACCCTCAATATCAGTACCAGCACAACAACACCCTCAATATCAGTACCAGCACAACAACACCCTCAATATCAGTACCAGCACAACAACGCCCTCAATATCAGTACCAGCACGACAACACCCTCAATATCAGTACCAGCACAACAACACCCTGAATATCAGTACCAGCACAACAACACCCTCAATATCAGTACTAGCACAACAACACCCTCAATATCAGTACCAGCACAACAACACCCTCAATATCAGTACCAGCACAACAACACCCTCAATATCAGTACCAGCACGACAACACCCTCAATATCAGTACCAGCACAACAACACCCTCAATATCAGTACCAGCACAACAACACCCTCAATATCAGTACCAGCACAACAACACCCTGAATATCAGTACTAGCACAACAACACCCTCAATATCATTACCAGCACAACAACACCCTCAATATCAGTACTAGCACAACAACACCCTCAATATCAGTACCAGCACAACACCCTCAATATCAGTACCAGCACGACAACACCCTCAATATCAGTACCAGCACAACAACACCCACAATATCAGTACCAGCACAACAACACCCTCAATATCAGTACCAGCACAACAACACCCTCAGTGTGACTACCAGCACAACAACACCCTCAATATCAGTACCAGCACAACAACACCCTCAATATCAGTACCAGCACAACAACACCCTCAATATCAGTACCAGCACAACAACACCCTCAATATCAGTACCAGCACAACAACACCCTCAATATCAGTACCAGCACAACAACACCCTCAATATCAGTACCAGCACAACAACACCCTCAATATCAGTACCAGCACAACAACACCCTCAGTGTGAGTACCAGCACACCAACACCCTCAATATCAGTACCAGCACAACAACACCCTCAATATCAGTACCAGCACAACAACACCCTCAATATCAGTACCAGCACAACAACACCCTCAATATCAGTACCAGCACAACAACACCCTCAATATCAGTACCAGCACAACAACACCCTCAATATCAGTACCAGCACAACAACACCCTCAATATCAGTACCAGCACAACAACACCCTCAATATCAGTACCAGCACAACAACACCCTCAGTGTGAGTACCAGCACACCAACACCCTCAATATCAGTACCAGCACAACAACACCCTCAATATCAGTACCAGCACAACAACACCCTCAATATCAGTACCAGCACAACAACACCCTCAATATCAGTACCAGCACAACAACACCCTCAATATCAGTACCAGCACAACAACACCCTCAATATCAGTACTAGCACAACAACACCCTCAATATCAGTACCAGCACAACAACACCCTCAATATCAGTACCAGCACAACAACACCCTCAATATCAGTACCAGCATAACAACACCCACAATATCAGTACAAGCACACCAACACCCTCAATATCAGTACCAGCACACCAACACCCTCAATATCAGTACCAGCACAACAACACCCTCAGTGTGAGTACCAGCACACCAACACCCTCAATATCAGTACCAGCACAACACCCTCAATATCAGTACCAGCACGACAACACCCTCAATATCAGTACCAGCACAACAACACCCACAATATCAGTACCAGCACAACAACACCCTCAATATCAGTACCAGCACAACAACACCCTCAGTGTGACTATCAGCACAACAACACCCTCAATATCAGTACCAGCACAACAACACCCTGAATATCAGTACCAGCACAACAACACCCTCAATATCAGTACCAGCACAACAACACCCTCAATATCAGTACCAGCACAACAACACCCTCAATATCAGTACCAGCATAACAACACCCACAATATCAGTACCAGCACAACAACACCCTCAATATCAGTACCAGCACAACAACACCCTCAATATCAGTACCAGCACAACAACACCCTCAATATCAGTACCAGCACACCAACACCCTCAATATCAGTACCAGCACACCAACACCCTCAGTGTGAGTACCAGCACACCAACACCCTCAATATCAGTACCAGCACAACAACACCCACAATATCAGTACCAGCACAACAACACCCTCAATATCAGTACCAGCATAACAACACCCTCAATATCAGTACCAGCACACCAACACCCTCAATATCAGTACCAGCATAACAACACCCACAATATCAGTACCAGCACAACAACACCCTCAATATCAGTACCAGCACACCAACACCCTCAATATCAGTACCAGCATAACAACACCCACAATATCAGTACCAGCACAACAACACCCTCAATATCAGTACCAGCACAACAACACCCTCAATATCAGTACCAGCACAACAACACCCTCAATATCAGTACCAGCACACCAACACCCTCAATATCAGTACCAGCACACCAACACCCTCAGTGTGAGTACCAGCACACCAACACCCTCAATATCAGTACCAGCACAACACCCTCAATATCAGTACCAGCACGACAACACCCTCAATATCAGTACCAGCATAACAACACCCTCAATATCAGTACCAGCATAACAACACCCTCAATATCAGTACCAGCACAACAACACCCACAATATCAGTACCAGCACAACAACACCCTCAATATCAGTACCAGCACAACAACACCCTCAGTGTGAGTACCAGCACACCAACACCCTCAACATCAGTACCAGCACAACAACACCCTCAATATCAGTACCAGCACGACAACACCCTCAATATCAGTACCAGCACAACAACACCCTCAATATCAGTACCAGTACACCAACACCCTCAATATCAGTACCAGCACAACAACACCCTCAGTGTGAGTACCAGCACACCAACACCCTCAATATCAGTACCAGCATAACAACACCCTCAATATCAGTACCAGCACAACAACACCCACAATATCAGTACCAGCACAACAACACCCTCAATATCAGTACCAGCACAACAACACCCTCAGTGTGAGTACCAGCACACCAACACCCTCAACATCAGTACCAGCACAACAACACCCTCAATATCAGTACCAGCACGACAACACCCTCAATATCAGTACCAGCACAACAACACCCTCAATATCAGTACCAGCACACCAACACCCTCAATATCAGTACCAGCACACCAACACCCTCAGTGTGAGTACCAGCACACCAACACCCTCAATATCAGTACCAGCACAACAACACCCACAATATCAGTACCAGCACAACAACACCCTCAATATCAGTACCAGCATAACAACACCCTCAATATCAGTACCAGCACACCAACACCCTCAATATCAGTACCAGCATAACAACACCCACAATATCAGTACCAGCACAACAACACCCTCAATATCAGTACCAGCACACCAACACCCTCAATATCAGTACCAGCATAACAACACCCACAATATCAGTACCAGCACAACAACACCCTCAATATCAGTACCAGCACAACAACACCCTCAATATCAGTACCAGCACAACAACACCCTCAATATCAGTACCAGCACACCAACACCCTCAATATCAGTACCAGCACACCAACACCCTCAGTGTGAGTACCAGCACACCAACACCCTCAATATCAGTACCAGCACAACACCCTCAATATCAGTACCAGCACGACAACACCCTCAATATCAGTACCAGCATAACAACACCCTCAATATCAGTACCAGCATAACAACACCCTCAATATCAGTACCAGCACAACAACACCCACAATATCAGTACCAGCACAACAACACCCTCAATATCAGTACCAGCACAACAACACCCTCAGTGTGAGTACCAGCACACCAACACCCTCAACATCAGTACCAGCACAACAACACCCTCAATATCAGTACCAGCATAACAACACCCTCAATATCAGTACCAGCACAACAACACCCACAATATCAGTACCAGCACAACAACACCCTCAATATCAGTACCAGCACAACAACACCCTCAGTGTGAGTACCAGCACACCAACACCCTCAATATCAGTACCAGCACAACACCCTCAATATCAGTACCAGCACAACAACACCCTCAATATCAGTACCAGCATAACAACACCCTCAATATCAGTACCAGCATAACAACACCCTCAATATCAGTACCAGCACAACAACACCCTCAATATCAGTACCAGCACAACAACACCCTCAATATCAGTACCAGCATAACAACACCCTCAATATCAGTACCAGCACAACAACACCCACAATATCAGTACCAGCACAACAACACCCTCAATATCAGTACCAGCATAACAACACCCTCAGTGTGAGTACCAGCACACCAACACCCTCAATATCAGTACCAGCACAACAACACCCTCAATATCAGTACCAGCATAACAACACCCTCAATATCAGTACCAGCACAACAACACCCACAATATCAGTACCAGCACAACAACACCCTCAATATCAGTACCAGCACACCAACACCCTCAATATCAGTACCAGCACAACAACACCCTCAATATCAGTACCAGCACACCAACACCCTCAATATCAGTACCAGCACAACAACACCCTCAATATCAGTACCAGCATAACAACACCCTCAATATCAGTACCAGCACAACAACACCCACAATATCAGTACCAGCACAACAACACCCTCAATATCAGTACCAGCACAACAACACCCTCAATATCAGTACCAGCACAACAACACCCTCAGTGTGAGTACCAGCACACCAACACCCTCAATATCAGTACCAGCACAACAACACCCTCAATATCAGTACCAGCATAACAACACCCTCAATATCAGTACCAGCACACCAACACCCTCAATATCAGTACCAGCACAACAACACCCTCAATATCAGTACCAGCACACCAACACCCTCAATATCAGTACCAGCACAACAACACCCTCAATATCAGTACCAGCATAACAACACCCTCAATATCAGTACCAGCACAACAACACCCACAATATCAGTACCAGCACAACAACACCCTCAATATCAGTACCAGCACACCAACACCCTCAATATCAGTACCAGCACAACAACACCCTCAATATCAGTACCAGCACAACAACACCCACAATATCAGTACCAGCACACCAACACCCTCAATATCAGTACCAGCACAACAACACCCTCAATATCAGTACCAGCACACCAACACCCACAATATCAGTACCAGCACAACAACACCCTCAATATCAGTACCAGCACACCAACACCCTCAGTGTGAGTACCAGCACACCAACACCCTCAATATCAGTACCAGCACAACAACACCCTCAATATCAGTACCAGCACAACAACACCCTCAGTGTGAGTACCAGCACACCAACACCCTCAATATCAGTACCAGCACAACAACACCCTCAATATCAGTACCAGCACACCAACACCCTCAGTGTGAGTACCAGCACACCAACACCCTCAATATCAGTACCAGCACAACAACACCCTCAATATCAGTACCAGCACAACAACACCCTCAATATCAGTACCAGCACAACAACACCCTCAGTGTGAGTACCAGCACACCAACACCCTCAATATCAGTACCAGCACAACAACACCCTCAATATCAGTACCAGCACAACAACACCCTCAGTGTGAGTACCAGCACACCAACACCCTCAATATCAGTACCAGCACACCAACACCCACAATATCAGTACCAGCACAACAACACCCTCAATATCAGTACCAGCACACCAACACCCTCAGTGTGAGTACCAGCACACCAACACCCTCAATATCAGTACCAGCACAACAACACCCTCAATATCAGTACCAGCACAACAACACCCTCAGTGTGAGTACCAGCACACCAACACCCTCAATATCAGTACCAGCACAACAACACCCTCAATATCAGTACCAGCACACCAACACCCTCAGTGTGAGTACCAGCACACCAACACCCTCAATATCAGTACCAGCACAACAACACCCTCAATATCAGTACCAGCACAACAACACCCTCAGTGTGAGTACCAGCACACCAACACCCTCAATATCAGTACCAGCACAACAACACCCTCAATATCAGTACCAGCACAACAACACCCTCAATATCAGTACCAGCATAACAACACCCTCAATATCAGTACCAGCACAACAACACCCACAATATCAGTACCAGCATAACAACACCCTCAATATCAGTACCAGCATAACAACACCCTCAATATCAGTACCAGCACAACAACACCCTCAATATCAGTACCAGCACAACAACACCCACAATATCAGTACCAGCATAACAACACCCTCAATATCAGTACAAGCACAACAACACCCTCAATATCAGTACCAGCACAACAACACCCTCAATATCAGTACCAGCACAACAACACCCTCAATATCAGTACCAGCACACCAACACCCTCAATATCAGTACCAGCACGACAACACCCTCAATATCAGTACCAGCACAACAACACCCTCAATATCAGTACCAGCACAACACCCTCAATATCAGTACCAGCACAACAACACCCTCAATATCAGTACCAGCACAACAACACCCTCAATATCAGTACCAGCACACCAACACCCACAATATCAGTACAAGCACACCAACACCCTCAATATCAGTACCAGCACAACAACACCCTCAATATCAGTACCAGCACAACAACACCCTCAATATCAGTACAAGCACACCAACACCCTCAGTATCAGTACCAGCACAACAACACCCTCAATATCAGTACCAGCACACCAACACCCTCAATATCAGTACCAGCACAACACCCTCAATATCAGTACCAGCACAACAACACCCTCAATATCAGTACCAGCACAACAACACCCTCAATATCAGTACCAGCACAACAACACCCTCAATATCAGTACAAGCACAACAACACCCTCAATATCAGTACCAGCACAACAACACCCTCAATATCAGTACAAGCACAACAACACCCACAATATCAGTACCAGCACAACACCCTCAATATCAGTACCAGCACAACAACACCCTCAATATCAGTACCAGCACAACAACACCCTCAATATCAGTACCAGCACAACACCCTCAATATCAGTACCAGCACAACAACACCCTCAATATCAGTACCAGCACAACAACACCCTCAATATCAGTACCAGCACAACAACACCCTCAATATCAGTACAAGCACACCAACACCCTCAATATCAGTACCAGCACAACAACACCCTCAATATCAGTACCAGCACAACAACACCCTCAACATCAGTACCAGCACAACAACACCCTCAATATCAGTACTAGCACAACAACACCCTCAATATCAGTACCAGCACAACAACACCCTGAATATCAGTACCAGCACGACAACACCCTCAATATCAGTACCAGCACAACAACACCCTCAATATCAGTACCAGCACGACAACACCCTCAATATCAGTACCAGCACGACAACACCCTCAATATCAGTACCAGCACGACAACACCCTCAATATCAGTACCAGCACAACAACACCCTCAATATCAGTACCAGCACAACAACACCCTCAATATCAGTACCAGCACAACAACACCCTCAATATCAGTACCAGCACACCAACACCCACAATATCAGTACCAGCACAACAACACCCTCAATATCAGTACCAGCACAACAACACCCTCAATATCAGTACCAGCACACCAACACCCACAATATCAGTACCAGCACAACAACACCCTCAATATCAGTACCAGCACACCAACACCCTCAATATCAGTACAAGCACAACAACATCCTCAGTGTGAGTACCAGCACAACAACACCCTCAATATCAGTACCAGCACAACAACACCCTCAATATCAGTACCAGCACAACAACACCCTCAATATCAGTACCAGCACACCAACACCCACAATATCAGTACCAGCACACCAACACCCTCAATATCAGTACCAGCACAACAACACCCTCAATATCAGTACCAGCACACCAACACCCACAATATCAGTACCAGCACACCAACACCCTCAATATCAGTACCAGCACACCAACACCCTCAATATCAATACCAGCACACCAACACCCTCAATATCAGTACCAGCACAACAACACCCTCAATATCAGTACCAGCACACCAACACCCTCAATATCAGTACCAGCACAACAACACCCTCAATATCAGTACCAGCACAACAACACCCTCAATATCAGTACAAGCACAACAACACCCTCAGTGTGAGTACAAGCACACAGATTGGTTTCATTTAATAAACCCTTGTATGTACTGAACAGGGCCTGACCGGTGAGCAGATACGAGCCATGAGCTCACTGCAAGCGAGGGCGGTCACCCAGGAGCAGTACAACGCCTTCAATCCCAGTCAGCGAGAAGCTCTGGAGAGCATCACTGGCAAGAAGTACACTACCGACAACAGTGCAGGTAACAGATTGCGTCTCAATGTGACCGCCACGTCTTGCATGTTACGTGGTGTTATCCCTAGCCTAACTTGTATGAGGGGTGACAATATTTCTGTATGGTACAGTGTTAGAAAATTCTACCTCACGACAAAACAGCCAATTGCTTGTTGAAGTTGTTGGATCTTTTATAAACTGAACTGCTTTGAAATCTATCCTGGCAGTTAAAAGGAGGGTTCTATCGGGGTATTTTTTGTGGAAACGAAATTCGAGAGGATATCCCCGTTTACACAAATACGCTACTAATAAATGAGTCAAATTAAAAGATATTAATGAAGGTAATATTTTGATGAATTTATATTTCATAACTTAATAAAGACATTACGCGTACATTTGTTAAAAAATAAAAACAATGAGAACTGAATTAAGCCATTCATCGGCGCTGCGAGTTGGGAAAAGTTTGCTACGGCATAACAGAAAATTGTTTATTAGTTTCATGACATGCTATGTGTTACTATGTGAACTTTCTGTCAGTGTATATCTTTTATCATTAAAATGTTGTAAAATTCACTAAAATATAGCGTGTTTTCATTTCACGTAATGCACAAAATCCAATATGGCGGATTTTGCCGACAGAACGGCCCCTTTAAGACTAAAGCTTATTTCAGACACTGAGCCAATCACACTATTTCATTAAATATACTGATACTGTATGGTAGTGGTGAATCCAGTAGGGGGTGTGGGCTTCAAAGCCCTGACAATTTTTCATGTATATTTGATGGACCTCAAAGGTTTACGACCCCAATGAAAATTTTGAACAAGAAGCTCCAAGGGTTTTAGAGAAGAAAATTGAACCTATAGCCTGAATACTATTTGTAACAGTTGGACTTGCAAGACGCTAAACATAACACATTTAATCTTCTGATTTTCAGGCGTCCGACAGATTTCTGTCATCTCTGGAATCTTGGTTGTCCTGGTGACCATCGCTATGGCGTAAACAACAGCAAGAAAACCATTAAAGGCCTTATTTGTGGAAATGCAATATTTAAAAAAATTATTTTGGAAGCAAAGATGTTCACACAAATCCATTTAAGCTAGAAGCTGTTTTTTTTTAACATATGTACACAAAAATCAATCATCAGTAACTAAATTTTATGGCTGAAGACAATCATAAGAATGTTCTATCCGGTAACATATTATCAAGATTATTAGTTTCCATGTGTGCCTCCCTCTTTATAGGTCTTTAAATCTCTCCTTTACCCTGCTAGTATGTACAGCTCTGTGTTACTCTGTTACAGATATAAATGTGTACTAGCAATTTGTTTTCGTGTAAACCATCTGTGAATTACAATTTTAAGAATTATTTTGAATCTGTAAATATAGAACTTGTATATTTGAGTTTGGTGTCACAAGATTAATCATCTGTTTCAAGTTGTTTCTGATTCTGTTGATGTTTTTGTAACACTATTGATGAGAATAAGCCCAACTCTGTTGACATCTGGGAACAAATTTAAAGGCGCTGTAGCACATTTTCTACATATTATGTTTCCTCAAATTATCCATTTATTATTAAAGTTTATCCAATATATTGGTAAGTTGATGGGTTAAAAATCTCATTGCATGACCTGATAAGCTGTATCCATAGAAAACGTTTTTATCTGTATTCAAAGAAATTGGTGTGATGTATAAAGCGGCAGTGTTGTGGAACTCTTTAATGTGAGAGATAGATTTGTAAGTCTCATGAAAACGTGAGAGTTCTAACAGCAAGATGGTTGGTCATTCCATCATTGTATCATATACATGTCAGGTCACTTGGACTACCTTCGAGCGGCCATTTTAATGTGAACACATTAAAATGGCCGGTTGATGGGAAATGGACTCCCTGGTTTAACCGAACTATGTACATTCATTTTTAAATTCTTTTTTGACTTGGAAGTATTATTTAGTCATTGGTAACACTTATTCATATTTTTGTGACGCAGTTAAGTTCAAGAATAAAATTGTGCTACAGTGCCTTTAAGAAGATATTGACACTACAGCAGTGTTAGACCGAGCAGTGACCTCTTAATTGATTGAAGAACCACTGATGGACTCTAGAACCTGTCCGGGAGTCTAGTTATGATGTGGTTTGGAAATACTGACCAAATATATCCTTGATTATCTTTCATATTCAGGTTCACTGAATGACGGAGATTTTCCACTTACGGTGAAGGATACATGATAATATCAAAATTTTGGTTCACAAACTAGGCATTTTCCGACTTTATGTATAGGAGGGTCATGTAGTAAACAGAATATTAGCATCAAATAATTTCCTTTCGACTTCCAAGGTGGTGTCAGATGTTTCATTTTTGTGGCTTTCAAAACGCCGGTCTATTTTCTCTGGAGGATGTCTGAAGCGTACTCATACGTATCAAATGTATGAACTCCAAAACGCCACTGTGACATGCTTTACTGCAGTCTGAACCACGGATTGGCAATGGGACGGGAAAAGTATACCAATGTTAGAGAAGGCCCAAAAAGTGATACGTTTCAAACTGAATCAGCCATTCCCCTGCAAAACAGAACCGACAGTCGAAAGGATATGTATACAAGAAAACTAAATATTGGTCAAAATATGTCAAACGGTATAAAAGGTAATTCTCGATTGTAGTGTTGCTCCTATAATAAGACATCCAGAAACTGTCAATTATTTCTATTGTTTAATAAATTATATTCTCCCTGCATGCTTGTGATATATCTAAATTCTTGTAGAATTCACGTTCCTAAACTAGAATTCACGTTCCTAATCTCTTGTTCTCAGCTTATATAATCATGACCACAGACAAACTTAGTCTGCGTACTTCTTGTTCACATTTAAATTGTGAAATACAAAAAGCTTATTAAATGTTTTCATATCTTTAAAACCATCTGTGAAACAGGAAAAACAACCATTTAAGCGCAGTAAACATCAAGGCATAAGCGTAAGGCATAATTCGCGCCATTTATCACTGGCTTGCAGCATTTCCTGAACTTAGCAGTTCTAACATACCAGTTTACTGCATCAGTGGGCTCTGATTGGCTAGCACAGAAAGACTAAGACAATTTGCAAAGTTTAATTTTGCCAGTGATGGAGACTGGTGTGAGTTGTGGAAGGAAGTTGAGAAACCATGACTAAATCGATGAAAAGCATAGACTGTGATAACGTCTACTCTTGTTGGTTGTCTTTTATCTCTTGTTCAATAAACAATATTCTCTTTATTTATTTATTGTTTCTTTGAATAGTTTGATGATTTCAATTTACAGATGAAACTTCTGCAGCGTCACAAGCGTCTGTCATCAAGACAGTTACAGTCAGACCTTGTTTATCCGCACAATGTGCTTACAGTTGAAAATCGTTAAATGGTTAAGCGAATCATCATTTGCAAAGAAATGCATAGAGGATATTTGAAATACTACCATGCGGATGGCCGGGTTTTCCTGATAGGTCTTACTGTACGAGTAAACTTGCTCAAAAGGCATAAGAAACAGATTTAAAAGCTGTTGACCTTCAACTGGAGATATATGTGTGCTCCTTCTCTTGCCACAGAAGGTACTCAAAAGGTCGCTCAACTGCACAACACCTATATCTTCCAAATTAACCTATGTAACAGAGGTCACGGGGGAAGAAATGAGTTGAGCAGTGCCTGATCAGAGGGGGTGGGCACTCCACTCCTTTCCCATTACTTAATTTAGTTCGAACGTCCAGTACAATTGTGAAGTGAAAGGAGTGGCTCCGAACACTGTTCTTCCCATGAAGTAGGTGCTGCAAGCCACACAGCACGTGAACATGTTCCACACGCCAAGAACAGCGTTTGGAGCTACTCCTTTCACTTTGCACATGTATCAGATTTTTGGAACAAATTTCGGTAAATCGAAAGGTGCAGTTCCAGGTTTTGTTTATTGTGGTTGTCAAGAAGGGGTGAATCTTCACCTCGCCCCCTGTGAGAAGAGTATGTGTGTGTATGGTTGAGTAATGTTGAACACAAGTATTTCTATGGAACCATTGGCTCTCAAAACATGCCTAGACTAGTTCCATTGACTGCTGACATCAAGCAGGGGCTGGCCTATGTGTTTTAAATGAGTCAACATGATGAACCTGAATCTGACAGGTGGATATCCATGTTTAACTAATCTACAATCAGAAAGGATCATGCGCCAAGGTCACAGGGAAAAAACCTTATGACCTCATCTGAAAGGTCTCATTTTGATGTGAAAGTATAAAAGGCCTATCACTGACCAATCAAAAGTCATGTGCAAGGTTAAAGACAGACAAAACAACAGTATACCCCTGGAATCTCTGATTCAGGGAATACAAATACAACATCATTATATATGAGACAATCTCACTGAGGCGAAACAAGTAACTATAAAAAAAACTTTGAATTTTGTATTTGTGTTTAGGTTACATGATATAAATGCGGAGTGAACAATATATATCACAAATGATTCCGATAATGAAATCAAACAAAATGATTATACAGAGTTGAAAAACATAACAAAATAAGCTTGACATTCTTATTGCACTATTATCATATATAAATTTCAACAGAATATAATCAATGCAATAAAGACAAGACAAAAGAGAGTCAGCTCATAAACCGGTAGTTTGACCATCTTCATACATGAAATTAATCAATAGAAAACATAGTCAATCATGGCAATATTTTTTAACTACAGAGCCATGATGGAATGATTTCCCTCGATCAAGAGAACTTGGGAGCAAGGCAAACCGAGAAAGAATATCCTGACCATTGCACTGTAGGTTTAATGCCAACTGTCCAATAGATGGACAAGGGGCAGCCCACTTGTGAAATATAATATTTCTGGCATCATATTTATAAACTTCAATATCATGGCCATTATTCACAAAACATTCTTAGCCTTGAGAATTCTTAACTTTGATAGTACCTAATGTGTTAAGAATTGGCTTAAGAAATTTGTAGAGCTAAGAAAGTTTCAAGAATAGTTTCCCATATTCTGATGGTAGCAACCCAATATTCCAACATCACAAGCACAGTTCATGTCTTAGCCAGATCAACAATGTTTCTGAGATTTCACAAGACTTGGTCACTTCACAGGCCAAACTGACACTTCACTTGTCTCCTTCCAAGCTTTTTGACACTTTGAGTCTATCGTGCTCTGACCCATGTTATCCAGGTGTATTAGTACTCCCTACGCAGCTGCATCAAAGAACTTGTCGATGAGTTCCTCGACTCCCTTCACTTCGTACTTGATGTACTTCTGCGGGTTCTTGGTGAAGTTCAGAGGCTTGTATTTGTTGAGGAAGACCTCGTACCGCAGAGTTATGTACTTCTTGTTGTCTGCTTTCATCGACTGGCGCAGTTCGGCGTCGGGGATAGCGTAGCACTTCTGGATCTTGTAGATTTCCTCCAGTTCCTTGTTGAAACCCTGACAGGGAAACATAGTACATGAAAAAGTGAATTTAAAATAACACACAAACAAGTAAGTCATACACTTTACAAGAACCCATTTCTGTAAGATTTAAGCAGGAGTTTCAGAAACTTACAGCTACTTGTTGAAACCGTTACAAGAGAGGGAAGACAGCTAGGCACAGTTATATAACATACAGACTCTTATATATACATAAAGACTGGTGTTAATTTTTAACACACTTCCTCCACCAGAACGTCACTATTCTGATGTCAAATACAAATACATAAGAATGTTAATTTAAGTATCTCACACATAACATATGCCATATTGCCTTGAATACAAGCCCAGGGTTCTATTACGTTCAGCACATGTTTCTATTTCGACCCCCAGGGTTTATTCAAGGCCTGGGTTGTATTTACGAAAAATATGATAGATGACATAAACATTGTCTTCATACTATGTGGATTTCTTCTCTACTACACAATAAAGGATAGAGACAGGGATGACACCTTTGCCTGTTTAAAATCGACCTTGCCCCAAGGAATAAAGTTACTAAAATTGCCTCTTCCAGTATACAAAATTGCTTGATGTATTCCTCACCACAGCGTCTGACGATGCCAGCATGTTCTGATGCTGTTTCTACAAAAGCTAGTCATTGGCAGATAAATCACATAATTTATTTTTTTTTAAATGATGGCGGCTTTTTTGAATCATAAATCATCCGATTACACCTTCTGAATGTAAAAGAACATACAAAAGGATGATTCCCAGGAGTCAATCCAAAATGTTTTCTGTCACGTACTTTGTGTAATTCAGTCAGTACCTCATAACGGTTTTACTACTTTGATATCGTCTTCATTTGTCTCTTGAACTGTAACAAACATCTATCAGAAATTTTTTCTCAAGTTACCTTTCTCCCGCCTCAATTTGTCAAACGCAGATTATGAAGTATTACATAATCCCTAAAGGTTAACATGAAATCTACAGATTCCTTGGTAAATGCCCAAGGCATGCGCATACATACTATGTAGGAAAGTACCCTAGTATAGATGTGAAATGGATTAAAAGAAAATCTACGAACAGCTATGTTTTGACCAGCCGCCATTTTTTGAGTGGGTAACTGCAGTTACCCAACTCAGTGTAGTAGGGGTGTTGTGATTAGCTAGCTAAATGTACATCAGAACATGCAACTATATTGACTCTTGTCACATCCTGTGGAGAGGAATTCAACATTTGGTCTTCTAGTACAGGCAATATCTTACAACTGTACAACAGGGATGCATTTTTAAAGAAACTGGGTTTCGGTTCATCAATATCTCTTTATTAATTCAACTTTTGGACTACTTGTAAAAATTATGTAGAAAAATCTGACAAGAAAAATTTTCATTTGTCAAGTAACACAAGAAAGAACTCTAAGGGATACCTGTTCGATCTTTAAACCTACCGTAAATTTATCTTTTATATTTTGTCTGTCTTTGTCTTTGAGCTGTAAAAAGATTGAGAAACATGTTATTTTTTGGTTATTTCTACAGATACTATTAAAACACAACAATGAATGACAGTCTTTACTAAGGGCAAACAAACAGGGGTCACTGTATCATTATATCATTCAGCAGGCATCACAAACCTCACACCCATTCCTACAGTATTTGAGAAAAACTTGTCAGGATTTGTTTACAGCAAAGGTTACAATTATTGAATTTGAAACTCTACATATCGCGAGACACATGGAGACAATGTCTTCATTTGACTTTCAACTTTCATTGTAAAGTCATTCATCAGGCTTAAAGTCTTGGGTTGGGGTTTAACGAAGCTTTCAAGAGTATTTCTCTTATACAGCTGCTAGTATTATTGCAGGGAGAAATCCTCCCAAATATTGGCTGGAACCAGCAAACCATGAGCGCCATTGAAGTAATGACAGTGAATGGATTTCCATTTCTTGCACACCATGTGATTTATGATTTAGAACACAGAAAGAAAGATTCTTGTGGTTACAAAGTTGATAGGCTCAGAAAGAAATTGTGTGACATTAAATTATCCAATCTGACCTTGACGACCTCTGAGTTCTGTGTTCTCTGTACAGATATGGGCTTGTCCACCTCCATAACAAACTGCAGCACTTTGTTCCAACTGAAACACCACATCACAACATTTAACTGTAGAGGTAAGGATTCTGCAAAGTGGGAACAGACTTATCTGGAAAATTTTTTTTTTTTTTTAAATGCTCGGATCTTTAATCAAACCTGAAAAAAATCTTTATCCTTCATCTGCAAATGTTGGGAAGACAGCCACAGGAATAGGTTGGCACTAATCAATGGAGGGAATTACAGGAATAGGTTGGCACTTATCAATGGAGGGAATGACAGGAATAGGTTGGCACTAATCAATGGAGGGAATGACAGGAAGAGGTTGGCACTAATCAATGGAGGGAATGACAGGAAGAGGTTGGCACTAATCAACGGAGGGAATTACAGGAAGAGGTTGGCACTTATCAATGGAGGAAATGACAGGAATAGGTTGGCACTAATCAATGGAGGGAATTACAGGAATAGGTTGGCACTTATCAATGGAAGGAATTACAGGAATAGGTTGGCACTTATCAATGGAGGGAATTACAGGAATAGGTTGGCACTTATCAATGGAGGCAATGACAGGAAGAGGTTGGCACTAATCAATTGAGGGAATTACAGGAATAGGTTGGCACTTATCAATGGAGGAAATGACAGGAATAGGTTGGCACTAATCAATGGAGGGAATGACAGGAAGAGGTTGGCACTAATCAATGGAGGGAATGACAGGAAGAGGTTGGCACTAATCAACGGAGGGAATTACAGGAAGAGGTTGGCACTTATCAATGGAGGAAATGACAGGAATAGGTTGGCACTAATCAATGGAGGGAATGACAGGAAGAGGTTGGCACTAATCAATGGAGGGAATGACAGGAAGAGGTTGGCACTAATCAACGGAGGGAATTACAGGAAGAGGTTGGCACTTATCAATGGAGGAAATGACAGGAATAGGTTGGCACTAATCAATGGAGGGAATTACAGGAATAGGTTGGCACTTATCAATGGAAGGAATTACAGGAATAGGTTGGCACTTATCAATGGAGGGAATTACAGGAATAGGTTGGCACTTATCAATGGAGGGAATTACAGGAATAGGTTGGCACTTATCAATGGAGGGAATTACAGGAAGAGGTTGGCACTTATCAATGGAGGGAATGACAGGAAGAGGTTGGCACTAATCAATGGAGGGAATTACAGGAAGAGGTTGGCACTTATCAACGGAGGGAATTACAGGAAGAGGTTGGCACTTATCAATGGAGGGAATGACAGGAAGAGGTTGGCACTAATCAATGGAGGGAATGACAGGAAGAGGTTGGCACTAATCAATGGAGGGAATTACAGGAAGAGGTTGGCACTTATCAATGGAGGGAATTACAGGAATAGGTTGGCACTTATCAATGGAGGGAATGACAGGAAGAGGTTGGCACTAATCAATGGAGGGAATGACAGGAATAGGTTGGCACTTATCAATGGAGGGAATTACAGGAATAGGTTGGCACTTATCAATGGAGGGAATGACAGGAAGAGGTTGGCACTAATCAACGGAGGGAATTACAGGAAGAGGTTGGCACTTATCAATGGAGGAAATGACAGGAATAGGTTGGCACTAATCAATGGAGGGAATTACAGGAATAGGTTGGCACTTATCAATGGAAGGAATTACAGGAATAGGTTGGCACTTATCAATGGAGGGAATTACAGGAATAGGTTGGCACTTATCAATGGAGGAAATGACAGGAAGAGGTTGGCACTAATCAATGGAGGGAATTACAGGAATAGGTTGGCACTTATCAATGGAGGGAATTACAGGAATAGGTTGGCACTAATCAATGGAGGGAATTACAGGAAGAGGTTGGCACTAATCAATGGAGGGAATGACAGGAAGAGGTTGGCACTAATCAATGGAGGGAATTACAGGAAGAGGTTGGCACTTATCAATGGAGGAAATGACAGGAATAGGTTGGCACTAATCAATGGAGGGAATTACAGGAATAGGTTGGCACTTATCAATGGAAGGAATTACAGGAATAGGTTGGCACTTATCAATGGAGGGAATGACAGGAAGAGGTTGGCACTTATCAATGGAAGGAATTACAGGAAGAGGTTGGCACTTATCAATGGAGGAAATGACAGGAATAGGTTGGCACTAATCAATGGAGGGAATGACAGGAAGAGGTTGGCACTAATCAATGGAGGGAATGACAGGAAGAGGTTGGCACTAATCAACGGAGGGAATTACAGGAAGAGGTTGGCACTTATCAATGGAGGAAATGACAGGAATAGGTTGGCACTAATCAATGGAGGGAATTACAGGAATAGGTTGGCACTTATCAATGGAAGGAATTACAGGAATAGGTTGGCACTTATCAATGGAGGGAATTACAGGAATAGGTTGGCACTTATCAATGGAGGGAATTACAGGAATAGGTTGGCACTAATCAATGGAGGGAATGACAGGAATAGGTTGGCACTTATCAACGGAGGGAATTACAGGAAGAGGTTGGCACTTATCATTGGAGGAAATGACAGGAATAGGTTGGCACTTATCAATGGAGGAAATGACAGGAATAGGTTGGCACTTATCAATGGAGGAAATGACAGGAATAGGTTGGCACTTATCAATGGAGGAAATGACAGGAAGAGGTTGGCACTAATCAATTGAGGGAATGACAGGAATAGGTTGGCACTAATCAATGGAGGGAATGACAGGAAGAGGTTGGCACTAATCAATGGAGGGAATGACAGGAATAGGTTGGCACTAATCAATGGAGGGAATTACAGGAATAGGTTGGCACTTATCAATGGAGGGAATTACAGGAATACGTTGGCACCAATCAATGGAGGGAATTAAGTCAGCCACAGGAAAAGGTTGGCCCGAATAGGAAGACTAAATGTAACTTGTTAAGGTTGATGAATCTAAATATGATAAATATAAATAGTTACATATATTTGGCTACCAAAGTTTTGAGTCTCTAGTTTTTGGACTGGCTGCTACTTCCAACTGCTATCTACTGTGTACAGGCTGCTACTTCCAACTGCTATCTACTGTGTACAGGCTGCTACTTCCAACTGCTATCTACTGTGTACTGGCTGCTACTTCCAACTGCTATCTACTGTGTACAGGCTGCTACTTCCAACTGCTATCTACTGTGTACAGGCTGCTACTTCCAACTGCTATCTACTGTGTACAGGCTGCTACTTCCAACTGCTATCTACTGTGTACAGGCTGCTACTTCCAACTGCTATCTACTGTGTACTGGCTGCTACTTCCAACTGCTATCTACTGTGTACAGGCTGCTACTTCCAACTGCTATCTACTGTGTACTGGCTGCTACTTCCAACTGCTATCTACTGTGTACTGGCTGCTACTTCCAACTGCTATCTACTGTGTACAGGCTGCTACTTCCAACTGCTATCTACTGTGTACAGGCTGCTACTTCCAACTGCTATCTACTGTGTACAGGCTGCTACTTCCAACTGCTATCTACTGTGTACTGGCTGCTACTTCCAACTGCTATCTACTGTGTACAGGCTGCTACTTTCAACTGCTATCTACTGTGTACTGGCTGCTACTTCCAACTGCTATCTACTGTGTACAGGCTGCTACTTCCAACTGCTATCTACTGTGTACAGGCTGCTACTTCCAACTGCTATCTACTGTGTACAGGCTGCTACTTCCAACTGCTATCTACTGTGTACAGGCTGCTACTTCCAACTGCTATCTACTGTGTACTGGCTGCTACTTCCAACTGCTATCTACTGTGTACTGGCTGCTACTTCCAACTGCTATCTACTGTGTACTGGCTGCTACTTCCAACTGCTATCTACTGTGTACAGGCTGCTACTTCCAACTGCTATCTACTGTGTACAGACTGCTACTTCCAACTGCTATCTACTGTGTACAGGCTGCTACTTCCAACTGCTATCTACTGTGTACAGACTGCTACTTCCAACTGCTATCTACTGTGTACAGGCTGCTACTTCCAACTGCTATCTACTGTGTACAGACTGCTACTTCCAACTGCTATCTACTGTGTACAGGCTGCTACTTCCAACTGCTATCTACTGTGTACAGGCTGCTACTTCCAACTGCTATCTACTGTGTACAGGTGTCTCACCTCTCTGAGTAGGTCTGCTTCTGCTTGGTGATCTGGTCCTCGTAGAATTCCGTCACTTTCGGGTTCCACGCATGCAGCAGGTCTATCAGCTTGGACCTAGACATACACAGATCTCTCTCTCAAAATATAGTTCTACATGTGCTCCTCATATACATATGACTGTCAAAAGAGTTTCATACAAAAGTTTTAAATTACAAAACTTGGTCAGAACATTTTGACCATATTTGCTCCAAATTTAATATCATTTTTGAACTCTGGAATGTTAACCTTAAAGGTATACCACCACAACTCCCATACGAAGTCTGAAGTTCTAAGTCACAGTGTTCAAGATATGTTCTGGAAATGAAATGAAGTAGGAATCACATAATTTTGTAATATGTATTACCTTCTAAGAGACTTGAGGATGTAGTGGTAGTTGTTTAACATGAAGATGTGTCTGAGGGCAGGGTCACTGTTGTACATCTCGGCCTTGTTCGTCAGGTTCAAACCCAGGGCTGACAACACTCGCGCTGCACACACAAAATATCACCTATATTATATATCATTACCATAGCAGAGGTAATAAACTTGTCTTTTGAACTGCATCATTTGCAAATGTTCACTTATACTTTAACCCTTACCTTGCGGTCCCGTATTAGTCCGGGAGGCTCATAGAGAATAATGTTTTACCCCTTGGCGAAATGTGTACGTTGGACTTAGTGCATATACCTGGTCAGTAATACTTATATTTGGTCTCCAGGTGAAATGCGAGACGAAGTGTGTCTGTTGATTGCCACATGAAAACTTGTTTATATACATCTCGCAGTTCGCCACGATAATGAGACTTTGTCAATGAACGGTCGAAATGTCAAGCAAAAATCACACCACTTGTGTGTATTGTTGACCCATAACGCATCGATAATTAGCTTTACAAAAGGCCAATTTTGTCGGGCTTCGCCCCGAAGCCTAATCTCCCTGGGGGCTCATTATCACCCACGTGATTGCATTGCCACCGGCTGTACAAGGCCCGTACATACTATCTGCCTCGCAACTCGCAGGACGGGAAAAAAAATCTGTAACATGCCTTACTCGCGCACTTCATATCATGTGACGCCAAAATAAAGGGGAAAGAATAGCCTACAATCCCATATAAAATAATAAAGATACAGCAAGCACCGTGAAAAAGGTAATGTTTACACTTCATAAATTTTGAAACAATCGGCGATTTTCACAACTTCTTGCTCAAATTATCACTGCTAAACTACTGAATGCATTTTCATAATTTTTATATCACAATTAACCGAAAAGAATAATCTTTTATTCTATATAAAATGCGCATATTTACTCACCGAAATAAAGATATAATTTTACCTTTCTGAGAGGCATGTAAAACCAAACGACACACAAACTAATCAACATTTTCATCAGATATGGTTCGAGGTTAGCATTTATTGGAAAGGTCAAACAACATGACCATATTTGGGTTGACATGTGCTTATTTGTCTACTGTTTCGAGATTATGATTTCTTGGAAAAGTGCGATGAACGACCGTTTGCGATGCCAAATACATGTTGTCAGTATTTACGATTTTGTAGGTGGAAATCAAGACAAACTTTACAAGGCAATAGAATTATTACCAAAGGTCGCATTCTAATAATTTTTATATCATTGTGAAGCCAAACATCTCGTTTTCAGTTCCGTATATAAATCGATAGTATATAGTAATAGAAAAAAAAAGAAAAATCGTAGAAAATTCATTCAAAGTCGCAGATATGAATAACCATTTATGTACGGGTGTCGCACTTTAATTTGTATTGAACGGCCGTATATAGTCCGTTTTCGCAATGTAGATGTGACATATTTAGTAAAAACGGTACCGGAATCGCCGGCTGGAATATTCCGCCAGCAGAACTAATTAGTGCCTAAGCCAAAATACTGCTGCGAGCTGGAGTGTCTGTAAATTCCGCTACAGGGGTTAAAACTGGTAAAATAGAAATACACAACGTAAGGGTTCATGTCTGTTTGTTGAAGAAATACACTCACAATGTTGAAACATACAGGTCCCTGAACTAGACAAATCATTTGAAAATCACATGCCCAAAACCAAGCTTGACTTTACATATCTTAATAGCAGGTAAGCTGCTGCACTTAACAAATTGCATATTGTACGCAAGTCCATTAGAAAGCTGAAGTATCTATCAAAACATCACATAAGTTTCTGATTTTTTTTGGACATATTGATCTACAGTTTGAAAAAAAAGTGTAATAAACACAGGTCATATAAGCAGGTAATCAGCTCATACTCATATAGTCGGCCAGCTTGAGACGACACTCATCCGGAGTGATGGAGTTCTGTGAGGGCGCCGCCTGCTCTCCTGCTCATAGTAAACAGAAACATCGTTACCACTTCATTTACTGAATTAATTAGAGCCAATTAGAAACTCACAAAACATTTATAAAGGGATTATCCAAATTATAAGTAAGAGTAAGATATGCATGTTTTTAATATTCTGCTCTGAAAACAAATGTTTACATCAGTGATTAACTTGTCATTATGGAAAGAAGAAAATGTGGAATTTGAACCAGAAATCATCAAATCCCAAACCGCTTCACAATGATTACAAACCGATTTACCAATTTACACATAAAAACAGATAAAAAACTGGAGACAAAGGGACACTGCGACGATAATAAAAAATCAGATCATGTGTATCTCCCTATGCTTATTACAGTCTGCTAACAAGTCACAGACACCAAATTTCAGACAATTGACGTAACTGGTAATACAAAATACTGCATGTAGACAGTGAAGTGAAATGTAATTGTTAGCAGACACCCTTATCAGCTAAGTGAGATAAAGATGAGACTCATTTTTATCCTCGACACAGTGTCTCTTTAAAGAAGAGGAAAATGACTGACCGTGCATGAGCAGCATGGCGCCAGCCGTCTCCGCGTAGTCTTGCAGCTGCTCCAGGAAGATGATTGTCTGCAGACACAGAACACGTGTACATAGCGTATCTTACTGTCAGTGGAAGAGTTCAGCTTCCTGGTATACATTCATATTGAGCAGCTTCTTAAGAGTCATATGAGGCACTGTTCTGTGTAGTAGTTTTCTGAGTAACACTTAAACTGTTGAATTCATTAGTCTCAAACCTTTCTGGATGGCCAGTTCACAGCAATCACAACTGGTTAAAAATAGAGCCATGGGCTATGTAGTTCATCTACTTTTACTGTTTGATGTACAATAAAGAACTTCGAAGAAATTTAGTACATATCATTGTGTCCTGTTTTGATGTAGAGAGGTGATTCCTTAACTAGCCCGCCCCACTAAACCCTTTCCACCTAACCACAGAGACTGACAATAACTGACCTTGTTTGCGAGCTCGTGCACAGTGCCATCTCTTGGCATCACCTTCTCGGAGTCGTTCTGAAACACAACAAGAATAAACACTAACTACACCATCAGTCAGTCTCTTCTCTTTTTTCATGGACTCCAAATCAACTGTTTCATGCTTGAAGATATGAAACATGGATACTCAGTAACGTGGTCGTATATTTATGAAGACTCTAAATCAGCATCAAACAAAAACAGTTACACTTTAACACATTAATTACAGGTATGACTTACCCTGACACTGTCCTGAAAGTCTTCTAGCGCCTTGGCTCCCTGCAAATTGTATGAATATTGAGTATTGAGATTACTGTTTAGAGGAAGTGCAAGCACCTCAAGTGGTGATAAATGTAAGGTGAACTCATGACAATGATATCAAGTGAGTGTAAAGTGAACTCATGACAATGATATCAAGTGAATGTAAGGTGGACTCATGACAATGAAATCAAGTGAGTGTAAGGTGAACTCATGACAATGATATCAAGTGAATGTAAGGTGGACTCATGACAATGAAATCAAGTGAGTGTAAAGTGGACTCATGACAATGAAATCAAGTGAGTGTAAGGTGAACTCATGACAATGAAATCAAGTGAGTGTAAGGTGAACTCATGACAATGATATCAAGTGAATGTAAGGTGGACTCATTACAATGATATCAAGTGAGTGTAAAGTGGACTCATGACAATGATATCAAGTGAGTGTAAGGTGGACTCATGACAATGATATCAAGTGAATGTAAGGTGGACTTATGACAATGATATCAAGTGGTGATAAATGTAAGGTGAACTCATGACAATTATATCAAGTGAGTGTAAGGTGGACTCATGACAATGATATCAAGTGGTGATAAATGTAAGATGAACTCATGACAATGATATCAAGAGTGTAAGGTCGACTTTTGACAATGATATCAAGTGGTGATAAATGTAAGGTGGACTCATGACAATGATATCAAGTGAGTGTAAGGTGGACTCATGACAATGATATCAAGTGGTGATAAATGTAAGATGAACTCATGACAATGATATCAAGTGAGTGTAAGGTGGACTTTTGACAATGATATCAAGTGGTGATAAATGTAAGGTGGACTCATGACAATGAAATCAAGTGAGTGTAAAGTGGACTCATGACAATGATATCAAGTGAGTGTAAAGTGGACTCATGACAATGAAATCAAGTGAGTGTAAGGTGGACTCATGACAATGAAATCAAGTGAGTGTAAAGTGAACTCATGACAATGATATCAAGTGAATGTAAGGTGGACTCATGACAATGATATCAAGTGAATGTAAGGTGGACTCATGACAATGAAATCAAGTGAGTGTAAGGTGGACTCATGACAATGAAATCAAGTGAGTGTAAAGTGAACTCATGACAATGATATCAAGTGAATGTAAGGTGGACTCATGACAATGAAATCAAGTGAGTGTAAGGTGAACTCATGACAATGATATCAAGTGAGTGTAAGGTGAACTCATGACAATGATATCAAGTGAATGTAAGGTGGACTCATGACAATGAAATCAAGTGAGTGTAAGGTGGACTCATGACAATGATATCAAGTGAATGTAAGGTGACTCACAGTGCTATCGAGGGTAGCTAACAAGGAGACAAGACGAGATCTGGTCGGTGCCTGGCAGCCCTGTACAACAAAACACTTTGTTAGACTCAAATCTTTTACAATCTATTAGACAATAGCATTTGTAGGTCTGTCATAGATACTCAACAATAAGTACAGATCATGGAGAGTTTTCTAGGAAAATAGGTTTTAAACCATTTTAAGAATTATACTTGACCAGAAGATTGTGTTACAAAGTTTTAAGCTAAGGAAGTTTTAAACTAATAGAAAAGGATGACAGTTTCCGCCTGTTACCTCAAGTATGAGGTCGAACTCTGGCCGCACCAGTCGGAGATGCTTGACAATGGGGAATATAGAGAGTACAGCAGAGAACTCATGACGTCCCTTGTTCCTCTTGGCAGAGGCGGCTAGTTGCTGAAACACAAGACATCAGCTGACATGGAGATCAACTAAAATTAACTCACTAGTTGAATCTTAAAGCTACAGAAATCTAAAGGATGACTCTGTAAGGAGCTGGAAGGAAGTCCATGGTAGGAACAAAGGATCTGCACTAGATTCCTCTAGAGTTCCCCTACATACACAGGTATCAGCTTTCAGCAAGCATGTTAACTTGAATGAACCAATAAAGTTAATTTTAACTGACATAATTAAGAGACACAACAGTTGTAGTAGCCTCACAATGTTCAATATAGGACTCATAACTGAAACAAGAATGTGGTGTGAGGTAACAGGTAAGTGTTAATCGTTCTCACCTCTCCCTCGCTAACGATCATGTCCAACGCCCCCTGGACGGTGTGGTCAAACACGTTACGCTGATACTTCTCCGGGATGATGCCGTTCATCAGGTGGGACTCACTCTGCAACCAGTGGACTCACATATTCAATATTCTGTCAATGCACAGGTCATAGAACAACAATCAGACCTTACAGGCTTGATGAGCTAAAAAGTAAAGACTAAGAAGACAATGTAACTTAACAAGAAGAGGTCTTTGTAATGTCAGACAGACAGACAGACAGACAGACAGACCTGCATGAGTCGGAGGAGAGCTGTAAGCTGGGTGATGTACAGATCTGTCTCCACATCCACATGCTCCTCCTTGATACTCTCGGTGGACGAGCCCTGCCGTCGGTGACCTGCCGGGAGGGACAGAGATGTGATTGTACACAACACAGGTGTGATTGTACACGACTTACAGGCAGTATCAGTGGCTTATCAGCGTAAGCAATAAGGCTCGTCAGACAGCCCCTGACCTGGTCTGATTTGGTGTGTAACTTTTTGGGGATTTTCTTCAATTTTACAATTTAAAACGCCAAATAACAGTTTCAGGCTCGTTAGTTTTCAAACTTATTTAACACATTTTAGAACATTGTTCAGATTTGACAATGCATGCAGAATTATAAGACTACTGGTCCCAACCGAATTGTTCCTTTGAAGATTCTCAATTCAACTTCAAAGTTAAAATCAAAGAGTATCACTTCACTTCTAAGTTAAGACCTACAAAGTATCAGAAAGCTATAATAACTGGTTTTCATCTTCTGTTGTATGCTAGAGAACATCCATGTACTGATTCCAGTTTGCTTTGAAAAAAATGTTTTTACAAAATTCCCGAATATATTCACAATAAAGCAACTCCTGGTGTCATGAATGGTTTCATATTTTGCTTCAGCAACAGCATAATAACTTAATAATGCTGATAATATACCACTGTAATACACACCAGTAGGGTGATAATTAAAGAATGAGAAAAATTTGACGTTACAACTGATAGTAAATATATTCTGAATATGGAAGGTGTATTTGTCGAGAATTACAAACCTTGTTCGAACGGTGACCTTCCTGCTTTTAGTGTTGAAGATTTCTTAAAGGGTTTAAACCTGGAAAATAGACATTAAGAATAAACATCAAATTAGTAACAATTTAGACAGCCAACTTCAACAGTATGATTAAAATAGAGTTTTCCGAGGAATAAAAGTTGCAAAATAGTACATTTATTGGGATACAAACTCATATTGTTTGGATGTTTCATCGCAAAACAGTCTGATAACAGCCTCTATCTCGATGTTCTAACGGAATTCAGTTAACCAATCACAAGACCGTTCGGTGCGAGAAGCTAGGGGCAGATAACTCTAAACAACTATCCTTTCGTCTGTTTCAAAGGTTTTCAAAACGGTTACCGTTTAAAACTATGATGTGATTGGTCAGCTGTTTGACTGGGCTTCGTCTGCGCTAAACTGGTATGGAACACACGCCAATACGGGGCGTCATTAGACCTTGTGGCGAGGAATCTATCAAACCAGTTCATATCCCAATATGAACTATTTTGCAGATATAATTCCTCAGAACAGGATCGATTTAAATCAGACTGCCAACTTCTACAAACACAAAATTTTGCAAAATGGGTAGCTAAATTATTAGTTGTTTTTATAGAAGCCATTAATCCTAACACAGGTCAAAGGTCAAGCACTCACTTCATCTTCATACTCTTTCTCCCAGGTGTGTCCTTCGTAGCGCGGAATTTGTTCGTCTGAAACATGTGATACAAGTTCTGAGATTGAAAGTAAATATCACTTATAGATATTGTGGACTACAAAGATGATTTCATATTGGGTCTATTGTCACTTTCGAGAGTATTTCAAATTTATACAGTGACTAGTATCATAGGTGATTATTGCAAGGAGAAAGCCTGTAACACACTGTGGGATAGTCAATGAAGTGAAACTAGTACTGCATACATTACAGTCTAGTATTACATTAAAACCTTATTGCTCCGAAAGTTTCTGACCGATGACCCAAAGCCAAGCACATTCACAACTGGACAAGAGATATCAATTGTGCAAGAAAATTGTTATTCTTCTATGAAAGCAAAGTAAAAAGCATGATACCATTGCCGGAGAGTGCTGGCCGACGTGAGTGTTGCTGTTACCACTTGATGTCTTCAGATGCTCTTGTAGTCTAGAATGTACAACACAGTCAATATATACCTTGGAATAGTCTTATCTTGTAATGTGGGTCCAATATGGACGGACTTTAACGATGTTTCCTCTTAGTACTTTAAAAATAATGTCATTTAATGACTGCAAACTTTCTTTTGTTAATCTACTGAACGTAAAACACTTAAAAGGAGGGTTCTATCAGGGTATATTTTTTGGAAACGAAATTCGAGAGGATATTCCCGTTTACACATATATGCTATTAATACATGATTAAAACACGGTCTAATTGAAAGATAATAATGAAGTTAATATTTTGATGACTTTAAATTTCACAACTTGATAAAGACAAGTGCACATTTGTTGAAAAATAAAAACAATGAGAACTGAAGCCATTCAACAGCGCTGCGAGTGGGGGAAACTTCGCTATGGCCTAGCAGCATATCGTTTATTAGTTTTTTGGTACGTTATGTATTTCAATGTGAAAAATCTATCAGTGTATATGTTTTATTATTGAAAACATTTAAAATTGAGTTAAATATATCGTGTTTTCATTGCACGTAAGGCCAAGAAACCACTATGGCGAATGCTGCCAATAGATCGGCGATAGAACTTTCCCTTTAAGATGAAGCTTCCACCAACAGAAACGATCTATGTCATAAGAGTGGTATTTTTAGATCCATTTATTCCAACCATGTGACCTAAACTTAGCCAATGTACCAAAACCCCACTGGATGCATATACGACCTGCAGCAGAGAGAAGCTTAAGATTGTAAACTGGATTCTCCCATTTGGTCTTCTCTTGGTCTAACTGCACGAGTTGAAAAGGGCATGGCTATATGAGACTGACTTACACTTGTAAAGACTTCGTGAGCATAGCTGCCCTGGCGGCAGAGTAGTACTTGGTGAACTCTGAGGACGAGTCGTTCGCTACGAGCCACTTGGAGATGTCACTGAGCTGTTCGACCACCTTCTCCGGGAGATGCTCCAAGGCAAACATCTCCTTGTCCAGGCCGATCGGTGGCAACTCTGTGTGCAACAGAGAGGGAGAACATCATATGTCTCACTTTGCTTCATTACATTTTCTGTATTCTATATACACCGTATTTTCTCGAGTATAAGGCCAGGCAAACAAACATCTTGAAAACCTGGGGGTGGGCTTTTAGATGGGAGCACCCCAACTCAGATGAAAATTTATACCGGAGACCTTCAGACAGTTAGAATAGGTTTTATGTAGTTTTTTGACACTTAACTTAAAATAATATTATAGATATATATGTAAGGTATGACCATTGAACATCTGGCTAAACTGGTGGTCTTATACCCGAGAGAATACAGTAGTCAAGTCATCTTCCACAACCATTTGTGATCAGAACATTTTTCAACATTTCAGTACCCTCACAATGCAGAAAGAATGATACACAGAGATAACTAGTGTGTCATATGAACTTTTACAACATGAGTGTGAACTTTTTGTTATCACAATTTTTTTATTTGCAAAAATTTGCACAAGTGATATGGATACTTCGTTAAGTGTTAAAAAGACTTTATTACCCATTCTATTCCCTTTTTACTACATAAAATAAAATAAAAAACAGCCTGAAGAAAAACAGCAACTTGAGTGTGCTGGAACAATCGTTAATTTGTAAAAGTAATACTGAAATGTGAACATATGAAACATTCTTTGTTTCACCACATGGATATTATTACATTTATATGCTGGACTAAGCCAAACAAAATTCTAACCACACAATTGGTTGAGTATCTGAGTTGAGTAAAAAGAGTAAGATAGATCATGTGACTGACCATCATCAGTGCCTAGCAGATCCATGATGACGATGGGCGGGACGGGACGTCCGTGTCGGTTCAGAAGAGAGCGGAACTCATGTTGGAGAGCCTCCTTCCCGTCGTCATAGATACGTGTCTGTAAGAATACATGTCATTGATTCCCATTACAATTACAAATAAGGTTGCCATGGCAACAATTACAGTCTTCAAAGTCTATGTTATCTTCTACTCATTGTTTGATTGACTTCTTTATAGTAACAGTGAAATGACATTTGGTGCAAATATTCACTATCAAAAACAGTAAGTACAATAGAGCCATGGGCTTTGTAGCTCATCAGGCTTTGCATTGTTTGACGTTGAAGATGAAATAAAAACACATAAAATATAATAATATAATTGTATAATAAAAAACCTACCAGCTGGTCCAGCTCTTTACTTGCCGGGTTGTTGGTCGTGAAGTACCTCATGGCACGCAGCAGTTTGTCCATGTAAGATATGTACGTGTCTAGGTCTATTGCACTTGGTCTGAAATAAACATTGCTTTCCATCTTATAAACACACATTTCCATCATACAAACACACATTTCCATCTTATAAACACACATTTCCATCATACAAACACACATTTCCATCTTATAAACACACATTTCCATCATACAAACACACATTTCCATCTTATAAACACACATTTCCATCATACAAACACACATTTCCATCATACAAACACACATTTCCATCATACAAACACACATCTCCATCATACAAACACACATTTCCATCATACAAACACACATTTCCGTAAAACAAACACACATTTCCATCATACAAACACAGATTATCATACTTGGAGCATTAATAGATTCGAGGTGATATTTTCTACAGAAGAACAGATTGTTAGAAAAATCTTTGAATGAGTGAACTGCAGGATTCAAGCCTTTTCCTAAATAGTTATTTACATGACTATTATTTCCAAACTACTTCTAGCCAACTTGGTACAATTAACATTATCATTGGATCTGAAGTTTGTTGCTTATAGACGTATATATATTGTTTATATGGCTAGTTTATGTTTTTATACTCGAGATGAACACTATTAGATGCAATGCAAATTTCCCACGGAATAATAAACAAATATCTTATCTTATTTATCACCGACATATAGTATAGTAAGTATTGTTTGTATACCCTTCTCTGATGACAGTTTCCACATCCTTCGCTGCATGATAGTAACCGAGGACACTGTCCACTGTGTGTAGGGTCTTCTCTATGTCTTACACGATTAAGAAATAACTACATTATTACATATCAAGACATCAAACATTGTTAGAAACATGTGATCATAGATGGTGAACAAATGTAACATTCTTACATTAGAGATCACACTATCTGCAGTAGTAAACGTTTTGTATTCACAGGATACGAACCCACAGTCAGACCACTTGTAGGGACCTCGCGGATATCCTGCCTGAGCAGCTCACGACCCCACACAAATGGCCGAATGGGACTGAGTCACGTGATTTTAGTTAGCCCGGTTTGCACGTGCACATCGCCATGTCTTCGAGTATAAAACCAAGCATGAATAAAATAATTACTAACTTCGGATTTTTGTTTATCTATGGGAATGTCCTTTGACAGTTTCAAACCTTGTGGACATGAAATGAAATGCTGACAACACCGGGAGTTTGTGATTGTTGTTGTGAGGACGTTCGTAGTGTTATAATTTAAACAATATTTCAATTAAATACAATTTGAATTCTCAGAATATGTATTATTGTGTATGTAAGTGTTTCGAAAATGTTTAGATTATAATAAATTTACAAAAAGTTTGTCATTTGAATCAACAAAATAAAATTGATGATACGGTGACATGTATGGGTGCAGGATTAAAGAATTGTTAAGGAAAGAATTAAATGGTACGCCACTGTACAGTCAATTTGAAACATTTTTGAGCAATATGAATTATGTTACATACAAAAGTTGCCTCAAATCAATGAAAACAATGTTTCGTTTCGAGTTCGGATTTTACACCACACCTTATAGTTAGCATTTCCGGAATAAAGCCGGAAGGGCATTTCAGGCATTGTTTTGAAACTCTTTTTTACATGCTCAAGAGGTTCAGTTGTTACGATGGATTGAAAGCTCCATGTAGGGATTCAACACCCAATAAGGTATGCAATGACTTCATAGTGATAAGGAGTCGAGTATTATCCGCCACGTATTTCAGAACAATTTACTCCAGCTTTTGTGATTTTGGAAATCGTCGCGATGTCCCTACCACTTGCCAGCACTGACTGTTCAAACAGCTTTTCAACTAAGACCTTGACAAAATGAGGTCCAACAACAGTAGTAAAGCTAGTTTTACATTTCCCCCAAAACTGATGTCTCAAGCTTATGGTGCAAGTATTGATAGAATTGGTCTGACACTCCTCTGATAGATTCTAAGTGTCCACAGCTCCAATTTTTAGGCTGAATCATAAGAAATACATGCCATATAGGAGAACTTATATGGTGAGGGATTCTAAAGTCAGGCCGCCATATAGATATTTTGGATCACATTATCTGCAAAAGGTTCAATTCATGTAGAGCTGTTTAATGATCATTATTAACAAACTAAAGTCTATTGAACATTCAATGAAAGAATTACTGTCTGCCATTGCATGGTGTATCATTAAAGGATACTTTCTTGTCTCCGTCTGAGATTTTCTGTCTCATTATAGACCGGAACGATGGTATCCTCCAGACGCTGTAAGCGACTCTCGAAGCTGGTCAGTATCCCAAGCATATTCTGCGTGTTCGTACTACTCTTCTTCAGAGACTCACGTAGAATTGCCAGATTAGACATCTCCTGTAAAACATTATACTTCATCAGAACACTTGATATCTTATTGTTATTATTCAATATTATTATGTTCATTTAAAAGACCTATTATTAATCAAATATAAAAGAAATTTAGAATCGTTCATACATGACAAACACAAGACTTTATCATCACTGAATCAAGAATGTAAACAATTTTATTTTATTTTATTGAACTAAAATCCACATGATGCACATCTCCAATTTAGAATGAAATTTAGTTACCTTTTCCAATTTTCGATCGATGTCATATTTCTGGTTTGCAATATCATCCATTGTATATAAATAATACACAACCAGAAGTTGAAATGATAAACTTCTCAGCTGTCAAGTGTACGGAGGCGGAAACTACTGGGTTGCGTTTGATTTAACAACACGAGGCTCGAGTCAACGCATGCGCTTTGACGTTTCTAATAAAAAGGATAGAACACGACTCGAGTGTTGAGTCACAGTCGCAGTATCAACATATTCGACACAGATAAAGATAAACACAGGCAATTCAATTTTCCGGTGAGAAAAATATAAATAATGTAAAGATCACCATTTGTTGATGCATGCATTAAGAAAGTTGATATTTAATTCAAGATGTGTATCATGTCTGACTCGTTGACTCGAGAGGAATCTGCACTCCTCATAATGCATGTGACATAAGAACTGAAGCTCTCGCAAAATCGGGGACTACGTACTAGTCGAGAGCCAGCGTGAGGTTTGCAAACCAGGCGCCCCTGTCCGCAAATCAAACGCAGCCCAAATATGCCATTCTTGATTGGGGAACCAGCGTACCACCCGGAGTACGGAGCTTGAAGCGGCATAACCGACGGATCAACCCGACTTGAGCGTAAAACTGACCACAAAAGTGGGACATTATGGAGGAAAATAGAATACTTTCGACATTAAAACAATACTTTTTACGAGTTTGCTTTTGACAATTAGATAGTTAATTGATATATATTTAAACAGAATACTTATTTTAAATAATGAAGTGGGTTATATTAAATTAAGTCTGTGAAGCGCATTCAGAAGTGGCATACCTTCTACCTGAGTAAGGAGTAAACATTACTCCGAAACGTCGTGTATTTTTCACATTGAAGAAGTTGTTTTCCAAAACATCTTCCTGTCATAATGCCATGATATTAAAATGTCAATCTATGTATCGGAATTTTTCTTTTTTTTTTAAACCACTTGTATCATATAAATGACAGATTTGCTAGGTTGTTGGATTCTAAAAGTCTTTCTGTCTGTACGCTGATTCACTTTCAAGATTGAACTTGAGCCAGGTCCAGGAACAGTGTACGCCGGTAATGTGATCGGTGTTTTCGCTGCTTGAATGAATCAAGCATAGCTCTAGAATATCGCTCCTGTACAGGCTCAAGTGCATAGGCGCACATACAGGAAGACTTCAGAATAATTTAAACTAGCTTCAATAAGTATATGATATATATCTATATGATTCACGTTAATTAAACAAAAATATTTCGAAACATGGATTAACATCTAATGCATTGTTTTAAATAATCAACATTATTTTCAATTAAATCAGTTAGCTATCTAATTGTCAAAATCCTTCTCATGAATTTTGTTTATTATTGAATGTCACAAGGATAAACAAAAATACATCTGCCATTATACGCCGCTTTTGCCGGTCATTCAAGTCGGAGTATTCGGAGTATTCGGAGTACACCTAAGGGTTCCAATCAAGTCGGAACAGGATTATCTATGCTTGATTGAGAAACCAGTAGACCACCTGGCGTACGTCGCAGAAAACTGCGTAACCGGCGCTCCTCTTTATTGGCGTCCAGCAACAGTGCAGGCGTACTATGACAAAGGTATAAATCTTATCCTGCGGAGATGCAATAATTTTATTTTTTACTGGATTTCTTTTGACTATTACGTGCCGGTGGCTAGAGCCAAGTATTTGAAAATAAAAGTGATTTCGTTTTTAGATGTCTTACACAATAATGAAAATATAAAGCCATGTTTCGAAATACTTATTAAAACTATTTTTACATTTCTGCAGGGTAACTGCACCTCGAGATACAGGCCATTTACACCAGTAAAACATTATATATGTGAAAAATCTATGCCATGATGAACCATTGGAGTTTAAGATCGGTGTAGAAAAATCACGTACAAATGCTTGTCACATGTGTCAGTTACACGAAGGTTCAATTGATTAGGTCGGCAAGTTTAGACTAAAGATACGCAGACAGGTTTTGATTAACTTTTGAATACACCTAGTATTCCAACTTTATGATGTATATATATATATATATATATAGACTTTCAAACTGTTTCAGAAGTTTAAGGAGGCTGATAGATGGTATAGTAACACACTTTTGGTATATTCGAAGGCAAACTGTTTGATGCCTTCTTGTTTGTTAGGAGTTTTGGTATTTCTGTTGTAGGTTTAATTTTGTTGTTGAAAATATCTCTATCTTAAACATTCATATTAATTCACCTAATTTTCTTACGATGATGTCTTTAACCAATTTTGTTTATCTTGTACACAAATGACTGTTCTTCAAATGCTGATTCATGTTTCCACCTTTAAATTTGCTGATGATGCTGCAGTGGTAGGCCTAATTACAGAATCGGAATTTGCTTACAGATCTGAGATGTTAAGATTTATAGATTGGTGTAAAGCTAATTCTTGATATTTGAACGTTCAAAAAACTAAGTAAATGGTTAATAATTTTAGAAGAACTAAGTCTACATTAGATGCTGTAAGCATTGATGGAAATGATATAGAAAAAGTAAATGAATATAAGTATTTGGGTACTATCCTTGATTCTAAACTCTCCTGGAATGAGAACACTGAGAAAATATATAAGAAGGGACAGCAACGTTTACATTTATTGTGGAAACTTAAACATTTCAAAATTGACCAAACCATCATGATGTTATTTTACAGAACCTTCATTCAAAATGTCATAACGTTTAACTTTTTAAGTTGGTAACGAAACCTGTCTGTTCAAAACAGAAACAAATTGGCAAAAATCGTTAATACGGCTTCTCAAAGCATTGGGCTTCCCATTGAAACTATCGGCAGTTGTTATGAGCAACAGTTATAAAAAAAAAAAAAAAAAGCAAACAAAATTTTAGGCGATTCTACGCATCCTCTTTTTTTCGGAATATTCAATACTAGACGTAGACTGCGAATGCCGACTTTTAGAACAAACAGGTTTCGCCAATCATTCATTCTTTGCAGCATTAGAGAAATAAATTCTGATAAGTGCAATGTTGCACGATAAACACTTTCATGTATAGCATATATTCTAGTCTCTGTAAACTGTGTTAATATGTATTGTTTTGAATTATATTTGTATGTTTTGTATGCTGGAGAATTGTAATTATACACAACAAATTATGCAATTACTAGGTTGAATTGTGTGTGAGTGCGTATTTTATCCTCCTCGTATCTCTACCTCCACTACTGTAATATAAAATGATTTTTTTGTTGAAGCTTTTCTTTGAGTTTGATTGATGTCGATTTCTTGCTGTTCGCACGGACCGACGTGTAACACACTAACGTGTTCCAGAGCGGCGAACGTCGGTCACGTGGTCGGTGTATACGCTTAAAATAACCAAGCACTGAATCAAGAATGGCCACATAGTCGTTAAGTTGCTAAAAGTTCTTCAGTCAAAAGACAACGAATATATTTTTGAACCAACATTTAAACTACAGATACTGATTGTGTTGTTCATATTAAATCTATATTTTCATTTGTATTTACAGCGATCACGACTACTGCAATGCGGTCCGTTATGTGTCACGTGACTGTCATGGCGTAGATTACAGAAGAGCTTTGCTAAAAAATATTTGTTGTTGGGATCTGCGATTCGGTGCATTAATTCTGGTGTCATAGGCTACAACAAGCGCAAAGATGGGTCGACGATCTATCAATACCACCAAGAGTGGGAAATATATGAATCCCACAGATCAGTTCAGTAAGTCTTTTTGTTTTACCTGATAGTGGAAGAGACGAAAGAGTAGAAACGTGTTTCGTCTCTTTCTGAATAAAATATTTGAAATAAAATAATTTGATATTGTTCACATAAGATTTTATCTGCTGCATTCAGTTTCTTTAAGAATTGTCATTTATTAAATAATTTTCGTAAAATTAAAATTATATGTAGTGAATATGGGATTCACTAGAATTACATTGAGGTTAACTAAGCATGTTAGGCATTAGATAAGCATCTATATACACTATGTTACTAGTGCTCGAGCCAAACAGCACCGCAAGCAGGGAATATTACGTCCTTATACTCACAGTGCTATCGACAGACTCCCAGTTGCTCTGCAGAGATCGGCAGTCCTCGGGGTTGCTCGGTATCCGACGTCGGCCCAGTTCGGGAACTCTCGGAAGACGTCGGACACCGCTGGCTGCCGGGAACCGCTGATCTCCACATTCCTCCCTGTCTTATGAGCCCCCCTCCATGGGTGGCCCATACTCATTCGCAAGTAATTCCTTGCGCTTCCATTCACTTTGACTGGAGGGTTCTGTTCATGTACAATCCCTCCGCAAGTAACTTCCTGCGGAGGAACAGTAGTTTCCGGCGGAGTATAGCCGGAATCTGAACGTGGCACTGCCCCCCTCACTCAGTCGAACATCTTGTACAGCAGGCGGGCATCATCATACGTCGCTGCCATTACCCTCATATCTGGGGTGCAAGGCAGTTGACCTCCCCCTGCAATCTTGAGCAGTGGGGGTCGGTCCATCTGGTTGTATAACCTCAGCGTCATAGGCGTGACCTACAAGCTGTCCTTTGTCCATCCTGACATTGTGATCTGTAACGTTGATCAAGCATACTGATAGATCACTTGAACTTAGGTGAAATGTTCTGGGCATAATGGCGAACTGTTCTAGCTCTCGTACAGGTTCAACTACACAGTTAAACAATTCTTTATCCACATCGCCCGGAATATATGAAACCGTGCGGGGAGGTCACACCACTGAGTTGGTTAACGTCACTAAACATACACTGGGAGGCTTTGTCTTCCGGAACATTGGTACCAGAACACCATTGATGACTATTGTACTAGTGTCTATGTTTATTTTGGTACAGTGTTTTCTCATGAAATCTAAACCCAGGATTAAGGAATCATTGATAGGGGCTATTAACCCTTAACATGCGGGTCCCGGAATTATCCGGGCGGGCTATAAGCGATTCCGAGGTGTCTGTATACGGATCCCAGGTCGCTTACTTAGAATAATTCACGACTGTCTATGTACTGTGCTATCTGCCATACCGGGTCCCGAGTCGATTGTTTCCGCGACTCGCTGCATGAGAATGGCTGTATTTATGCCTCGCAGCCCGCAATGAGAATAAAACTTTCTTCAGTGTCTGGTCAGAACGTCCAGCAAAATTCACACCAATTTGCGTGTGCATTGTTGACCCGTAACGCATCGATAATTAGCTTTACAAAAGGCCAATTTTGTCCTGCTTCGCTCCGATGGCTACACTGCCCGGCTGCTAATTAGCACCTAAGTGTCTGCACTGCCCCGGGGTGAGATAGGCCCGTACAGGCTTATCTGTCTCGCATCCCGCCACATGGGCAGATAGCCTATGCTTATCTGTCTCGCATCTCGCCACATGGGCAGATAGCTTCTAATTACGGGAAGATATTGCGATAAGCTACCTTTCTCTCGCACTTCGTATCATATGAACCAATTGGTTGTTTTCATTTTTTTTATACCAAAATAAAGAGGAAAGAATGGCCTTTATTCCCATATAAAAATCGCAATTGCGCTAACATAACTGAAAATACAGCAATCGCACAGAGATAGCCGACTTTCGCACTTTTGAATTTTGATACATGTGGCGCATTTACCCCAACATGCCTCGGCGCTCTATTTCTAAGAAACAACTTGGGATATTTTCATAATTTTTTTATCAGTATATAGATAAAAGAATTGTCTTCAATTCCATATAAAATACGTGTATTTTCGGCAATAACTTTTGATGCGCCAGGTGTCGCGCAGAAGGTGATATTCGGCTTTGAATAAGTGGCGCTCTTAGCATATACCATCATTACGGGCTTTATAACTTGTGAACCGCAAGTCCAATTTTTATAATTTTTACATCATTGTAAAGAGAAAAACATTGTCTTCAATTCCATGTATAATGCGCATGTTTTCGGGAAGAACTCTGCATGCGCAAAGCGCCGCGCCAAAAGGTATAATTTTCGCACTTCATAACTTTTGAACCGCAAGTCCGATTTTTATAATTTTTACATCATTGTAAAGAGAAAAACATTGTCTTTAATTCCAGATATAATGCGCATGTTTTTGGGAAGAACTATGCATGCGCGAAGAGCCGCAATATTGATGTACGCATAAGTGAAGAAGTATGATAATATATAACTAAAATACTGTTCTTTTGATACGCAAATATAGAGCTTTATAAACGATGAACAACTGTCATGACGGAATTTTGTTTCCAGTTTTGAAAAAAAAATATAACATAAAAGTGAAAATATATTTGAGTACGGGACCCGCCGCTCGGGGAAAAGCCTTTTCGTGGGAATATTTTCTCAGGAAAATATTTCACTTTTCGGAGTTTCTAAAAATGCGTGAACATTTTTGTTACTGATGCCATTTGCGAAAGGTTTTTATTTCTAAAATTCAAATGCGAGGGCGCACCTTTCCAAACCATTTGAATTGAATTTATTATTTTATCTTTTACATTATTGAATAAAAGACGTTTCATTCAATAAGATTTGAAGAATTATTTATATGTGTAGCGGACTGAACTGAGCAGATGGAGAATTTGATTCCTCACCACTTTTATTACCAAAGTTCTTTTGTATCACAATTACTTTTTTAGGTATTAGTTTTTTCGTGAGCAGGGGAATTTCCGACGGGATTCGCCATGACATAATGAGAAAAAATTCCCATGAACATGGGCGTGGTCCGTCATCTTCGGGACCGACCCACAAGTATAAATATCTACCGGGGGGTGCGCGGACCCCCCCGCTTTTGGTCGCCACCCCCCAAACTTTTTGTGCAAATTATTATTTTTTTTCTACTTTGAAATAAAGGTTCGTGTCATTCCGAGGTATGAAGGTTTCTGCTATATATGTCGAGAGGGCATGGGAACCCATTCCCAATAGAATCCGGGGTTCGTCCCATAGGATTGTTCCTCGGAGTCTCTCGTTCTCAAAAGAGAACATGGGAAACCTGTCCCGCGATTGAATCCGGGGTCCGCCGCGGAAGACGGGGACGGGAATTCCCGGAGAGCATGGGAGTATGCTCCCATGGGTCCGGGCTCCGCCTCGAGAGACCGCTCCTTGGATGCTCTGCTTCTCAAAAAGAGAAGTCATTCGGCAACTGACAACCCGAGCTTCCCTGACATAGTAGTTTATTTTCCGGGCCTCGCGCCCGGTGCTACACGTCGCCGAGGAAATCAGAAAATGGTCCGTTTGACATATGCGTCGGAAAAATCGGCGCGATGTCAGAAGCCGTCGGCGCCGTCGGCGCTTGCGGCGCAGTCGTCCTAGATGCGCCGGGAGGTTCTGAAACTGGCAAATGAACGTCCATGAAGCTCACATTCATTATCTCTGTATGTTTATTGTCTCTAATCACATGTTATATGTTGCATACATCTAACGCATTTTCAATCATTTACAGGTTGAAGCAGAATGCTGCGCGGACGTGGACGCAAGGCCCTGCGACGGCCTAGGGCGTTGCATACTAGGACACGCAGCTTTGAAGCCGTTTCAAGCGACGACGACTTCATCAACGAGATCCATGCTGATGAAGCCTCTGATATGGAGTCAACTGACAGTGATGGTAGCAGTGGTTTAGACAGTGATGATGCATATGATCGGGACACTGTAATAGATAGTGAACATGGTGACACAGATGCTCTGAGTGATATAGAGACAGAGATTGCCAGAAAGATTCTAGCTGCCGGTAATTCCACCGAAGAAGACTTTAGTGGTTTTGAGGAGGAGTTTGCCGAAATACCACAATATAATCATGATAATTCACAGACGTTTGATGAGTGGGTGGATGGTCCGCGGCCACGTGTAAACTTGCCTTTCACTGGTCAAACTGGGTTGCGCCAGTTCATAGAACTTCCTGAGAACCCTGAACCTATTGACTTTTTCAATTTGTTTATACATAATGATGACTATGAGGATATGGCAACGGAAACCAATAGATATTTCAAACAAGCAATGGAGGACAAAATTCTAAGACCCCGTTCAAGAATGCAACAGTGGCAAGACACTAATGCAGAAGAGATGAAGGTATTTGTAGCCATGACAATTGCCATGTCATTGGTTGTGCAGAGAAACTTTGCTGATTACTGGTCAACAAGTGATGTTACCTCAACGCCTTTCTTCGCCAAGTGCATGCCCCGAGACAGGTTTTGGCTTCTTATAACCTACCTACACTTGGCTGACAACAGGAGGATGCCGGGCCGTAACACCCCGTGCTTTTCACCAATAAATAAACTGGGACACTTGTATAACCGGATAGTTCACCGTTTTTCAAGAGTGTATAAACCGCATCAAAACATTTCAGTCGACGAGGGCATGGTGCCCTGGAAAGGTAACTTATCTTTCAAAGTTTATCTTCCCGACAAGCCTAAGAAGTATGGGATAAAGGCTTTCATGTTGTGTGACTCGCACAACGGATACGTTTGCAAGTTCAAACTCTACACTGGAAAAACGAATGAACCGGTTTCTGAAGGTGGCAAAACTTATGATGTAGTCATGGACTTGGTGAACGACTACGTTGGACAGGGGCATCACATCTTTATGGACAACTACTATTCGTCCACAAATCTGTACATAAATTTGTGGGAGCGGGGAATAGGTGCCACGGGGACGTTGAGAGCCAATCGAAAGGGACTTCCTGATTCAGTCAAGAAACCTAAAAAGAAAGCCAAGCAAGGGGACATGACAGTTTCTCACAACCATGGCCTACTCGTTCTTCGCTACGAAGATAGAAAATCAGTGCTTCTCATGTCTACTGTTGAAGATACACAACTTGAACAAACAGGGAAGAAGAACCGGGCAACAGGGGAACCAGTTCTCAAGCCGCGCATTGTAACAACGTACAACAAGTACATGGGAGGTGTTGATCGGGCCGACCAGATGTTGTCGTACACGCCGTTCCGAGTGAAGACCCTGAAGTGGTGGAAACGGGTTTGGTTTCACGTTCTCAACGTTGCCATGTTGAACTCTTACATCGTTTATAAAGAATACAGCAAAGATAAACCTCTAAAAACAAGTCGGGAATACAGGAAGGCTTTGGCGCAACATATAGTAACATTTGCGGACAAGGAACAAGTTCCATCACTTTGCAGACGTCCCCGTGGTCGGCCGAGCACGAGCGACGAGAGTGTCACTCGTCTTCATGGACGTCACTTTCCGACGAAGATTGAGCCTGTCGGAAGGAAGAAAAACGTCACAAGGATGTGTGTGGTATGCTCTAAGGCAAAACGCGCCGTCCTCGCAAAACAGATTGAAGAAGGCAATGGGCCAGCAAGGAAGAAAAAACGAGTAGGCAGAGAGTCTTCTTATGAATGTACAGATTGTAATGTTTCTCTGTGCGCCGCACCATGCTTCAAACTGTACCACACCGCCACTGACTATTCCAGGGCTTACATCACTGCCACGGAAAAAGAAAGAAATGAAGAAGGGAATGAAGAAGAAGAAAATTGAAAGTAAAGAGAGCCGAAGTGTGGACTAGTATATACACATTATATACATACCTTGTTAGGTCCCTAAAGCTGTTCTGCGCACAACCGCAGGTAAATATTGTGTATATTTGTACATAAATGCATTGTAATTTCATTGTAATACATGTCATTGCAAATAAAATATTCTTTATTTTATCAAAGAGACAGAGAAAGTGAATGCGAGCTTTCATTGGAAGTTCAGCCAGAACCGCATCATAAAAAACACCCATAAATGCTGAACCGGGTGGCCGATTTTCATAAAACTTACATGGGGTAAAGAGGAAAGATTCGGCTTTGATTCAATATAAAATTTATACATGCGCACGAAAAACTAAAGTTGCGGCACGTGCCCCGATATGCGCGATAGTCAAAAAGTTGCCTCAAAGTACCGAGGGTACCTTCATTTGGCACGCTATAGCTTCCGAACGAAGTTGCGCATTTTTTTTCTTTTTACATCATCGTAAAGAGCAATAAATTGTCTTCAATTCCATGTATCATATGTATATGCGCAGCGAAAAATAAACATGCGGCAAATGATGCGCCAGATGTCGCAAAAAGTTAGTTTTTCAAAAATGAATTTTCTAAGTACTGGGGGTGCCTTCCTTACGCTCTTCATATATTGCGAACCATTTGACGTATTCCAATAATTTTTATATCATTGTAAAGAGGAATAAATTGTCTTCAAGTACATACGTGTTTCGCATGCGCGCGAAATAATTTACGATTTTATAAAGCTGGAAATAAAGACAAACTTTACACCGCGCAACATGTATTGCGTTCGCCGCGGTGATTAGTGTATGCTGTGCTCATTAGTACCCATTAGTTCCACGCGCGCTCGGCTCTGGCACCCTCGAGGAGGTCTCGAGGAGGTAACGGTACTGTAATTAGCACAGTCCCGGGGGGACCAAGCAGTGCCAGTAACTTGGTGCGCGTCGGGACCATTCACGTGGTACTGTCGGGGTAGCGTCACTCTCCTTTGGTTGGTTATATTTTCTGAACCATAAGTCGTATTCTAATAATTTTTATGTCATTGTAAAGAGGAATAAACTATCTACAAGCACATATAAATTTCGCAATATGCGCGCTCAGGAGTTTTGATTTCATGAAGCTGGAAATAAAGACAAACTTTAGATGACAATAGAATTATAACCATAGGTCGCATTCTAATATTTTTTATATCATTGTAAAGACAAACATCTGGTCTTCAAGTCCATATACAAATTTCAGTAGCGCGCTCCAAATTCATGATGTTATAAGGCCCGATTTAAAGACAATCTTTACAAAGTAATAGAAAAGTAAAGAAAAATCGTAAAAAAATAATTCAAAGATGCGGGTATAAAGCAACCATTTGTGTACGGGTGCCGCGACTTGAATTTGTATTCAACGCCCGTATATAGCCCGTATTCGCCATGTAGATGCGGTATATTTCGTAAAAACGGTACCGGAATCGCCGCCTGGAAATTCCGCCAGCAGAGCTCGTTAGTGCCTAAGCTCAAACTACTGCTGCGAGCTGCGAGCCTGTAAATTCCGCCACAGGGGCTAAAAAGGGTAAAATATATATACGCAACGTAAGGGTTAACACATGATGTTGGAAGGTTGTCCCTGAAATACCTATGTTGGCCAAGTCGGTGATGTATCCCTTCATCCTTAATTCTCTACCTGCATTATTAATGATGACCTCTCGCAGCAGGGTAGGTTTGTCCGGTAATTCCTTGAAAAACACATCCGACACTATGGTGTTGTCTGCGGCAGTGTCAACAATTGCTTGTGTATCTTTACCTTGAAATCTCACTGGTATTGTGAATGCACCACCATTATCCAGTGTGTTTACAGTTATCAGTGGTAGACCTGTTTCCTCATCGATCTCCCCCCACTCATCGAAAAGTGGGGCGTGTCCAAACCAGCTGTCGTGATTTACCACAAAGAAGGTGTCCGGGGGCCATGGAGGTTGACCTTTAGCTTCAAGACCATGAGGGGGAGAGTGTAGGTCAGGTGACTCACCCCCTAGTAGTTTAAAGGCTTCATTGGTGATTCCTGGAAAGAAACTGTCCTCTCAGAAGTTGGCGAACGTGGCCTCTGGGGACACTCAGCCTGGTAGTGTCCTGGCTGTCCACATCCGTAACAATTGTTGTTGCGCGATGGGCTGGGTGAAAGAGAACGTGACCGTGGCGTAAATCTATTCTCCATCAGCTTGGTGAGATGAGAGATGGAGGACTTGAGTGCCTCGGTATCCTTCCGTATTGCCTGAATGTCCTCACGATTTCTGATACCATCCGTCCTGATGATATCCATGTCGCTTCGGATATTGTCTATGTCCTCCTTCATGACTTCTTTCACCAGGCGTCGAGTGTCAGCCTCTCTGTCATAGTGGTTAGGTGATTGAGAATGACTGAGTGCTCTCACTTCTGGAACTGAGTCCCAGTCCCCTTCTGCTTGTACCACTCTCCCTTCTCGCCTCGTTTTTGGATGTGTCCCCCTTTCACTGTGAAGGAAGTATCTGATATCCTCAATTGCTTTCTCCAACGTAGGTGGTCGGAGATTGTAGGCAAGTGTTGCTGCTTCGTGGTCACTACATCCTCTACAGAAATGAGTTTTCACTTCCTGTTCCACGAATTCTTGCGGGAGATTAGAGTAAGCGATATGAGCGGTGTTTGACACCCGTTCAGCCCAGGCTTCGAGTGATTCTCCTGGCTGTTGAGTCATTGTAGTGAGACGAAGTCTAGCGGATGAGGCTGATTCTATTATGCTGAAACGTTTCCGAAGTTTGTTCATCAAGTTCGTGAAATTGATGTCTGGTTCCGCACTCCTACAGTTAGCGTAGTAATGGCTTGCCTCCCCTCGTAATGCGAAACACAGTTGGTAGCACCGTTCTCTGTCTGACCATCCTTCTGAGGTTGCAAATAAGTTAAACTTCATTTCGAACGAAGTCCAAGTTTCCTTACCATCATAGACAACTACGTTCGACACGGGTTTCAAACTAGCTTGTTGGTTGTCCTGACGACATGTTAGGCATTAGATAAGCATCTATATACACTATGTTACTAGTGCTCGAGCCAAACAGCACCGCAAGCAGGGAATATTACGTCCTTATACTCACAGTGCTATCGACAGACTCCCAGTTGCTCTGCAGAGATCTGCAGTCCTCGGGGTTGCTCGGTATCCGACGTCGGCCCAGTTCGGGAACTCTCGGAAGACGTCGGACACCGCTGGCTGCCGGGAACCGCTGATCTCCACACATACATTAATGTTCAAAGTTTGTTTTACTAATCTTTTAATTCTATTATTCTTCATAAGGCAATGTAGTGTTTTCCTATTTTTCTGTTTTTTGGTGATCAATATTCTCACATTGAGTTAGAGATCAGAAGTCGACATGTAAATCAGTTGACATAGGGGTCATGTCTACTCTCTGCGGTGGGAGAAAAAATCTAATACACATTAAAATAACAATTTTATAGTAACTTTATTTCACTCCAACATGAAGCTCTATTAAATATTTGATATGATGCATATTACAGGGAGCACATCAATGTTGTTCATTTCATACTATCTTTTAGCCATAGAATTTTCGTTAGACTGTCTTCTTTAGGAATAGGATTTCTGTAGATCGGCTTTTTAACCCTTTAGGCTTAATGCAGTGCATAGTAAATGCAGTAATACAAACATATTATGACATTCAATCTTACTAGATATTTTATGGTAGTTGAATGTTTGTCAACAGCATATCTAGCTAACATAACATACCGGTATTCCGTTCTCCCTATCGTTTACATTACCTGGACTTCTGTTATGTACTCGTATGTAATATGTACTTTCTCTTCAGCATTTTATATGATTGGTGTTGCCAGATGCCACTCATTTGAAAAACTATGGAAACATTTTAGCGCCACACAAATACTTCTGTGCTGACCCATTTACACTAGGGTGAATCTTGATAATGTCTACATTAGAAAAATAAATCGGCACATGCCGATACTCAACCTTTGAAAGATTGTTTGTTAGGAACTATAATTTACAGTCAAGTCAGGTCCCCGAGGTAAGAAAGTTGAGCGGGAAGTTAGACCGAAAGCGAAGCTTGAGGTCTTACTTCCCCGAAGCTTTCTTAACGAGGGTTTTCAATTCCAAGCATAACAGAGGTAGAGTGTTTTATCTAGCTTAGATACCGTAAAACATGAATGTGAGCGCTTATCGTACATTGAGGTTTTCTTACAGCAGAAGAATGAGGGGTAGTGTTTTTTGTTAATGTTATAACTGTTAAATATCAAAATTTACATTTTATAATGTTTGATTCCCAAATTCTGCATTATAAAGAGTATGTCTCCCGGACTAGCGTTATATAGAGGCAGAGACAGTGTGACTGTAAATAGAGGAAATCCACACAGTTCTTTCAGCTTCCTGTAGCGTGGAGGTAGAGCGTCCGGTTTAAAGAGCAACGGGTATCGAGTTCGATTCCCGCCATCTACACTCTGAAAAAGTTATCTTTGTATACTGTATCTTTGTGAAAATAAAATCTTAGTCTCATTTAAGGTCTTACTATCAAAAGTAAAAACTTACTTTCACAATAAAAACCTCATACATGGTTATTATCAGAAGAAAAACCGACTGAAATAATAATGAGGGGTTGTTACGAGAAAACAAGATACCTACGAAACAATAGACAAAATCCCTGATAGGTTTCTAAGGAGTGTTAGTCATCTTTTGATAGTCAGCCTTCATTGCAATGAATGTGATGTTTCCTTGTAAATCCTAACACCCTGATCAAGCAAGCGAGGTAAAGGTACCTGTCGTGTGCAGTCAACACAACACACTGTTTGAATCATTTAATAATTATATGATTTGTAATTATTTTTGAAAAGTAGTTTTTTTCTTAACACTGTAATTTTTTTATCAACAGGAAAAGAAGCAAGAAAAAGAGAACTGAAAAAGGTAATGTACAATGTATTCATTTGTTAATTGACTTAATGCTAAGCCTGAAAGAATATTTGTGTATAAATACCCTACATTTAGGACAACACTATCTTCAATAGTACAAACGCTTGTACTTTTTCAATCCGACAACCCTCAAATTTTAACTTTCGCAATCAATGTTTTCATTTTTGAAGTCATCTAGATGAATTATGTTTCTATATATTTGCTATACGTGTGTAATGTTTGTCACAGAACAAGAAGCAGCGTATGCTGGTGAGACAGGCGGTACTCAAAGGCAAGGACCCGATGAAGCTGCTGGAAGAGATGGAACAGATCGACTCCATGGGTACATACATCTCTCTACTCTTGTCTCTTTACTCTTGTCTCTTTACTCTTGTCTCTTGTCTCTCTACTCTCATCTCTCTACTCTAGTCTCTACTCTTGTCTCTTTACTCTCGTCTCATGTCTCTCTCTCTCTCGTCTCTGGTCTCTCTACTCTTGTCTCTGTACTCTTAGTCTAATCTCTCTTCTCTCATCTCTTTACTCTAGTCTCTACTCTTGTCTCTTTACTCTCGTCTCTTGTCTCTCTACTCTCATTTCTCTACTCTTGTCTCTGTACTCTTAGTCTAATCTTTCTTCTCTCATCTCTCTACTTTGTTCTCTCGTCTCTCTACCCGCCTCAGTCTTACACACTTCCACAGTGCTTGTCAGGATGTTACCATTCACCATTCTACAAATTTCAAATGAATTTATACTGAGATCAACCCGTCATGATGTCACATTAGGGACATGTTCACAAAATACCTCAGTTTGTCTTGAAGATTCAGGTGTACCCATAATTGCAAAATCTATTTGATGTTTGTTTCTTAAGTTGGTTTGAAAAATGAATTTTTAAGTGAACAGGAAGAGTTGATAAAATATGAATTTTTGCATTTGATTTTTATGAACTAATGAATGGTAGTTTTAAATGTATTAATAAAGTTTTATATCTAAAAATATGCTAATAATGTTATCATTAACATCTGATAGAGTGAAAATTAGAATGTTATGTTTAATGTAAAAGAGTAGAGGAAATAATCACAGTTATCCGTTTGATTTTGAACACTTTTGTTCATTATACTCTTTTCAACTTTCAGAATACAACCCCATGGAGGCCCCCAAACTAAACGAGAAAGTTTTGAAGGACAAGAGGAAGAAACTGAAGGAAACATTTCAGAGAGTTTTGCATCTTTATGTGAGTTCTCATGAACATCTTTACCCTTCAAAGTTATCAATGTTGTGTTCTATTCTGTATGTCCTCTATAACTATTTAACGCTTATGAGCTACAGAGTCAATGGCTCTATTTATATTTGTTTTATCTCTCAGCACTAAGATAGCCATAGTTGCCACATATTATCATTGACTTATGAATATCTTAGAACTAAGAGATCTTATAAAATCAAGGCCAAGGGCTCTTCTTCTCCAAATGCATGTTGCACAAAGAATTCTTGACTTTGATAATGGCCATGTACAAATTTGTTTATGGTTTTATTTTGCTCAGTAATTGAGACTTTGAGGCGAATAACATATAGGCTGGCGTTGTATTGTGTGAGTGTGTGTAAAGTAAGGATGCAGATTGATATGTTGAAACTCTCACCTACCCAAGTGTCTTCGGATGACATGAGTTTACTAAGGGTTTGTCGATCTCATGCAAGCGGTATCTCTCCTTCAAATTGAGATGATATCTGGTGTGAGGCATCTGGTTCATAGAATGTCTGACTTTGTGCTGTACAGGACAAGGAGAACCCGGAGTATGCTGTGGAGCTGAAGAAGGCAGAGTTCGAGTACGACAAGAAGCGTCTTCAGATGCAACTCTACTTCGGTGAGCACTTTCTGTGATAAACATCAGGTTGAGCATACACATACATGTACCATGATAACCAAGTAATATAATAATAAGTTGTGTTTCCTACAATCCAGACATGTAGATATTACAGTTTGAAAGGTTTTGAAACATGTTCACTCCTAATTATGTGTTGCCATTTAATGAATGCTCATAGGTGTATCTTGCTGATCTTCAACTGTTGAGACTAAATCAGCTTTTATTTCATCAGCCATGTTTTCATGAAATGTAATCATGTAGGTGAATTTTGGAGGAAAATTTAACGTTTCATGAACATTATCCATATACACTCTGATTTTCTCGGATCTACCGGGTAGATATTCTGTTTTGCAACAAATCAGTTAGACTTTTAGCACCACTTTTAGCCAAAAAATATATTCATACATCAAATATCAAACAGAATAAATTATCCATCAAAGGTTTTGTAAATATTGTCAATGATGGATTTGAAGTTGAAAAAATCATTGCATGTAAAACAATGCTTTGCCTTCATTCTATGCTAAATGGACAAACTTTATTAATGTTTTCCAGTTATGACCGTGTTACATATTTTACATGCACTTCAACTTAGTTTGAACTCTTGAAAGCGGCGTTAAACCCCAACTCACTCACTCACTCAACTTAGTTTGAAATATGTTGAACAATGACACCTTTACATTGTATACCTTCTAAGGAGAAATGAATAAAAACATTTGGAAAAACAACAACCCAAAACTTCATCAAAACCAAACCAAACAAATATCATACCAGTAATTATATTTGATGATTGATTATCTTCAGCTCCTGGTATTCACATAGAAGCTCCTGTGTTTCAGAGCAAGTGAAGAATGCGGAGCGTGTACAGCTGGATCAGATTCCGCTGCCCGACCTCCCGGTTGAAACAACAAGTAAGTCCAACACTCTCATTACTTCTACATTTTAGAAGCTGTATGACAAAAGAGAACACATTCTATGAATATTCAACTTCTTTCCAGTGTAGATACTACACTATTATACTTCCTTAATCCTTATACTTTCAGATTCAATAAATGCATCTCATAAATACCCAAAGAAATACTTATCCATTTTACTGTCTCATAGCTAAATTCAACTTTTAATCATAGAGGATAAAAAGTATTACTTAGCGATGTTCACAACTGGAAAGTACAATATGTTGTAATGAGATGCAGTTCAGATCTACATTGTAGTGTGTCAGTATGGTGTTGTTTGTTTTGAATTGAATAAAAGCACATACTTCGTGTATCGTGATATGTATGGAATCGTGGCAGGAGTATCGAGATATGTATATATTGTAACCTACCCGAGTCGTTGCACCCCTACTGGAAAGTGGAGCATGTTGTCATGAAACATTGTAGTGTCTGTATGGAAGAGGTTGACCTTGCAGTAAGCAGTATATACCTGTTTCAGTTCCCTCTCTGATCCCCCTCCCCAACGAGATGCCGCTCATCTTCCCCGACCAGCGACCTGTCGGAATCCTCAAGAAGACCTCCGCGTACTCAGGGTGAGTCAGTCAGAGAGATGGGAAACTTGTCCGAACCAGTATCTCTCTTGTTCACTCACTTCTACAATCTGATTCTTCAGTGTTTGTTTCAAGTCTTACATAGCAGTCTTTTGTAAATACTTTAATTAATCATTGTCATAATTACTAGTGTAATAATTATGTGAACAGCAACTGTTATTTCCTTTAAAAGTATTTCATCATCTGTGATGTAATAAAACAATTGAATATAAGGTCCCTGAAGAAAGTAATTGATATGTTGTATGTGTATAATGCAGGATGGGTGAGGATTACTTTGCCCGTAAGAGGAAGAACATCCCAGGTCCCCCTCCTGGCCAGCCCCCCGAGCTGAGCGACAGTGAGGACGAGGAGTATGACCCTGCTAAAGGTGAGACTAGAACAAACCCTTATCTATAGATCACTGCAAATAGTGAATGTAAAGTTAGGATCTTAATCCAGATTGTAAATCAAGTTTACTCTTAGTAGTTGTTTACCAAATCAACATTGAATCTGTTGTTACACCAACTGACTGGTTTTAAAGCTAACACTGCTTGTTATGCCTGTCAGATATCGAGGAGAACATAGGTACGGTGGATGTTGACGTGGACCCAAACCACGCCCATGATCTGCTGGAGGAGGCTATCCCAATGCCAGGGGGCGCCCCTCCCCCCTCGGAGCTCCTGCCCCCAGGTGTCACCTCTCTACCGACACCGGACAGCAGGGCGAGAGAGGAACCACCAGGTCAGTAGACATTCCTAGTGGTCAGTGCTGGACACCCATTTTCATGCTACTGGTAGTACCAAGTGGTGGTTGTGTTGTAGTATGAGAACAATGAAGTTGCAATAATTCAGTCAGGCCTCGATAATCCGAACGCTTCCGTTTTTCATCAAAAACGTTCGGATAGTGAAATGTTCGGATTACTGAGTACTGGGGACTACTAAAGAGATTAGTTTGGTTACATCTTCCTACCTTTCGGAAACTGCGAGATTCGGATTATCGGTGGCCGGATTATCGCGGCTTTACTGTACTCAATTATGAATTTTGTAACTAGAAGTTGAACAACACTTTATATACAAGCAGTGGATTCTTGGTGCACTTTGACACTGTTATTACATAGAGGCAGAAGAACTGTATATTTTAAATGTTATTTAAATGATTTGTTATTAAGTTCAAAAGAGGAAGCCTTAGTTGTATTACTATCTTTACTTTACAATGTCAACTTAATATGAATCAAGTCTTTGAGGGTCATTTAGAAGTGGAACACATAAAAAACAAGATTTTCTGGAAAACAACTTCTTTCTTTATTGTGAAAATAGATGTAAGCATTAGAAGATTTGTGTGTGTTTCAGCTAAGATGAGAAGAATACGTTTTGAAGACGATGACACGAAAGATCCGAATGAGGTTGAGAAGGACACACGGCTCCGGTTAAGTTCGTCAAAGTCAAAGAACAAGGTGTCGCCGCTGCAAGCACGGATGTTGAAGATGGCCGGCCAGGAGGTTCCAGATGAGCCTGAGGAGAAGGCAGAGAAGAAGAGGAGGAAGGACAGTGATGATGAGGTATGGGCAGATCAGTTTACTCTTAATGGGGGGGGGGGGGGGGTCCAGTAAATGTCTATCATCACTGATATTCCATGCCTTGAAGATTGGTACTGAAAAGTATTTTGAGAAAGCATTGTATGTAGTAAGCCGAACCTGAGAGAGTTATTGTTTGGTCCCCAGGATGAGGAGATGGAGGAGGAGGTTCACAAGCCCAAGCAGCCGATCCAGTACGACCCCAACGAGGAGATGAAGGCTCCCGGCACTCAGGACGAACCTGTGGAGACGCCGGGCATCCCAGTTCCTCCACCTAAAGTGGCAAATGCAGAGCGGGCCCGAGCCATACCAGGAGCCCCACCTGGTGCCCCGCCCGGAGCTCCTCCTGGTGCACCTCCAGGAGCACCGCCAGGAGCACCACCTGGTGCCCCACCCGGTGCTCCACCGGGGGCCCCGCCTGGCCTTCCTCCTGGTGTACCTCCAGGTAAACTTGTCAATGAACAGAGTTACTCAGTCAGTGTTCAGTCCATGTTTCATGCCTAGAACAGGCCGTATTTTAAGAAATTTCTTTGAGTAAAAATCAATTCTTAAACAGACAGAGACCTTTGTTAGGGCCAATTAGTTAGACTTATTTATAGCAGATAAAAGGTAGATTTGACCCATTTGAGGGATATTTAACATATTATATTTTATATTTATTTTCATATTTCATCATATACGAATGCATGTCTAGAACACCAATGATAGGGATTTTGAAGCTATTTCCATTTAGTGGTGAATTTTGGGAAAATTTTCAAAATCCACATAGAGACTTGAAACTTTTTGCAAAAGATGCGCAATAACAATACATGCAAAAAGGTACATCATGACAAAGTAGCTCTTGTGGTTTAGCCGCCATTTTGATTTCCTTTACAATTCTTTTATTTGACATGTACATATTGGGTATCAATAATCCCAGGGACATGTTAGAAACTTGCAATCTGTTTTATGAAATGCGCAATAACATTGGAAAGATGTCTTAGTTCATTATTTTTCGAATAATTGAATCATTTATGCGCTGATTATTATTATTTAAGATAATATATTGATACCATTGAAATTGTCGATTGTCTATTTTCAATTATATTGATCTCTCGATAATAGCAAGGAAGTATTAAATATAAACCTTGATGTTTCTCCTGTTGCAGGCCCGCCTCCAGGTGCACCTCCAATGTTCATGCGCCCACCACCCCTAAGAGGAGGACCGCCAGGAGCTCCCCCCAGACTGCTACCCCCAGGACCCCCTCCAGGTCGCCCACAAGGTCTTCCCCCTGGCCCCCCACCAGGGTTACCTCCCAGTCTCCGGGGGCCGGGGCCACGTTTACCACCAGGCCATCCTGGTATGTGGTCTCAGCATGTCTCTCCAAACAACTACTGACATTCTACTATTTATCTGTGTCGCATTTTCTCAAAAAGTACTGCAATTTACAAGGAACATGCAAACCTATTTTCATTGAAGCACAGATAACTTGATAATAAGAATAACCTTTACTTCAATTTTCCTTTCCACAATAGTAATGTCTGACTGTTTTGCAGGAGTGGGCCCGCCACGTATGATGCGGCCGCCAGGAGCACCCCCAGGAATCCCCCCACCAGGCATCCCCCTCCCGCCCGGCATGGGCCCCCCCCATCAATCCCAACGTGCTGAGTGCACCACCCAGCATTATGAAGCCTCCACTCAAGTCAACGGAGGACGAGAAAAAGAATACTGCTACCATCGAGGCCAAACCACAGATAAAGAATGTGCTGGGAGACGTGACACGCTTCACACCCACTGCACTCAAGGTGAAGAGAGGCCCCAAGGACGCCAAGGGCAGAATCAAACCCTCATGTGAGTACTCAAAAATTTCAAAGCAATTGCAGTCTACAAATATGATTTGTTCAGAATTATCTATTTTAATATATAGAGGATATCTGTCTTTTCTTGTCAAATGCCATGTTTATCTCCTCGAGTGAGGTAGAAAGTTTATATTTATATATAACTTGTTTACCTCACTCGATGAGATAAACATGATATTTGTCAAGAATTGACAGATATTCAATATATTCTATGGTCCTTGTAATTATGCCATACCAAGGTCGTTTCCATGTTGTGCGGCCGCTAGGAACACTCCTGTCTCCACAGTATCAATGTGACATTTCAAGAGAATTTGTTGCGTCAGAGGGGCGGGATAGCGCAGTGGTTAGCGCGTTCCGCTTCGGATCAAGAGGTCTGTTTTTCAAATCCTGCTAGGGTCATGGCATCTTTGTCTGCAGTAGAGAACTGTTCTACACGCAGTAAGGTTTGGATGCATTGTTTCCTGAATTTCAGTGAAGTGCGACCCATGGTTCGCTAGTTCCAGCAGTTGCTCGCAGATTTCACCGCAATGCATAGCCACATGGCATTGCTGGCTTTCTCCCTGCCATAATACTAGCAGCCGTGATATAAGTGAAATACTCTTGAAAGTGGCGTTAAACCCCAACTCACCTCACCTCTCACCTCACCTCTATGTTATTTTCCAGCCAAAGACGAAGAGAAGAAGGTTACAAGTACAGTTCCTATGCCTGTTGCTGCGACGCAAACAAAGACGAAGGACGATGCTTATGATCAGTTTATGAAAGAAATGGAAAACTTATTCTGAGGTACGTTTATGCAAAATGGACAGATTGAACTATTTCATCTTACATTATCTTTTTGTCACAGACACACTTTTTACTTATGTAACCGATATTTTGACATTAATAATGTAAACAAAAACAAGACAGTATCAACTTGTGCAAGCTCTGTCTATGAACTACAACAACAGCTGACTATAGACCACTTATTACCACCATAACTACAAAGAGATATAAGATATGTATCAACCCTTTATACTGTTGTTTGATTCAGGTGCTTGATCTCATTCTCCAACAATCCGACAAACGGAAGTGCTGTGTGCGTACTGAACTACAGACGTGTGTTATATGCCCAGTCCTGAACACAGTGCATTAGTACCCTGTGAGAGGTGGAGGCAGAGTTCATCTCAGAATCTTGTCTCAATTGTCAACCTGCAGCGCCACCTACAAGTCTGGATATGAACCGAAGCAATGGCATGATTGGAGTGCTTTTTATTTTATTTTGGATATGGACCTAGCAATGGAATGGCTGAAATGGATGATGAGTCTATCGTGATGTGAAATGTCAAACTGTCTTGAGTTATCTCCCTTTACCATTCACTGAACGCTGTAGATGTGGAAACAGAAATATGGAAATATATAAAATGCTGCATTTGTTGACTCCAACATATCTTTAACAATTCTATGCTTTTGAAGCAAAAGATTCAGTAAAAGCCTTAATTCATGTCCAATTACGTTAGTTTGATTTTGCTTTTGAAGCATATTGATACAATATATTTTATGTTTACATCACTGCAACCAAGGAAGAAATCATGTGTGGATAGTGTAACAGATGAAGAATTCAGTATTTTAGTTTTGTTTTTAATATGATAAAGGTGTGAGCGTTTCTTTGTTAAATATCAGAAGAAAACTACCCACCATGAAATGTTCTTATTTTAACACCAAGAGGAGATATATATCCAGTTGACAGTCAAATGTTGTGTATGTAGTATATACACAAATAAACAGCTGTGTTTCATCATATCACTCTCATACATTGTTGTAATATATTGCATTTACTTGTACATAAATCATTAAATAAGAAAAAATCGTGTTTTACTTTATAAATACTTAAGGTGTCAATGTGGCAGCTGTTATATTGAAGAAACATTCCACTGGAACGACAGAACCCCAAAACAATTGGCTTGCTAAACCCAAACTAAAATCAACAGTCTCTGAAGATGATACAACATTTCCAGACCATAACATGGGTCAGTATTAAATTTCTCCGAGACCTCACTTAAAGAAGGATATTGATATTGATGCAGATTCACTGTCATCAGTCCGCAATCGACCATGAAACGACCTCGAACTGGATAGAAACAAGCAACTTTATAGTTTTCAAACTATGACCCAGTATGTTATTTGTTTACATGTATAGATTAGATAATATTGCCGGTTCACAGCGTTTTCAACCAGTTCAATCCTATCCTTCAACAGGATATATCCGTTCTGGAGTAGACATACATCTCAATGCCGATCAAAGAAGTAGACCTATCTTGTTCATAATATGCACAATTTCGTGCTAACTCATGTTTAAACACCAGCTGGTTTTCAAACAGTTCAATCCGTTTTGGTGAGGTGAGGAGGTACCTTATTTCAAGGAGATCAAAGTTTGTACAGTTGGCCCTGACCCCCACTTCTCTCCTCTCTTCCTCTCTGAAACCAGTTGGCAAAGTGAGAAAATCATTTTTTTGAAGACTAAGATGTGTTAAGTTCATTACTCTTCTCCTAGAAATAAGGATGTGGCTTTAATGACTATGAAAAATGGTTAAAGGCCCTGTAGCACATCGTTCTTACTAGAATACAGTGATCTCATAAAAGACGTAAGTGTTACCAATGGCTAAATAATACTCCTGAATCGATAAAAAAGAGTTCCAAAACTATTGTACATGGTTTATGGTTAAGTTGAGCCATGTGAGTCAATTTCCATCGAGCGGACATTTTAATGTATTCGTATTAAAATAGCCACTCTAAGGTAGTTCAATTGATCGGATCTTCTGACTGATGTAGCGATACCTAAACACTCAGAGTAAACTTTCACATATGATACAATGAGGAAATGGACAACCATCTCACTGTCTGTATTCTCAAAAGCACAGGAGACCAACAAATCTACCTCTCACACTAAATACTTCCACCATTTTCTTCAAATGTGGATAACCGTTTTCTATGGATACCGCATATAGGGTCATGTAATGATAAGTTTTACTCTCTAGTGAGTGAGATTGTTTTACGCCGCTTCGGCAGTATTGCAGCCATTAGCAGATATTTACTCTCTATCAACATAACAATATGATGTATAAACTTTAATAACATGGACAATTTTAGAAACAATAATATGCAAAAAGCGTTCTACAGCGCCTTTACATTATCATATTGGTCATGTAAACAGCTTTCAAATGAGCCCAATGTCTAGCACCATTAATAAGGGAAACATATTATCCCCCATGAAGTGGGATTGGGATATAAGTTTGAGCTCTGTGTCCGTTTGACTGACTGAAATAAAGGAGACAACCTATACTTCTCAAGATAGGAAAACCAAATTTGGTGGTCAAAAATGAGAAGTGCACGATTATATTTCTAATTTGTTTGTCCTTGTTTCGTATTTGGGACCAGCTGTGATAAAATGTTACGGTAATCAAACGGCTGTTTGTCTACTTTCTAACATTCACTTGTATGGGTCTTGAGTGAACTTTCACTAGCCTTTTACAGAGACAAAACAACAGTGGTGAATATATACTGAACAAAAATAATAAGGAATATTTTGAAATTTTGACATTATAAATACTGTTGTATTTATTACTTTACATACTAATGAAATATTAATCATGAAACATCTAATAACTTATTTTGATCCTCAGAATGCAAAGGTAAAAAAATAATTCAACTTGGTGTTGGCATTGACCTTGATCAATATGGCCTATACACTTGGTGACTTGGAAATTTCTTATTGATATGTTTGTCTTTACATTAGCGATAATGAATACTGTGAAACCTGATGAGCTACAGATCCAATGACTCTATTTTAGTACGTTAGGCCCGAAACATCTAATGGGCTTATGGCATCCGTTCATCCATCTGTAAACTTTTCGCATTTTCGATATCTGTTCCAAAACCACTGGCCATAGGTAGCGAAATCTTGTATAGACCCTATAGCCAATGTACCTTTCATGACCATAGATGCCACGACCTAAAAACCTATTATTTAAATACCTATCTGTTGACTAGACCTACTTTGCCTTACCTCCCAGGGGTAATGCTATTTCAACCTTAATACAGACGAACTTGAAGAATGGATGAGGGGTGCGTAAAATCCCTTATCCAAGGGCCGGTAAGTCTAGATGGTCTCGTGACGTCACTACCGGTTCATATCACTCTCCTAAAAGTTGCAGAGCAAGGCAGACGTGTTTTGTTCTGTGACTGGGGTTTTAGCGACTTGGGTTGCTAACTTGCTATTTTTCTCTTGTTAGTTCAAGAGATATCATCAACGTTGTTCTTCGTTAGTGCAGGTTGTGTTTACAATCTGTTTTTCAAGTAGGTGTTAGATTTCAAGGGGCCTTGTTGACATGTGCTAGCTAGCGACCATCCGGAGTAGGTGGATTGCATGCGCCGCACGTGCAGCTCGTGATTCTTTGTTTTCTCTCACCTGACTGTTGGGTGTTTGACTTGCGTAGGGTAAAGGAGCAGTGGTATCTCTCCTACGCGGGTGACTCGCTTGCTTGTCATCCGCTTTCGCTTGGTCATTCGCCATTCGTTCCGAGTGCTGACTGTTAGGTGTTTGTCTTGCGTCTGGTAGAGGAGTAGTGGCATCTCTCCTAATCGTTTGACTCGCTTCGCTGGCCATTCGCTTTCGCTTGTCACGCGCTTTCGGTCTGTACTTTAGTGTTAACTGTGGGTTGTTGACTTGCGTACGGTAAAGGAGCTAGTGGAATCACTCCTAATTCGCTTGTCATACGCCTGTCGGTTGTACTCTAGTGCTAACTGTTAAGTGTTTGTCTTGCGTATCGTAGAGGAGTAGTGGTATCTCTCCTAATTCGTTTGGCTTGCTTCGTTTGTCATTCGCTCTCGCTTGGCTTACGCTTATCGGTCTGTACCTTAGGAAACTGTGGGTTTGACTTGCGTAAGGTAAAGGAGCAGTGGTATCTCTCCTACGCGGGTGACTCGCCTCGCTTGTCATTCGCTTGTCGCTTGTCATTCGCCTGCGGTCCGTACTCAAGTGCTTCGCGTCTCGCTTGGCTTCTCGCCTCGCCTGTCACTGGCTCGCTAGTGGTTCGCCTTAGGTGAGTCACTAGCTTGGTTAAGGAGCAGTGGATACACTCCTCGTCAGTGACTCGCGTTGCCCGTTGCTAGCTTTCGCCTACCATTCGCCTTAGGTCGATTCTACGTGACTCACCCTTAGGGTGATTCACTTTGGTTCAAGTGACTCGCTACGCCAGTCACTTAGGGTTTGGTTCGACTTAGGTCGATTATACGTGACTCACCCTTAGGGTGACTCACTTTGGTTCAAGTGACTCGCTACGCCAGTCACTTAAGGTTTGGTTCACGCACGAATGTTATGTGAATAAAGATTGAATTATCTTGTTAGTGTTTAGCCTATTTTTTGGTTTGGCTTGTTCGTCTTTGTTTACCTTGGCGGGTGGTTACTTGATTTTGACTTTGTGCTCTTCGAGTTCAGAGTTTTTGTTGCGACGCCGTGTAGGTGACTCGACTGTCTCTACCTTCGCTTACGTTACGCGTTTTATCGTTACCGTTCGCCATGTACTCCGCCTTCTGCACGAACTGCGGAGGCAGGAAGTCCGCCTCTAAGGATCCGCACTTGTTATGCAGAAAGTGCAAGGACCTTTGCGAAGAGGATTACCGTTGCGACGAGTGCGCTCCTCTCTCCGAATCGGAGTTCCACGCGTACGTTTCCGCCATACGCAAGTCGGTGGCCGATAGGGCTGCGTCACAGAAGCGTACGTCGTCAGCTCAACGTAGGGAGGTGTCTCCCATTCGTCATCCGTCTCCGGTGGAGGATGTTGACATTGTCCTCACGGAACGGGCGGATGAATTCGACAGGGAATCGGACCTGTCCGAACCCGCTGGGGGGTCGAAGTTACGCTCCCCCCCTCCGCCGTCGTGTTCCGGTTCTCGTTCGCGGACTCACCCGTTGTCCCCTCCTTCGCCGGACCATCGGTTGTCTCCGCTTAGACTTAAGGTGGGCGGACCCGCTACGCCCAAGAGCAAGAAGAAGAAGTCCAAGAAGGCTAGGTTCGACAAGGTCGATCCTTCCCTCCTTCTGGCATCCGTCAAGGATATGGTCTCTTCCTTGCTCGATGCGCGTTTGGGTCCGCGGAACTTACCTACTCACACTACGACTACGCGATCGTGTGAGCCCTATGCGGATGACGTACCTCAGGGTGCGCGTTCCTCGTCCGCTAGGGCCTCCGCACCCGCGACTCCTTCGCGTACCCCTCGCACCCCGGAGCGGCGTGTCACGGTGATGTCACCCTTACGTGACTCCTCGCCGGACTCACCGGAACGTGACACCCGCTACGTGGACGTGTCGAACCCTCCGTTCATCAGTATAGAAACGGAGGCGGAGGGTACGGGATCGTCGGAGGATCCTCCAGTGGTTGACGCAATAGCTATGCTATCCGAAGTGGCTTCGTTCGCGGACGTTCCACTTAGCCAAGTCAGCGTGACGGGTCCGCGCACGTCGGCGGCCAGGAGGGCTTCCTTTGGCCCCGATGGCGAGGTACCTCCCGCGCGTCTTGCCCTTCCACCTCATAGGCTTCTTTTGGAGGCCACCGAGGATATGGAGCAAGTCGTATCATCTGCGATGCCCAATCGTTTGCTTCCGCCTTTGGTGGTGCCGGACAAGCGCAGACGGCGTCTGCCCTTGTATCCGGTCCCTTTTCAGCTTGTTCCGCCTCCCCTTGATCAGGGGGCGTCCCGGTTGTTTACCAGCAACCTGCTTCACCGCGTGTCTGAGGCACAGTTCTCTCATCTTGACAGGGAGGCGCGGTCGGTGTTAGGCTTGGGGAACAACGTGGCTTTCACATGTCAGGCGATGCTGGCTTGTGCTAAGCAGGCGGGCATGGAGGCGGGGGACCCGGTGTTGTTCAAAGCGTTTGGTGATGTGGCTGCGGACCTTGCGCAGATCATTTTGTCAGCGTCGCGGATTTCATCGAGTATAACAGTGCTTCGCAGAGACAATTTCCTCTACCGGTCAGGTCTCAACCCAGATCATAAGAACTTCCTTCGACATGCCCCTGCTCACGCTGAAACTCTGTTTGGTGGTCGTATCCCGGAGGTTTTGAGAGCACGACAGGAGGCCCAACAGCAAGACCTCACTAATCGGCTCGTCACGCAGTTGGGAAACGACACCAAAGCGTCCGCAGACCAGTTTTCGTCAGGGGCAAGGCCAGGGCAGTGGCCAACCTTCCCCCAAGAAAGCGAAAACGGACTTTCGGCGGGGAGGTCGTGGCCGTGGATCCACGGGTCAGTCCCCCAAGTCCCCCCGGCCTGGCGCCGGAGGTCGTACCCCGCAAAAGAAGTGGAGGAAGTGACTCGTGGTCACCCCCTCTGCTCCCTCCTCCACTCGTCCCGGTATCGGGTTCGGAGCCTCTGCCTTCAACACTTTCGGTAGTCTCTCTCGTCTCGCCTTGCGTGTTTTCACTTAAGCGTTTTCGTTCTACGTTTTCGTGAGTTTACACTCTGGGTGTTTTTGGAGTAATTAGCTATCAGAAGGGTTGTTTTCCTCCTATGTCAGAACTTCGTTCTTACACTACTCTAAGACTTTGCGTTTCGCGTCGTGAAACGACTGTCATTCACCACGCGCCTGTCAGTAAGTGACCTTACTGTCACTCACCTCGCCCACGTTAGTGTTAACTGATTGAGGGTCAATCTCCTGTCACTCACTTCATCAGCTTACGCGCGTGGGTCAGTGATTGACTATCACTCACGTTGTTACTTCAATATGTACTCTGCCTTCTGCACGAATTGCGGAGGTAGGAAGTCCACTATCAAGGATCCTCACTTGCTGTTTAGGAAGTGTAAGGACTTGTGTGAGAAGGATTTTCGTTGCGACGAGTGCGTGTTGGTGTTTTTGGAGTAATTAAGCTATCGGAAGTGTTGCTTCTTAGTGTCAGGAATTAGTTCTTACACTACCTTATGTAGGTGTTTCGCGTCATTGACTCGTGTGTCATTTAGGGGCGGGATAGCGCAGTGGTTAGCACGTTCGGCTTCGGACCAAAAGGTCCGGGGTTCGAATCCCGCCAGGGGCACGGCAACTTTGTCTGCAGTAGAGAACTGTTCTACACGCAGTTAGGTTTGGCTGCAATGCTACTCTGATTTTCAGCGTAATACCAACCATGGTTCGCTAGTTCCAGCCGCTGCTCGCAGGTTTCACCGCAGGGCATAGCCACATGGCTTTGCGGGCTTTCTCCCTGCCATAATACTAGCAGCCGCGATATAAGTGAAATACTCTTGGAAGCGGCGTTAAACCCCAACTCACTCACTCACTCGTGTGTCATTCACTTCGTCTAGTTTACGCAAGTTAGTGACGCGCCTGTCGCTCATCTGTTAAGTGAATTGAGCGTCACTCACCTGTCACTCACCTGGCCTAGACTACACACGTTAGTGGCTCGTCTGTCACTCGCCTACTAAGTGACTCGACTGTCACTCACCTCGTCTAGATTACACGCGTCAGTGTCTCGTCTGTCACTCACCTACTAAGTGACTCGGCTGTATCTCCTGTCACTCACATCGTCTAGCTTACTCGTGTCAGTGGCTCGTCTGTCACTCACCTGTTAAGTGATTTGAGTTTCACTCACCTCCCCTAGCTTACATGCGTCAGTGAATCGTTGTCAATCACCTGGTAGTGTCTCGAGGGTCTCGTCAGTGACTCGGCTATCAGTCACCTAGTTACTCTACTACCTCGGTGTTTGCGTCACTACGTACTCTGCATTTTGTACATTTGCGGAGGTAGGAAGTCTGTTAGGTCTTGCCTTGTATGAAGTGCAAGGACCTGTGTAACGAGGGTGTCATTCTTTCGTCTTCAGACTTCCTGGAGTATGTTTCGGCCATTCGTAGGTCTGGTACTTCTTCCTGGAAGCGCAGTGGCAACGGAACGTGGCAGTCTTCAGGGGGTTGTGTCTCCTGTTCGGCACCCCTCTGAATCTTTGCATTCTTTCAGTTTGTTAATTAAGAACTGGTTCATTGTCCCATGTTTTGGATTTTGCAACAAGTCTGGAACTGTTACAAAACCCGGCAGCTGTTGAGGCTGGTCTTGCCTCACTCGCCTAGGAGAGCCCAAGGGCTAGATAAGCGAGTGTTGGGGGTGTACCTGAGGTCATTGATGCGTACAAGGCCGCTGACCTGCCTCCTCCTTCGCGTTCCAACCCGCATGAGATCCGTGCAGTGTCAGCCACGATGGCTTACCACTGTAACATCGCGGTCTCGGGCTAGCTCAGTCGGTAGAGCGCGAGACTCCTAGTCTCAGGTCCAGGCTTCGTCCACCTGAGGGGGACTTAGCCATTGTGCTCAACCACCTTCGCTCCGATACGTGAACCGCTCTCCGACGTGCCCCTTCTCCCTCTCACATGCAAGGTTTTTTTTCTGGGGGCTATGGCCTCCGCAGCGCGGATTTCGGAAATCCATGCGTTGCAGGCGGACCTTCTACGTTATGAGGTCAGGGAGGGGGGGATCGACCTCTCTTGAGTTGGCTCCCGACTTTGTCTGTAAGGACCAGGCAGCTTATGAAGCTGACCGTACGTTCTCTATCACGGCTCTGGGTTCTGACTCAGGAGATCTCTCTCTGTGTCCGGTGAGAGCCTTGAGGGTGTACACGCAGCGTACCCGCAGGCTGAGGGATGGCAGGCGTCGTCTGTTTCTTGCCTCACTCACCGAGGAGCACCAAGGAGCTTGATAAGCGAGCGTTGGGGGTGTATCTAAGGTCGGCAGTCATTGATGCGTACAAGGCCGCTGACCTGCCTCCGCCTTCGCGTTCCATCCCTCATGAGATCCGAGCAGTTTCTGCCACAATGGCTTATCACTGCAACATCGCGTTTTCGGATGTCATGGCAGGGTGTTTTTGGCGTTCATCAGAGGTTTTCGCCTACCATTACCTACGAGATGTCTCCACAGCAGATCTTGAAGGCATCTCTAGGCTGGGTCCACAGGTCTTCGCGCAGACGAAGGTGGTCCCCCAACCAGACCAAGAAGGGGTCATCCTTCTTGGACGCTTTTGAGACTTATTGTAAATAAACATGGTTTACATTAATAGCTCTCGTGTCTGTTGGTTTTTTCTTTAACTTCATTTTAACCCCCCCCCTCCCTGTTGGGGTTGGGGGGCGGTGTGTTGATCGGAAGTTGAGTGGCAGGGTTGTCTCTTCGATCCGCTTAGCGGTAGAGATGGTATCTCCCGGGCTGTGCCTTGTCCTCACCACAGGGTGGAGGACTCGTAGGTTAGCTTACACTCAGGGCTAGTCGCTGGTCTCGTCACTACCATGTATCTACTGACCCGCCTCCTTGCGGTGGGATTCTAGGCAAAGTAGGTCTAGTCAACAGATAGGTATTTAAATAATAGTACGTTTTTGATTAAACGTAATTATTTATACTTACCTGTTGACTAGACCTACGCTCTAGGCCCTCCCATCCTCCCCACTTGGTCTGTCTTGCCTTTGGGACTTTCGGAGAGTGATATGAACCGGTAGTGACGTCACGAGACCATCTAGACTTACCGGCCCTTGGATAAGGGATTTTACGCACCCCTCATCCATTCTTCAAGTTCGTCTGTATTAAGGTTGAAATAGCATTACCCCTGGGAGGTAAGGCAAAGTAGGTCTAGTCAACAGGTAAGTATAAATAATTACGTTTAATCAAAAACGTACTATTTTTGTCTTCTCCTGAACGAAATAGCCAAAACATCTGAAATGGTGTGTCCAGACTCCTCAACCATAGGGTATTATGAATTACAGATTGGGTACCTATGGTCCCAAATAATGGTCACAGCGGCCACAACCGTAAAACCTATTTTCTTCTCTTTGAATCAAAATCAGTAGAAAGCTGAAATCATGTGTACAGACGTGTTAGCCAGTAGGGAGAGATTGTGCCTCCTGGTACGCAAATTATAAACCTAAGTTCATGTATTTCTACTGAACTAAAAGCTTGAAAACTTAAATAGTGTACAGATTCCCTTGACAATTAGGATTATAAGTTTTAAGTATGGCAACACTGTTTTCCACCATAAGGGACACATGTGCCATGTCCTAAAACAGTTGTGTGCCTTCTTAGATATGTTGACACCTTGGCGGATTATGAATTGAGGATCTGATTACTGGCCCGAATAATGACCACAGAGGCTAAGACATTTAGAAACATGTAAGCATAATTATCGTCACAACCGGTAATGAGTGACCATGAGTTGCCAAGCTGCAGGGTGAATATAGTCGAGAAAAAGCACTTGCACGTGCATGTTGTCATAGCGACTTTGCTTTTGACAAGATCATAGTCGCAAACATCTCTGTTCTTGCATGTAAAATGCAATAAAGGAAAAGCTGTTAAATGACATCCCAGTCTTGTCGTGCGCACTATTAAGTATGGTAGGTATATTTCAAACTACATTTCATTGTATTGTCGTTATAAGAGCATTATTTCCCCATAACATACTCACGGTTCTTTAACCCTCTAACAACAAATGGTTGATGACTACAGAGTCAATATTGCTCTATTTTACCAGGGACCTTATATAGAGGTGTATATAATGTCCCTGATTTTACTTACATAATGTCGCGTGTGTGTCTATATATATGCATTTTGAAATCTTTTGAATCTCAAGTGGCTGAACCGAGACACCCCCATCCAAGCACTTAATGAAGAAGTGCACTCCCCAATAGCAAAAGCAATATCAACAATATGTAAGTGATCCTATTAATAATTCATTATCAATCATAACAGGAAGCAGAGACCCAAAACGCAAACTGTTTGTAGTCCTCGATGCTTTTGGAATACAATTGTTGTCTTTAAAAAGTAGTGTAACCCAATATTCAATTACTTGGTATAAAAGCATATAACACGTCAACTGAGAGGGCCGACATGGCACTCCGAATAAACACAAACACTCGGTCAACGTGTACGTGCGGATCGTGCAGCTGACGCCAGCACTAAATATACAGAGCACTACAAACGTGTCAACTTGACCTTGTATTACGTACAGCCCATTTTCATTCATTTTCCTTTACGCAAAAACTAAATATACAGAAAGTTAAACATAATTTTAGTGCTCGTTTAAGGGAAATTTCAATCTGGTATTGTTTTTGAGAACGATATTCCAAATTATTGTTTACTTTGTATACACATGATTATAACACAATCAGGGAAACTCGATATCGAAATTAAAACGTAGATAAAACCTAACAGGAACTCGATATCGTAATTATAACGTAGATAATCCGTAAACCTATATGAACGGATTGTTTTACCTTTTTTTACAATCCACTTGAAACATATTACTGTGGGTCGTATTTTGATGACGTTATATTGGACAACTTGATAAAGGATCTATACTCGTCAAAGGTATTGCACCACTCTCTTATAGTTGAGAATCTTTGGAACATTTAGGGTGTAGGGTTAGAGCAAGGGTTCGCAAACTTCGGGAATTGACCCATGCATTGTCTGATGTGTGATGCATTAGATGTCTTTTGGTCATCATGAGACGCCTCGTAGAAAATGTAAAAGGCCATTGGCCCAAAATACAGACATATATAAAAAATATATTGCATGAGATTTACAAAAAACATCCGAATTTTGTATTTTTCTTGCATGATATACAAATAGGCATAAATTATTTATAACATTTATATTTGTTGAAGACATGAGATTAACAAAACTGTGTTGTGACAATGGGGGTTTCATCGGTTTGTAAACAAGTAAAGTGAAAATAAATGTATTTGCATACCTGTTTAAATGGATATGAGATATTTGTTTTTTTAATGGGTCATAAACGTAATGAACATAGTATATATTTCAAATAAGAGTTAATGGCTATGTGATATTCACTACAACGTCAGGATATCGATGTGCGTGTCTTAAGTTTCTTCCTTTCTCACTCACCGAAACCTCCGGCTACAATTATCAGAGCCAGTGCAGTCCAAGAGAAATACACCAAACGTATTTTCGAGCATAACAGTCTTTCCTCAACCTCCCACCACAAGGCATAGCTCACGACAGTCTCAATATCTGGCTTATGTAAGCCTTGGCAATCTTTCCGTTTGTTTGTGTTAGCATAGCGGAGCGCTGCGCTGCGCATTAACTGCATAGTTGGCTCTGCTTCGCTACCACAGAAAAGTTAAGGAAATGTGGCAATGCTTAAATTATTCCATTGAGGGAGACTGGCGCGAGGTTTGCCTTGCGGAGGGAAGGTGGTCTAAGTTATGTTTCTTTCTGAATTGCACATATTCCTATTTGGTTTAAACATATTTTATTCAATAAAAAAAGGATAAGGAACAAGTTCTCCAACTAAACACTCGGAGTAAACTTTCACTTATGATACAATGATGAAATGGACAACCATCTTACTGTCTGTATTCTCAAAAGCACATGAGACCTACAAATCTACCTCTCACACTGAATAGTTCCACGAATAGTTGCACCATTTTCTTCAAATGCGGATAACCGTTTTCTATGGATACCGCATATGGGGCCATGTAATGATATGTTTTACTCCCTATCAACATAACAATATTATGTATGGACTTTAATAACATGGCAAATGTGAGAAACAATAATATGCAAAAAGCGTCCTTTAATATTACCATATCGGTCATGTAAACAGCTTTCAAATGAGCCCAATGTCTAGCACCATTAATAAGGGAAATATATATTATCCCCCATGAAGTGGGATTGGGATATAAGTTTGAGCTCTGTGTCTCCGTTTGACTGACTGAAATAAAGGAGACACCCTATACTTCTCAAGATAGGAAAACCAAATTTGGTGGTCAAAAATGAGAAGTGCACGATTATATTTCTAATTTTGTTTGTCCTTGTTCCGTATTTGGGACCATTTTAAGTGCTGTGATAAAATGTTACGGTAATCAACAACGGCTGTTTGTCTGCTTTCTAACATTCACTTGTATGGGTCTTGAGTGAACTTTCACTAGCCTCGAACAGAGACAAAACAACAGAGGTGAATAAATACTGAACAAAAATAATTAGGAATATTTTGAAATTTTGACATTTTAAATACTGATGTATTTATTACTTTACATACTAATGAAATATTAATCATGAAACATCTAATAACTTATTTTGTCCAGTATTCTTAGTACTTGATCCTCAGAATGCAAAGGTAAAAAAATAATTCAACTTGGTGTTGGCATTGACCTTAATCAATATGGCCTATACACTTGGTGACTTGGAAACTTCTTATTGATATGTTTGTCTTTACATTAGCGATAATGAATACTGTGATACCTGATGAGCTACAGATCCAAACAGGCCCGAAACATCTAATGGGCTTATGGCATCCGTTCATCCATCTGTAAACTTTTCGCATTTTCGACATCTGCTCCAAAACCACTGGCCATAGGTAGCGAAATCTTGTATAGACTCTATAGCCAATGTACATTTCATGACCACAGAGGCCACAACCTAAAAAACTATTTTTGTCTTCTTCTGAACGAAATGGACAAAACATCTGAAATGGCGTGGGTATTATGAATTACAGATTGGGTACCTATGGTCCGATATAATGGTCACAGCGGCCACAACCGTAAAACCTATGTTCTTGTCTTTGAATCAAAATCAGTAGAAAGCTGAAGTCATGTGTAAAGCCGGTAGGGAGAGAGTGTGCCTCCTGGTACGCAAATTATAAACCTAAGTTCATGTATTTCTACAGAACTAAAAGCTTGAAAACTTAAATAGTGTACAGATTCCTTTGCAAATTAGGATTATAAGTTTTAAGTATGGCAACACTGTTTTCCACCATAAGGGACACATGTGCCATGTCCTAAAACAGATGTGTGCCTTCTTAGATATTGTGAGACCTTGGCTGATTATGAATTGAGGATCTGATTGCTGGCCCGAATAATGACCACAGAGGCTAAGACATTTAGAAACATGTAAGCATAATTATCGTCACAACCGGTAATGAGTGACCATGAGTTGCCAAGCTGCAGGGTGAATATAGTCGAGAAAAAGCACTTGCACGTGCATGTTGTCATAGCGACTTTGCTTTTGACAAGATCATAGTCGCAAACATCTCTGTTCTTGTATGTAAAATGCAATAAAGGAAAAGTTGAACTATATGGATATGTATATATCTGTGTGGCTGATATAAATGTATGTATGCAATATAGGCTATAACTGTATGTATGATATAAATGTATGTATGTAAACATGTTTGAATGCTATATATGTATGTATGCCATGTATGTATTTATGTAGGTATGGCTTGTATGTATGTTTATATATATGGCTTGTATGTATGTATGGCTTGTATTTATGTATTTATACATGTGTATGGCTTGTATTTATGTATAGCTTGTATGTATGTATGTATGTATGTATGTATGTATGTGTGTATGTATGTTTGTATGTATGTATGTATGTGTATGGCTTGTATGTGTTGCTTGTATGTGTGTGTCAATTTATTTATTTATTTATTTATTTATTTATTTATTTATTTATTTATTTATTTATTTATTTATTTATTTATTTATTTATTTATTTATTTATTTATTTATTTATTTATTTATTTATTTATCTCATAGGCCTAATGGCAGGGTGCTGTTTTAATATGTCTTTATATTTTTGTATATGTACTATGTAACCTAGCACGTGACACTTTAATAAATAATTTTCTCTCTCTGTTAAATGACATCCCAGTCTTGTCGTGCGCACTATTAAGTATGGTAGGTATATTTGGAACTACATTACATCGTATTGTTGTTATAAGAGCATTATTTCCCCATAACATACGGTTCTTTAACTCTCTAACAACAAATGGTTGATGAACTACAGAGTCATATATATATATATATATATATATATATATATATATATATATACCTGTAACAGTTCTAAGCTATTTTATATATGGCAATTAAGGGATTTTGCCAACAAACTTTACCATTGTATTACTTGAGAACATCTTCAACCCCAGATAATAAATTATGAAAATCCCGATGAGCTAGAACCAATAACTCTTTATTATTCGAATCACAATTATTAATGCATTTTGAAATCTTTTGAATCTCGAGTGGCTGAACCGAGACACCCCACCCCACCCAACCACTTAATGAAGAGGTGCACTCCTCATGATCAATAGCAAAAGCAATGTCAACAATCTGTTAGTGATCCTATTAATAATTCATTATCAATCATACAGAAAGCGGAGACCCAAAAAGCAAACTGTTGGAAGTCCTCAGTGCTTTTGGAATACGATTGTTGTCTTTAAAAAGTAGTGTAACCCAATATTCAATTACTTGGTATATAAGCGTATAACACGTCAACTGAGAGGGCCGACATGGCACTCCGAATAAACACAAACACTCGGTCAACGTGTACGTGCGGATCCTGCAGCTGACGCCAGCACTAAATATACAGAGTACTACACACGTGTCAACTTGACCTTGTATTACGTACAGCCCAATTGGTACGTATGTTTCATTTTCTTTTACGCAAAAACTAAATATACAGAAAGTTAAACATAATTTTAGTGCTCGTTTAAGGGAAATTTCAATCCGGTATTGCTTTTGAGAACGATATTCCAAATTATTGTTTACTTTGTATACACATGATAAACACAATCACAGGAACTCGATATCGTAATTAAAACGTAGATAAAACGTAGGTAAAAAAAACTACACCCTATATGAACGTTTTTTAAAACTTTTTTTTACAATCCACTTGAAACATGTTACTGTGGGTGGTATTTTGATGACGTTATATTGGACAAATTGATAAAGGATCTATACTCGTCAAAGGTATTGCACCACCCTCTTGAAAGTTGAGAATCTTTTTAACATTTAGTTTGTAGGGTTAGAGTAAGGGTTCGCAACCTTTGGGAATTGACCCATGCATTGTCTGATGTGTGATACATTTGATGTATTTTGGTAACCATGAGACGCCGTGTAGTAAAGACGGTCCATCCTCAAATCTGTACACGACTTCTCTCCTAAGAATAAATAATTCTAGAGAGCTCTAAATCTGGAAATGTCAAATGTGATGAATCCAGACTAAGATTTATGAATTTCATTACCCTACTCCCAAAATTAAGGACGTGGAAGGGGTGCAAGTTTAATGTTGTTTATTCCTTTGAAGTGGCAGTAATGCTAGAAAGCACACATTTTGGAAATATGACCTTTAGTGGATGTAGACTAAGATGTGTAAATTTCACTTCCCTACTATTAAAAGTAAGGAATTGGGGTGCAATTTAAACATAAAGGGGGGGGGGGGGGGGGGGGGGGGGGGGTCCAATGTAATACAGTTGGTCTAATCATACCAAACGCGCCATTTATAAGTGACAACCAAAGTAAACATTTAGAATATTAGGCTATGAAAGTACAGTGGCTTGTAACCAGAGCCAAGGGTCAGCATATTGTATAATGATCAGTGTATTCACCTTGCTCGCTGCAGATGCCTGTGTTCCGTGAGTTAGACACATGCAGTCTCTCTAAATAGGTATCATAGCTCGTAGTCCTCCTATCAACAATTAGGTGTTCGGAAAAAAGTCCCGGAAGAAAAGTTTTACATATAGATCGTACATAATACCACATATGGTTACGTTGGCGTTTATCATATACACGTCGACGTGTAGTTGGTTGCGCTTTGAGACGCTTTCTTTTCTTTTACATAATTTACATTTTTCAAATGTCACACGAAATGAAAGTCGTCACAAGTGATGAACTTATTACGTACAGTCACGTCAGAAGACTATATACATGTTTATGTCATACTTACGACAATCATTTCTTGTCATGGCCTGACGTTACTCAGTTGTTATGCAAATTGAAGTAGACTACACACACCCTGACACGAGGTGTAAACCCATCCCCTGTACTCACCTAGTGTTGAGCTTTGATGGCTTTCAACACTCGTCTCCAACTTTTACGTAGATAATTACATGACTTTTCATTTCAGGAATGAAAAACTGAAATTAGCTTAAACCATATCCTCCCGTGTTTGTTTTATACTTATATCTAGTTTGTGACACATATTTTAAACTCTCTGTAGGAATTCCCTCAGTAAATGTTCGCTTAAAATGCACTTGTTTCTATTGCTTGTAGACTTGTAAAATAGGTGCACTTTATTACATGTATTACATTAATTATAATCTCTAAGGTAGAGCTTAATATATATTTTGAACCTTTGAATTCTATGAAAGAAGTAACCTGTTACCTGTATATTGTTAAAGTTCGCAATTTGCCTGATGAAGGGGCAAAGAACAGCCCAGAAACGCTTTACATAAAATAAAGAAGAAATTGAGATCCATAATAAGTTGTCTTATACAAATATGTCATTATACATTGTCAGTTTTAAAAGGAAAAGTTTAAATTTGCCTCTTTTGTATGTTTTACTCCACTGGTGTAAAAATCAAATGAAAATGGACTCTTACATCATTATTTAATATCGAATTATTATTAAAATTACCTACCAGTGTTAAATTTTAAAGAAATACACTTGAAGTATTACAGAACTCTGAATGGCACATTTATAAACATTTCCACTAAATCCAGAGAGTGTAAATCCAACTTTTTTTTTATCTTGGCATTATGAAACCAAACAAAGTGGACAATCGTATTGTTTCCACGACTCGAGCAATGTGGTATAAAGTGTATATAAACTCTTCCAGAAAAGTCAGAAATAAATAATGGAGACAATTTTTAGATGGTGTATACGTAAACCTAAACCACACGACATTGCCAGCTGAGCGCTTGACCACACGATGTTATTTCCATGTGGCCAAGATAAGGGCTTGACCAGACCTCCCAGAACAGAATGCACTCAGTTTTGCGAATATTATCAAATATAAACCTACTTGGATTTGCAAAGAATAAGAAACAACAAAGTTCATATTAATGTTATTTATTTCATCATTTCACACAGGACATGACAGCCTGCGTGTATCAACACGACAAATCGACATGAATGGTATGACGTACAGCTCAACAAACAGCTTATGGACGGACTTGACTCGGAGGGACGGGCGGTCGAGCTGTATATGCTCTATAGGTGGACGGCAATACTTAATGGACGAAGGGCGAACTGACAAATGGCAATACTGACAGGTTTTACATCAATCTATTTATTTGTCGTTATCAACATGAATAGGCATAAGTTTCAAATTCAACATTTTACAAAAATATCGCTTCACATCAGTTATCATATAGTGGAGGTAACGCCGGGACGGCGGGCTGATGGAGTGAGATATGGACATGAAATAGATAGTGAAATCTACATGTGTATATCACCGTAGGTACTCATCGCTCGACACAGACAGGTAACGGGTTGGTACTTACAGTGACGCATACAGATAAACAGAACTGGTAACATACTGTCAAACAAACTTAGGAAAAATCTTAAATGATAATTATCCTGATTCATGCCTCCTCATAAATAAAGTGGCCCTGTAACCAGGATAGTCATCATTTTTTCTCTCAAGCCTGTAAGTATGTTATCATATAAGGGTTTTCTTAAATTTGTCGGTAGTCATATATGTATATATAGTTGAAATCACGTCATACAATGGAAGAACACACCAATGTAATTAACTGAGCAAAACATAAACACTGGCCTTAAATCAAACATTCGTTTAAGTACTTCAAATGTAAAAACATTGAAAATGAAATATGGAATGAAAATGAAATATGGAATGAAATCGTAAAAGAAATGTGGGTAACTAGAAAAGGGCAACAAAATAAACTAGCTAATGCCAGCTGGTATTTCACACGTGCTTGGCAGACATTATCACAGCGAATGGATCACCTATCTCTAGAGGTTTCTAAACTACTGAGTAAGACGAATACCAAATAGGTTTCGGGGTTTCTTGAAAGTCAAACAAATAATTACTGCACCACCACTCGAAAACAAACACACATACGACTTAGTTGTAATCTGGTTTAAACGACGTGGGTTCGAACCCAGAACTTCGAGCCGATCGGGACAAACGTTTGGACATTTAGGTGGTGTGGTATTATTCTCGGTTCGAATCCAACATGATCATAAGTACAATACTCGGAGAGACCAATACACCGGTCGAAATGAGCGTATTAAAGAAGCTTGATCTGATGTGTACTCGTTTCTATATATAACCTTACTTCACGTGATAAGCAACTCATCTTATTTATATATATATAAATATATACTGTATAGATTTACCAATACAATCATTGTACATCTGCCTACCATATACAGACTATGCCATACAATCGTAATCATAAAGGATCTCGATATAGGCTGTACAGAGCGGATCATACCATGGATTAATGGCAATGTCACGCCGGGCTCAGATCTCAGGTATTGAGTAGCGCGGCGAGTGGACGACCGACTTGTCTGGACCGGTCGTCTGTCTTGAGACTTCGCGCTGTGGAGAAACCGCTCTCAGTACACGGGTAAGCAAGTCAGTGAGAGACTGGCCGTGAGGACAGCAATACCTATGTCACAGATACGTATCACAACTGACAGCAATGTACAAGCGGGAAATGAACATGACAAGGCACAGTACGTGGCATGCTGGTTCGCTCGATAGTCGCTATCTACACCTCTCAAACTGTGCCATTCAGGGCGACGTTCAAGAAATACCGCGACAGCATATCCATTTATTTGACCTCGCATGACCTTGCTTACACGCGTGTAACTCTTTATCTAACGCGAAGGTGATAAATCGATATCCAGGTAGCAATCGATTGATAACGCTCTTGGCAAATCAGCCAATATATATCACATATCATTTGTAGACACATGATGCAGACTGACCAATCAATTTATAGAGAATAATGGGTTCGAACACCTCTATATCTCATAGTCCGGATATATCTGCCCCTGCACCAATACACAGCACGGCACCGCACACCCTGAACACTTTCCCCCATACGTTCACATTCGCATCTCTGCAAGGGCTTCATGTAAACTTGCATACTAAACTATACTTAACTATAATTGGTACATTTTAAAATAAGGTTTGGCAAACTTTATACAAAAGTGTTTTAAAGAAATTGTTCAAAGCAATTTAAATATTTTATCTGGAAATTTAATTTAAACGATTCAGCAAATAAAGGCAAACTACTGGAGAAGTATATTGAACTCCAAGGATTAGATTTATAGACCCCGTTCAAATAGTGGCTCGACGTCTTTGTAGTTCAATCATGCATTTATTGGCTGGTTTGACGGGCGGTGTGGAATGTTATCTCATCTGGCTCTATAATAGCCCTGGCGGATTGCGCTTATAAACTACCTAAACTTTGCTCAACTTGATTTATCCTGGCTGTATCAGGCACAAGTACACCCCTTCAAGACATAATGGATTCGTCCTCAACAATACACATACGAAACTTTCAAATGGAGATCATTTGACTATAGGGGTGTTTGATGTAACATACTTTGAAACAAATGGCTAGTTTTAAAAAATGAGGTTAATCATTTGTTTGATTTGAGAATACTGTTGTTGTTTACACAGACGCCACGTGAATATGACGGGTCACTACTAATACTGCTACTGGTGGGTGGAAACTCGTTGTGCGTTCATACTGCATCGACACAATCTTGTAATTTAAAACAACTATAGGGCGATCTGAATTTATTTTCCCTAAATGGGAACGGTAGAAAAATATCACATATCTGATATAAATAAATAAATAAATATTAATATATTATATGGACGGATGAATAATGGACATGGTTGTATATCACACTCACTCAACAAAATGAAATAAATACTAATAGTGGAATCTCTGCAATATACATGTAACAAGTGCACGCTAGCATTGACGTATGAAACAGCCTTGGGAAACATGTACATCCAAATATGGTTTGGCATAGAATTAGCTAACAGTTTCGGGTATAGTTCACATATATCTATAGATTGATATAGACACGATATATGATATTGTGAATGAATGAATTATACCGGAAGTTGTATGTTCGACCATGCTTCCCAGGCGTGGACATGAGTTGATGAATAAATAGAGGCAGTCTCAAGCTGTGAGCAGAGATCGGTGCAATGTACACGCAATGTACACGCAATGTACATGCACCTGATGATAAATAACATGATATGTACATGATCGGCGGGTAGTTCACCATTGCCGGGCCGGCTCTCGTCTTTGGCACTCGTCTGCAATGCATTGTTATACAGACACAAGAAATACTGCAAGCTCACAACTAGCCTTCTTCTTTGGACGTCATTTCACCGTAATCTCACCCAGGCCGAGAGCGACACGAAGTCTATAATGCTGATGTGTATGCTATGAAAGCAAGTCTCATAATAAATTTGGGCTTGGGATGTTTTCAATGTCAAAAAGGTTGTCCACATCAAACGCACTAGCAATGTCTGCAACTGTCTGTCCATCGTCCCACATATAATGATCATCATAGCCTGGTTGATGGACGGGCGTTGACAGTCGACTGTCGTTCCTGTTACCAATGTCAGAAAGACTTCGCCCATTTATACTCTCGTTCCACCACTCTGGCGCTTTGATACCGTGTCCGCTCACAGTCAGGTCTAGGGGCCCGTGGCTCGTGAAGTCCACAGCGAAGTCTGACTCCGCGAACTCCGTTTGGGACAACAACTCATCCAGACCCAGATCATCAGAGTTAGACTCTGAGCTGGGCGGACTCATCGCTATAAGGGGACCAGAGTCTGAATCGTCGTTGATGAGTTGTTCCGTTTTGATCTTGATGCCTGCGATCTCGATGTCCTGGTTGAGGATTGAGGTCCAGTTGAAGTCCCCCTTTAGGGCGGGATCCTCCTCCTCCTCCACATGACCATTGAAGTGGATCACAGAGCCGTTGGTGAACAGCTTGTCCTCCTGGAGCCGCCCACTCACGAACCCAAACGTATCCTCCTCCTTCTTGATCTTCTTGCTGGGTGGGGCTGTGCAGGAGTCTCTGCTCCCCCGGCGCTTCTTGAAGATACCGTTCTCTATCATGTCCGAGTACTCCGGGTTGATCCGCCAGAATCCGCCCTTGCCCGGCTCGTCTTTCCGGCGCGGCACCTTCTCGAAACACTTGTTCAGCGACAGGTTGTGTCGGATTGAGTTCTGAAACCAAAAGAAGAACGTTTAACACTTGGAATCAATCGGGAATCGTATTGTTGAAATAGAAATAAACTCTAACACTCTGACCCTTGGAAACAATCGAGCATCGTAAAAATAGAAATAAACTTAAAAAAGGAAACGTTGATTAAACTGGAGAAATCATGATGATATAAGACATATAAGGAGCAGAGCGTCAATGAACGCTTTGATCAGGAAGAATCAATACACTGCTTATTGGCTGTGTACCGCGGAGGCCCTGGACAAGGCTATTGTATCTATAGTTGATGAAGTGATAGGTAAACAAGCCTCTCCCATAGTTAATATTTAATACAGCATCCGATCAAGGGGCGGGTAAGAACACGGAACAGTAGATACTGCTTATTTCATTCACAACATTGATCTAGATATAACGGCGATATCGACCAGGCAGACTAGCGTGCAGGAGCCGGGGTCTAGGTACATTGGAGATGCCGGGGTTTCATAAAAGACCTATACATCAGCTACAATGGGTATCCATGATATCCGATATCCAGTCATCTTTCCTTTCCAGACGAGCCGGTACAAACAGACGGTTCAACTCGAGGTGACCAAGTCTTTTGTACTGTAGACTATGTACTCTAATTTCTTACACTGTTCTTCGTGTGTGTTTATCACGATATGGCAGATTTTGAAATATGCACAAATAATATCAAGCTGAGTTTTAGTGGGGACATTAATGAGCGATCGCAGGCGTACAGGTGTTAGCATCTGGAGCCTGCGTCATATGATGGTTCAGTGGAACAATAACGTTTAGGTGTGAATTTGTGAAATAGACCTAGATCATTAGGTTATACATGAAAATAGATGGAGAAGTCACGTTGGTAGATATGAAGGTGTAGGTAAGTAAAGAAGGTAGTGTCCTCACCTGCCAACTCGGGTCAGCCATCCTGTAGTACATGAAGTTCTCGGTGATCCAGTTGTAGATGGCGGACAGGGTGATCTTGTTCTTCTTGGTCTCCTTCATGGCCATACAGATGAGAGTTGCGTAAGAGTAGGGCGGCTTCACGTAGGGGTTTGCCTTGTAGTCCACCGACTCGGTGCCGAACCCTAGACAGTTGGGGGCAGGCTCTGCTAGACTGACCCTCTGGTCCATCTTGGGGGGCTGGACACTGGTCACCACACACATATTGTTATTGTTGTTGTTGCTGATGTTCCTGAAGGCCTTGTTGGAGATGTCGTTGGGGCCGGGGCTGGGTGGGGGAGTCGGCGAGGTGATGTTCATGATGTTGAGGTTCTGTAGCCAGCTCAAGCTGGTCAGACTGTCGTCCAGGTTGACCCCGCCCCCGCTACACGAATCCAGGGGGTGCTTGGCGGCCCAGTTCTGCCGAAACTTGGTGGCCAGGTTGTCGCGGGTTAGCATGGGCATTTTGGCCGGGGAGCTCCGCGCGCGTTTCGTGATAAACTTCGTTTTGGCGGTTGGGTGGTAAACGATGAATCTGCAACAATAAAGTAATTGATTAATATTAAAGTCAAATCATTCTTGAGCTTTGGCGAGTAGAAGAGAAATACAAAAGAATAAAGCCAGAAAACATAAATCATCTACCAAAGCACCTACTCTGAACTGTCGTACACTTGTGCAAATATGAGCTATTCGTTAGGAAACAAGTATGGCTTTATGGCAAACGATTTACTGCAAGGCCGAATGCAGGCTTAAGTGTCGCACCACATTGCCCAAAGCTTGGCGAATAATTAGGGCAATCAGTTGAGCAGCAAATTGCGTTACCTGTACAGAGGTATCGATCGAGAATCAATGGATTGGAATAGCCTTCGATCATGTCAATAGCACGAATTGCACTCAGCTCACTTCGTGAAGACTCCACAACATAGGGGAGGAATAGGGGGGTATTGTTGAATCTAATATGTGTAAACTGTTACGTATCTTACATTAAAGGAAATTATAGATTGTTCATTATATCAGAGTATTTGGAGGTAAATATACATTGTAAATCCTGTGAACTGATTATCCGAAGAAGTATTACAGCACAAGGGTGAGATCTCGGATGTTACAACTAGGGCACATGATTGTCTGTGAAATCGATACCAGTGTACGAGCAATCAGCTGATGTAACGCTGAAGATAACTATCTCGCCATCACGCCCCGCGTTTACACGTTGTAGACTAGATTACACCATTCCTAGGACTTCATATTGCAGGTAAACTGATTAACATACACTAGAACAGGTGTACAGCATTAGCAAGAACAGTATACATGACATTGACAACCCGAAATGTACATCTACATCACACTTACATATACCTTACCAATGTCAAACGGAGAGAAGTGATTAGTTCCCGTTGATATTTCAAATCTCTTGATGTACAGCAAGAATAAACATGTAGGTGTTTCAGTACCATGTGAAGAGTTCAATATTCCACCGATGTACATATCCTAGTGTGTATATCTAGCGATATTGACAGCTATGTACAAGCTCTGGCTGTACAGGCCGCCTTGACGCGAGCCGGTCCAAACACGCCTCGACTCCCGTCAAAACATCGCGGGATTTAAATATATTTATTCCCTTGAAACCCCTACGACCTAGGGACATGTATACCATCCAATGTGAGATAGATGAATTCGTTACTTACTTGAAATGAGTTGTTGAGTTGCGACAAGGGTCAGATTGACGGCGTGTCGATTTCACTCGCTGACATAGAGTTTGACGTTCAATCAGCTGGTCAAGCGGTGTGCAGGTAACAGTAACGTATCCAATATACTGCACCTGAACTGGAATCGGCTTCACTCAAACCCAGAGACCAATGTTTGACTTAAGTTATAACACGTTGTTGTTATTTACATGTGTTTTCCTTGATATCTACACGTTTTCCCCGCCGAATAGGGCCCGTGTCACAACTGAGGGTAGAACTAATTGAAGGGGAATAAATACTCCTCGCCTTGAATGATCCCCGGCTTAGCAACAATGTAAACCGGCATAAATACTGCGCTGTGCGCTGATTGGCTGGAGCAGTGTTGATTGGTGCACCAATGGCAGCGCTGTAAACACCACAGTGAAAAATGCATTAAGAGGCACGTTTAGTTGTTGTGTACTTGAACGGCTCTGTCTATTTACATGATATTGAATGATGTAGAATTGTGTCAGGAAATAATGAAATTTAAACAGTCACTTAGTTGACAGAACGTATGTGAAAAGGCGTATTTTTTCTTTTCAGAATACTAACTATATTAGATGCACTCAAATGTCCAACAGAACCAGTACATTTAATTGAATCAATATTAAAAACTGACATCTATTTATGTTTGTGAAAAAAAAATCAATCTGTATGAAAGTGGCAAGACGAGATTTCTTGGTGGTGGGATACGCAAGTATTCCTCTAATTGTAAAAGTGTTTGATTGAACGGAATTGATATCTAAAGCCATGACACACACATTCTTCATTTATTATCGATGTACTTATTGCTTTCATTGGGAGACGAATTTCTCATTTTCAAATAGATCATTTAGAAAAAAAGCTGATATCGATATAATCTCCAAATACAAATGAGCAGAAACGGACACATTGAATGTCTGAAAGATTATGAATATATTCATAAATCCTGGGATTATTTACAAATCTGATAATCGTATTTCCATGTCAGGTCACGTTTCAACGGCACTGACTGGACCGGCCTTATACGACAGGTCGCACGAAAAGATTTATAATGTCAGTTATATAATAGATCGTCTCTTTTTAAGGATTATTTTAGACCAACCTTCACTATACTTAAACCAAGCCTTTTGGATTATTTGGATCATAGGATAATCTCTGTAAGGAAATCAGTCGACTTTCATAAATAACAAGAGCATGCAGGAATCTTAAATATATATATGCATTGGTATATATCCACACCGCTTCCAATATGTCAGGAAAGAGAAACTAATGTACAGTTGATAGAGGAAGAGGAAGTAGAGAAGAAAAATAGTGTATTACGGTGTCAGGTGCTCATATAGGTATAACATTATTAGCATATTAAAACATTCATACATGATATAAAAACATTGCACTTAAAAAGGAAAACATCCGGCCTTTTTGGCTCATTAGACACCGTAATACGTTGATTCATATCAAGATATAAAATGTAAAAGTTAGATGTGAGATATGTGGTAAAATGATGGGTTAAATATGCTGAAGTGGGTGTAAATAGATAGATAATTCTTCATACACAACAAGTCAAGTTGCTTTACAATAGGAATGTTCCCTAACTTCACCACAATGCACGATTTCTGAACAACGATGTAATTTCAGAGCTCTAATTCAATTGCGTGAAAGCAGGGACTCTCTACATAGTCCTTGGTAAGTAACCGAATAGATGTGTTTTAGTTGATATCAAAGTTTAGTTATTCCCTTTACAAAATACAATACCCAAACACAAAACAAAACTTGCTATACATTGACAAGTTGAAAATTCTTCATTATACCATATTACTATTTACGAACTCCTCTTGTGTAAGACCATTGTTAACGCGGGTGTGTTCAGGTCGTGTGGAGAAAACATATAAATGTAAACAGCACTTATTAAAGTAACGGTTCCCTTTCAAAAAGGGAAGTCTTTGAAAGGTATAGTAAGTTGGTCTTTGTGTCGGCTAACGGTCCCGTTTGATCAGTGGTAGAAGTTGAATTGATTTATTTGTTCGCGTCACGAGGTTGGTTGAGTCGTGTCCACAAAAACATGGCTGGGAACAGATATACTAATAACCGTACAGGAACAGATATAAAAATAACCCGGCTATATTGTATATAGGGGAACAGATTTTATGATAACCAGGCTATACTATTCTAGAATTGTTCTTGCTGGTTGAAACTGATGAATTGTTCTTGTTCGTAAGGAACGTATGAATTATTATTGTTCTTCGGGAACTTATGAATTGTTCTTCAGGAACTTATGAATAATTCTTATTCGAAAGGAACGTATGAAATTGTTTTATTCCCAGGTAAGCTAATAACATGGTCATATCTCTGTTAAACTAATAACATGGTGATATTTAAGAGAAGAACTGGTTGCACTCCGTGTATAATGTGACAGATACTCCACCGGTTAATAACGGTATAGTGGTTTCAAGTGACTCAACATGAGTTGTAAATCGTCTTGCTTTAGTTACATACTCAATACAGACTGCTGAACCTTACAGGCCTATAGCATACTGAGTTATGATATGACACCGACTCCATATATTATTATTGAATCATGTGTAGACCGAACTTTTAAAGTACACCTGATTGTCAATATTAAATTCAAATATTTCATAACACTTAAATTGATCACTCTCTGATGTTGTCAATTTCAGAATATGTGTTACCAATGTTTGAAATCTACACACCGCGTGTATGTATGTATGTATAATGACAATAATAGCAGTCGGAGATTGATCTAGTTCCCCCAGTATTATTTATTTATCATCCAAGCTACCTTGAGCACGACATCGCGTGTTTCCCTTGGACAGAAACTCAGTTAATTTCGGCAATCTGTCAGCTTTCTCGGGCACCCGTGGCTTCATCACACACGACTACCCGTCACTTCTCTACCTGTAAACAGACATACATACATACAGACATACAGACATACAGACAGACAGAGATATCATATCCACGGCTTACTAGATAGTACATATAACATTAAAAATATTCATATTCAAATAATGTATAAAGTGTACTACAACCAAGCGTTCAACTACTTATGACAGACACCATAAGTGTCTCATCTATATAGATAATATATTGGTTTAAACATACTTTTATTTCATAAAAGGAATTCTGGATTGGAGAGTAAGGCTTATTATCGATGGAATTCCTTATTCTAGTATGTTATGTTAATATCATCTCGTTATTGGCATCTGTGAAGCAAAATACTTACTATATAGTATTAGTATTACTTACTATAGTATATTACTATTTACTCCGAGAGTATGATCTTATTTCATTAAGCAGGTCAGTTGAATGATGTTTAACCAAAAGGAATCCCATTATAATTGTCATAAGGACTTATGTAAAGTGTTTTGTAACCAGTTTGGGATATATTTTGTTATGATTTAATGATACCGTAAGGTTATTCAATAACTTATTCGATTTATATAACCAAATATAAGAACGACAGATTGATTGTTTGACACAAAACCGCCACTCTTTAAATTAGGGAATGCACGTATGTATTTATTTGTAATTTATAATATTTACTTATAGATCAATATATATATATATATATATATATATATATATATAGATATATCAAGTTTTATTTCTCATGCAGTTTCTCAACTTTCCCCACCACTTGCTGCTACGTTGAGCACTATATTTTGACGCCAAAAAAGACATGTCCTAAATAACATATCAACCCTTTTGTACTTATACCCAATCATAATATATATTTCAAACATATTAAGTGTGTTAGCGCTTTTATCTGTGTTTAGTGTATATGAGCCCAATGTTGGCCGGACAGCGTGTAGCACATGCTATGTACACTGTATGAAATAATATTCTTCTTCTTCTTCCTCTTCTTCTTCTATAATAATAGTCAATATCGATGATGTCGTAATTTGCACTTTATTGTGTATCATATTATGTGTGGGAGCGGTGTTAACATAAGCTATAGAAAGCTTGTTTACCAATCACAATTCATTATGATGAATAAAATATGTTTATAGGGAAAGTAAATGAAGTACCGAGTTGGATCCATCGTAATCAATGTTATATATTATTGATTAGAGCACGCAGTGAAGTTATTCCATGACTGATGTTATTATATACTCCAACAGAAGGCTAATAAAATATTTGTTTAAGGGGAAACGGGAGATGATGACTTTATGAGGTCGAATATGTTGTGTCATGTATGACGTCACTAAGCCAATACCTCTCTCCTCATATTTATGATTATATCTGTATGTATTGTGTGTATATCTGTAGTTTATATATGTACTGGAACGTCAACTCAGCCATGTTCACTCGTGTTTATATGTGACATGTAGATCAAGTGAAATGGACATGCTATAGACAAGGTAAGCTGGACTGAGTGCCGGGTAATAGGTGGACAAACAGAAATATGCAAGTTATATACAAGGTCAATATTGGTGGAGCGCATCACTCATAACGGCCCATTGCATTCGAGTGGAAAGTCTCTCTATTATTGAGTCAACACAGTCCCCTAAGTCATAGACAAGCTAATATTGATACGGGGAATAGACAAGCTGACCTCCTGGTCAAGTTCTGTACGTGATTTAACCACGGACAGGCTAAGATAGGAGTTTCTGGTTACAGCGGAATGCCGGGGTTGTCGATATCAGACTGACAGTTGACGGGAGATGTTTGTGTAGCTGTTCAAGTAGTGTCTTCCATGACGTCCGCACATGCTAGCTGTCACCCATTTTCAAACATGTGCCATACTTGCTTTAACAGTTACTTTATGTTTAATGCGTCCAAAATATTGATATAAATAATGTATATTCTTTTACTACATAATTAACTATCTATTTCTCGTATATTTATTTCACACAATACTTTATTGATATGTAGTGAATTTTATGTTTTATATTACGACTCTCAAAACTGCAACGGAGTGACGAGTATGTTTTTTTCTTTTATTCAAGTCTTTGAGGAGTATTAAGAAGTGGAATACATAATAAATGTAATATTTTGGGATAACAATTTCTTTATTGTGACCATACATGACGTTTCATATCATATGCTTACACTTTCACTATCACAATCCTCCTGATTAAGGAATAAGCATACACTCAAAAACGTCATGTTTTGTTATCTATAGAGGGTATTGCATTTCTTTTATTTTGTTATCAACCAAATTGAATCAAATGAGTTTTATATGTACATTTAGTGGTATACTAATAAACAATATGTCAATATTGGATGCGTTATCTAAATCCAAGATAAACACATGTATAGCTCTGTATAAATCCTTAATTCCAAACTCGGTATTGTTTACAGCACTTTGGAAACAAGAAACACGTAATTGACAGTGATTATATTATTAAATTGAAAAAGCGTGTTTATTACAAACTTTATCACACAACAAACACACCCGTTCAAAACAATCTACTGTAAAATGGCACACAATAGGGTCAACCCGATTTCAGATGGACTGTGATTGCGACCATTGCAATGTCAGCATGACCCAGGTCCTACAGCCCGCTGACGATGCAGGGGGACAATCACGATCCAACATGTTTTCACTGCTGATAGCCCCGGCGTAATCCACTCCCGCTGGATGTAAGACAATGATGTCATAATGACGCTAAGGAGATAAACGCACTGAGCCGTGTAATGTACTAGTTTACTCTGATTGGCCGTGAAAAGACTGTTACAATTTCAACATTAGGTTCACAAAACAAAGGCAAGCAATTAATGTCATTATGTCACATTGTAGGTGGCAAAGTGGATTAACCTAATCGCATTAATCTGTGTAATTAATCCCCGGTGAATTACGGCTCTAGTTCCCGCTCCTGGTTTCATGTTCATAGACGTTTTATTGACATTCCTCGCAACTTATCTAATGATATTATGCTTACAATACGCGATATCTAAGGGTCCTATGAATCATGAACTACCTACATGCAGAAAGTATAAATTTATGTGTTATACACACTTTCTAAATGTCTTTTTATCTATCTGCTTGTGATATAAAAGATATCCTATTCCATATATTAAAAGAAGTAGAATATTTTCATAAAATTGTTTTAAAAAATAACAAGAAAGATTGTTAAAAAGCTATGTTTTTTTAATATCGTAAAACAACACCATGAATCCATGCTAATTGTTACTTTGTGTGAAGTAATAATTAGATACTTAATGATCCTGAAGAAAGCAATTATCATCACATGTTTGTTTTGGATAGTCACAGAGGAGCCGCCCCACACATACACGGCGGCAAAACGTCTCATCATGTACTAATTAACTCACTAATTAGAAAACGCTCTCTTTCTCACAAAACTATATTGTTTAACTCGTGTTTTGTTTGTAAATTGTTTGACGATGTTGTCTTAGTTTTTCAAATCTAATTAAAAAACAAAAATCATCTTCGGTTTAAATCTTTCAAATCAATAAAAGTAAAACAATAGCATTTTTAATTGAATGCGTACGAAGTACGAAATAAAAGAATACGTCTTACTGCAACGTCTTACTGCAACGTAAATTGGGAACAAAGTACTGTAATGTGTTTTAATGGTGTTTACTTCAAGAAATTATAACAGGAAGATTTTCAGGATAAAAACTTCTTAAACTACGTTTCGGAGTATATACTAACTCCTTCACCACATTTCACAAACGTCATTCAAAGACGTCTAGAAATACATGTATATTTTAGAACTCATCTCAGATAATAGGTAAAGACTGTCTAAATTTAGCACCATGAAACAGTCATTCATCTGTATTTATTTTACAAAACTAAGTTTTGAAATGGCAAGTATTTAATAGATATTTCGGTCTGTTTTGATTCTGTAAATGTATGTTATTAAGATAAGCGACAATATTTCGGTGTAAAACCTCTTTTGGAATTTAACAGGCAGATTTGACCACTAACTTGTTTAGGTGATTAATGAGGTATAAGCTGATGAACGCTATTGGCATTTGTTGAAATTTTCTTCGGAAATATTGTATACTCAGATTAAGGATTATGAAGTTATCATTTTTGTCGTTGGCTTCTGTAAATGTATTTTGTTTTGTAAATTCACCATGAAAAAGTTTTTCTATATTTTGAAGCGTCATTCAGATAAGATATTACACCTTGTTTACCACTCCATCTTTAATGACGTAAATATGTTTAAACCATGTAAAGTCTGCAGTCACGGAGTTCAATATTGTATGATTTCCTTTCTCGAGACAAATCCCAACAACTAATTATATGGCGGCGTTTGTTTGACAGAAAACTAAATATTTCACACTGCTACTGATGAAAGTGTTAACGATGCTTACCGTAATCCGCTATCAGATGTGAAGAGACTAGCGGATTAAAGACTCACAGCACACCTTCAGACGGAGGCGCGGCGTCTTTAATCTGAACTCTTCACCTGTAATTACTAGATATAATATCGCACTAATTAGCCCCAATATTGAACCTCAACGGCAAACTATAGACAAACTAAGAAGTAAAATCAATATAGTTTATTTAAGCCTTTTGTTTATCTAAGGCGATTGTTCCCTCGTTAATTTTGGTAAAACAATATTAAGAAGACAAAGATATTTAAGGATGATCAACTTCTTTACTTAACAATGGCTTGATTATCCATAAGTAACACTGAATATTCTATAACACCAACTTCTAGAATGTCCCTAAAACTGTATGAATTTTTACATATATTTATGTATTTTTACATTATCCAACCACAACCACTTCATTCAAATTATTTGACATTTACATATTTATCTACTCACGGTAAATTGTTTATGAAAACGCATTTACGTAAGTATACGTATTTTCGCATGAAAAATTAAAGAAATTGTACTCAACCAGTGTTATTGATTAAAACGGCTGAACATTGAAAAAAGGGAAAATGCATTTGAACTTCCTTTAAATAAAAATGCTGATCTTTTCAAATTCTGATCACGCTCTCTAAGGTTACATGGCAAATGTAACATATTCATATTTTTTCATGTGTTGTTTTATACTTTCTTGGCATGAATTAAAATTTTCTCTCAGAATAAACTCATGTCATGTAAATGCATAGAAAATAGACTTTTACTCCCATATGCAAATAAAGGTGCACGCATGCAAGCATACATATTTCACGTAATTCCAACGTCTCCCTTAAATTATTCGGTTATCAGGTAACATGATGTTTGCTAAACATACTATATTTGAATTACGAAGGCTATTAATTCTCAACAATAACTTTGTTATTACTTAGCATATGATTTTGTTCAACAAGAATGTAAAAAGAAAAAAACGATATCAAGGATCTAAATATTCAGTTTGTTCCTTTAGTTATAATAATCAAATACACAAATACTATATTCGTTTTGAAATGAAAGCGTGACTTTTTTGTACCTCAATATGTTAATCACATACATAAGACTAAAGAAAAAAGCATCTGTTTATTAACCTACTAATTATTTACATATACAAATAATAAGCTATTTGTAAACGTTGTCCAAATATCAATATTATCGACTCAATGTATGACAAAACAACAAATGGATGTTTTGAATTGTTTAATAGCTGTTAATGAGGTTGTTTGTTTGTGTGAATGTAAACTAATTTGTTCTCGCCCCGACTGATGGGCATTGCCATTAACAGTTACATTCATAATCAGTGATTCGATCAAACCCAATGCAGCACACTAATTCAAAACAACCGACAGCGGCAAAGAGCTTTAATCTGTCTGTAAGTATAGACGATGGTGTCGTCAAGTTGCAATCTATACATCACCTAGCCGCCAAAGGGATTAACATATTAACCCAGTAGATTGTTTACACTAATTTTTTGTATTAAGTGTTTTTAATGTGTTACAAACTAAACTAATTGTGATTTTTCAAACGTAATGAATGTTGTCTAATACCTTGTTCGTTGACTCGAGTACTTAACGTGTTTTATTGTGATAAATGTTGATTATGATTAATATAATATCTCAGGTTAATGCTTCCTCGTCATAGACAGACAGACAGACAGATAGTTTATTTGAGTCTCACCTCACATAAATTACAATGTAAAATAGCATAAAAGTGAGTCATCCTTTGAGGGTTATGAGAGACTATAATAAAACAAACATATAAAGATAGAGAGTTAATATAAATACAGAATGTATATGTACACATAAGAGAAAAATCTATCCATATAAAAAATACTTCCCTTTTTTTGTAAAATATAAAAGCAGGTTTTCGCAGTGAAATATACATTGTGTTTAAAAGGTATAACAAATTTATCTTCATCACAGAGCTCTATAAAGTTGGGATAGCTAAAACAGACATGTTCATACAACCTTTCACGCAACTCATCATACACAGGGCAATTTAAAAGCACATGTATTTCATCCTCAACACTCTACGTAACATGCACACATATATCACGTCATATGTTTCATACAATGTAACACCAGTGATTAGTTGCATTGATATGCAGGGGTTAGACAAGGAGGGCACCTCTCCTATTTCTCTCTGCAGTGTACCCAAATTGTATTTGTCTACGACTTTGATCATCTAAATACACATGTCGTATCTATCATCACGTTGGTATTTCTAAAACTCTTTTCTTATTACTCTATGCAGATTATGTATTGTTTTCGCTGACTTCTCTTCTTGTATTGGCAAACGGGGATTTCTTTTTATGAGTATTGTTTAAGCTCAAAAGAGAATCGTTGAGCGGGCCAAAAGAGCAATGTGTGCTTATTTTAGAAACAAAATACGTTAGTTTGATGTTAAAACTGACTCTCAACTTCAATTGTTGATGATCGACCTTGTTCAGCCCAATTCTTTGTTATATGACTCTAAAGTCTGAGACCTGGGAGAAAGGTACTGCATGCTTTAGAAAGGTTTCCATTTGAAAATACATGCTGAAAGTGAACAACCAAGTCCATGAAGGTATGCATGGTATACACAAGTATAGAACAATGGGAAAAAAACCATCAGCTAAAATATATATCATCAGTGATCTATAACTATATGTCTCGGAAATTTATCGGCATTTGTAAGACTGAGAAAGAAAACAATTAGAAATTGTACTTTAAAATTGTTTTTAGAACATTGCGTTAGGTAGAATGTTAGTGATGTTTTATATCACAGGAAATCTGTTTATACCCGAGCTCCTAAGTAAACATGAACATAGATATAGAGCTTTGTGCAGATAAATCAGTCCTCAAAAGAAGTTTGCCTAACTTTTTAACCAAACGCAAAAATATTACATGTTTCTCCATGTTGTACATTTCTTCTAATGGCTAAAGGACAGCAATCACTGTTCTTTAAGGTAGTGAACTGTCATATACTGAGATTCAAAATAAATGGGTAATTATTTATAGAATCTTAATTTTTCTTTCGAAGACTTGATTTTTCACAAACCAGTTACCTAAACGAAACGTAATATATACTGCGAAACATCGTGTATGCTAACAGAAGTTGTTATCCAGAAAATCTTCTTGTTCATATGTATGCCACTTCTAAATGCTCTTCAAAAACCAATTACCAACTCATTACACCAGTAAACTAATATAGTTAAACAATACAGTGCAGCCCGTGGATTCCCGTCGGTGAATCTTCTCCAAGTATTTTCTGACCATTCTCTCAATCTCGGCGACAAAATGCTTCAAAACATTGTCATATATTACCAAATATCTTTATTTGTGTATTAACTTTGGCGCATGTTATGAATATCAATATATTCTTTCCCGGCTCATGTCCTTGACCAATTCAAAACCCTCTTCTGGCCACTGTAAGCCTATTCCTTAAAAAACGTCGATGTTGTAGGAAGTTGTACTCCGACATGGGCTGTAGGAGTAATTGAACATGGCAAGTCTCCATTGACTGATTTCAGTGTGTGTACCATCTCATGCATGCATGCCACACAATGGTATATGTGGACTGTATTGTCAGTGTGTGGAAGCGTTGCGCAGGGAGTTAACTTCTAGATCAATATAACGGTACTAACAGAGCTGAGACGACGGATCTGCAACCTGTTAGTCGCTAGTGCTGCACAAAACATCATCATTAAAGATACTCAAATCGCTAAGTAAGCTTTATTTTTTTTTACCGTGAATTTTTCCATTTGTACACATGCCATAATACATAAGACATAGGAAAGTGAAAGATTCCACTTAAGTTTCTGAAAAGTAATTTCTTGACAAAAATGTAAGATGTCGTAAAAGAATTAAAAATGTACTTTAAAATACTTTAAAACTAGTTTGATAACTAGTTTCAATGTGAATGAAACCATTTCATGTTTGTCGGTACAGCACTGGATGACATGTGACGTATGTTAAAGAGCCACCAAGGATGGTTGTGTTTCAAATACACATTTTTTTGTGGGAAATATACTTATAACGTCAATCGCCAGATAAATCTTTTATCTACAATAAGACATGTGGTAAATAATTTTCATATCAGGACAATGTAATGCAATTTGGTTTCAAAGAGATGTACGCCTTCGAGTTACGCGCGTTAAGGGTATCTGACGTTATATAAACATAATTCCCTTTATTGCATAAAAAGTGCTACACAACAGCAAGCGTTTCCAAAGCGTGGAGGTTCGTCTTTAGCGCAAGTCGCCACAACAACCCACTTGCTGCACGTGCTGCACGTGCTTTTCTTGCAAGTACCCTTGTCATACATTACTGAATGTGACGATTGCTTTATAAACAATGTTTCTAAATGTCCTGAGAATATACAAATTATTGCCTGTTTAATGTACTTTTTATTGAGATAAGACCAGCAAATTCTGACAAATCTTTTCTCTCTCATTAATTATAAAATTCAAGCAAACTACCTAGTTGGATAAAACAATTATTCCAATATATGTAGCAAATACATAATTAAATGAAATGGTAATTAAATAAGCGCCAAAATATTTATTTCAAATTCTTTCATTGCTCATAAACTTTGTTATTCTTTCGTGTCTTTTTATACAGTGTGTGAGTCAGATCACAATGCTTTGCGCTTGAAAATAGACTGGATCTATATTTAGACTGGAAAACCCCTTTACTAATTAGTGCAATTTCTCGGCTTATTTTGGGTTGAAATAATCTGTGAAAAATTAAGTGTATATATTTCACGGAGATAGATTTTTGGCAATGTTCCTAAATGTTCATCAACATCCTTGATGGCTCTTTTAAGTGAGCTTATATGTGGAAATATGACCTTGACATGATATCAGACTATTTCGTAGGAATATTATTATTAAACATTGTATACAAATTTCGCCATAAATGAGTCAATACGGGTGCCATATAGACTCTTCAAACCACCGGAATCCTTTTTCAAAGGTGCACCAATTCCAAACCAATTTTTGTTTTAAAATTTCTCAATTCTTTTATTAAATTATATCAGTATAAAGCTAAGGTTAATCAATGGGATCATTATGACTCTTTTCCCATATGTATCCTAATATCTGAGCATTACTGATGTCTTGTCGTGTACTACATAGAACATCATGCTTGTGCATTGGATCGTTTGTGAAGATGTCATGGAAGCGGTAGAACAACGTACAACGTATAAACTTAGTCATATTCGGAGCTAGACTGAATGAAGCTGTTTCTGTGTTGTCATTTGTTGACTTTATCATTTTCATTTTCATGTACCTTTCATCAAAAACTACTTCTGTGTTCTTGTTGATTTTACTATTTTATATTTCAAATGTTTATATTTTGGAGAGAGTTAAATTTTCTTTCCTTTCAGCCTTAAATTGCTGTATATCCCTCACTGTGCTCAAAGGGTGTGCTTCCATGTACATGTTGTTTCAGGTCACTCGATGACTTAATAATGAACAATAAATTGATTTTCAAAATGAAGTTGAAATCGGTGGTAATGGCAGTAGTTTCAGTAAAATCTGGCATCACAATGGCATCACAATTCTATGATGCTATAAACACAATGACGTCACAATGCTATGACGTCAAGATAAGCGACATCTCCAGAAGACAGTGTTAGATGATACAGGAGCTTTTCATTTCAAGTTTGTGATACCTTTCTTCTCCCACAATTAGTTCTTGTAAATGCTCGAATAATAATCACCAGCAATACGCTGTCTTTGAACTTAATGATGTTCCCTATGTATACTTAGATGTATCATGTTATGTAGATATAATGAAATGATGAAAATACATAAATACTGATGTCCCGGATATAAGCATGATTTGGATTAAAACTATCAAAGTTTTCATAAGATAAACAATAACTGCTGTCTCATGTAAATGAGTCAATAATATTATCAACTCAAACGTCACTGATCAATCGATATGGCAATGGTTAAAGGTTAAAGAAAATGCTGCCTGCGCCAAGGTAAATAGTTATGACGTCATCTTAAAGGTCTCGTGACAAGCGGTGTACATGTTAAATATCAAAGATCTATAACTGACCAATCAAATGTTTGGCTAAGGTTAATTTTTCGGACAAACAGACAGAACGGCATGCACAGACAGACGGACAGGTGACAAATAGTATACATCTCGGATTCAGGGGCAGAAATATCGAGTATATGAATGAAGTTTTAGAATCGGTGAGAACCAGTCACCCTTCTTACATACACGGAATTTCAAGCGGTTCAGTAAAGACAATGGCATTCATCAGACAGACAGACAGACAGACAGGTTTATTCACTATTTAAGGCCGAGTGGCCCAAAGTACAATTGATGTTTCATCATGACAGCTTGAGATCACGTGACACAAAAAATGGTTTTGCTCTGGATTTTAAAATGGAAATGTTTGATAAAAATGGCAACGGATTTTAAGACATCAATATTATTAGAATTAAGTAGATTATACATCGTTTGTAGATTGACATTAACACAATTCGGCGATGACGAATGGAAATAAGAACACGTCCTTTATGACTCAAAATGTTGACATTTTAGCATATTTCCCTTATGTTTCCTTGTGTAAACCCCGGAAGATTGCGCGCTGTACATCCTGGCGTGTAATTGACAACCAACGCTTCAGGGAGCATGATGAATGAATGTCGACAGATCGTGTTACTTTACAGCATGCTTCTGATCCTGGCTTGACTTGCTGGACTCGGGTTACTTGAGAGGGGTACTGCGAGGGGATTTCAGTTGCAAGCCCATGACGTCATTTCCGGTCTCGTATAGTCTCTATACGATGAATGATTCAACCATTAGTGTGTCACGTATAATACTGACATCATTATCGTTTGAAGAGCAGTATCATATTTGAGATCGTGATCAATATGTTTATTTGTGGAACATTAAGAAACATTGGAACATTATCCACACGAATATACACTGATGCTTGTATACAAGGCCGAGAAACAGACTTGCTGCCATATCTCATTTAATACTTTCCATTAAAACCTCATTCGCGCCATCATCAAATGTAGTTATATGCTACTGATATTTCAGGATCCAATAAACAGTAAATGTGGTGTATATAGATTGAGGGACAGCCAGGTAGGACAGGCTCAGTAGAACAAATACAGGTATATATAGGACACGTAGAGACATGGAAATCATGACCAGGTGTAAAACGCCCAGGTAAGGCCGGCTGGGCAGCACAAGTGGATATCTCATCTGCTTGACAGAAATATAACTCCCCTAAACTGGTATCACGCCGGGTTTTGTGGTCAGAAATAATTGCCTTTTTGTATACATAGCGAGACAATAGGTGTATGATGGACACAGAACAAGGTGTAGATCATATCTCTCTTTAGACAAACACTAGATCGGTGATAAACACCTCACTGACACTGCAGTAAATTATACATAACGAAGCGGTGGTTTGAATATGATTCAATGATTAAATGTTTGTTCAAATCGTAACAAATCTTTTCATGAACAAGACACTGGAAAATAACTTCTCATAACATGATATGCGTTTTCTTTGATAATAACTTTTCATTATGACTTATTGATCTAAGCGATGAAATAAATACATTTATCGATCAATGAATACATGGTAAAGTTTGAGTCAGTCAAAATGTCCAAACTGGGTCATATTGTTATAATGTTTCATTAATGAGATGGCGTTCCGATTCAGTTGATGTGTTGATGAAACTGAACAATTATTAAATACCCACCCATGCCACCTAGAGTACGACATCGCGTGTTTCCCTTGGACAGAAACTCAGTTAATTTGGGCAACATAACCAAATATCATATATGATGTAGCATATGTCGAATATCGTATATCATATACCGTTTATTGTGTTGAAATGAGATTAGTGAGGATAGTCCTAACTTTAGATCATCAGACTTATAAGTCAAGATGGGTTTTATTGCATTGGTGGTCCTCTGTCGTCCGTCCGTTCACTTTTGGCTTTTAAACAACTTCTTCGAAACCAGTTGGCAAAGGATGCTCAGTTGTTATTAATAACATCTTTGTTACATGGAGACTAAAGTTTGTTCATACACCCTCAAATATGTATATGGCAGTGTATTTACACTCAACTAGATTTCTTTCCAAGAACTTGTAACGCTAGAAAGATAAAATTTGGAGAATATATTTATTGGATGGACATTAAGATGTAAGTTCATTATCAAACTCCCAAAAATTACGTGCCAGTGGTGAAACTGACAAGTGGTTTACGAAGAGCCTTTCAGCGCGCCTAATTTCATGTCTGTAGCACTTTGTGAAACAGCTACAGGGCTATAGCTGCAGTAGGGACATCACAACAGTACATGACTCGCGGACATCTTAGTTTCAGCAAACCTTACCATAATTACGAAAATAAGAACATGAAATGGATATCTGATATGAAAACACATAAATACACCTTCTTCTCTCGACCAGTGTGTAATTGTCTTGTGTTCACTGAAGCAAATCTAATCATTGTCGTATAACCAAGGATGATTGATAAATAAGTTAATGTATCAGTCCCATGTGCACACACATCACCGCATACCAACACCTAGAGAACTCCACTCTGTGTGTATAGGTGCGGTTCCGTGTGCGTGGGAGTGCGGGCTATGCTTGAGATGGCGGGCAATGCGTGAGAGATGTCACTTTACTTCTTAAGTATCAGAAAATTACATTATACAATTTCACAAACACCCCATTTAAAGGTTACATTAATGCATTTCATAAAATACAATTGCCTTATTGTGAAAGGCAACGAGTGTATTATTGTCGAAGGTTGAACCCATTATGCGCAGTCACATATAAGATTAAGCTACAACTCTATTCAGCGCCCTGTAGGTATGAATGCTAACTGCGTATTTCCGTGAGCTGTCGGCGGCACTGAGAGAAACATGTTTCCCGCCTTGTTGTGAAATGTGTGTCAGTCTGGCCGGTCACGTGACCGATCTCACCTTTTCAATGCCAGCATGTCGAAGTAGCAACTCATTTCTCAACCGAAGCCATTATATTGGAATGTGCAACCTGGATGAGATTGTAAATATTTTACTATCCGATGTCTATATTTCACGAACTGAGTGACACCTCTCCTTGTTCGTGTGTAAATTACCAATGAGTTGAACATGATTTATATGTCAGTTGGGTCTAGTCTACGCGACCTTCATTAGTGCGAGCAAACGTCACTGAACCATGACGCTATTCAATTGAGAGAGACGTCTTCAGTCTTCACAGAACACGGGTCTTTGGGTGTGACGACATATGCGTTAGAAATCGATTTGTTTTAAAGCACTTTCATGCATTGAACTTTTCTTAAGTGCATATCTACAACATATAACTAATTATCCCCTAACTCGATACAACAGTGTTATATTTTTGGGACTAGATTATCTGCAATAGCACAAATTGTAGTGAGATATGAACCAATACCCTAATAGTCAGGCACCATTCACCAGCACATACTCGTATATCCCATATGTAACGTTATATTGTTCACAATCTTAATGGCATGCATTTCTAATGTAAACAGCCACGACGTTTTTAAATCATTGAACTGTTACGCAGTGTATGTCAACAAGTTGTTATAATCATCTCCTTTAACAGATTTTATATATTTTTTTTAATTCGATAAATAGCTTCAATTTGCATTATTTTGTAGAAAATTCAGCCATTTTCTCTGTAGCTGATCAAGTATTACAAAATCCATTATCTCTGAGGTAAAGACGCACATACCAGATAATAAGACATCGCCACAATGATCAAAATATGTCAACACAAAGTTTAATTTTAACACGTTTAGTTTCAACAAGTTAAATTGTATAAACCTTTTATTGTAAGGCAGTGGTAGTAAGTACATTTTAAATATGTGAACTCTATTGTCTATTGGAAGCTTGTACACGTTGTCTACAAGAACAAACGAGCTAAAAATATGACACTCCATAACCGGAAATCTCCAGAAAGAAAACCCCATCCCCCATAATTCCTCCCCGCCACATGGTTATCCCCTAATCTCAAGTCCCGAACTACTCTGCAGCAACTATGGACTCAATGTACACATCTGTGGGACAAGTTGCACTGCCAAATAAACAGGGTCACACTAAGGTCAGCTTTCAATACTTAGGACCCGGCATAATTTGGCTTTGAGAGGCAATACCTGGCTATTGAAAGAAAACGAATAAAACATATATCGCTTAATTGTGGTACTACAGACACACAGTTGGGTGCGTTTGAAAGCTCGCGAACAGATTGTTATGATGATTTTCAACATCTTATCATAGCACCTAAAATAGTTAACCACTTTAAAGGCGCTGTAGCACGTTTTTTGCAAATTTTATTTTTTCAAATTTCTCATTTATAATGATAGTTTATGTCATTTATATTTACTTCAGAGGGTAAAACATCTTATTCCACAAACCAATTATCCGTAGTGGTAATAACGCTGTTGCGTATAAAGCCAAAATTGCATGGCGGCCATTTTATTGTGAACACATTTTATTATTTCGAATGACAAAAAATATTCCCATGGCTTTACGGAACCATATACACTCATTTGTAACTTGATTTTCCAAAGAGAGAAGGGTTTTTTACTTTTGTTGACATTATTTTTCAAATACATTTCATCGACTTATTTGAGCGAAAAAACGTGCTACAGCGCCTTTAAACCGCATCTCTGCCATCCACTTATTTTTTGTGAGTAAGATAATGAAACTTACAAATCTTACATTCATATTCCAGAAATATTCAAACAAATTGAGCCTTCAAGCAATACTCGTTCTTGGGGGAGAAGGGAGGGGTTAGTTTAAAGCTTTTAGGGTTGACATACTCCTCCGCCCTGATTAGAAGGGCTTCGCTCCTTTCATACCAAATCATGAACTCGTTTGATAAAAGGGTGTAAAATGTAAAGTCGTTTAGTATCTTCTATTGGTATAATGATTGAATTTTTCTTCTTCTTACGTAAGAATTGATTCTAAAAAGTAAACATTGTGTACTGTCGATGACAGTGTCGATCCGTTCACACGACCTGACAGGTGAGTACACTTACATATATCTATGTTAATGAAATCGATTCGTGTAATCAATATAATCAAATGAGTAAAATGTTATGGAATTTTAAAGGAATGTTGACCTGATAAGAAAAGTATGATTTAGTGTATTCTCTATTGCAGTTGCTGTACGAACATTTATTTGTCATCGCCTTTGAAAAAGACTCACATGCATATTGTAATATACCTACATGTAATATATTCAAGCGATCACAATACAGTATGAACAATCAGCTGCCTCAATAATAACAAATACAAGATGAGATCTGCACCACATCAACTGTAGACTGAGGGAGAATCGTAATGGAGTTCATCTGGCCACAAGAATTAATCTGACCATACGAGGTCAAATATGTGACTATGTCAAAGATGGGAATCGTTTTTGCTTTTCGAAATGATAAAATGTGGTCACATTAAAATGGCCGCCATGCAATGTTTGCTTTATACGCAACAACTTTATTACCACTGCGGATAATTGCTTTGTGTAATAAGATGTTTTACCCTCTAAAGTAAATAAAGATGACCTAAAGTATCATTATAAATAGAAAATTGGAAAAAGTTAAATTTGCAGAAAAAGTGCTACAGAACTTTACGATAGATAAATAAACTATTCAGCAGCTGTAGATGGTCGAGTACAAGATCTGCAGAAGTTCTGTCACAATATCGACGTTCAGCTGTATGTTTTCTATACCATTGCATCCGCGTTCAGCTCTCCTTCTTTCGTATCGATTATTTTCATTCTAAAGAAAATCATTTCTGTTTGTACCTGTCGACATTACAAGGAAAAACACTATTCAAACAATGACACTAGCGTTATGTGTTATATTGACTATTATAAGAGTAATTTATAGATTAATTTATTTTCTCAAGCATTATAAGAGACTTATTTTAAGTCAATGGCATGTTATGTGTTTGTATTTGAAAACACGTAATATAAGTATAGTCAATTAATTTGTCAATAATTGTTGAAAAAAATATGATATTTCGCCAACCAGTTACTTTCTTATTTTGCATTATAAAACATGTTTTGATGTGTGAAGGTCAACATGGTAACGAAAATGATGTATTCGACATCTGAATGTTATTACGTAGTTTAGGCATAATTACATTGGTTATTTTTTGTAAAACAAATCAGTACCATTACAATTTCAGTCCTAATTTCTAAAAATGTCAACTTGAGTCATTTTTCTGTCACAAAATCTACTTTTCTCATGCCGAGAGTGATTAACTTAGTCAAATTATCGTAACACTCTCATAACATCATATTTTAGTTTTGAAATATTAAGAGGCAACCTCGACACAAGAGTGTGCATAGTTTACGGTCTGTCCATGTCTCACATATACAGTGGATCAATGCCCCCTCACTGCTCCTACTGGGTGTGACTGTATTGATCAATTGCTCCCCTGACGTCCCGACAACTTCAATAGATTCTAAATGTAACGCCACGTTGTGCTGTATTGAATCAGGCAATTACTCATAAGCTTATCTACATATCAAACTTTTCATTCCAAGTAAACCTGAATGAAAATATTTCTTAAAATATATTGCCACAGGCTTGAATATATAAGTTTTAAAATTCCTCAAATAGGACTGCACCGTCGTCACACAATCACCTGAAGCATGACATGGAGTGAATACTGCACCTGACACGCAGGTATAGATAGGTACATATCAGACCTACTCGACCTGGTCATGGGCGAGTACTGCAGGGCATACCGTAGAGCTCCTTAAAGAAGTACATGTATGTATTACTTGTGTATATACCTTCTTTCTAATGATGGCATTCTTCATAAGTCAAATTCAATCCATTAGGTCCACGACAAGTAATATACACTGGCTTTTATTCTTTAATGCAACCCGCCTCGCATTCACCATACATCAACTGAACACTTTCTACAAAACGGTGGTATTTCTCGATTAAAAAATGATTAACTATATGCCAATAACCATTTTATTATCTATTTATTTATACATTAGTTGTATTGAGGATGTCTTTCAACAATAAATTTAATATTTGGGCCAAACTCTCTTTTTATCATATCCTTTTTTAAAGAATTATGGTATGTCATTTATGACTTTTCCACACTGAAAAGTGTGACAGTATCAGTTAGATATGTACCTGATGAACTCCCTCAGCGAACCGAAAAGAAGAGAATATTGGATCACCTTGAACCATTCAAACGTGTCCTCACAACTCACCTTTTTGATAGTGACTTTGCCTAAGCGCCTATGAGCAAATGTGTTGGAACGGTGCTATATAAATACCAAATGTACTTATTTATTTATAATTTCTCTATGTCAGTTTTACACAAATGTTTAGCCAAGCGGCGACAAGATATATGGCTAAATGCAAATGAATTATAATTACAATGTATATGGATCAACTGAAATGTACAAAGATGACGAAGAGAAAGAGACATGTGCATAACATTAAAATTTGATTTAATTAAAATCGTCATTAAATCTTTTAAACTTTTATTGACTTGGAAAAATGAGACCCAACATAAACGTACACATATTATAATGTCAACATAGATACACATAGATTGTCATATCGCCACTGTTACCAAGACGTACACTGCACATGTCTATGTTGTAGATATGAACTCCACACAGAGCTACGAGTTCATCTTGTGTGCATGTCCTTTATATTCACATCTTTTCAAGTGGAAAAAATATGCATTTGAAGTATGGTATAATAGTGGTCAGATGGAAAGATATTTGAATCAATGGAAAAGCTTAAACATAAACAACTACAGGATTGGCTTAAATGTCCACATTAACAACCTCTCTACGGGAATATTAAGTGTAAAGCAATATAATATTCCCTGTATAAAATATCTGAACTATTCACTTCAACCTTATTAAAGGGGCAGTAGCACGTTTTTTCGCTCGAATAAGTTGATGAAATGTATTTGAAAAATAATGTCACCAATAGTACACAACCTTCTTTGTTCGGAAAATCAAGTTTAAAAATGAGTTAACGTGGTTTTGTAAACCCGTGGGAATCGTTTTTGTAATTCGAAATAATAATTGTGTTCACAATAAAATGGCTGCCATGCAATTTTTGCTTTATACGCAACATCGTTATTACCACTACGGATAATTGGTTTGTGTAATAAGATGTTATAACCTCTAAAGTTAATTTAAATGAAATAAACTATCGTTATAAATGGGAATTATGAAAAATTAATGTTTGCACAAAACGTGCTACTGCCCTTTTAATGGGCATCGCTACATACACCAGTCACACCCAAGTCGTTTAAGGAAGTGAAATACAATTAGGAAAAGCAAGATTTCTTTGCGTTGCATTAATGTATCCCATTATAATATTTCCTACACCACGCCTGATGACGCTTATACTATACGAAATGTCGTGTATGTTCTCAATAAAGAAGTTATTGTCCAGAAAAATCTTGTTTTTCCTATTGTCACAGTGGAGTGTTTATACTATTTAGTGAAATTCAGCAGAATTTTGCCTTATAATTAAAATCATTAAACAAGGACATGACTCCGCAAGAATCTCTACTGTAAGTCAAGGACTGTATTCTGAGACTCACAGCAACTCGGCAGGGGGTGACAGGTCTATAAGCGTGGAGTCAGGGTTATTCTACCAGTCCCACACGCCAATTGTCGGGGTCTTGGGCCAGAAATCCCCCGCTCATTGAAGAGACTCCCAACAAGTGCTTGCGCATAGTGTAAAGACTGGAACTGAGAGTCGGGGTGTAGATGTACATGCTACAGCAGAACACCTTATTGTAAGTGGATACTACTGATAGACATGTAGCAGTCGGGTTATCTCTCACATGTTCATTGGTACTGGGGTATCGCTGATTATATCTCACCTCCGTTTACATATCCATTGAGTTCACAGACGAACAAAGCAGGGCTACATGCGATACTAGCATGGGATTAAATGGACGTATTAACGATACTATATGCCGTGCACATGTGGACTGGAAAATAAGTTTTAAAGAAAAATCATAGATTTGCTGGTGGTAAGGTTTTGTAAACCATTGGTTCAGCATATATGTTACATTTTACAACCACGTCAAGAATTCAGTTGAGTTAAACCTAAATACATGTGTGTTACATCACATAACATCGCCAAAAAATTAATTGAATTTAACCTCAGTACATATGTTATATATGTTAAATCACATAACATCATCAAAAATTGAGTTGAGTTTAACCTAAATACGTGTATGTTACATCACATAACATCATCAAAAATTGAGTTGAGTTTAAACTCAATACGTGTATGTTACATCACACAATCACACCCCGCATTCAGTTGAGTTTAACCTCAGTACATGTAGGTTACATCACAACCACACCAAAAATCTAGTTAAGTTTAAACTCAATACATGTATGTTACAATAAAACAACTACACCAAAAATGCTAGTCAATCGCTGCATATACATGATATGTATAACAATTTCAGTGATACTGGAATTAACTTAAACCTGTTAGTCTCGATCCCATTGTACTTTCGGAACATAAGGAAGCAATGACCCTGAAAAGGTGTGTCAACGAAAACTGCATATTTGAAATCGTACAGATTAGGTGAACCTAAGTGAGGTTTCTCACATGCAGCCAGGCTCGATGGTCCATTTAAAGATTTACAGTTCAAAATCATGATCGGTATATCTAATACTGAAATATAAATTTCATTTTTAGTAATCATTTTCTGTGAAAACACTGCTAAATTGTACATAGTTCCCCTGAGGACATTATATAAACTTATACTTACTATTTAATTAATGTATATAGGTCTCATTTTAGCAATATCAAAGTTTTCATGATGATTTGTCTCACAAATTTGAAAATTATCAAATTTGCTTTCAAACGTTAAGGAAAATGGAAAATTATCAAATTTGCAAGAGATACAGATATTATTCTCCTCTTCAACAGTGGTTAGGAAGGAGAGACACCTGTTTTTATGTAAAATAGACAGACAGATAGACAGACAGTCATTTTATTCAGTAAAAGGCTATTGACCCAAAATGCAGATATATATCGTACATGTATTGCATGCAGAATGTGAAAACATGTTACGGAAGCTCATATTTTGGTTGCTTTACGTTTGACAATTTGCGCACAACCATTTAAAATATAAACAATGATAAACAATATAAACAAATCGGCGCTTTGCTACGGTATTATTGGACATTTTACTGATAAGTCTAATAATAAATCAGTTGTTACTTTGTAGATATTCTATCACTGTATATGTTTTAGTATTTTTAAAATAAAATATTATTAAAAATACAACGTTTTTCTCATTTCATACAATGCATAAAAAACAAGATGGCTGATACTGCCGATAGAACTATCACTTTAAGACCTGGTATATGTAGAGGTCCTTGTTTTATGAGGTGGAGACTGTACACGGCTCCATACATCTCAAACGGATACAACAGTGCAAAGGACATTCTTAGAGTTCGGCAGATATTATACAACCGCTTCATCGACTTGTCACCGTGCCTTCAACTGAAGATCTTAGTACCTGATGGAGGAAGATTTCAAACCCTATTTGACATCTTGATCAATCCTATTATTTAAGGTTAGTTTGATATGTCTTGGGGAAAAAAAGAAATATTTTATTGATGTTCCCTATAAAAATGACCTATGTGTCTAAAGTGGTTATAATTCTGTGCACAAATATCCATTTTCAACCATGAAAGTAAACACAATAAACACAAATACACACAATAAACACAAGCAAACACAAGTAAACGCAAGTAAACACAATAAACACAAGCAAACACAAGCAAACACAAGTAAACGCAAGTAAACACAATAAACACAAGTAAACACAATAAACACAAGTAAACACAAATAAACACAATAAACACAAGTAAAAACAAGCAAACACAAGTAAACGCAAGTAAACACAATAAACACAAGTAAACACAATAAACACAAGCAAACACAAGCAAACACAAGTAAACACAAGCAAACACAAGCAAACACAATAAACACAAGTAAACACAAATAAACACAAGCAAACACAAGTAAACACAAGTAAACACAAGTAAACACAATAAACACAAATAAACACAAATAAACACAAGTAAACACAAGCAAACACAATCAAACACAAGTAAACGCAAGTAAACACAAGCAAACACAATAAACACAAGTAAACACAATAAACACAAGTAAACACAAGTAAACACAAGTAAACACAAGTAAACACAAGCAAACACAAGTAAACGCAAGTAAACACAAGCAAACACAAGTAAACACAAGTAAACACAATAAACACAAGTAATCACAAGTAAACACAATAAACACAAGCAAACACAAGTAAACACAATAAACACAAGTAAACACAAGTAAACACAAGCAAACACAAGTAAACGCAAGTAAACGCAAGTAAACGCAAGTAAACACAATAAACACAAGTAAACACAAGAAAATACAAGTAAACACAAGCAAACACAAGCAAACACAAGCAAACACAAGCAAACGCAAGTAAACGCAAGTAAACGCAAGTAAACGCAAGTAAACGCAAGTAAACGCAAGTAAACACCAACACGATAATGAACAGAGTAGGTTCCTGGAACACTCCACCCCAGAGATCACATGTTACTCAAAGTCCCAAATATTTAAACAATTGGTGCGAGATCATTCTCATATAACGCTACTTTCGAGTGGAATTCCCTATGAGTAAATCGTAAGATTCTCCCATCCCTTGCTCTGTTCAAGAAGCACTTTTAACCCTACTGTTAACCTAAGTGATGTGTAATGTACTACTTTGGTACTGTCAGCACACCTCGGAGTGGAGTTAAAGGCGCTGTAGCACGATTTTCTTACTGAAATAAAGTGCTCTCACAAAAATATAAATTAGTGTTACCAATGGCTAGATAATACTCCTGAATCAATAAAACGAATGTACATGGTTCGGTTAAGCCATGCGAGTCCATTTCCCAACGAGTCGCAATTTTAGTGTGTCCATATTAAAATGGCCGCTCGAGGGGTTGTTCAAGTGATCTGACTGATGTGGCGATACCTTAAAACTCAGAGTGGAGTTTTAGATATTGTACAGTGATGGAATGTCAACCATCTTGATGTTTGATCTCGCAAATTACCATGAGACCTACAAACCTACCTCTCACACTGAACAGTTCCACACCACTGTCGCTTTATACGTATCACCATGTTCTTCGAAAACGGATAACTGTTTTCTATGAATATGTGTAAACTTCAATAATAAATGGCAAATATGAGAAATCATATTATGCAAAACCCGTGCTACTGCACTTTAAAACTACTGATACATGTGTATTTTCCCAGCCCTACACGTTTGCAGATTCTAATCTTGTATTATTTTTCTAGCGCATAAAAGTGTTCTTTGGTCATATACAGAAAATTTAAGTTACTGTCAAATTAAAAATGTGAAAGGAATGATAAAATATGACAATCGTTAGATACAAATCAAATCACTTAATACGCAATTAGAAAATGATGAAAACTGGAGTCCCTGGTTCCCCATTGAGATCACCCCTGTAGGGGATGAGGTACGGTAGAAGCTAGGAGCGGCTGTCAGCTATGAGGACACGTCTCCGTGAATACTGCTAGCCCCGGAGGAGAATGATGAGGCTTTTTCACTTCTCTTTGTCTTCTTTCGTTAACTTTCCATCTTACGTCAGACATGTCTATAGTTGATGTGTCCTCACTGACCTTAGAGGACATAACAGCCGATTGAAGACAAATCTAGTACAGATGCTTATTTTAAACAAGGAAACTGTATTTATGATGATGGCCTTCCTATACTCTGAACGAATTCCTTTACTGGGCAATGTATTCTGTTACGATTGATATATATTTGTACAACGGAATAAAGTTTGATTGCTTTCAATGGAATAACGTATGTACACATCTTATAGATGACATACTGTAATAATTGTTTATTTGTTTGTATATGTATATATAAAATCCATGTTTTGATTGTAGGTCTATGTGAGCTTACTGTCAATGCGTGTGTCTTAAGTTTGACATTTGGAATTAAATGATAGTTACATGTATATGTAATCATACGCCCGAGGCCTTTTAAAGATGGAGATAAAAAAAACAGAGAAGCATGCATTTTGTATACAAACCATCAATCTCATTAACAAGACGTTCCTACAGGTGATTGTACACAGAGGTGCTCGGGGTTAGAACATAACATCATAGGCTTGACTGCTACATTTTTAGAGATTAAAATTATACAGCATTGTTGTAATCTAATATATTTTCATCATGCTGTCAGAATGTTAATTTATTGCTACGTTAACTTGTCATTCTAACTTATTTATAAGGTAGTTCATGCATGTATCTCTATTTAAATACTACAGAACATATTATAACATGTTTTATGGCACCTAATGCTTACAAAAGACGATTTTATCATAAAAATATCTCATGGTTTCTCTAGGCTTTGAATATACAGAATACTGACAGTAAGCGTGTCCTAACATCTAATGCATTTCCTTCTAAACATTTAATATCCACATTGATTTGTATAAAAGTTGTCATAATGTTTTAAACAATTATAAGAGCGTGAAAATGTACGTGTACAGAGAAATGAGTCTCGTTGTCTCTCTTGTTCATGGCATTTTTATTACAACGATAATTTCATCAAAATCCATTATCTGCAACCTCCCCCCTTGATGTGCCACATTATCAGGAAAAAATGTGTTTGCGGTCAATCATATAATGTTTAGAAAAACCTTTAATTCAAGAAAGTTTATACATTTCATCAAATATATAAAACATCCCAAAAGAAGACATTATGTATATAACAGGTTTTCTCATTGACAAAACTATAAATTGTAGCAAGAAATGATATGAAATATTGCAAATTAAAAGTAATCTTTGTTCAGATTGTTTTTATTGATCCTATGTTGTAGTTTTTTTAATCCAAAAGAATACATGACTTAAATCAGAATAAGAACATACTATCTGTTTATACATGTAATTGTGTGTCTGGGTCTTACGATAAAAAAAACCCCCAAGAAAACAATCTTCCTCAAAATACAAGATATGACGTTCATAAAAATGTCACAGTAACTAAACACAAATCCATCTACACGAATCAATAAGAAAAGGTTCCATTTTGCAATCAAGTTACGTCTATTTGAAATACACAACTATGCCATGTTATTATGAGAGATAAGGGCGGATCAACAAATCATTTACGAACGACGAATTATCATGATTAATTGACCATTGTACCTTAGTTTTATCATCTTACAGTAATCATAATGGATACGGGATTACTGCCTCAAGGCTGTTTTTAAGTCGCACAGTCTCTACTGACGGAGCCCCCTGTTGTCTGCGGGGTGGGGCAGCTAGAACTACGCTACATTGATATGCATACTCAGCTAACTTGGAGTCCATAGATTGATATTGAAATTCTACTTTTTGGATGTGATATCCATTCAGAAAAAGTCACTGAAAGGTTCATTCTAGGATTTTAGCTACAACGCCCTATCTTCATCTCCGTTTACTGAACAAGCAACTGAAACGTTTGGACATTTTCTAGAGTAAAGCGACTCACAACTTCGCTTACTGAACACGCAACATTGGCTTATTAATTTCTTAAAAATGAAAAATTAAATTGGAAATGTTCTTCAATGACCGAATTCAACTGGCACAGTGTATTTAATGTGTATAGACATGGTCTGAAAGATGTTAAAATGATTTCCAATACAGATTCTTGTAAAACGTCATTTCTACTAAAATGAACTGCTGAAAATGAATCTGATTGACAATGATTTGTGCAGTTTTTGCAGAGAGCAACTGTCATGTTTATTGTGAAACCAAACAATTTTGGAATGATTAGGAACTTTGGATGAATACATGTGTATTTCCAAAAGTAAACAATGGGAAAATATTTAATTTGGTTTGGTACAATATATAAAAATGTATTAATCAACCAAATCATTAAATCTGCCAAAAACACATCAATTTGGCAACTATACAATACTGTTATAAGAAATATATTTTGTAGAAAAATGCATCGCAAAGAAAAACAATGAAATGGAAATGTACTTTCAAAAATGGAATTCACTCATCCCAATCGTCAGCAAGTGAAAGAGTCAACACTGTAATACTATGTAATCACTTCCTATGATATTACTGTATGCTTGTAATGTTTGGCTACTTAAAAATATTTTTTTTAAAACCACCCCAAAAACATTTATTTGCTTATCGACATTTTCTAGATACTTACAACTAATTTACTATGAAGCATTATAGTGTTTTTATTAAATAGGAATGATTTTCTTGTAGGTGAAATGCATTCTATCTTTTATGTTCCAATGTTATTGAGATTTTTTATTTTTTTTAAAAACAACAAAAAACGTTGACATGGCCGTTAAACTTTGGGTGGTTAGAAAACATTTCAAATTGTTCTATATAACTAACTTCCCTGCTGAGGACTTGAGGATAGTCAGTCACCATACATGTGAATTGCTGGTGGAAGTCCCCAACTGCTATGGTAACAAATTAGATTAAAATCGATCAAATGGTTCCCCAGATATTGAATAATCATTTCTGTGGCCTTGAACATAAGCTTCACGGAAATTGACCACTTTTGGTTTATGAGACTAACAGGCTTTGATAATTGAGTATTGGTAAGTTTATACCTCACGCAGCGGAAAGATCTAACAAATTAAATAAAAAGAAACCAAAACATATTGTTCACACCGAACATCCTCCGCGTCTCTCCTTATCCTGTGTTCCCCATAATCGAGGGAGTGAGGGCCAAATGTACAAACTTTGACCCCCTAGGAGCCTTTGGCTTTGACATCATGCGGTAGGTTTGGAGGAGAACTCATATTGTCAAAAGAGAACCAAGGCTTAACGACCCATCCAGCCTGATGAGTTGAAATGCAATTTATGAATTAGGTACGCTGAAATTCATTCAAATATTTCCTGAATTTCAAGTATCTATGTATTAGCTTATTGTTGTATGGAAATAACATCAAGGTAGCAATATAACTGACGTGACACTATCACGTACGATAGTGGTAATCAGAGCTATGCAGTGTTGAGACCTACAGTGGGGACCGGGTCTACCGACTATGCAGCCCCAGGCACTATGTAGAGATAGACGATGTCGCAATGATTTATAGTCTGAATACAGGTTTAAACAATATTATCCTTTGAATCGGCTAGACGTGATATTGTGTGAACTTTAAGTTTTAATGTGATCTCTGGTATTTTTTTATAATTGTTATATTCACATTATATTCGTTAAATTCTATAAACGGGAATTGTTATGGGTTATATTTTTCTTATTGCTGATTACATCTACATTTAAGTTATAAACATCTCATACGTTATGACATGTGGGTTAATTACATGCACGCGTCATGTTCAAGCATATATCATTAATTACTTTTTCTATATGACAGAAAACATAACTAATGTCTTATTATCAGTGTATATGGTCATACGTATCACGTCAATTCTAACTGTTCACCAGATGCCTTACACGTTATCAAAGAAGTTAACTCGTACAAGTATTTCCTTTGACATAAGCGTGTCCCATTTGTGATAGTTTTTACTGTTTTGAACCTTGTTTCTTGTCTACCGAGACGTTCCCTAAACGTTTGACGTGGATGCAAGAGTGTATACAACTTTCTAGAGGAAGAAGTAAACTCGGGGGAGGTGTAGATCTGGTCTACAAGCAGAGAGTGGCAGGGGGCTGTGGGTTGATGGATAAGTCTGTAGACCAGCTCTGTCTTCCCCGTCTATACGTCACAGCTCACTCATTGCTGCATACGTCGGACAGCGCTTTGAATATTCCTTTATCGAGGAAACAATAAACTCATCCTTTCCTAATTTACATACACACTAAAATCGAATTTTCCTCCTGTGTGAGATAAATTTTCAAACTTAAAATACTTAAAATACTCATCCCACTTGATGTAACGTACACTGAATCTGCATATGCGTGTTCGTCTTAAATAGATAGTTGTTGTTATTTCTTTAGCATTTAAAAGAAAAAATACAATTATGACAACTGTTATCAGCTTACTGCTTCGTCTAATTTGTTTTATAAGACAGCATTATATTTAACTATATGACGAAATGATTTAAAGTATATACATTGTAAAGACGTATTCTTCCATCGTTGTAACAAGAAATATGGATTCTTCATTTTTCAAACATGACGAAATGACTATGAAAAAGCAACTGTAAACATATTTTAAAAAAAGATTATCAAATCATCAATTTCAAATTTCAGCAACATGTGTACCACGACGTAAAGCAATCGATAACGATTCTCACTTTTCGAGATAAAGATTAAGCAATATTCGTCTATTTCAGTTACACCTGAGTATTGAAACAATTGAAAACATGATAATTATCGACACAAGTGGTAGGACATTCGGCAGTTTGCCACTAGGGGGCGCAGAGTGACATGTCAGGTAACACAGGTACCACTTGCCTCACCTGGCCGGTGTAGATCGTTACAGGTAGGGGGTTGTACATTACAGAGATGGTCGGCGTCTGTCCCCACATTCCTCGGTGCAGTTTGGGCGTGTCTGTTTCTTCACTATCTTACTAGTGAAAACAGCCGAGCCTAGTATAGGGGACTTTATAGACGGTAAAATATTGCAACATCTTGTAGCGTCTGTCTAAACACATTCGAGTCAGCCATATCGCTGGATTGACAGGGGTTCTCGTAACATGCACTTTTAAAATTATCCATTGAACAATTTTTAAAAATTGTTATATGTAAGATCAACGTTGTGTATATATAAGATATTATATATATGTTCGTAACGTGCTGTCTTCATTGAGTTGCTTTTTCCAGTTTCAACAGAATTCACCTTTACTGAAAGTACATGTTCAGATAGAATTGAACTATTTCGACATTGATTAAATATGTTTTACACGAACAGAAAGAAATTGTAATAGTTTTTATAGCCAGTGTGTCTTCAGCATGAATGTATCTATGGATGAAAATCCACATTTCCTCATTCTCGAGCTTCTTGTTCATTAGAAGAAGTCAGTATTTCAGGGAGTGAACTCTATGATTCGTACAAAGTGACCCGATATCACTTACCCTCATATACTTACTCTCAAAGCTCAAATGTGTTTTACGGATTAAAAACATCTGAAAACATGCCCGAAGGCGTCTGTACTCAGCAGAGGTTAAGACACACAATTTACGGGGTATTCTGCAATTGGCTCTGATTCAGGGCAGCAGTTCATGATCTTTTGAATGCCTCTCTGGGCGTATTAACGGTGCTACAGACATGGCAATGGGCCTGTTTGATTTGATTACAAGACCAATAAGTTAACGTTGCACATCTGATCATGGTCATTGTACATTGCACGTCTATTTTAATAGTACAATGAAATGTACAAATCTTAATCTCTTTCTATCAAAGATGATATTCTCAAAATGATAGCTTTACTGCAGGATTTCTGAAGCTTTGAGTTACAAATTTAAGTCACCATGGAATACAGATGATATTCTGTAACTTTAATTTCCTATGTCGAATTTGTATAGGAAACGAAGTCGTTTAAAGGTTTTATGGATAATACCTGCCACGCTTCATCGATTCTGGAGGAGAGATCGAGAATGTGAAAAGTGAGAAAAAAATGTGACAATGGGCAACGGGCGACGCCTGACGGACCTTATAAGGCCATCAGATTAGCTAAACATGTTTGTTCCCTTAAAAACAAACACATAATAACATTCACATTAACCTGGAGTATTATAAGGTCATTTGGCAACGGTTCGACATGGCAGTTGATAAATCAAGTTAAGTGATATACACAATATGTATCATAATGATGAACTAATAAAGAAATAACGATACTTTAAGACGTAACAATTTCTTATGTCGAACGTCAGTTACATAAAACATTTTTACATACAATTTACTTACATAGATTACAATGTAATAAACATGGATAGTCTTGTCTTAAGAAACATAGATTGTGGATATGTTCAACAGATAAAGAAGGGCAGGGAGACATGTTTTAAGAATAAAACAAGTGTCAGAAATGAAAAGAAAATCAGCGGATTATGTAAAAGAAACATTAAAGTGTCATAAATAGCGATGTTCTCTTGGCCGAATTATGTTGAGGTGTATCTACAGTTAGAAGGCGTCAGTTTGACAGTCGTGTTTTCTCAAAGAAATACCTTTAATCTGTTTGTAATTACATCAACTTCACATTAATGAGGTGTGTGTCAGCCGAGTATGTACAACGCATCACACACGACCTTGTGAGGAGGGGGGACGTTTAGTTTGAGAATATGTAAAGCAGCTTGGGGGCATGTCAGCGGAATGTATACACAGTACCGTCCTGTATACCTCATACTTCCACACACAACTGACTGTATATCCTGCATTGTCGTTGTGCACGTCGATATTAACTATTTAATAAATGCCGTTTGTAATCTTCAGTCAGTTGTTACATTTCCAGTTTTGAAAACTGAAGATTTACCAAATTGTTCTTACTACATGTAAGTGTCTTATCATTCGTTAATTTACATTTTAAAATAAAGTTTTAACAACACCTTCAATCAAATTTTAGACTGAATTATCGAAACAAAAAAATAATAGTTATTTTCGCAACACGAGGGATCTTTACAGGGGTTGTACCGTTACAAGACAACAACGCCGGTGGCTGTGTGAGTGGATGGGATACAGCGGCACGAGGTGGGCGGGCCCGTGTATGATTGACACCTCGTCCTCCACTCTCTGTGTAGTACCCGCACCCTCCCCTGGTTCCCACCATATGACGTACATTGCCCAGTAGTTTCCGCAATCTTCAGGCAATCTCCCTGTAACTGGGACAAACCCATTGCTATTTAAACTGGGGTACAAACACATTTTCACAGACACCAGTGGGTTACAACAAGAAGTTGGTCAGAAACTGTTTTATCATCGAGTGTCTTTTAAAAAACAAAAGTCTCATACAACAAGAGTGAGGTGAAGTAAACCTGAAGATGGAAGGGCTGATGCTTGTAGTATTGTGTAGTCTTGCGGTGATGCTACCTGCCATAGAGGCCAAAAACTTCACAATTGAGATAGAAGCCTTACCCCAGAAGGGAGAATCTATATTCCGGACCGCAGCGTCCCAGAACCGCTCCGTCCCCTTTAAGACAAGTGACACACTACGGGCAGACTTCTGTCTCCGTCGGACGACAAACGTGACTCTGACCCAGGTCCGCTTCTCCAACGACGGCCTAGCGGACACGGTGACTATCAACCTCGATGGAGATCTACTCGGTAGTTTCTCTACCATGAGCAACTCTAACGGAGGCGCCAACTGGAACGTCTACAACTCTACTGGACAGATCGGCTCCACCATGGAGCTGTCCCCAGCTCGGCACTCCCTGCACTTCTCCTTCTTGACCGACACATACGGAGTGGAGTTGGACTTATTCGTGCTCTCTGTCGCTGATGAAACTCTTGACGGAGACTTTTTGAGGTGTATGGCGGTATGTGACTCTGACATCGAGTTGTCGGAGATTCAGGCGCGTGATGACATCCCTTCCGGGGAACTCAGACAGGCGAGTCGGACGACGTTCTGTGTGAAGGATAGAAACATCAACTACAACTTGTTCCACGAGACCCTGGTCGAGTACCGAGTGACAGCCAGTCTTCCCCGGTACAATACTCTACTGAATGACGACATGTCAGAGAACTTCGGCTGTGAAGAAGAAACTGACGTGCTGTGGGAATTCACGGACTTCAACGTCTCGTCAAGCGAGCCTCAACAGACTGCGAACAACGCCAAACTTACCTTCGGGGGAAGCAACACATCCCGTCAGATAACTGCTAACTTCACCTTGCCAAGAGACGACGTGCCCACACAACAGGCGGACGTGGACGTTGCAACAATCTTGACTATATCGTTCAAAGATCCCGTGCCAAGTTATTCAATTGCCGTAAGGCACAGCTCAAGAGACGGCGAGAAGACGGTGTCAGTAACCGGCACGACCACAGCAAACCGAGTGTCGTGGAATCTGGAGGCTCTGACGTGGATACCAGACGTGTACAACAACGTCACGTTCACCGTCACCGTGGATGCTGGAGCAACTCTCACAGTGAATACTTTCAAACTGGAGCGAAAAGCGAAAGCTGCGGATGAGAACATTACTCTCCACCAGGACCAGAGGACGATCGTGGTGGCGGTGAGAGAGGACCAGACCTGGCTCGCGGGACAGTACCGTGGGATGGCGGTCAGGCTCCTGCAGAACACAACCAACGTCCTCTTCAACATCACCAGAATCACTGTGTACAAGGTCAACAGGTTCACGGGCGGTTTCAACGAGGTGCTACAGTTGGGTCAGGATGGAGAGGTCAGGATCAAGCCCATGGTGCCGTACGGCGCCAACTCAATTCCTTATGGGACCTCCTTCATCATGGGTCAGTACAACGCCTCCGCGTCGCGACCAGCTGCCCTCATCTCTTCCGTGATAGTCGACCCATTGTCTCTCGTCTTCCTTGTCGGTTACGATAATAATAACACAGCACAACTAGAAATAAACTCCATAGAGGAAACAGATCTAGAGATGCACGTGACCAAAGCCAATTACACAAAGGACCGCAGCAAATACCCGCTTGCCGGAATCAGATCAACCTGGGTTTCTGATGGGAACTCAGACCTGGATAAAGTGAGTGCAAACCAGAACTCTGCGCGGAGTCCTGTGGACGACTGGACGAAACTTTACGGCACCGCCTTCTCCTTCTTCCGTCAGTGCGTCTCACACCACCATACCCAGGCCCCGGACCTCGTCCTCGAGCTACTAGCGGGTGTTGAGAGCGCCGAGGACGAGGACGATGAATAGAGGTTACTTGAGATCCTACCTGAACTGACTAAACTGTGCAGGGAAGCTTTGTGGGTGTGTCTCGTACTGTCATACTGGTCGGCTCTCAAAATCCACTGGGACATCTCATCAACTCACTGAGTTGCTTTTCCTTTAACAGCACTAACAAACTGACATCACTGTATACCTGTGGTGGGAAGCGGCATCGAAATCCATATATGTTTTCATCCATATTTATTTTCAATGAAATCTACGTAGAGACACGGGTCATCGTCGGAGTTTTTACATTGACCCAAGTTGTGTACACGTTACCTTTTTACTTGAACTATTCCTAATGACGTCGTTGTGCTGAAAACTGATTTAAAGTATAGCCAAGTAATTCAAGTCTACCGTGACAATGTCCCGTTCCTCTCCAAGGAAACCGTGACAATGTCCCGTTCTTCTTCTCCAAGTAAACCGTGACAATGTCCCGTTCTTATCCAAGTAAACCGTGACAATGTCCCGTTTTTCTCCAAGTAAACCGTGACAATGTCCCGTTCTTCTCCAAGTAAACCGTGACAATGTCCCGTTCTTCTCCAAGTAAACCGTGACAATGTCCCGTTCTTATCCAAGTAAACGTAGACAATGTCCCGTTCTTATCCAAGTAAACCGTGACAATGTCCCGTTCTTCTCCAAGTAAACCGTGACAATGTCCCGTTCTTCTCCAAGTAAACCGTGACATTGTCCCGTTCTTATCCAAGTAAACGTAGACAATGTCCCGTTCTTTTTCAAGTAAACCGTGACAATGTCCCGTTCTTCTTCTCCAAGTAAACCGTGACAATATCCCGTTCTTCTCCAAGTAAACCGTGACAGTGTCCCGTTCCTCTCCAAGTAAACCGTGACATTGTCCCGTTCTTATCCAAGTAAACGTAGACAATGTCCCGTTCTTCTCCAAGTAAACCGTGACAGTGTCCCGTTCCTCTCCAAGTAAACCGTGACAATGTCACGTTCTTCTCCAAGTAAACCGTGACATTGTCCCGTTCTTCTCCAAGGAAACCGTGACAATGTCCCGTTCTTCTCCAAGGAAACCGTGACAATGTCCCGTTCTTCTCCAAGGAAACCTTGACAATGTCCCGTCTTCTCCAAGGAAACCTGACAATTTCCCGTTCTTCTCATAGTAAACCGTGACATTGTCCCGTTCTTATCCAAGTAAACCGTGACATTGTCCCGTTCTTCTCCAAGTAAACCGTGACAATTTCCCGTTCCTCTCCAAGTAAACCGTGACAATGTCCCGTTCTTATCCATGTAAACCTAGACAATGTCCCGTTCTTCTCCAAGGAAACCGTGACAATGTCCCGTTCTTCTTCTCATAGTAAACCGTGACATTGTCCCGTTCTTATCCAAGTAAACCGTGATATTGTCCCGTTCCTCTCCAAGTAAACCGTGACAATGTCCCGTTCTTCTCCAAGGAAACCGTGACAATGTCCCGTTCTTCTCCAAGTAAACCGTGACAATGTCCCGTTCTTCTCCAAGTAAATCGTGACAATGTCCCGTTCTTCTCCAAGGAAACCGTGACAATGTCCGTTCTTCTCCAAGGAAACCGTGACAATGTCCCGTTCTACTCCAAGGAAACCGTGACAATGTCCCGTTCTTCTCCAAGGAAACCTTGACAATGTCCCGTCTTCTCCAAGAAAACCTGACAATGTCCCGTTCTTCTCATAGTAAACCGTGACATTGTCCCGTTCTTATCCAAGTAAACCGTGACATTGTCCCGTTCTTCTCCAAGTAAACCGTGACAATTTCCCGTTCCTCTCCAAGTAAACCGTGACAATGTCCCGTTCTTATCCATGTAAACCTAGACAATGTCCCGTTCTTCTCCAAGGAAACCGTGACAATGTCCCGTTCTTCTTCTCATAGTAAACCGTGACATTGTCCCGTTCTTATCCAAGTAAACCGTGATATTGTCCCGTTCCTCTCCAAGTAAACCGTGACAATGTCCCGTTCTTCTCCAAGGAAACCGTGACAATGTCCCGTTCTTCTCCAAGTAAACCGTGACAATGTCCCGTTCTTCTCCAAGTAAATCGTGACAATGTCCCGTTCCTCTCCAAGTAAACCGTGACAATGTCCCGTTCTTCTCCAAGTAAACCGTGACAATGTCCCGTTCTTCTCCAAGGAAACCTAGACAATGTCCCGTTCTTCTCCAAGGAAACCGTGACAATGTCCCGTTCTTCTTCTCATAGTAAACCGTGACATTGTCCCGTTCTTATCCAAGTAAACCGTGACAATGTCCCGTTCTTCTCCAAGTAAACCTAGACAATGTCCCGTTCTTCTCCAAGGAAACCGTGACAATGTCCCGTTCTTCTTCTCATAGTAAACCGTGACATTGTCCCGTTCTTATCCAAGTAAACCGTGATATTGTCCCGTTCTTCTCCAAGTAAACTGTGACAATGTCCCGTTCTTCTCCAAGTAAACCGTGACAATGTCCCGTTCTTCTCCAAGTAAACCGTGACAGTGTCCCGTTCTTCTCCAAGTAAACCGTGACAATGTCCCGTTCTTATCCAAGTAAACCGTGACAATGTCCCGTTCTTCTCCAAGTAAACCGTGACAATGTCCCGTTCTTATCCAAGTAAACCGTGACATTGTCCCGTTCCTCTCCAAGTAAACCGTGACAATGTCCCGTTCTTCTCCAAGTAAACCGTGACAATGTCCCGTTCTTCTCCAAGTAAATCGTGACAATGTCCCGTTCTTCTCCAAGTAAACCGTGACAATGTCCCGTTCTTCTCCAAGTAAATCGTGACAATGTCCCGTTCCTCTCCAAGTAAACCGTGACAATGACCCGTTCTTATCCAAGTCTACCGTGACAATGTCCAGGACATATACCTCAATTGGTCAGGTTTTGTTTTATATGTTTATTTATCATTTTATACACTGTGATTGGACATCGTTAATAAAATTTGGGCAAATGTTGATGTGTTATTGATAATAAAACGTGGGTAATTTGTTTATAGTATAATGTCATTCCGCCATTACAGTTGTTAAGATACAGAACTCATTTTCATTTGAACAGATGCAAGTATAGCAATGTTGCCTATTTCAATGAAGATTGAAGATTGTCGTTATGAACTACCGGGCAACAGGACATATTTTTTCCAGAGTCAAATACATATACAAAATACTGCTACCAGATAAAGTTAGATTTTGAATGTCTTTGATAATTGTGTTTCGTAAAGAAATATAGATCTTCGAGATGATATAAAAATGTATTTTATGTCTGTTCAAACACACATTGGGTGCTGAAATTTCTTTTACAAGATTGCGTTGGACAAAATGTTTTTGATTCAAGTAAACAACTAATTGAATAAAATCTGTTGTCAACAAACATGTTAGTATCTACTTGGACTTCATAGAACATGTCAAAATGTAACCGTCCCGTTCCATTCTCTTCGTTCGTTTTAGTTAAGGAGATTCCAAAATACCAATGCTTTTAAAAGCCAGTTTTCATAAAAAAAATAAACAGATAATGTAAAATAACGAATTCATTTTAGCTCTGGAGAGTTAATGTAATTTTATAGTCCGGCAGTAGCTATCATTGGTGGATCAACGTATATTTTTGTTGGATCGTTTCTCTCGTCATGTAGTTTAGTTTACACTGCAAGAGGTATCAATACAGCGTATGTAGACCCCTTGTGGGGACGTCACAGAGAATTATTGAAAGCTGTTACAATAATATAAAATTAAGGAGAACAGTTCACATATCAATATACATTGATAGGTTGTGATTGAAATTACACCGAAGTCAGCCGCAGATATGTATGTCCGATTAAAAGAGCAAAGTAAACCTTTAGATTTGCATTAGGGTGCTTTTTTCGCTCGTGATAGATCTGTTTAACAACGTTTTAACACTAGTACACGATGAAACAAAATAAAAAATTTAAGATATTCCTCAACATTAATTGCAACTTAAACTGTAGGCTGCAGTTTGAGTGAATTTCAGTTATTCAGGCCCAATCTTGAACCCGATGGAATGGGTTTTTTAAAATTTTGAGGTACATTCGATGTGGAAAATATCGTGTCATATCCTCTGGCATTCGAAATACCTTGTATCTGCACATATCGTGACGGCAGTTTAGGGAGACCCAGAGACAATCCACACGAATCCTGCTGGAGTGCACCCAAACCGACAGTATCGCAACACTACACATTATAACAGAATATAAGATACCCACGACAATAAATCACAGGCGGTCAATGGGATCGACAGCGTGCTTTATGAGACAGTAAAACATGCTCGTGATTTTAGACGTCAGTTTGAGCGTCGCTTAGCAAATGACGTCACATGTTACGTCACTTTGATTGTTCAATGCTAGTGAATGTGTTCTACGACGGGAGACATTAATATTTTCAAAAAAAAATAATATATACAGACGACATAATATCTGCACAGCTTTTATATAAAAGCGAGTAACTGTTTAAGGGCATCTCATATAAGAAATAGAAGACTCGTTGTTGTGCTTTATCGTAGAATAAAACATAGCAGAGAGCATAAAACACTCAGGGCTGCGCCCTTCGTGTTTTATGCTCCCTGCTATGTTTTATTCAACGATAAAGCACGCCAACTCGTCTTCTATTTCTTAAATAAACATTACTAAAAACACTCCAACTGTTCAAGTCCGGGAGGAGGTTCGATCTTATAACAAATATTGAATCCGGGTAATTCTGGTAAATTATTGTCCATATTAAAACACGATGTTTCCTTCGCTTTCGCGAGGCAAAAATCCACTAATCTACACCCGGGGACCAAATGTTCGCCCCACTCTAGCATTTTCCATAGACTTACAGGTTAATTAACCGTTGCAAGAATAATTTTCATAACAAGAGAATTAGTGAGCAAAGCTCACTTATGATACCCCCGCTTTTACATTAACATTGGTCAAAGAGAAATGTTTGAAAATAGCAAAAGGGCATCAATGTTTAAACTTTTGTATGAAAAGACCATAACATATATTATTAAAGCAGAGTAAGTATTACACCTCTAAGCATGTTTTAGAAGTAAAAGTCAAAGTGGTTTCGTAACATTTGAACAACTAGAAGAGCGTTTGCAGGACACCGCAAAAGCAGAGCAGCTCCGAAACTTTGGGTCTCGCCTTTCCCTGTTCCGCCTTCTCCTCAGCATGAATAAAATGGGATTTTTTTTGGACCAAAATTTGTTCATTGTTCAAGTTATTCTAACAAGTTGAATCATCACTGGGGTCACTTTTCACAAGTTTGTTCTTAAAACCTATTTCTGATTTCAAAATTGGATCAAAGGATTAACATGGCCTGAAACAATATCTCATGACCTTGACCTTGACCTTGACCTTCGAGGTCACACCATCACTGATTACTTTTCATTGTGTATAACAATCATGCAATGACTCAAAGTGTTCATTGTTAACATAAGGCATATTCACAATAGCATGCTTATGTTGTGACCTTGCTGTGACCTTGACCTTTGACAGATTTTAGCGAAAACTTTTTCAAATCTTGGTCTATCTCCATAGTTGATATATACCAAATAAGAGCCTGACAGCACAAAAACGTTTGAAGTTATCATGTTTACAAGGATTATTGTAGTAATTAAAGCACTCATGACCTTGACCTTTGACCTTGAATGTGAACATGTCAAAATCATTTACCAGATTTATAAGAAAGAAGCTATGTATATGAGGTGTTAATACCTTCTTGGAAACAAGTAGTATTTGAGTTATGAGCGGAACCAAAAGTGTGACCATAGACGCGCACACAAAGACGCTTAAAAGTGGAAAATCTGAAAAAATAATCATGGAATCTGAGGGAAACATAGAAAAGGCACATCTAGGGACCATAAAGTGTACATGTATAAAGTTTCATAACAATTGAACAAGTAGTATTTGAGTTATGAGCGGAACCAAAAGTGTAAGCATAGACGCGCACACAAAGACGCTTAAAAGTGGAAAATCTGAAAAAATAATCATGGAATCTGAGTGAAACATAGAAAAGGCACATCTAGGGACCATAAAGTGTACATGTATAAAGTTTCATAACAATTGAACAAGTAGTATTTGAGTTATGAGCGGAACCAAAAGTGTTCCGGACGGACGGACGGACAGAAGGACGGATGGACGGACGGACGGACGGACGCGCTGAGCGCTATATACCCCCGACTACTTCGTAGCGGGGGTATAATTAAAATGTATGTAAAATGGTTATAAAATATATATCAAAAGACTCGAAATCACCTCAGCTACAAACACATAATTTTCATGTTAGTTTCCGTTAAGTGTCAAGAAAATTGTCTTCATATAAGCAAAGCATATACATCATATGTCAATAATTTAACATGGCGGCCAATGGGACATTGGTACATGAACGTGTATATACGTTCTTCAGTCGGATGTCAATTGATGAATGATCAACATAAAGATGAACGAAATTACAAATGCACAACTAACATATTTTCAAAGATGTTTGTTAAATTTTACAACAATTTGACTTAAACTTAAATTATGAAAATTATTCTTGCAAAGCTTAATTAACATGTAAGTCTATGGGAAAAGCAAGGGTGGGGAAGAACTTTTGACCCCAGACTGTACTAACTCAGCCACACCACTGTAATTGACCGAGGAATAGAAGGGAGATGGACGATATGGCGAGTCACCAGCAACTTCTGCCGGCGGGAAAAGCCCTTGCGACTGACGCTGGTCTTATTCCTACTTACTCATTCTCAAGAACTAAAGCTTTAGAGAGCTGACATCTTTGCTCAAGTACCTTGGCCGAGTTATAAATTGCAGAACTGTGGTGTCTTTGTGACCTCAAATAAGAGTAACAAGTACAACTCACTCAAGACTTAGTTTTTCTTCTTCAAACATACGTACTAGAATCTTTGGTCAAAGAGGATTATAGGTATGGCAACTCCAGAGCATCAGGAACCATAACCGTGAAACCATTTTTTAATTTTCTTGTGTGTGTCAACTTATCACTTTTTAGACTTCTTCTCAAGTACCACTGGCACAAGAGCTGAAATCTTGTGTACAGACCTTTTAGTTTATCTGGGTTATGATTTATAGTTTTGGTGACCTTGCTCCTAATATAGAGGCCAAGCCTTGCAAACTTATTTTTGTTTTCTCCAAAACAGAAACCAGCCCATGTGAGTTATTACGTTGTATATAGACTGCTTGTGCATGGGAGATGGGGATAAGGATACTGTCACGGTGGCTATGGCACAGGAACTCGATATCGTACTTACGTAGATAAAACGTAGGTAAAAAAAACCTACACCCTATATAACATAGAGTATTATACAATTATTGACTGGTGATGAGGTCAATACCTGTTTTTATGGACCCAAGAAAACAATATTGACCAAGGACGAAGTCTGTGGTCAATATTGTTTTCTTGGGTCCATAAAAACAGATGATATTCCCGAAATCTTGCTTCCTTACATTACTGGTTTCTAAAAGAGTAGTCACATGAAGATTTGTAGAATACACTCTGCCACAACTATGTCTGAAGAGTGGATCAAGACCAAATAGATAAACTTATGTCTCCATGTTACAAATATGATATTCTGAAATATGAGCTTCTTTTGCATATTGGTTTTGGAGAAAAAGTTACTGTTTTTTAGGGATATTTGAAAGGAGGAAGTCAGGATAAAATTTTCAAACTTTGATCCCCTAGATGCAAGGTACCTTCCAAACATTTCAGTTTTTTTGGTGCATCGGTTCTGGAGGAGTAAAAATGTTAAATGTTAATGGATGACAGCCAATGACGAAAGTCCATTTGGCCTTATAAAGCCTGCAGGGCTAAAAATGGGTGAATATCAATTATTTGATGTGTTCAGAGTAAAACTGGCATCACTCAGCTAAATCATTACATATTCACAGAACAAACAATAATAATTCTTGTCAGTTTTATTATTATCATATCACATCATAATAATTGTAAAATTAAAATCTAAAGAACAAATGTATGTACATAGGGAATGCTAAACGTTGGAACTGCTATGTACAAATGCATAGCTCAAGTGATGTTCACCTTGATGAGTCAAGGAATGTACAGGATGCAACACCTCTAGCTAGAAGCTGATTGTATATGAGAGGGCTGTAACCGCTAGGGTGCACGAGGTGTGAGATACAGTTCTAGTTTACACACATTAAATATAGCATAGACAGGTGCTCTCACAGCAACTCCCACTATACTCACAATCAGACATCCTGTCACACCAAGGCCATTACAGCAATTAACTACTATATTATATTTTTAGTGGGAACATATAGCATTCATCAGTAAGACTAAATTACATATCTTCTTATTCTTCTCAGTTAAAAACACTTTTTATCATTGACATGTAAAAAAATAGGCTGCTGAGATTTGTAAAATAAATAGACCATTTCACATTGAATACCATGTATATCTCATCTTCTGAAGTATAAATCATGTATTATTTTTACACTTGTGATGGCACCACTTATGAAAATATAAATGTTTACTTGTCTTGATGAGATATACCGGTACATGGATGATATTGGACAAAAAATAACACTGATCTGTTGATCACAGATTGACGTTCTTTGACCAAATTCTCCTGGCATAAGCAGTAACCTTTATGTTTGAATGGATCGCCAAGGAGTGACAGGTCCTCAGAAAGTTGGAAAAGAGCAATTCTACATCACTCTGTTGTTACTCTAGCGAGACAACTCTTACTTTGTTTTATGCAACTGAACCAAAATACAGAGCTTTCTTTGACTTGTGGTATTTTACTCATTGTTCTAGCAAAGAGCTAATGATGTCCTTGACACAAAGGAACTGTGTACAAGTGAGCCATATATACAGACAACCTGACGAGGTAATGTTGAATGTTTAAAATATAAAGTTCATACACACACACATGCGTCCATATACATCTTACAACACAATGGAAGATGCACAATATATCTACTCATGAAATCCTTTCTCCTGTTATAAAATAAGAGTTCCTTAATTCAAATATTCTGGCATCTGATATTTTAAAAAGTGTTAATTATTATCCTTGTGAAGTAGTAAAGTTTCAGTCGAGCTTCCCGACAAATTCCATTATCATCACTGAACAGTCTTGGTGAAATGATGATATTCTTTAAATGGCCAGACGTTCATAATTCATGAGCTTTTCCATCGATTAGTTTGAATACATTCAAGAGTGAAGATAGCATCATGCCTTGAGTTCACGAACACTTCCAGATGACGATGGCCACGTTTCCACCAAAGAACATGTAGAGGAGGTTCTTTACTTCGTGTGTGATCTCATAACCAAATCCCTCCCCAACCACTGCATGCCAGGAGGCTCCGAATTTCTTGTCCATTGTCTCCTTTATCATTTTAGCAGCATTCTGGAAGAGAAACAAAATTATAAGTCTGAGTAATCCTAATCTTATGTTTTGACCATTGGCAAAAAATTGTTTAGACACTAAAACAGTGACTAGAACAGGTTTCAAATTGTTTTGTTAACAGTTTTTGTATGAAATTAACTAGCAAACTAGCTATTTCAGTTTTGAGGTGAACAGACGCCATGTCATGCCATGCTCCCGTCGGACCAGAAGAGCTAAACATTTTTATTTTGAGATACAATACAACGATTTTATTGATTGTGCTAGAGGCGTGAAGTTCCCGACCCAAGGGTTCTGTACAACAAAGAACCAAACAAAAGTTCAAATTACCATTTTCATTCTGAAGAATTACCTCTGTGGCAGAAAAGGGAATTATTCAGAAGTGTATGTTTACAAGACAAGTATATATCATGTGTTACTTACCTCATTGTTATTGGCAAACTTTTCACATGCGGTGACACACAACTCCATAGCCTCTGTCCTCATCTCATCATTCATATCAGAGTGCTGGAATAACAACAGAATGTAACAAATGGCTTCTCTCAAACAGTACCAGGACTGAAAATATACGTCACTTCTATTACCTATTATTTATAGGGTCGCAAAAAAAGCAAATCTGACGAGTTTGGTTGCAGAGGTTTTTAAAATGTACCTAATTGACAAAAAAATTATAAACAATTTTATTCGACAAGTTCTTTCTCAAAGATGGAAACCATGCTCTCATAGACTCATAAACCATTTCTAACCAAATTTTAAAATTCATTTTGTTTTATATTCGCTTGTTTCCATGTTCTTGATATAAACTACTCATTAAAACTATGTATTGCTGTATATTCCCTATCAAACTCTTTTTAATGAAAATAAGGTATCAGGTATGTAGTGAGACTTGACAACCGTTTAAAATATTCTAAACAAAAATGGAACTAAGTTATTAATTTGGACGAAAAAGTGTCAGAAGAACTTCCAAAACATGTTTTATAAAGGGTCAAACGATTCAAAACTACACAAGTTGAACCACTGTATTTGGAGTTTGGTTCAGTGCACTGTGTATCAATGTGTATTTTAGGTAAGTACTGCATACAGTATATGAAATATACCGTATTTCCTTTAATTACACGCCTGCCTCGAATAGACGCCCTTGCACATGGCTTTCTGAAAATAATTAAAGCCTGCCTTAAGTAAACGCCGAGTAAATCAAATTTAACTTCTACTATTGCTGCTCCCTACTCAGTTTGTTTCTACGAGAATTATTTCGAAATAGACACCTGCCTTGAATAGAAGCCTGCCTCAAATAGACGACTATTGTGTAGACCGTTTGAAAATAATAGATGCCTGGCGTGTAATTAATAAGGAAATACGGTACATGTTTAGGTTGTTGTATATGTGTTGTATTATGTTCTGGATCTAATTGAAAAAAGGGTTCTGTATTGCAATAAATACCGAACCCATAGTTTTTGGTAGAAAATGTTGAATGTTGAATGTTGAAAGGTCAGTGAATATCTTTACTAATTGAACTTGTACAAGATAATTAATGATGATAGCAACATGACACTTGACATAATCGAAACCAGACTAAAAAAAATTTATATTATCGAAAATACAATGGAAAATGGCCGAATAGGATACATTTCCATTTACTTTGATCTCAAGGAATAAAAACAACAAAGTGAGTGTTTCTAAACGTTTGAAAATGAGCGGAATAGAAATGCGCCATTTTTCAGAAACAATACTTGCCCGAATTAGCGGATAGGTGTGAACTCTCTTTGCGTCAGTGTCGGCTGCCTTCTTTTCTTCTGTTTGTTCTGCCATTTTTTTGCAAAATTAAAGAACTCTGGTAGATGGAAATGTGACAAATGAGAGCGGCAACTGTTATACTCAGTTACCTTCCGCTATAGTGGTAACTAAGGCTCATTGCGCATGCGTGCGGAGGAAGTGGAAAGTATCTGCTGTTTGTATTAAAACAAATTATATTTTAATGCAACACTTTTTATTATTTTAAATGGTTGTATTTAAAACCGGTATAATGATAAAAAGATTATATCCATTATAAAACCAAATATATTTATGTATAATAGTTGATTTTATAAAATCTAAGATGTAGATCTTTAATCGTTGACATTTTTTTTAACAACATCTGTTTTATGAAGACTAGTATTATTGATACCGGAAGTGTATGTCCATGTGGATTTGTTTACATGAAGTGAAAGTTGTCTCCTCTAACATCTACATTATGACAACAAACGTTGACAATTCTCAACATATATTAAACGATCATATTCGCCGAGTATCGCGTGAGATAGAAAAAAGGCTGTCATACGATAAACATGCCTATGTTGAAAATCTTTGTAAAGTTTCAGAATTTGTGACTGAAAGTGATTTTACAAAATTATGTCATTTGAAAGAATTATCAAACCATGATTATGTGCAAGGAAGATCAATATTTCTAAAGAAATATTATTCAAGATGTTGCAGTCATCTTCTCAACAACATATCAGTGGATGTTTTAGCTTCATTTTCAAAGGAACACATTAATAAACTTGATAATGTATTTACACTTGGCCCTCCAATTGAAGCTTTTATGGTCCTGAATGTCAACATAACTTCTTCAAGGTAATACTTGTTATATCAGGATTTAGATCCTAATTATGAAGAATAATTAGGGAGACAGAGCAGTTAATTGTGAGCGGAAACAATGTGAATTCATCGATCACAGTGAAAAAAATCAGAGAAACATGTGCACGCATGTATCAGATATGTAAAGTTTTCATTGTCTCATAAAGTTTAAAATTTAAGAGACATCACAAGCTAGGAACTTATATATATGTATAAAAATGTAAAACGTTTAAAAAAATTATTGTTGATTTTCTGTATTCAAGATATTACTTGATGGCATTGATAACAATGCACGGTACGTCTGCTCATTATCATGAACTTGAAGCAAGAAGGGGACCTGTGCAGAATTAGCTCATGAGGTCTGAAAGGCACCTAGGGGATAACATTTTGTACATTTGGTCCTGATCACTCCAAAATATGGGCTTGGCAGGCATTTTGAAAAAAAAATAATTTTAAAAGACACCTTCTTGAGGTTGACATAAGAAGTTGAAATTTTCAGAATAACAACTATGCTACATGGAGACTAAAGTTTGTACATTTGGTCTTGATCCCCCATCAAATATCTGCATGGCAGGGTGTTCAAATTCAAACTCTCTTTCAACTTATTTTCGTAACTTATAATGCTAGGAAGTTCACATTTTGAGAATGTATCATCTTGTATGTTGATCATGAAGACTAAGATTTTAAAATTTCATTGCAATCTTCTCCCCAAAATCACGATTTTAAAGCTATTGTTTAAATTAGTGCTTTAGGGGGTTTGCTTAGGATTTTATTTTTGGTTGTTTCCACTGAAAGCAAATTACAATTTTGTTTCACTAACTGAGCTTGAAAACTATGAAAACTGAGCTCAATAAAACAATAAAACTTAGAATGTAGGTTAAATTTATTATTTTCTTTAACAGCAATCAGTTTGTGTAGGTTAAATGTATTACCAATGATTTGAACAAATTTAATATTATGTGGGTGATTAGGGTTTTCCAAAAGAATAAAACTGCAAAATGAATGTTCAATCCCACTCTGTCTACTTGTTAGTCATTCAAGAAGTTGGCATGAAGAAGAATGAAGAAATGGATATAAAAGTTTTCTTGTTCAAAGTGACATTTTGACAAAGAAACTAACCTCATTGTCAAGAATATGTGTTCCTCAAATTGATATCAAGCTGAAGTAAGAGGATACTCCTCTGTCAATATTATTTTTTAGCTCATCAGGCCTGAAAGGCCCGATGGGCTTATGGCATGGCATGGTGTCCGGCGTCCGTCCGTCCATCCATCCGTCCGTCTGTAAACTTTTCGCTTTTTCGACTTCTTCTCCAGAACCAATGACTCCACAGAGCTGAAATTTTATGTGCAGACTCCTTGGCCAATGGGGATTCTAAATTGTAGATTTCGTGACCCTGTGACCCCAAATGGGGTCACAGGGGTCACATGTTTAAAAACCTATTTTCATCTTTTTCTCCAGTTCCAAAAGGTCTAGAGAGCTGAAAAGTTGTGTGCAGACTCTTTGGCCAATGGGGTTTCTAAATTGTAGATTTCGTGACCCCATGACCCCAAATGCAGTCTGACCAGGTCTGATGTATAAACTGATACAAAACTGGCATAAAATTGCTTTAAAAAGTTCTAATATGAAAATTTGGTTTTTATTTTCAGTCTAGGATTCAAGCTTCACAAGTGTGTTTCTTTAATGGAAACACTCCTCAAGAGTAAAAAATTGGCAGACATATTTTGGGAACTGTCTTCATGTGAATACCAATCCGTTGATCAATCGTTCAGAGAGCAACTGGCCACTGCGATTGTCTCTCTTCCTGAGACTGTGACAAATAGACTGCAGAAAGAGACTGGGTAATGTATAGAATGTGACTGGACTGTTTCTCATTTATTCATTTATTTTGAGTGAGGAGACATATTTCCTTAAACCTTTAAACTTCATCTTCTTCCAATCCAGTTGACATGGGAAGCTGAACTTTTCAGAATACTATCTTTGTTACATGTAGACTAAAGTTTGTTTTACTGTTTTAATCCCCCCTCCAATTTGTGCGTGACAGAGTCCACTTTATAATTCTTCAATCGACCTATCCAAAGAACCAGTAATGCTACAAAGCTCAAATTGTGATAATATCATCTTTGGTGAATGGAGAATAAGATTTGTAAATTTCTATGCCCTACTCCCAAAAATAAGGGTGTGGCAGACGTGCAATTTAAAGTGATATGGTAAAATGTTGAAGGTAATCATAAAGGTCTATTTTTGAACGTTCAAATGCACCAAATTTTATGTCTGTTACACCAAAATTCTCCTTCAGTGGTTTCAAGACATACAGCTAACAGTGATGATCCTGGGTCTTTGCGTATTGTAAACTGACCTTAGTGTAATCCTATCTGTAAGACACTAGTAACAGCTGTTAATTGTCCAGTGGGTCAGGGCAGGTGTGAGGGATGTGGTGGGGGTATCCATGTGGCCTTAGAGGTTTTTTATTATGGAGGTATCTTCTTTCAAGCTTCTGTGATCTTGGGAGACTGGACCCTTAAGTGAAATAGACTAATAGAGACAAAACTGTAGAGGTCACACCATTAAAATATATTTGTTACTTCTTCCCTCAAATGTAAAGGTAAAACATGATTAAACTTTGAATTGACATACCTTGACCGATGTGGATTATAGATTGCAAATTTGTTGATTGGGCAGTGCCTTATTATTTGATTGTTAATCTTTACTTAGAGATAATGAATAATGTAATACTTACAGAGCTAATGGCTCAAGTAAGTCATCAACTTCAGATGATAAATCATGCAAAGTCTGAAGAGTTACAGAGTCCATGACTCTATACTTTAAACATTTACACCGTCATTGATATACTTCGTCCTTCTCATGAATTGATTACTAAATCTGAATTCATTGATAGCTTGATGATGTCGGTTTCAGTGAGGTGTTCTACCCGCGAAGCTATGTGCCGCTGTTATGTAATGACGTGTATGAGACCCTGCAGCGAGCACGTGACTCTCTGGTGGCAGGGTCCAGCTGCTCTCTCCACTTCATCAGTCAACTCGTAGGCAGACTCGCACTCACTGGACATGCAGGTATGAGTCTTGTCAGGACTTGTGCACTCTTTTGATGGACATTTCCATTCTTTTCCCACAGAGGTTACTCCCTTTAGATTTCAGATCCTAACCTGTTCTACATGACCTGAATCCAAGTGCAGAAATGGAGTGTCCTGATTGGTTGCAATTGAATCTAGTTTTGCAATCAACGACGGCGTTGTAAAAGTGATATTTGCCAATGACACGTCATAATGATAAAATAAACATAAGATAAACATTTTCTCGTTTAATTTGTTTTCCTCGAAATGTGCTATTTGATTTTGTCAAATGCCTATATTTTTTAAGTCACTCTGGCCGCTGAAAGATGAATTTTCATCGGTTAAGAAGCAGGGATACAGTGTTTTTCCCACTAGGGATTTTGCTGGAGCCTTGAAATTCAGGCCATGTAGAACAGAGGTTAGGATCGGAAATCTAAAGGGAGTAACCACTATGGGAAGAGAATGTGACATTTCGGGTTCTGGCCATTTATGTTTCTAGTTTGGTCAGAATTTGTGTACTCTAGTGCTAGTGACAGCAGGATGTGTGTAGCAGGTGAAGGATTGAGAGTGACGGTGTGTGTTACAGACTGCGTGTGGGAGTCCCTACTGCCGGTGCTATACAGAGAGGTGGAGGCGGACTACGTGTGGTGCCGGGTGTGTGAGCGGGTAGTCACCGGGGTTCCTGCACGCTGCATGGAGAGTCTCATCACGTCCCTTCTCAAGCACCTGCCATGGTAATATGACATGTATGATTCAAGTCCCAGTTGATGTAATCAGCTGAAGACAAAATCATTCAGGGAAGTAGATTAATGATATTATTTTGATATAGTCATAATCTTCACAAAGTAACAAGTATGATTTTATCGAATCAAGTACAGCATCACATATTATGCTTAAGTATCCCCCACCACAACAAAGTTGTCGAGGGATATGGAAATGACCTCTGTCCGTCCATCCAAAACTGTAAGGCCTAGCTCAATGAAACTTGGTATATGGAAAAATCATCATGTGTAGATGTGCCTCATAGGGTTTTCGACTTCTTTGGAATTTTATTTTTTAGTCGTTTCCATGGAAACATACATTAAAATTTCGTTTCCGGACCAGAATTAAAAATCTGTAAAACCAAGCTCAATATAACATGGTATGTGAAACAGTCATCATGCGTAGATATATTTTTGTTTTTTTCACCTTTTTGGGACTTATTTTTAACCAATTCCATGGAAAGACATCTGCATTCAAAATACTTTTTAGAATTACACTTCCAGATCAGATCTTGAACACTGTTAGGCAGAGATTAATACATCTTAGGAAGTATATATTCTTGTGAAGCATGAATTTACTACTAATGAGTGATTTAGGATTTATAAATGAATAAAGCTCCTTGATGATTGTTCAGTATATTTTAAACTTTTCCCACTTGGCGGGGGATATGGTAGATTTTGTCTGCTCGTTGAATTTGAAATGGCTTCCATTTGATATTTATATGGTTGATAGTTGCAATCTAGTTCTGTAGATTATGCATTTTGATATGGCCATGTTTCAGGTATGGTTTGGTGGGGAAGTTCCTCGGTGACAGTGTTGTGAACAACTTGACTCTGCAGAACCTCTTGTGTACAAAACTGCTCTTCCATCGACATTCAACCAAAGTAAGTGCTGCAGGATTGCCCTGAACTTCCACACATTGAATGTTTGAAAACTGTTAAGTGATATGTGATTACATTAAACCTTTAAATGACTTCTCTGAAGCCAGTTGACATGGATAGTGTGAAAAGCTTGATATACATCATACAAAGCCTGATGAGTTGCAGAGCCAAAGGTTCTATTTTCAGTTTTTGCCAATTTTAAAGTTTTAAAAAGAACTTTAATTTCAGAGACAAAAAGTTAGTCCATGTTTTATGTTTCAGATCGAGATCCTACAGAACATCATGGGCTATCTGGCATCCTCACATACAAGGCATCATCTGGTCACCAAGGTAGCTCTTCTATCATGTCTTCTTGTTTGAATCCCCATTCATCTTCAAAATTCACTTTCCATTTATGTCACCTAATAGTCGCTGCTTATGGTAAAAACTCCTTTCTCTTCAAAGCATTTCTTTTTATTTCCTAGAAATATTTATATTGTAGATAATTTGGGGACTGTACAAATTGATTTATAATAAATGTGGTGGTTGTGATTGTGAGTATCTGTGTATGCAGGTGTTGCTGCAGCTGGTGGAGGTGTGGGGAGACAGCAGTCACATGAAACACAGCCCGTACCAGCAGCATCTCTACATCTCCCAGGCGCTCCTCATCGCCCTCTCTCACCTCACCCCCCAGCACCGGGCACAGCACCGCGACGGTCAGTACACTCTACATCTCCCAGGCTCTCCTCATTTCCCTCTCATTCCACTCCCCCCCAGCACCCACAAAAGCACTGCCACGGTCAGTACACTCTACATCTCCTAGGCTCTCCTCATTTCCCTCTCATTCCACTCCCCCCCAGCACCCACAAAAGCACTGCAACGGTCAGAACACTCTACATCTCCCAGGCTCTCCTCATTTCCCTCTCATTCCACTCCCCCCCCAGCACCCACAAAAGCACTGCCACGGTCAGTACACTCTACATCTCCCAGGCGCTCCTCATCGCCCTCTCTCACCTCACCCCCCAGCACCGGGCACAGCACCGCGACGGTCAGTACACTCTACATCTCCCAGGCTCTCCTCATTTCCCTCTCATTCCACTCCCCCCCAGCACCCACAAAAGCACTGCCACGGTCAGTACACTCTACATCTCCTAGGCTCTCCTCATTTCCCTCTCATTCCACTCCCCCCCAGCACCCACAAAAGCACTGCCACGGTCAGAACACTCTACATCTCCCAGGCTCTCCTCATTTCCCTCTCATTCCACTCCCCCCCAGCACCCACAAAAGCACTGCCACGGTCAGAACACTCTACATCTCCCAGGCTCTCCTCATTTCCCTCTCATTCCACTCCCCCCCCAGCACCCACAAAAGCACTGCCACGGTCAGAACACTCTACATCTCCCAGGCTCTCCTCATTTCCCTCTCATTCCACTCCCCCCCAGCACCCACAAAAGCACTGCCACGGTCAGTACACTCTACATCTCCTAGGCTCTCCTCATTTCCCTCTCATTCCACTCCCCCCCAGCACCCACAAAAGCACTGCCACGGTCAGTACACTCTACATCTCCCAGGCTCTCCTCATTTCCCTCTCATTCCACTCCCCCCCAGCACCCACAAAAGCACTGCCACGGTCAGAACACTCTACATCTCCCAGGCTCTCCTCATTTCCCTCTCATTCCACTCCCCCCCAGCACCCACAAAAGCACTGTCACGGTCAGTACACTCTACATCTCCTAGGCTCTCCTCATTTCCCTCTCATTCCACTCCCCCCCAGCACCCACAAAAGCACTGCCACGGTCAGTACACTCTACATCTCCCAGGCTCTCCTCATCGCCCTCTCTCACCTCACCCCCCAGCACCGGGCACAGCACCGCGACGGTCAGTACACTCTACATCTCCCAGGCTCTCCTCATTTCCCTCTCATTCCACTCCCCCCCAGCACCCACAAAAGCACTGCCACGGTCAGTACACTCTACATCTCCTAGGCTCTCCTCATTTCCCTCTCATTCCACTCCCCCCCAGCACCCACAAAAGCACTGCCACGGTCAGAACACTCTACATCTCCCAGGCTCTCCTCATTTCCCTCTCATTCCACTCCCCCCCAGCACCCACAAAAGCACTGCCACGGTCAGTACACTCTACATCTCCCAGGCTCTCCTCATTTCCCTCTCATTCCACTCCCCCCCAGCACCCACAAAAGCACTGCCACGGTCAGTACACTCTACATCTCCTAGGCTCTCCTCATTTCCCTCTCATTCCCCTCTCATTCCAATCCCCCCCAGCACCCACAAAAGCACTGCCACGGTCAGAACACTCTACATCTCCCAGGCTCTCCTCATTTCCCTCTCATTCCACTCCCCCCCAGCACCCACAAAAGCACTGCCACGGTCAGAACACTCTACATCTCCCAGGCTCTCCTCATTTCCCTCTCATTCCACTCCCCCCCCCAGCACCCACAAAAGCACTGCCACGGTCAGAACACTCTACATCTCCCAGGCTCTCCTCATTTCCCTCTCATTCCACTCCCCCCCCCCCAGCACCCACAAAAGCACTGCCACGGTCAGAACACTCTACATCTCCCAGGATGTCCTCATCTCTCTCATTCCTCCAATGGACATGTGACTATGTTAATTTCTAAGCGAATATATATATATATATATACTAAGGAAATATATGAAGATACTTATCACAGTACTATAATGATGAACTTTGATCTGTGTGTGTGTACAACTCTTCCCTGTACTCCACCCAGAGATCCTGCGTCTGCTGATGTCGGGGGTGTCAAACCACGTGGACAGCTCCAATGTGCGTGTCCGTACCCTGGGGATGGTGGTAGCTCAGACTGTCACTCGACTTGTGGACCCCACTGGACCTCAGCTCCAGTTCGAGGTCAGTAACCTCTTCCATTCTGCCTGATGCAGTCGATATTGTCCTGGTTGGGATACATTGTATGTTTATCCTTCAATGAAAACAGCAATTGCTGTAAACATTTGTTTGAAATCTAGTAAACATATTCAACAGATGTTTTTCTCAAGACATTGTCAAGATGGAACAGAGATGTTTTTAGATGATGTTTACAGTTATAATGATGCCCCTGATGTAGATAGCCATGTCATTACTGTGTCAGTAGGGGGCGGGATAGTGCAGTGGTTAGCTTGTTAGGTTTCGGATCAAGAGGTCCGGGGTTCGCATCCCGGGCACGGCAACTTTGTCTGCAGTAGAGAACTGTTCTACACGCAGTAAGGTTTGGTGCAATGCTACACTGTACGTCAGCGTAGTACCACCCAAGGGACATTCCAGCCGATACTCGCAGGTTTCACCGCAATGCATAGCCAAATGGCATTGAGGGCTTTCTCCCTGCAATAATACTAGCAGCAGTGATGTAAGTGAAATACTCTTGAAAGCGGTGTAAACCCCAGCTCACCTCACCTGTGTCAGTATATCAATGTTGTGTTGCAGTATGAAGAGGATGAGGAGACGAAACAGCTGGTGTCTCTCTCCACCCCACCTCAACCACCCAGTGTAGAGGAGCTCACACGGTCAGTATCTCTTCTGTATTTAGTACATGCGGTATTGTAGTCTATTAGTTCTTGCCTGTAGTCAGTGCCATAGCTTTACAGAATAGGGAATAAAAATCAATAATATTGTACTTGGGCATGATAGTGATAAGTTGTCTGGCCCTGATTGCTTCTAATATTCCCTGGGAAATTAGCTCAATAAAATTGTTGATGCAACAGTTGTTTTTAACTTATCAAGCCTATAAGGCTGGATGAACTTAAGTCATACACCGTCGTCCTTCTGTGATTCATCGTTCACTTCATTAACAAAGTAATCTTATTGCCTAAACAAACCAACATTCCTATTACCAAGATATTACTCTAGCTGTTCATATTAAATACAATGGTAATACCCCCTGGGTGTTGTGTGACTGCAGGTTGTTTGATAAGAGTCGGCTGACCGAGAGACCCGCCCAGACTGTGAATCCACGACACGGATGTCAAGAGGTGAGAGTCAGTCCTGCCCAGGGTCAACAGGAAGACGGTTCAGATCTGGACAGGTAACTCTCTTAGACTTCAGGATCTCCTTGATAAAACTACATTTAGATACATGGTACTGATGATGATGATGCTTCTATAGGGATTTTATGAATGCTTCGAAATATATGTCTTCTTTTCATTGCTCATGTTTGATACATCCTCAAGGGAGAATACATGTTTTCTTGGCTACATTCATAGAATTATGTTAAAAAAATGTCTAAGTATTGTAACACTGCATGTTTGATGACAGTGATGATGACCTGGAGGCCTATGACATGTCACACGACACTGCGCGGAGTGAGGCCACGCCCCCCAAGTACCTGGGGGACTGTCTGGAGGGGCTGCTGGGGAGTGGGGAGGGGGCGGGACGAGTGGAGGTGTGTCTCAGGGAGGCGGAGTCTCTCATCAGGAGGCGGCCCCACGGACTACAGGAGGTAACATAACTGCAGGCTACTAGTGTCACTAGCATCACTTGCTTCATCAACCGTTTCTTTATTATTTTACTTGGAAGCATGTCATGACTTGAATGCTATGATTTCAAGATTTGTATTTTGTTTTTAACTTCCTGTCCAAAAACATTAAACCTTGACCATAAAGTTTGATTGATCAGATGAGTTCATAACTGTTTCTTACCTCACTATCTGTGTGTTGGAAACACTTGGCAATAACCTTGAATGGTCAGTGATAGGCCTTCATATGTGAAGAGATTTTTCAGAGGAGTTCATAATTGATCACTTTGTGACCTTGGTGAAGGAAGCTTTTTCCAAAAACTTTGAGTTTGACATAACTTTTGATTGTTGGATAAGCTTTTGAGACATAACTGAATGATGGAAATGAGATATATTATAGTACAGTTAGGCCTCGATAATCCGAACGCTTCCGTTTTTCATCAAAAACGTTCGGAGAGTGAAATGTTCGGACTACTGAGTACTGTGGACTACTAAAGGGATTATTTTGGTTACATCTTCCTACCGTTCGGAAACTGCGAGATTCGGATTGTCGGTGGCCGGATTATCGCGGCTTGACTGTACTTGTGTCTTGTGAACATGTTGGATCAAAACCATACTAGGGCTGCAACAATTCGGTTCGTTGCACCGATAACCGACACCAGCAGTCTCGATTCGATCTTCGATCTCAAATGTTCAAATTTCGATTCGGTTCAATTGCAAATTAAAATGTTAATAAAAACCACTTACACTTTACCAGATGAAAAATTTATAGATCTGTATCCTCCATATGAACAACGAAGAAGTAAAAAAACGATTTATCAGACTATCAGTTACACTACATTACTTGCAATATTGTCAACGAAACACGATCTTTCCCTCGTAAACAATAACGAAACTATATTAGAGTTACCTCCCTTTAAACAGTATACGTGAACAAACGAAGGTTAATTTATTCAGAAGTCGTAACGTACTGCATGTTCATTGGATGTGAATTATAGGTCAACAGCTTCGACAGTTGTCGTGCATATTTCAAGCATTCTCATTGGCTGATATTTCTGGTAACTATCTTCGTAAATTTCCGTTTCTGATTGCTAGTAACTCGTAGCGGGAGGCGACAATATCATGACAGACGACGCACAGTTGTCAAGACCACCAGGTCATTTAAAATCAAAAGTGTGGGAACACTTCGGCCTTAGAAAGGACGCGAAAGACTTTGTAACATGTAGAGTATGCTACAGTGTTATCTCACTTATCTGTAAAATAAAAGTTGAAGAGAATGCTTAGTTTTGTGATCATTATTAGCAGCTCCGACTTAGTCGGAGCTGCTATCAGTTTTTGTGCAGTTTCCGTCGCCGCCGCCGCACGCGCGTTTTGTATTCGCTATAACTTTTTAGCTCATCAGGCCTGAAAGGCCCGATGGGCTTATGGCATGGGATGGCGTCCGTCCATCCGTCCGTCCGTCCGTCCGTCCGTCCGTAAACTTTTAACTTTTTCGACTTCTTCTCCAGAACCAATAACTCCAGAGAGCTGAAATTTTATGTACAGACTCCTTGGCCAATGGGGATTCTAAATTGTAGATTTGGTGACCCTGTGACCCCAAATAAGGGCCCCAGGGATCATAACCTTAAAAGCTATTTTCATCTTCTTCTCCAGAACCAATGACTCCAGAGAGCTGAAATTTTATGTACAGACTCCTTGGCCAATGGGGATTCTAAATTGTAGATTTGGTGACCATGTGACCCAAAATAAGGGCCACAGGGGTCATAAGCTAAAAAGCTATTTTCATCTTCTTCTCCAGAACCAATGACTCCAGAGAGCTGAAATTATATGTACAGACTCCTTGGCCAATGGGGATTCTAAATTGTAGATTTGGTGACCCTGTGACCCCAAATAAGGGACTCACAGGCCATTACCTAAAATCCTGTTTTCATCTTTTTCTCCGGAACAAAAAGACCTAGAAGGCTGTAATATAGTATGCAAACTCTTTAGCCAATGGGGATTCTAACTTGTAAATTTGGTGACCCTGTGACCCCAAATATGGGCCACAGCCTAAAAAACCTGTCGAAATTGAATTTTGAACTGATATTTTATGTGCACTTCTTTCACTTTATTTGAAATGTATGTCGACTTGAAATAACAATCTACATTGTGGACATGTTTGTCAAATTGATGTAATCAATGTGAAATGAGAACTGTTGAATAGCCTATGAAATGAAAATTGTGACAAGTCATAAAGGACTAAATTGAAGAGGAGTTAAGAATTCTTTTATTTTACATGAGATATGTGAACTGCATATGACTGGTGATGAAATGATAAGATAAGATTATTTTCATCTTTTTCTCCAGAACGAAAAGACCTAGAAGGTTGTCATGTTGTGTAAAGGGTCTTTAGCTAATGGAGATTCTAAATTGTAGATTTGGTGACCCTGTGACCCCAAATAAGGGCCTCACAGGCCATTACCTAAAATCTTGTTTTCATCTTTTTCTCCAGAACAAAAAGATCTAGAAGGCTGTAATATTGTATGCAAACTCTTTAGCCAATGGGGATTCAAACTTGTAAATTTGGTGACCCTGTGACCCCAAATATGGGCCACAGCTTAAAAAAAACCTTTGAAAATGAATTTTGAACTGATATTTTATGACACTTCAACCACTTTATTTGAAATGTATGCCGACTTTAGATAACAAATAATCTACATTGTGGACATGTTTGTCAAATTGATGTAATCAATGTGAAATGAGAACTATTGAATAGCCTATGAACTGAAAATTGTGACAAGGCATAAAGGACTAAATTGAAGAGGAGTTAAGAATTCTTTTATTTTACATGAGATATGTGAACTGCATATGACTGGTGATGAAATGATAAGATAAGATTATTTTCATCTTTTTCTCCAGAACGAAAAGACCTAGAAGGTTGTCATGTTGTGTAAAGAGTCTTTAGCTAATGGAGATTCTAAATTGTAGATTTGGTGACCCTGTGACCCCAAATAAGGGCCTCACAGGCCATTACCTAAAATCTTGTTTTCATCTTTTTCTCCAGAACAAAAAGATCTAGAAGGCTGTAATATTGTATGCAAACTCTTTAGCCAATGGGGATTCAAACTTGTAAATTTGGTGACCCTGTGACCCCAAATATGGGCCACAGCTTAAAAAACCTGTCGAAATTGAATTTTGAACTGATATTTTATGTGCACTTCTTTCACTTTATTTGAAATGTATGTCGACTTGAAATAACAATCTACATTGTGGACATGTTTGTCAAATTGATGTAATCAATGTGAAATGAGAACTGTTGAATAGCCTATGAAATGAAAATTGTGACAAGTCATAAAGGACTAAATTGAAGAGGAGTTAAGAATTCTTTTATTTTACATGAGATATGTGAACTGCATATGACTGGTGATGAAATGATAAGATAAGATTATTTTCATCTTTTTCTCCAGAACGAAAAGACCTAGAAGGTTGTCATGTTGTGTAAAGGGTCTTTAGCTAATGGAGATTCTAAATTGTAGATTTGGTGACCCTGTGACCCCAAATAAGGGCCTCACAGGCCATTACCTAAAATCTTGTTTTCATCTTTTTCTCCAGAACAAAAAGATCTAGAAGGCTGTAATATTGTATGCAAACTCTTTAGCCAATGGGGATTCAAACTTGTAAATTTGGTGACCCTGTGACCCCAAATATGGGCCACAGCTTAAAAAAAACCTTTGAAAATGAATTTTGAACTGATATTTTATGACACTTCAACCACTTTATTTGAAATGTATGTCGACTTTAGATAACAAATAATCTACATTGTGGACATGTTTGTCAAATTGATGTAATCAATGTGAAATGAGAACTATTGAATAGCCTATGAACTGAAAATTGTGACAAGGCATAAAGGACTAAATTGAAGAGGAGTTAAGAATTCTTTTATTTTACATGAGATATGTGAACTGCATATGACTGGTGATGAAATGATAAGATAAGATTATTTTCATCTTTTTCTCCAGAACGAAAAGACCTAGAAGGTTGTCATGTTGTGTAAAGAGTCTTTAGCTAATGGAGATTCTAAATTGTAGATTTGGTGACCCTGTGACTCCAAATAAGGGCCTCACAGGCCATTACCTAAAATCTTGTTTTCATCTTTTTCTCCAGAACAAAAAGATCTAGAAGGCTGTAATATTGTATGCAAACTCTTTAGCCAATGGGGATTCAAACTTGTAAATGTGGTGACCCTGTGACCCCAAATATGGGCCACAGCTTAAAAAAACCCTTTGAAAATGAATTTTGAACTGATATTTTATGACACTTCAACCACTTTATTTGAAATGTATGTCGACTTTAGATAACAAATAATCTACATTGTGGACATGTTTGTCAAATTGATGTAATCAATGTGAAATGAGAACTATTGAATAGCCTATGAACTGAAAATTGTGACAAGGCATAAAGGACTAAATTGAAGAGGAGTTAAGAATTCTTTTATTTTACATGAGATATGTGAACTGCATATGACTGGTGATGAAATGATAAGATAAGATTATTTTCATCTTCTTCTCCAGAACGAAAAGACCTAGAAGGTTGTCATGTTGTGTAAAGAGTCTTTAGCCAATGGAGATTCTAAATTGTAGATTTGGTGACCCAGTGGCCCCAAATAAGAGCCCCGCAGGCCATTACCTAAAATCCTGTTTTCATCCAGAACAAACTAGAAGGAATATTTTGTTCAGAATGTTTAGATGTTTGGATGACAAGGCTTAGAACCGAGATTGTTTAGCCAAGGTGATTCAAAATTGTACTATGTACCATGAGATTCATCACATTGCCTGTTCTCTTTAAGCCTTATACAGTTAGATCAGTGCTGCCAGTGTTTAGTGCAAGCAAGAGTCTGTTACATAATTTGGCGGTAAAACACAAAAAACACAGCTGGCTTGTAACCAGAGCCAAGGGGTCAGAATATTGCATAATCTCCTGTGTGTTGACCTTGCTGAGTGCTCTCTCTCAATTTCAAGACTAAGATTTGTCAGGGTTAGGGATTGTGCATTATATTGAGACAACATATTTCTGTCTTCATCATCAAACAAAATAAACTCTGATGAGCTACAGAGCCCATGGCTCTATTTTTTCCTAAAAGGTTTTGAGAACTCATACACATAACTTCTTACTTATGCCCCTGGGGAATTTTTTTGACATGTTTATTTTTAAGGTCAAAGGTCAAGGTCACGAGTTCTGAAATCGCTAAAAAAATCCTTGTAAACACGATAACTTGAAAAATATTTGTACTATCAGGTTCTTATTTGGTGTACATTAACTATGGAGAAAGGCCAAGATTTGAAAAGGTTTTCGCTAACATCCATCAAAGGTCAAGGTCACAGCGAGGGCACAACTTAAGCATGCTTTTGCGAAAATGTCTTATTTCAACTATTAACAGTTTTATTCATTACATGATTGTTATACACAATGAAAAGTGATCACTGATTGTGTGACCTTGAATTTAAAAGGTCAAGGTCACGAAATATGGTCAAGGTCACCAGTTCTGAAATTACTAAATAACCTTTTCCCAAGAAGGTATTAGCACCTCATATACATAGCTTCTTTCTTATAAACCTGGTGGATGATTTTGACATCTTCACATTCAAGGTCAAAGGTCAAGGTCACAAGTTCTGAAATCGCTAAAGAAATCCTTGTAAACATGATAACTTGAAAAATATTTGTGCTATCAGGCTCTTATTTTGTGTATATCAACTATGGATAAAGGCCAAGATTTGATAAGGTTTTCGTTAACATCCGTCAAAGGTCAAGGTCATAGCGAGGACAAGACTTAAACATGCTTTTGCAAAATGTCTTATTTCAACTATTATCACTTTGAATCATTACATGATTGTTATACACAATGAAAAGTGATCACTGATTGTGTGACCTTGAATTTTAAAGGTCAAGGTCACGAGATAGGGTCAAGGTCACCAGTTCTGAAATCACTAAATAACTTTTTTCCATGAAGGTATCAACATCTCATATATGTAGCTTCTTTCTTATAAATCTCAGGAATGATTTTGACATGTTCACATTCAAGGTCAAAGGTCATGGTCATGAGTTCTGAAATCACTACAAAAATCCTTGTAAACACGATAACTTCAACAACTTCTGTGCTATCAGACCCTTACTTGGTATATATCGACTTTGGAGAAAGACCAAGATTTGAAAACGTTTTTGCTAAAAATTTTCAAAGGTCAAGGTCACAGCAAGTTCACAAATTAAGCGTGCTATTGTGAATATGCCTTATGCTAACAATGAACACTCTGAGTCATTGCCTGATTGTTATACACAATGAAAAGAATTCATTGATGGTGTGACCTTGAAGGTCAAAGTTCAAGGTCATGAGATATTGGTTAAGGCCGTGTTAATCTGTTGATCCAATTTTGAAATCAGAAATAGGTTTTAAGAACAAAGTTGTAAAAAGTGACCCCAGTGATGATTCAACTTGTTAGAATAACTTGAATAATGAAAAAAAAATTGTCAAAAGAAATTCCCTTTTTATTTATGTTGAGGAGAAGGCGGAACAGGGAAAGGCGAGACCCAAAGTTTCGGAGCTGCTCTGCTTTTGCGGTGTCCCGCAAACGCTATTCTAGTTCAATCATATTATTCATGGAAAGTTGTTTGTGAATCGAATCGAAAATAATCGAATCGAATGGGTGGAATCGATAATCGAACCGAATCGAGGCTTAAGTGAATCGTTGCAGCCCTAAACCATACTCATATTTGGAGACATCAGTGTTTTGAAATCATGTTCTTTGTAAGTTTTATAAATGAATTCAATGGTTAAATGTTTGTGACACACTAAATATTACCTCAATGACCTGTGTAATGTGTGCAGCAAGGGGTTATGAACAGATGGATGGTTACATTGCAATACACTTCTGTTTCTGCATATGTGTTGAACACTGACTAGGATACAATCAAGTCTGTCACTTCTGATCATGTATATGTTGTAGATCTCTTTGGAGATGGGCAAGGTCCTGCTGCACCTGGACAACCAGACCGGAGACCCGCTCTTCATCCGGCACCGCTTCTCCGCACTGCTGGCCCTCACGGTCCACTGCCCCACACAGGTGAACCTGCCTAGTTCCTCCGCAATACCTCTCTCTTAGTTCACCTCAACTCTCAGAAACAGTGGATTTTGTTAAATGATGTTTGTATGCATGTCTGACTTTGTGTGCAGGTGGCTGACTACCTGTGTGGAGAGTTCTACGAGAGGAACTACAACATCAGACAGAGGCTGGACATCCTCGAGGTGAGACACTCAGCTTTAATCTCAGGAAGCATTCCATGAGTATTCCTTTATCATTGAGAAAACTGCTTACACAAGCTTAGATTAACTATATCAACTAGCCAGTAAAGCTCCTGATGTGTCAGTGTGCCCCTTTATGATACACTGTGTTGTGTTCCAGGTGCTAGGAGCTGCGGCCCAAGAGCTGTCCAAGCCTGTTTCCTCCCACTCCACCCCAGTAATGACCCCTGACAAGACTGCACCAGTCCAACCCAGGGGTGGGGAGCCCTCGTGGAGGGAGGTGGTGGAGGCGCGGATACAAGCTAAGACTCGGCGTCTGACCCAGGGCCGTTCTCAACCTCTCCCCCAGCCCCAGGAAAACAAATTCTCCTCAGTAGCAGGACACTTCTTCTATCCACTCATGAAAAACTTTGACAGGTATGGACAGTGGAACAATTTGTGACTTAGGGTCTTCTACAGAGTTTACAACAGTTCTTGAGAACATTTACAAGGTACAATCATGAAAGTGGGATTAGCAATAATGTTACATTCAATGTAATTTTATCATTGTATGATAGCAACTTAACCATCATTTGTGTTTTTGAAAAGAGTTAAAAAGTTACATCCAAAATTAGCTTACATGATCTAGACTGTGACAACTGCAGACTGTGTAAAGTAGCCATGTTTATCTGACTCTCTCCCCAGGAAGGAGACCAGCCTGGACCTGCTGGGGGCCGACACCCTGGTGTTCTCCAGGCTCCTCTACACTCTCGGGATCGTCCTCTACAGCGCCGTCAACACACCCGTCAGTTCTCGCTTTTATTTACTCTGCACTAACTGCCTTTTATCAGTTGGCCAGTCAATTAAATTTCATATTGTAAATTTCCTACATAATTTGAGTGGCAACTTATTTTGATGTAATATTTATATGATAAATTAAATTAACCCTTACGTTGCGTATATATATTTTACCCTTTTTAGCCCCTGTGGCGGAATTTACAGGCTCGCAGCTCGCAGCAGTACTTTGAGCTTAGGCACTAACGAGCTCTGCTGGCGGAATTTCCAGGCGGCGATTCCGGTACCGTTTTTACGAAATATACCGCATCTACATGGCGAATACGGGCTATATACGGGCGTTGAATACAAATTCAAGTCGCGGCTACCGTACACAAATGGTTGCTTTATACCCGCATCTTTGAATTATTTTTTTACGATTTTTCTTTACTTTTCTATTACTTTGTAAAGATTGTCTTTAATTCGGGCCTTATAACATCATGAATTTGGAGCGCGCTACTGAAATTTTTATATGGACTTGAAGACCAGATGTTTGTCTTTACAATGATATAAAAAATATTAGAATGCGACCGATGGTTATAATTCTATTGTCATCTAAAGTTTGTCTTTATTTCCAGCTTCATGAAATCAAAACTCCTGAGCGCGCATATTGCGAAATTTATATGTGCTTGTAGATAGTTTATTCCTCTTTACAATGACGTAAAAATTATTAGAATACGACTTATGGTTCAGAAAATATAACCAACCAAAGGAGAGTGACGCTACCCCGACAGTACCACGTGAATGGTCCCGACGCGCACCAAGTTACTGGCACTGCTTGGTCCCCCCGGGACTGTGCTAATTACAGTACCGTTACCTCCTCGAGACCTCCTCGAGACCTCCTCGAGGGTGCCAGAGCCGAGCGCGCGTGGAACTAATGGGTACTAATGAGCACAGCATACACTAATCACCGCGGCGAACGCAATACATGTTGCGCGGTGTAAAGTTTGTCTTTATTTCCAGCTTTATAAAATCGTAAATTATTTCGCGCGCATGCGAAACACGTATGTACTGGAAGACAATTTATTCCTCTTTACAATGATATAAAAATTATTGGAATACGTCAAATGGTTCGCAATATATGAAGAGCGTAAGGAAGGCACCCCCAGTACTTAGAAAATTCATTTTTGAAAAACTAACTTTTTGCGACATCTGGCGCATCATTTGCCGCATGTTTATTTTTCGCTGCGCATATACATATGATACATGGAATTGAAGACAATTTATTGCTCTTTACGATGATGTAAAAAGAAAAAAAATGCGCAACTTCGTTCGGAAGCTATAGCGGGCCAAATGAAGGTACCCTCGGTACTTTGAGGCAACTTTTTGACTATCGCGCATATCGGGGCACGTGCCGCAACTTTAGTTTTTCGTGCGCATGTATAAATTTTATATTGAATCAAAGCCGAATCTTTCCTCTTTACCCCATGTAAGTTTTATGAAAATCGGCCACCCGGTTCAGCATTTATGGGTGTTTTTTTATGATGCGGTTCTGGCTGAACTTCCAATGAAAGCTCGCATTCACTTTCTCTGTCTCTTTGATAAAATAAAAAATATTTTATTTGCAATGACATGTATTACAATGAAATTACAATGCATTTACGTACAAATATACACAATATTTACCTACGGTTGTGCGCAGAACAGCTTTAGGGACCTAACAAGGTATGTATATAATGTGTATATACTGGTTGTCCACACTTCGGCTCTCTTTACTTTCAATTTTCTTCTTCTTCATTCCCTTCTTCATTTCTTTCTTTTTCCGTGGCAGTGATGTAAGCCCTGGAATAGTCAGTGGCGGTGTGGTACAGTTTGAAGCATGGTGCGGCGCACAGAGAAACATTACAATCTGTACATTCATAAGAAGACTCTCTGCCTACTCGTTTTTTCTTCCTTGCTGGCCCATTGCCTTCTTCAATCTGTTTTGCGAGGACGGCGCGTTTTGCCTTAGAGCATACCACACACATCCTTGTGACGTTTTTCTTCCTTCCGACAGGCTCAATCTTCGTCGGAAAGTGACGTCCATGAAGACGAGTGACACTCTCGTCGCTCGTGCTCGGCCGACCACGGGGACGTCTGCAAAGTGATGGAACTTGTTCCTTGTCCGCAAATGTTACTATATGTTGCGCCAAAGCCTTCCTGTATTCCCGACTTGTTTTTAGAGGTTTATCTTTGCTGTATTCTTTATAAACGATGTAAGAGTTCAACATGGCAACGTTGAGAACGTGAAACCAAACCCGTTTCCACCACTTCAGGGTCTTCACTCGGAACGGCGTGTACGACAACATCTGGTCGGCCCGATCAACACCTCCCATGTACTTGTTGTACGTTGTTACAATGCGCGGCTTGAGAACTGGTTCCCCTGTTGCCCGGTTCTTCTTCCCTGTTTGTTCAAGTTGTGTATCTTCAACAGTTGACATGAGAAGCACTGATTTTCTATCTTCGTAGCGAAGAACGAGTAGGCCATGGTTGTGAGAAACTGTCATGTCCCCTTGCTTGGCTTTCTTTTTAGGTTTCTTGACTGAATCAGGAAGTCCCTTTCGATTGGCTCTCAACGTCCCCGTGGCACCTATTCCCCGCTCCCACAAATTTATGTACAGATTTGTGGACGAATAGTAGTTGTCCATAAAGATGTGATGCCCCTGTCCAACGTAGTCGTTCACCAAGTCCATGACTACATCATAAGTTTTGCCACCTTCAGAAACCGGTTCATTCGTTTTTCCAGTGTAGAGTTTGAACTTGCAAACGTATCCGTTGTGCGAGTCACACAACATGAAAGCCTTTATCCCATACTTCTTAGGCTTGTCGGGAAGATAAACTTTGAAAGATAAGTTACCTTTCCAGGGCACCATGCCCTCGTCGACTGAAATGTTTTGATGCGGTTTATACACTCTTGAAAAACGGTGAACTATCCGGTTATACAAGTGTCCCAGTTTATTTATTGGTGAAAAGCACGGGGTGTTACGGCCCGGCATCCTCCTGTTGTCAGCCAAGTGTAGGTAGGTTATAAGAAGCCAAAACCTGTCTCGGGGCATGCACTTGGCGAAGAAAGGCGTTGAGGTAACATCACTTGTTGACCAGTAATCAGCAAAGTTTCTCTGCACAACCAATGACATGGCAATTGTCATGGCTACAAATACCTTCATCTCTTCTGCATTAGTGTCTTGCCACTGTTGCATTCTTGAACGGGGTCTTAGAATTTTGTCCTCCATTGCTTGTTTGAAATATCTATTGGTTTCCGTTGCCATATCCTCATAGTCATCATTATGTATAAACAAATTGAAAAAGTCAATAGGTTCAGGGTTCTCAGGAAGTTCTATGAACTGGCGCAACCCAGTTTGACCAGTGAAAGGCAAGTTTACACGTGGCCGCGGACCATCCACCCACTCATCAAACGTCTGTGAATTATCATGATTATATTGTGGTATTTCGGCAAACTCCTCCTCAAAACCACTAAAGTCTTCTTCGGTGGAATTACCGGCGGCTAGAATCTTTCTGGCAATCTCTGTCTCTATATCACTCAGAGCATCTGTGTCACCATGTTCACTATCTATTACAGTGTCCCGATCATATGCATCATCACTGTCTAAACCACTGCTACCATCACTGTCAGTTGACTCCATATCAGAGGCTTCATCAGCATGGATCTCGTTGATGAAGTCGTCGTCGCTTGAAACGGCTTCAAAGCTGCGTGTCCTAGTATGCAACGTCCTAGGCCGTCGCAGGGCCTTGCGTCCACGTCCGCGCAGCATTCTGCTTCAACCTGTAAATGATTGAAAATGCGTTAGATGTATGCAACATATAACATGTGATTAGAGACAATAAACATACAGAGATAATGAATGTGAGCTTCATGGACGTTCATTTGCCAGTTTCAGAACCTCCCGGCGCATCTAGGACGACTGCGCCGCAAGCGCCGACGGCTTCTGACATCGCGCCGATTTTTCCGACGCATATGTCAAACAGACCATTTTCTGATTTCCTCGGCGACGTGTAGCACCGGGCGCGAGGCCCGGAAAATAAACTACTATGTCAGGGAAGCTCGGGTTGTCAGTTGCCGAATGACTTCTCTTTTCGAGAAGCAGAGCATCCAAGGAGCGGTCTCTCGAGGCGGAGCCCGGACCCATGGGAGCATACTCCCATGCTCTCCGGGAATTCCCGTCCCCGTCTTCCGCGGCGGACCCCGGATTCAATCGCGGGACAGGTTTCCCATGTTCTCTTTTGAGAACGAGAGACTCCGAGGAACAATCCTATGGGACGAACCCCGGATTCTATTGGGAATGGGTTCCCATGCCCTCTCGACATATATAGCAGAAACCTTCATACCTCGGAATGACACGAACCTTTATTTCAAAGTAGAAAAAAAATAATAATTTGCACAAAAAGTTTGGGGGGTGGCGACCAAAAGCGGGGGGGTCCGCGCACCCCCCGGTAGATATTTATACTTGTGGGTCGGTCCCGAAGATGACGGACCACGCCCATGTTCATGGGAATTTTTTCTCATTATGTCATGGCGAATCCCGTCGGAAATTCCCCTGCTCACGAAAAAACTAATACCTAAAAAAGTAATTGTGATACAAAAGAACTTTGGTAATAAAAGTGGTGAGGAATCAAATTCTCCATCTGCTCAGTTCAGTCCGCTACACATATAAATAATTCTTCAAATCTTATTGAATGAAACGTCTTTTATTCAATAATGTAAAAGATAAAATAATAAATTCAATTCAAATGGTTTGGAAAGGTGCGCCCTCGCATTTGAATTTTAGAAATAAAAACCTCTCGCAAATGGCATCAGTAACAAAAATGTTCACGCATTTTTAGAAACTCCGAAAAGTGAAATATTTTCCTGAGAAAATATTCCCACGAAAAGGCTTTTCCCCGAGCGGCGGGTCCCGTACTCAAATATATTTTCACTTTTATGTTATAATTTTTTTTCCAAAACTGGAAACAAAATTCCGTCATGACAGTTGTTCATCGTTTATAAAGCTCTATATTTGCGTATCAAAAGAACAGTATTTTAGTTATATATTATCATACTTCTTCACTTATGCGTACATCAATATTGCGGCTCTTCGCGCATGCATAGTTCTTCCCAAAAACATGCGCATTATATCTGGAATTAAAGACAATGTTTTTTCTCTTTACAATGATGTAAAAATTATAAAAATCGGACTTGCGGTTCAAAAGTTATGAAGTGCGAAAATTATACCTTTTGGCGCGGCGCTTTGCGCATGCAGAGTTCTTCCCGAAAACATGCGCATTATACATGGAATTGAAGACAATGTTTTTCTCTTTACAATGATGTAAAAATTATAAAAATCGGACTTGCGGTTCACAAGTTATAAAGCCCGTAATGATGGTATATGCTAAGAGCGCCACTTATTCAAAGCCGAATATCACCTTCTGCGCGACACCTGGCGCATCAAAAGTTATTGCCGAAAATACACGTATTTTATATGGAATTGAAGACAATTCTTTTATCTATATACTGATAAAAAAATTATGAAAATATCCCAAGTAGTTTCTTAGAAATAGAGCGCCGAGGCATGTTGGGGTAAATGCGCCACATGTATCAAAATTCAAAAGTGCGAAAGTCGGCTATCTCTGTGCGATTGCTGTATTTTCAGTTATGTTAGCGCAATTGCGATTTTTATATGGGAATAAAGGCCATTCTTTCCTCTTTATTTTGGTATAAACAAAAATGAAAACAACCAATTGGTTCATATGATACGAAGTGCGAGAGAAAGGTAGCTTATCGCAATATCTTCCCGTAATTAGAAGCTATCTGCCCATGTGGCGAGATGCGAGACAGATAAGCATAGGCTATCTGCCCATGTGGCGGGATGCGAGACAGATAAGCCTGTACGGGCCTATCTCACCCCGGGGCAGTGCAGACACTTAGGTGCTAATTAGCCGCCGGGCAGTGTAGCCATCGGAGCGAAGCAGGACAAAATTGGCCTTTTGTAAAGCTAATTATCGATGCGTTACGGGTCAACAATGCACACGCAAATTGGTGTGAATTTTGCTGGACGTTCTGACCAGACACTGAAGAAAGTTTTATTCTCATTGCGGGCTGCGAGGCATAAATACAGCCATTCTCATGCAGCGAGTCGCGGAAACAATCGACTCGGGACCCGGTATGGAGGCTAGCCCAGTACATAGACAGGCGTGAATTCTTCTAAGTAAGCGATCCGGGATCCGTACTGGAGTACCTACGAATCGCTTATAGCCCGCCCGGATTATTCCGTCGCCCGCATGTTAAGGGCTAAGAAGCTTTTAAACGTTCATTATGAAGTTAATCAAAGGATTTGTATTGCAGGCTGTTGGGCACATGGCCAACACTTTGCTCCAGTTCACTTGGGCGGTTCGATTTCATGCTGATGGGTAAGTTTGTTCCACACAGAAAGCCTAGAATTGAGTGTGCTGTAACCATGTGTACCTGTCTCAAACGATCAGCCTAGAAAGGCTTGTGAGGACAGAACTTCATGCCCTGTTCTGCATAATGTATCTGTGTGTAGACCTGTATGTTCAGATGTTTGCTTATGAGGCCTGTGTGTGTCTACAGTGTGTGTTTATATACAGGTGTGTGAGACAGGCAGTGCTGTTCAGCACATGCATGCTGATCCTTGCAGTGCCAGCACATAGATTGATGTCAGACCTCAGCTCCGAGATCTTCGAACTCAAGACTTGGCTCCAAGGTATTATTGAAGCTTTCTTTGTTATCCCTCTGTACACTGAAACAGGGTATTTTATTTCAGATATATTTCAAGCCTTATATTTTGGGGTATAGATATATGCACTTCACACAGGTTTAATCACTTTTGATACTTTCTTGAAGGTTCAACTTAAATAAATAATAAATTCAATATTGACAAATGATAAATGTTCGTAATCTAGTACCCAAGTATCCATCACAGCCTGCCAGATGTGTTGTGACAGTGCTGGTCTATTGTCCTGTACCTTCACTTTATGGAAGTTGGTATGCAGGAAGTCTTAGTTTCTTATGTACTCCACTTCTATATGCTGCTCAAAGACTTACTCCAATGTCATTCGATACCCCATCCTCGGTTACCCATGGTTTTATAATAATAATAATATTGGATATTTCTTATGCGCCATTCCATACACTGATGCATGCTCATCATTAGTGAGAGAGATACAAAAATGGAAGTTGTTATGCAGTTTAGCTCTCCGTGTGATGTGAGAGTCGCCATTTGCAACCGGGCAAAAGGGAAGCAACTCTCGCCCCTTCAAGATGGACTCCCCTACACTCATGATTACACGAAAGGGCGCGAGTTCGAATTTGTTGTCCTCACCTGAAATATTTTTCATTTGAAAAACGTATTTTAAAACGTATTAAAACATTGAAAATTAAGATCATGCCAAAAATAACAATTATTTTCACTGAAAGCATAATTTAGGAGGCGTTATTTTGTGTCATTTTACTGTGAGAATAGCACGCAGTTCATTTGCATATATCAATACGCGTAGTTACAGTAAAGTTCAACTTTGAAATTAATGTTGTCATGCCGTTTTGCGCAAAATGAATGAAGGATGACATTGTATGATAAAGAAGTTATCATGCTCGTGTGTTTTTGGATGGTAAATATCCTGCATTAGGAATAAACACAATGTATTTAGCTCGCAAAGGCTCGCAAAATACAATGTTTATTCCTAATGCAGGATATTGACCATCCCAAAACACACTCTCATGATAACCTCTATGTACCTTCACTTTATGGAAGTTGGTATGCAGGAAGTCTTAGTTTCTTATGTACTCCACTTCTATATGCTGCTCCAAGACTTACTCCAATGTCATGTGATACCCCTGTATGTATTGTGTTGACTGGTTGCTGTGTTGTGGTCCCCAGGGGTGGCGGAACATGACGTGGAAAGCGAGTGTCGTCAGATGGCTGTACAGGCCCTCCTCCTACTGGACAGTGCTGTCAAACAGGTAGTCATTTCCCACATGGTGACACAGTCAAGTAATTTGATTGGCTAACGATGAACTTTAACACTGCCTGGACTATTTTATTCATTCATAAACCCAAATGTGAATTCATTCATGAAAACGACAAGTAATTTATGAGAAATATTTATCTTATTCCTCTCAGTCTCTCGATGAAAACAATGTGTTAGTAACATGAAACAGTGACTTTATACTCACAAGACAGAAATAACAGAAATGAAAGACATTTCGATGGTGGTGTTTCATCTAAAACATTTAATGAGCTTGTTTTAAGTTGTTTGCACATTTTGACAATGAGATACATGTGAATGGCGGCTGCCATGACATGGCGTTATTCAAATTACGGATTACTCTACTGTCCTCGAGCAGGGAGATGTTATATTGCGTACGCTTCCTTCAGAATGACTAGTGTAACTGGTTTCACCATATCGTACATAACGAGTTATAGAATGATTTGATTTCAAAAGTGTGAATATTTAATGTCGCAATATTATTAACTTAGATGCTGTGACAGGGTTCATATTACTCCGCTGTTCCGTTCTTTTATAGGGACAACAAAAATATATTTTGTATATACACAATAAATCATATGAAAACAATCATAATAAATAGGATACATAACCTGTTCCCCTTCAATATCAAGTTTATATCCCTCGTGAAATTATTTCTCTCGGGACATTACATGAGGTTATCTCAGGGCCATAGCACTTCTATGTACTTCTTTGATTAACTTGTCAATTACAATTATGTATGAAGGTACTCATAAAGAATCTTATAAATTAAGACTTGATAGCTGTACATGTATCTGACATGGTATACATATCTGACTTCAGGAGCTGATGTCCAACAGCCCAGTCACCTGAAGGTGACCAGTGGTCATCGGGGGAAGCTTTACCTGTCAGGAGCTGATCTGGGAGACTATTACCGGTAATCAGCCAGAGCTGGAGCTGAAGGAGCACTTGAGAAGATGTCTGCTGCCGGCCATCAAGTGAATAGAAATACAGTATTAAAGGGGCAGTAGCGTTTTTCGCTGAAAAAAGTCGATGAAATGTATTTGCAAAATAATGTCACCAACAGTAAAACACCATTCTCTCTTCAGAAAATCAAGTTATAAATGAGTGTACATGGTTCCATATAGCCATGGCAATCGTTTTTTGTCATTCGAAATAATAAAATGTGTTCACAATAAAATGGCCGCCATGCAATTTTTGCTTTATACACAACACCGGTATTACCATTACGGATAATTGGTTTGTGTAATAAGATGTTGTACCCTCAAAAGTAAATAAAAATGACATAAACCATTATTCTAAATGGGAAATTTTTACAAATAAAATTTGCAAAAAACGTGCTACTGCCCCTTTAAGATTGATGGAAAGGACAGAAAGCAACAGTCCATACACCATCAAGCGTATCCGTACAGCTGGTGAAGTGTACAGTGATAGTGCTATGAACACTTTGATTCACATCAGACTACATTATTCAAGTAAACTCTGAAATTGCAACTTGGCATGTATGTCTTATATGATCCAGTAAAAATGTGAATACTATTCTTTTGGTTTTAACACAGTTATTTTTAGGAAGAAGAGGACACTGGTAATACAGCAAAAACAATTGTCTTACAAGGATATGTATATGCATTGGAAACTGCATAGAAGTTACATTACATTAATAAAATAACATGGTCAAAAACATGAAAATGGTAAATATACCAATATAAATATTATAAGTAAATGAAACTGATAAAACAACAATGAAAATGGGATAACGAACCACGGAATAATATACATGTATATTGAAATGGGGTAACAAAACTAGAAAACTGATAATATAATATTAGAAATGTGATAACTGAAATGAGAAGCTGGTATTATTAGAATGGAAAAGGGATAACAAAAATAAGAAAATGATAACACAACAGTGGAGATTATAAACTGGTAATACAGTATTGGAAACTGAAAGTAAATGCATGGCAAAAACAATAGGAAGTAGGAATACATTTTTGTTTATTAAAATGTTTATGCAAAAACATGATATTGAAATGATGATATTCAAGAGGTATGGCAAGTATATGAGGTACAGCAAGAACGTGATATTGATAAAACAGCATTGGCAATGGTTCAGCAAGAATGTGATATTGATAAAACAGCATTGGCAATGGTGCAGCAAGAACGTGATATTGATAAAACACCATTGGCAATGGTTCAGCAAGAATGTGATATTGATAAAACAGCATTGGCAATGGTTCAGCAAGAACGTGATATTGATAAAACAGCATTGGCAATGGTTCAGCAAGAATGTGATATTGATAAAACAGCATTGACAATGGTTCAGCAAGAACGTGATATTGATAAAACAGCATTGGCAATGGTTCAGCAAGAATGTGATATTGATAAAACAGCATTGACAATGGTTCAGCAAGAACGTGATATTGATAAAAAAGCACTGGCAATGGTTCAGCAAGAACGTGATATTGATAAAACAGCATTGGCAATGGTTCAGCAAGAATGTGATATTGATAAAACAGCATTGACAATGGTTCAGCAAGAATGTGATATTAAAAAAACACCAATTTGCAATGGTTCAGCAATAATGTGATATTGATAAAACAGCATTGACATTGGTGCAGCAAGAACGTGATATTGATAAAACAGCATTGGCAATGGTTCAGCAAGAACGTGATATTGATAAAACAATGCTTATGGCATAGCAAAAACATGACATTTATTCTTTAAAAAACCGTGCCAATGACACAGCAATGGTTCAGCAACACCATGGCTTTGATAAAACAACAATGGCAATGACATGGAAACATGACATTTGTAAAACAGTATGCCATAAAAAACGTGACGTTTGTGAAACAACAATGGTATAGCAAGGACATGTCATTTATAAACAACAATGGCAATGGTACATCTCTTCTTCATTCTCTTCCCACAGAGGTTACTCCCTTCACATTTCCGATCCCAAACTCTGTTGTTTTACGCTTGAAATCGAGGGAAGAAAGGGAGTGTCCTGATTGGTTGCAATTAATTCTAGTTGTGCAATCAGCGACGCTATTGTAAAAGTGACATTTGCCCATGACACGTCCTAATGATAAAATAAACGTAAGACAAATGTTTTCTCGTTTAATGCGTTTTTCTCGAAATATGCTGTTTGATTTTGTGAAAACTATTGATCATAAACATGCTTATAAATAAAGAAGACCAAATCATAGAAGTACCAAAATAGTTCTGTTGTGTTATTTACATCAGACATATTCGAAGGACATATGCTAATGAGCAAGACTTAAGAGTACAATGCCTAGATCTTCAAAGTCACTCGGTCGACATTGCCACTGAAAGATGAGTTTTATTGGTTAAGAAGCAGGTATACAGGATGAATTTCCGGTTTCCTCCGCTTGGGAATTTTGCTTCTGCTCTCGATTTAAAGCGAAAAAGAAGAGAGGTTAGGATCGGAAGTCTGAAGGGACTGACCTCTGTGGGAAGAGAATGTTAGGACCGGAAATCTGAAGGGAGTGACCTCTGTGTGAAGAGAATGTTAGGACCGCAAGTCTGAAGGGAGGGACCTCTGTGGGAAGAGAATGTTAGGACCGGAAGTCTGAAGGGAGTGACCTCTGTGTGAAGAGAATGTTAGGACCGCAAGTCTGAAGGGAGTGACCTCTCTGGGAAGAGAATGTTAGGACCGGAAGTCTGAAGGAAGTGACCTCTCTGGGAAGAGAATGGCTCTTTAGCAATTCGTTTTCGGACCGTGGAGGCCAGTCGAGGCAATACTTTTGCATAGCTCAGGCCATTTTTAGGTTTCTGGCCTATTATGCCAGATTGGCACATGGCCGTCTTGTCATCTGTAAACTATTCACGTATTTTTTTCAGTTTTCCTTTATAACTCCAACTTCCCAAAGCATGAGAAATACCAGACTTTAACAGAAATACATATGTCACAAAGAGTCACAAGATTCATAGATGTATCCAACTTTCCTATGCAAGGCAGAACTCTTGCCAGTCTCCATTACTGGCTGATTTGGGCCTTGCAGTATTTCCTTAAGAAATCTGTGCTTAGAAATCCAGGCCCACTATACATTTCTGGTGCAGCGATTCACTATCTAGGCACAACAAAGCGAGGGAAATACCGCAAGGCTTTCAAAATCTGAACGTGTGGATGGTCTACACATATGAGGTTCAAATATGAGCATCACAGCAATTTTCCTATTACATTTGAACGACTTTATCTCCGAAATTACATGGCACTTTTGTTTTACATTGTTGTTACACAGAGGAAGAGACGTGGTTCAATATATCTCCACTTTAAAACGTCAATGGTTACATTTAAATATAATTTTCTAAAGTGTCTGTTGCTATCAGTATGATCAAAGTGATCAGAAGCTTGGAATTCAAAATTTAGATGTTAATGGTATGTCTGCTTGAAACACAGCATTTAGGACATAGTTACTCCTGAGCTTATTTATAACCATGATTGTTAATGCAAATATACTGTAACTCAATAACTTGAGCGTCACTCATGTAAAAAAAACTCTATGAACAACATACATTTGACGATATAAACAGTCATCCGTTTCTGAATTGTAAGCAATTAGTTCAAATGAATGTTCTCTATAGTCTGTGCCACTTGAGATAAGTGTTGGAATGATGTTCGTTTTGCAAAATCAACTCCAATGACCGCCATATTTTTACTAGAAATTTGACTATGGCGATGCGCAAATTGTCCACAGCTAAGAGAAACATTAAAAAATTTAATCTCATTTAAAAAGTCTTTGTTTCAAAATCACACGAATTGAATAATACATTTTATGAGCATTTATGGTAAAGGATTAGCAAACAGGCAGAACAGGCCTGTATAACTGTTGGTCCTTTAAACCAATTTGTGACAAGTGCTTTATGATTATAGACATTGAAATATAACACAGTTGACGCTGACAAATGATTCAATGACCGATGAAACGCGCTGAGATTCCATCATACCATCATGACATTAAAAACATCTGATCTACATTCTGGAGACAGCATTCTTTCACAAATAGATTGTTTTTAAATCGCGACAGTAATTCAGTATTTCTGATATTTATATCCGAAAATCCCTTGCTTTAATGGTAGAGGGAACAAAAGAGATATTCAAATTTGACAGGCGAACTGAGTTCGTTACTTCACTGCTAGGTTTTTTTATATGCTCGCGACCGGTACAGGTTAAATGTAAAATGTAAAACATGCCGGTATGTTGTACAGAGCTTTGGACGTTTATTCAAACTACAATAATGTTGTCAGTTGTTGGTCAGTAAAACAGTGTACAGTGGTAAATATATATATTATTTCTTACTGAAATAAAGTGCTCTCACAAACATATTAATAAGTGTTACCAATAGCTAAATAATATACATTATATGTAATAATGTATAAATAATCAATAAAAGCAGTTCTTAAACAAATGTACATGGTTCGGTTCAGCCATGCGAGTCCATTTCCCATCGAGCGGTCATTTTAATGTGTTAGCGATATCGAAACACTCAAAGTATAGTTTCAAGTAAGGTGGTCAACCATCTTGCTGTCTGAATTCTCAAATTTTCATGAGACGTAGTATTTATACTTCTTACACTGAAGAGTTCCATGCCAATGTCGCTTTATACGTCGCATGATTGCGAAAAACGTGCTACAGTGCCGTTAAAGGATAAAATAAATGTTTATGTGGAGCTATGTATTTTAGAACAGTGCTATTGCTTCGACATGGTCTACGTCTCGGGGTATATGTATAAATCTGAGTTTTCAGAGACTGGTAGGTAGCAACAGAAACTCGATATCCTTATTAAAATATGGTAAAACCAAAGACTTATATTACAATTTATTACAATTTAAATCCTTGGTAAAACGTAAGAAAAATATCTGACACCCTACAAATTATATCTAAATATAATTAAGGATGTAGGTGTTTTTACCTACATTTTAATGCTGATATTGGGTTCCAGTGTAGGGCCAACTATTTCTTAACCAGGTCCCGCTATTGACTGGAACACAAATTAAAGGCGCTGTAGTACGTTTTTCTTACTGAAATAAAGTAATCTCATGAAAAGGTTAATAAGTGTTACCAGTGGCTAAATGATATTCCTGAATCAATAAAAAGAGTTCTAAAACGAATGTTTATGTTTGTTTAAACCATGCGTGTCTATTTCCTTTCGAGCGGCCATTTAATATATTGTTCACATATAAATGGCCGCTCGAAGATATATAGTTGAAGTGATCTGACCACTGTAGCTATACCTAAACACTCAAAGTAGAGTTTGGATATGTTACCTTGATAGAATGGTTAATCATCTTGCTTTCAACTCTCAAATTCGCACCAGACCTACAGATCTACCTCTCACACTGAAGAGTTCCACACTACTGTCGCTTTATACGTCGCACCGTTTTCTTTCAATACGGGAGAACCGTTTTCTATGGATACAGCTTATTGGGTCGAGCAATGAGATGTTTTACCCTCTAATGTAACACTATATTGTATAGACTTTAATGATATATATCAAATTTGAGCAAACAAAATGCAAAACACGTGCTACAGTGCCTTTTTAAACATCTTCTCAAAGGTGTAAAAATTCTTTTTGAAAACCCCTTTACAAACTAGTGATGTTTCGGACCGCAGTATCCGGTGAGATTCACCATGAAAAGGATTAGGAACAAGTTCTCCAACTTAGAATACCCTCTCCTTGGTATATACATAGGTGATTTACATATTTTACAAACAGATGACAGATAGATGACAGACAGCAGTATTAGAAGAGGACATATATTCTATGAAATAGAGTAATATTAATATGCTATACAAATCGTTTAGTCTCATTTATGAACGTTTGCACTGACTTAAATACACTTGTATTTTGACTTGGTGATAGGTCTGCACTTCCTGCTAATAAAAGTTTGAAGTCGACTGTAGTACCAACTAACTTACAATTGCGCTTTACAGATGCTATACATTTTGCTCTCTGTTGCTTATACTTTGGGCATTCAAACAAATAATGATATGAATTCTCAACAGGGTTACCACAAGTACAGTTTGAAGTAGTCTTAATTCCAACTCTGTATAAATCAAAATTCAAACAACTTACTGAATATCGCAATTTGCATGGTATGAAGAATATTTAGATGTCTTTTACCGCATGAATAATATTGGGGTGCATGTACACAACGGTCAGCCAACGATGATTTAAAAGCTGAGACACTCTTTGAATTACGAACAGTGGTTGGTAACTAATTTCCAAGAACTGTAGATGGGAAAAAAGATTCCGTCGAATGTTTAAGCCTTGAGACAGGAATAGATATATTTTGTGAACTGCGTAGATTATATTGTGATTTAGAACCTACATTATTGGGAAGCAATTCGTTTAGGTATAGAGGAGCCATTTCATTTTGTATTTAAAACATCAAACACAATTTTCGTTTTCTCCTACGTTCTTCCCAACCAGTTTCGTAATATAGGAATCTATGTGATGTGTTTTTGGGTAAACCCGTTACTATTCGTGCAGCTTGTAATTGTATCTGTTTTAACTTTCGTATTTGTTCAAGAGTACACCCATCCCAGACTTCACATGCATATTCAAGATGTGGCCGAATAAACATGGTATAGATCTTATTAAGAGTATTTCTACACAAAACATATTTCAAAAGTCGCATTAAGGTTACCTTTTTCGAAAATTTTTGTATCAAGGTTTGGTTTGAACATATTTATTTCCAAAAGAAAAGGAACCGGATTGGTAAACAAGCTTGAAAAGCTTATGTTGATACCGCTCCGGGATACAGCAATTAAAGAAGAACACGTCATGATGTATGTACAAAATGGAAAGAATTTACAAAACAATCGTTGTCAGAAAATATGTATGTACAAAATGGAAAGGATTTACAAAACAGTCATGGTTATCATGGTTTGAATATGATCCTCCCATTTACCATTATTGGCAAGGATTACTCCAAGATGTTTATGATTATTTACAAATTTAACATCAACACCATCAAAATAAAGATGTGGTATATCATTATCATGTCTCATCGAGAAAAGGATAGCTTCAGTCTTATCAGGGTTGTACTTGTTTAACCAGGTTTTACCCCAAACATTCAACTTACTTAAATTAGCATTCAAACTCATTTCAATAAGCCTGTTATCTGGTGATGAGTACCCGAGAGACGAGTCATCAGCAAATAAGCGTGTTAAACAGTCTAATTCATCTGCTATGTCGTTAATGTATACAATGAATAAAAACGGACCAAGCACAGACCCCTGTGGGACACCAGCGCTCAGAGTTCTCAGCTTTGAAACTGATCCATTGACAAAAACACTCTGACAGCGATCAGTTATATAACTAGCTAACCATCCCAATAACTGGCCGCTTATTCCATAGTTTTCTAGCTTGAGAAGTAAACCTCTGTGCCAAACACGATCGAATGCTTTTGATACATCAACAAATACCATACACAAATTTTCTTTTTTGTCTAATGATTCACAAATCCTGTGAAATATTTCAATTAATTGATGAGCACTAGAACGTCCTGGTTGAAAACCAGACTGATATTTATACAGGAGCTTGTTGGTATGAAAATAGTTAAACAAATGTATGAAAACAACTCTTTCAAATACTTTGCCAACGCAGCTTATAAGAGAAATGGGTCTATAATTTGAAGCCAGAGTTCGGTCACCTTTCTTAAATAGAGGCATAACATTCGCAACTTTCCACTCAGATGGGTACACACATGTTTGTAAAGACATATTGAACAATAAACATAAAACGTTGCCAATCGAGTAGACTAAATGTTTCAAGAGTTGGTGACTAATTTTGTCAGAACCTGACGCTTTTTTCAAATGTAAACATCTTATGACATCTTCAATCTCAGATTTGGAAACAGTGAGAGTGTAAAAATTTCGTTTATTGAAATATGGTACACCTGAGTTATTATCATCCAGTGTTGAGATAGATTGAAAGTACTCGTTCAACCTTTCTGCCTTTTCATAATCAGAAAAACAAGTTGGACTTTCATGATCGTTACTAGAAGTTGCATCTAAACTGAAAGGTAGCGCCGAACTTAATGTGCTCATTATAGACTATTTTTTGACGTTTGCAAATGCAACCACGTGGTAATGCTAACATAAGGCATAGAGTACTTCTGACGATAAACTTATAAATGAGAAATTTAAACATAAAAACGGTGTTGGTTCTTTTGCTTGAGTCGTTGAAGGAAATTTATCAATATTGCAATGAGTTAGAAATTCAAAGAAGCGTACTTATAATACCTCTAACCCTGCCTCCTAGATTTCAAACATTTTAATTGTCACGAGTTTTACTCAGATTAGACTAAGCACCGTTGTAAACCAAGTTGGAATTTGGAAAAAGTGCAAAATTGCTTGTTTCAACAAAGGAAAGTAGATTCTGTAAATATGAATAAAGACGATGTGCATCGTGCTTGCTATTATGTCTCTATTTCGATGCACATTATAACGATGATTCAAAGATCTATTATCTGATAATTCCAAAAAATTATTACAAGATTTTGAAACATAACTTTTAAACATAACTTATATCAAAGAAAAACTATCATAACCAGATGTACAGGTATCATATTGAAAATAAATGTTTACAAGTCATACGTTAACCAATATTTTGTGTCACGTCATCAGATCAACCAGCTGAATAACATAATTCTTGACTTGAAGTAAACAACCCGTAGACAAATTAATTGAACCATTGAGTATTTTTCATAATCCTTTTTTTGGCTTTCTTACGTGCGGAAAGACCACATATGCTGATTTAATTATAAGTTCAAATAATTCACTTGATTTGAATATTCATACCCTGTCGGCAAATATATGATAATAACTTGTTTCCAATGAAAATCGAGCAACAGTCTTTTTCATGTGCAGAAACTGAAATTACCGCCCATACACACAGTAGGATTATGATCTTTTAAACATTACCAACCAACATCTGTATTTTTTTCTGTTATACGTAAGTTTCCAAAATTACGTTTGACCAATTGACACGTGTCATAAATCGAGACTTTCACCTTTATATTGTCATAATACTGAATGAACTAATATTAAATTTATAATTTTCAGCAACAGTCAGTACTTCTCGATAAAATAACACCATTTAGTGTTTGACATAATGTGACTCCAACAACACACTCAATGGCTCTTTTAAGCTCCTCTTTTTAAAAGATTCCTGTTTCTGTTAAAATAATAATTTATAATATGATAATAATACACTACATTGTATCTATCAATCTAGTTTTGCCAATTATAAAAAACACTATAACAGAAAAACACATACATGTAGCACTTTTATATTCATTTTGATGAAACAGACAATGACATATATATCTTCGATTTGCTAACCGTGGACAATGATTGACGTGTTTAAGATGTATATATCAAAAGTCCGTGCATTTGTAAAATCTCGTGCACAATCTATTTATGTCGTGAAAAGCATGTGTGTCGTTGGTTAGTTTGTTGTTAGAAAGAACGCTGGCTATGGGGTGGAATTGCAAACAGTGGGGTGAAACTAATGGACTACCGAACTAAAGACTTCCCATGAAAAGGTAGGTCATCAATTTGCTTCTTTAGTGTGTGTTAATTGTTAGGCAAGGTGGACTTGTTCAACCCTATCATTTAAAAAAAAATGCTGGTGAATTAATTACCATTTGCCGACATTCGGCTCTATATTGCATTATAGAATTATGAAAATATGTTTTAATTCTATATAACGACACAAATTCGTCATATGATGTCTATATAAGACGCAATATGATAATTTGTTTTCCTTTGTTAAATTAGCGTATAACAAAGAGTTGCTTCCCTTACATTGCAAATATGTACTCAATATTACCAGTGTGAGTCTGTTTGATGTCTTTGGCTTGACATGCTGAATCCAATACTAAAATTATCAGCTGTTTTATGTCATAAGTCATACATATACGGGTGACATATCAAAACACTTGTAGTATGTGCACAGTAGATATTTCTAATCATTACAAATTGTACTATCAAAAATAGTTTTATATCACAGGTTAAATATTATCATTCAGAAAAATTTTGGGAATATATAAAAACATTTAATTCTAGGAGAATATCTCATACTTTATATTTTTTATATTGATATCTTGCATATGACTTTCGTTAGTTTGTTTTTATAAATTTGTCCAATTTTGGAAATATATTTCCGCCTGCAATTAGAGATTTGTCTTTTGAAAAATGCATTTATATGAAAAAGAACGACCAGCATATTTTGATTCATTTTGAAGTGTGTTACTGTGCTATTTAAACTTCATGTATATATGATATAGAGATATCACCGTTTATAACAGACACGTAACTCTTATAATATATATTCCATAATACACCTATATCACCAATTTATAACAGACACGTTTTTAATGAATGAAATGATGACTTTGTTTTCGTGATAAAACCTTTAACATATCGAGCGGATGTCTCTACAAGTGTAACAAGTTTATCTTGTTAAAGATAAGTTCATCTAATATGATGTCTCTACAAGTGTAACAAGTTTATCTTGTTAAAGATAAGTTCATCATGAACTCGTTTACGGTCAAGGCCTCTATGTGCGAACTTATTGTCTAATTTTATACTGGATTACTTTTAGATTGGTACTAAGTATGGTACTTTGTCGGATATCTATTTTAAAAACAGCTAATGCGACGTATAGTGTATTGTCATTTACCCTTCTTTGTAACAGAGAATGAGATTTGAAAGTATGTATGATCCTATGGCTTGATATGTAGATAAAAAGTAGAGGGCATCGTTAGAATGAGAACCTTTGTTGTTACAACACTTGCGCTAGTGTTGATGTAAAAATACTACTTGTACATCACATTTCTCACACGACTATATATTTCATTACATTTAAAGTGTATCACATAAATAATATACATAAATAATATACATGAATAAGACAATAGATAAAGCATGTGTCACCTTTAAAGGTGCATCCATTGTGTTTCATAAAATTATATTTGGCTTTAATACGTTCCAACACAACATATGTGCTGTTTACAATACAAACAAATTCACTCAGCTTGCATATTCATCCCCAATCGCCAAACATATCATAATTACCGTATTTCCTCTAATAGGAGCCGGGCCTCAAATAGGAGCCGGGCCTCTAATAGCAGCCGGGGGGTAAAGGTACCTAAAGGTGAATAAGAGCCGGGCCTCCAATAAGGGCCGGGTCTCTGATAGGGGTCCGGTTTATATCGCATTATTAATTACTCCCTAATAGCTAATATTCCCCATATATGTTCCCAGGTACTAAGAGGGTTAAACTATCATTCTAAACTAGGTTTACGTCAAATGGCGAGGAGTTTGTGTTTTTCTGAGACATTTTCGTCAGTTATCAGATATTATCACGTGCATTGGTCAAACCTAATAATGAAATAAGGGCCGGGCCTCAAATAAGAGCCGGGGGGTAAGAGCCTTAACATGTTAATAAGGGCCCGGGCCCCAATTAGAGGAAATACGGTACTAGTTTCCAATTAAAACCAAGTAACATCATTATGCATGTGCAGACACCGTCCTATTTACATGCACAGTAGTTATATGACCTATTGAACATTATCAACCCAAATCTGTTAGTTTGTCTGGTGTAAATAAGATTCCAAAATTACGTTTGACTCATTTGCGCGCGCCACATGCGGTGTATTGTCCGGTTTTCGATCAGAAATCGATACTTTTACCTTTATATCGTCAATATACTAAGTCAATTATCATCAAAATGGTAGTTTTCGGTAACAGTTGGTACTTCTCAATAAAATAAGACCATTTATAACGTTTGGCAAATTTGACCCCCAACAACACAATGGATGTACCTTTAACGGACACGAATTGCAACATTGCAACTCACTGTGTTGTTTTGATGAGTGGTGGGGCCTAATTATCAATACATCATAACAACAATATACAGGTTTGTCCACGGCCAGTGTTGTTATTAGGGGTACGCCATAACATTATAAATTCTTTGTAATCCCCACTTGAATGTTGTACATTAATGTCTAGATATTTTCTGTAAGACGAATCTGTATATACTTCAAAATAGAATTGTAACATAAACAAATCATTTTTGTCAAAAATGTGAATAGACGACCGATAGACGAATCAATTGTATCGATTGAATCGATTTTGTAGATTGTATGAACACCTGTATTGATTTTTCACTTGAAACAAGCACATGATCATAAAGATCCATAAACTTGTCAATATATATAATTGTGAGTAGATTTGGATGTATATTTTATCAGACATCTTCGTAGGCATGTACTCTTAAACGTAAAGCTGTAAGAGTTGTAATTGTGTTCCAAGAAATAGGATAAATGTTGTAACTTGTTTAACAGACACAGGAGATGTTTACTTTATTACAAACTAGCAGATACCCGCAGTCTTTGGTTGTATAATGTTAAAGGCGCTGTAGCACGTTTTTTGCATATTATTTTTTTTAAAAAAAATTTCATTTATTATTTAAAGTGTATACACTATATGGTTACGCTGGAGGGTAAAACATCTCGATAAGCTGTATACATAGCAAACGGTTATCGGTATTTGTAAAAAAAACAGGTGCTATTTATAAAGCGACAATTTTGAGGAACTCGTGAGTGTGAGAGGTAGATTTGTATAGGTCATATACAATTTTAGAGTTCAAACATCAAGATTGTTGACCATTCCATCATTGTACCTTATTTAAAACTCTGCTTTGAGTGTTTAGGTATCGTTACATCAGTTAGATCACTTGAATTACCTTTGAACTCCCTTTGAACAGATTAAAATGGCTTCTGGATGGGAAATGGACTCGCGGGGCTAAACCGAACCATGTACATTCGTTATCTATAGAACTCTTTTTATTGATAGGAGATTTATCGGTCATCGGTAACACTTATTTGCCTTTTTGTGAGAGCACTTGATTTCAGTAACCAGAAAGTGATACAGCGCCTTTTAGTAGGTAGTATTTTCGGAACTTTTTCCATATTACATGTATTGATTGAAAATACAATGCGACAGAAAAGTTTGTCTTTCAATAAATATCACATTATATGTGAAACAGATTTCAAAGAGATAACATTGTAATGTTTATGCGAGCCTATCTGTTATTTATCGTTATTCATTTCTTTAAAAGCAGGGAGTTGTGTGAAAATAAATAGCAACTTTCAGTATTGGAAACACTGGGTTTTTTTTAAAAAGTTTTCCTAAAATGAATTAAATATGTTATGTTTATTATGCAAATATACGTGGTGTAAACATTTACTTTTAATATAGGTATAAATCCAGTTATCTTTCACATAATGCTATTATAAGTCTTATTGTATATAATCTATTCTATATGAGCCTTCTATGTCCCGTACATGTTTTTAGGAGACTTGCGGCAATATTGTCAAGTTTGTCTAAACTAGTGTCGGCATTGCATATGTAAAATAGTTTCTGTTGGAATGTAATCCCTAGTCAGTGGCCTATGTACTGAAGAAATGTGTCACCTCTGATTGGCATTTACGTTTTATTTGCCTGGGAACATATATGCATCGCATATCTCCATATATGTATAGGTGTTCACAAACTGTGGATTGGATGTTCTATTCATGCCTTCGTCATCAGTGACCTAAGTTACACATGTTGTTCCTGAGAACCTTGTGCATTTCATATCTCCAATATCTTGAAATGGGTCATTAATCAACAAATACATAATGGTCTAGTTCTGAATTTTAAAATGTTTAATTCAGACTTAACGTATTTCTATAATTTTCATAGAATGTTTATTCTAGCTTGTAATGTCAAAGCGCTTCATCATCTTTTAAGCCGTATTTTACATTAAAATGTTCTTGTTTAAGTCTAAAGTTAAAGGCACTGTAGCACGTTTTTTCGCTCAAATAAGTTGATGAAATGTATTTGAAAAATATTTTCACCAATGGTAAAACTTCCTTCTCTCTTATGAAAATAAAGTTTAAAATGAGTGTACATGTTTCGGTAAAGCCATGGGAAACGTTTTTTGTTATATAAAATAATAAATTATGTTCACAATAAAATGGCCGCCATGCAGTTTTTGCTTTATACACAGCATATTTTTTACCGCTACAGATAATTGGTTTGTGTAATAAGATGTTTTACCCTCTTAAGTTAGTTTAAATGACATAAACTATCATTAAAAATGGGAAATTTGAAAAAATAAATTTTGCAAAAAACGTGCTACTGCCCCTTTAAGATCGGTTACATTATATGGTTACCTTGCTCCCATGACTCAGTCTTGAGTCCATCAACAAATTTGCGATGTTGGTATTTTCGTTGTAATCACGTTTGTTTCGTTAAACAGAAAGATAAAACATGGAATGGACATGTGTGTTATGTAAATTGTATATATTTTGAATCTAATGTACCATCGTCTGTTGGGATCTAGAGGGAATAACAGTCACGAACAGTCCTCAAGGAAATCCAATTTATCCCAAATTTCATAATTTGATAGTTTTATAGCTTAACTTTTAACATTTAATTAATTTAAAGTTATTTTTACATTACTTATTACCCCAGCTTTTTGATAATTTACATCTCAAATATTTACATGTACATCATTTCAGGTTTAATACATTAAGCAGGGCATATTACCACAAACTGAATCATGATGTTTGTCAATATTAAAAAATAAGATGTCAAATTTACCTTAAACATTTCTGACTGAATATATGTCTGTAGGCATATGGGTCAGTTGCCGTACAAATACAGATCTTCGTCTTTGATCAGCGTGAATGGTTTTTGTTTACGAAATGAGTGTGGTCAGGAAACTCGCAGTACGGTAGTATCAGTAGTGAATTATAAGGGTGCTTACTCTGGACAACGTCATAAAACAAACACGAGTTGTGATAGTTACCAACACTATCCACATCGTCTATATGCAATAAGTTCATCACTCAGTAGTTTAACAGAATTCATTTGACAACAAAATCCTAAAATCATGTTGAAATAAAAGAAAATATTATAGCTACATGTTCCTGTTTTAAGATCAGTTTGGTGATGCATTTTCTTCGCGTAATTCGTTAAAAATGTTTTCAAAGAATGAGAATTGTTTGTCAATGTTGAATTGATCAGCTGTGAACAATTGTTCTTATGATTACCATATTTATCTGTCGTCACAAGGAAGTTGGCGGGGTATATGACCTTTGTCCGTCCGTGAGTCTGCTTGTCCTACAATTTCGCTCGGGACTGTTTTCCTTTTTGAGGAAAATCCGAATATAGATTTTACGTTAATATTGTGAATATAAGGTGGGCTTAGGCCAGATGAAAGGAGGTATTTTTCCGGACCAGAGGTGAAATGAAATTAAAACAAGAATTCAACATATCTTTGAATCTTTATTGTATTAACCTAGCAGTGCTTTTTCATACTCGAGATATTTCTAAACAAACAATTTTACTACATCCGGTATCAGGAGCTATTGGTGGTTAAAATCGCTGTTGATTTATATGATTTTAGAATACAAATGGTTAGACTATGCATGCTCGGCAGTGTTTGCACAGTCACACACATTACACGTGCATGCACAACGATGGAAAGTATTGTGTTCATATTTTGTACTCACAAGTTCAGTTTGTCATAATTAATAATTCATATAAAAAAGTAAGAAAGGAAGAAGCGTCTTTAACGATAAATCAAATTAAAGAGAAGGCGAAAATATGATATATTTCACTTTGACGGGGGACTAAGGCCGTATAATGTCTTACGTAAAAATGCCTTCTGGTTCTGTAACCCGTAACTATATGCAGAAAACGGCTGTGAAAAGAAACACCAGTCAGGTATCAAAGTGTAAATGTTAAAATATTCAAGAAAACAAGATGTAGTATATGAGAAGTAAAATATGAGAAGTTGTATGTAGGACAGGCAAGCCGTGTTGACAGTAGGCCGGGTCTGAAAGCTCTCTCATTGAGCCTTCTGATCTCCCTTCCACCATCCCTTGATTGTGACAACCACATCGTAAATCTTTACAACGATTACCTCAAATTTCTATGCGGATTACTTATGATCCATGTATAAAAGATTGCCAACTCTACTTCTGATAGGACTAAGCTCAACAAATTCGTCATCTCCACCAGCAGGACGGGCGTCTGAAAAGACTTTCTCTCCATTTATTGTGAACTTAATGAGTCGGAAATAATGGTAAGGTGAAGACGGGCACTTGGCGATGTTTATATCTCTTCTTTATGAATATGTTAAACTTTATATCAAGTAGCTTTGTAATGATGGATTAATTCTAAATATTCAAACCATCCTGTAGGACTGTTGTCAAGCTACCCTTCTGTAAATTGGTGGCGACCTCTAGAGGTGAAAATGTTTGTGTTACAAATGTTGAAAAGACTTGTCCCGAATTGAGATGCAAGCAATTAAAGGTCTGCTTGTCATTCCCTGCCTACCGAGCCTAGATATAATTATACTCCATGTGACAGTAATTATGTCGCTTTCTTTCCTTTAAAGTAGTCATTATTAAAAGATGTTATTATAAATGGGATGTTTATGAGACTAAGGGTCTGGCAGACAAATGGTCTGCTCATTGTTCTCCCTTCTCTAAAAAGCATCTGTTACACGCTGGTTGCAGCCAGCAATTGAAGGTTTGCTTCTGTGCAAAATTCGTCAGTTTGTCGGCGTGGGATAAGTAGCTACTATCTTCATTGCACTCGGGGTAGGTCACTGAGGAACCATGTGTAGATAGAACCTTTCTTATTTCTACTTTTCAGAGTCCATTTTATTACCTGCTTCATTTAACCATCAAAGGGACTCCGTATCGGTATATTTTATTACTTAATGTACCCTCTGAAAGGCACAATTTTATTTTGCTCAAGTACGTTTTTCATCTTGTAGTCTATCACATAGTCGATTAAGAGTAGTTACGGTTCAAAGTGTAAAACTGCTGACAAATCCAGTGCTTTGTTTGTTTGTATCGTTTGTACTCATTGTATACGTAAGTAAGCGATATCAAACAGTACGCCTGTTCGTATTCATGCTCTTCAAGTGTTAGTGCAGTCTTTGAAACTTGCTCCAGTATTCATACCCTGTCCTTGCTTTATTTGATGCAAAACCCTTTGAATTGTATTTGTACACAAACTTCTGCAAACCAATGTGAAATAGCATTTTCGTACCCATACTTAATTATTATCAGACGTTTTCAAATTTCCATGTTTTTTCAACAGAGACTTTTAATCCTAGGATTGAAACTACGCCATTAGTTGACTCGTACGACTCTATTATAAATTCTTCTTTTCAATCCAATATTCAAATAATTTTGTTCAGATTTTGACAGAATTCCTGCCTCAATTAATTTTAAACTTGTGCAGAAACTATTATTTAATGCGAAGGTCTTTTGCTGATATCAGCTGTTGGACAGTCTAGCATTGTTGTTTTTTTTGCATGAATTGATGTTTCAACATGTCGTATTGTTGTGATTTATGTTTTACAGAATTAAAATTAATTAAAATGCTAAATGTTTTGCACCGATGTTGCTTTAACGAAAAAAAATTAAATGAAAATGAATGAAAACGGATTGAAATATATCATAATATTTGCCGAATGTACATTTTCTAACAGTGAGAGATTTTTATTCGAGAAAAATTAAAGAAAGAATGAGTGACTTAACCCCGATGTCAAAACGGTCTGATCCACTCGCGGAGAGGCACGTTATTGGCCGACACATATCCATGTGTGTGGTCATAAATAAACTATTCATTGCAGCATGAACGAATAGTATGAATATTTGATGGTCAAAAGGATCAATGACAAATGAGAAATGGAGTGAAGTATGAAGTTTGACAGTAACTCTTCAATATTTCATGTAGTCAACATATCATGAATTCTTTTCTGACCAGAAGCGCCCAGTTGCTTTTTCATATGAAAGACACGTTCAAACTAGGGTTAACATGCATACTACTTCTTTTAAATAGTTAACACTAATGCAAGTATATATTGTATTTGTGACAGATGATATTATCATATGTATACCTCAGGTGACAGGTTAGGAATATACTGTGGTTATTTCAAACTAGACAACATTAAACTTCTGTGTGTATGATAGTTATTCACAAATAATATTTTTGTCTAATGAAGTTGTTTCGTGAACACACTTTCTAAGCCCAGATAAACTTTCTGTCCGTATGTCATTCTGTGACGATGCGTTATGCTATACCTAACTTCCACCCGTATGTCATTCTGTGACGATGCGTTATGCTATACCTAACTTCCACCCGTATGTCATTCTGTGACGATGCGTTATGCTATACCTAACTTCCACCCGTATGTCATTCTGTGACGATGCGTTATGCTATACCTAACTTCCACTCTACATGCCAGGCTTATCTTACGTTCTGAAAATCAACAACAGACTTTCAAAAAAATGTTTTGAATATCTTCAATAAGGATGTCCGCTCCTTCCGGTTGAACTTCAAAAATGAAATATGATTAAGTAAAGATTTTGTGTCATCTTTATTTACTTCATGATATTCTACATCATCTACATAAAAAAAAAACATGAAATAAAGAAAATGTGACTTTAGAACCTCAAAAAAGTGCATAAACAGCGTAAATGGCCTAATTTTGACTAAAAAAGGGGTTTTTCAGGTACATTTTGTGTCAAAGCTTTAAAAAACCCACACTACCATATATATTTTTTCATCGATTTCGGTAGGATAAAATGAACTTTGTAACATATCAAAAAAGGAAAATAAGTTTAATACTAGAAATGTAGTAATTTAAAGTTTTTAGCAGTTTTTTTCTCATTTTCCCATAGACTCCCATGTTAAAATTGTACTTCACCCCACTATCTTACAGGCGTCATATCTCGAAAAAACCCACTACCCCCTATTTTTTAATGCTGAATATTGAATACAGAATGGGAGTTATCACACGGACAACATTGTTTACGATTTTGTTTCCATGATAATACCAGATTGAATTCCATATCTGTTTTAGCTTTACATATACAAACTTCAAACCAGTGTCAGTGTTTGGGGATCAAACCGTTTTGTCACACGTAAATAAAGTTGGAGGTCGCCATTTACTACTACTACCAGGGCCTCAATTGATCCTGATTCTTATACGTTCCAGAAAAAAAACTTGCGAAGCTGACATACAAAATATATGTAATTACTCTACCGCTTCTATTCGTTTTGATTTTTTAGACCCAAATCAAGACGTCAAATTATCTCTGGAAAGGTTATTTAACATAGGTTTGAGCTGCCAGCCATCTTGTGAGTTCCCGGGACAATGCTGGTCGCTTGTGGACTCCCCGTATCGTGCTGCTGAACGCTCCTTTAACGGAAGGGGATGCCTGTGTTGTGCCCAATGCAAATGTAAACATCTCGACCATTATCCCCCTTAAGAAGACGTTTACCATTTCATTAAAAAGTAAAGTGCAGTTTAGCCTTGGGCTTGCTCGCATTTGTTGCCTGAATTACTCGATGGTCTTCCGCTGGCGACAATCCATAAAAAAATGCGATGCATTTTGTGTGGGCTAAATGATAATACTCTTGTGTTGTATCAACTATTGTCGTAGCGAATAAAGAAGCAACCAACGCTTCGACATCAGCCTTGTGTGTGTTCTGTAACTATAACACATGCTTGCTTGCAACCAGCTTTTCACTCGAGCAATGACATCAGCCTTGTGTGTGTTCTGTAACTATAACTCATGCTTGCTTGCAACCAGCTTTTCACTCGAGCAATGACATCAGCCTTGTGTGTGTCCTGTAACTATAAAACATGCTTGCTTGCAACCAGCTTTTCACTCGAGCAATGACATCAGTCTCGCGTGTGTCCTGTAACTATAACACATGCTTGCTTACAACAATCTTTTCATTCGAGCAATGACATCAGCCTTGTGTGTGTCCTGTAACTATAAAACATGCTTGCTTACAACCAGCTTTTCACTCGATCAATGACACCAGCCTTGTGTGTGTCCTGTAACTATAAAACATGCTTGCTTACAACCAGCTTTTCACCCGAGCAATGACATCAGCCTTGTGTGTGTCCTGTAACTATAACACATGCTTGCTTACAACAATCTTTTCATTCGAGCAATGACATCAGCCTTGTGTGTGTCCTGTAACTATAAAACATGCTTGCTTACAACCAGCTTTTCACTCGAGGAATGGCATTAGCCTTGTGTGTGTCCTGTAACTATAACACATGCTTGCTTACAACCAGCTTTTCACTCGATCAATGACACCAGCCTTGTGTGTGTCCTGTAACTATAACACATGCTTGCTTACAACCAACTTCTCCCTCGAACTATGACATCAGCCTTGTGTGTGTGCTGTAACTATAACACATGCTTGCTTGCAACCAACTTCTCACTCGAACTATGACATCAGTCTTGTGTGTGTGCTGTAACTATAACACATGCTTGCTTACAGCCAACTTCTCACTCGAACTATGACATCAGTCTCGTGTGTGTCCTGTAACTATAACACATGCTTGCTTGCAACCAATCTCTCTCGAATTATGACATCAGCCTTGTGTGTGTTAGTACTATAACACATGCTTGCTTACAACCAGCTTCTCACTCGAGCAATGACACCAGCCTTGTGTGTGTTCTGTAACTATAAAACATGCTTGCTTACAACCAGCTTTTCACTCGAGCAATGACACCAGCCTTGTGTGTGTCCTGTAACTATAAAACATGCTTACTTACAACCAGCTTTTCACTCGATCAATGACATCAGCCTTGTGTGTGTCCTGTAACTATAACACATGCTTGCTTACAACCATCTTTTCACTCGAGCAATGACACCAGCCTTGTGTGTGTTCTGTAACTATAACACATGCTTGCCTACAACCAACTTCTCATTCGAGCAATGACACCAGCCTTGTGTGTGTTAGTACTATAACACATGCTTACAACCAACTTCTCACTCGAGCAATGACACCAGCCTTGTGTGTGTTAGTACTATAACACATGCTTACAACCAGCTTCTCACTCGAGATATGACATTTGAATATACATATAGGTAGCAAGTACGTGTGTGTGCTTTGTCCCGACCTACGTGTACTTTTATTTCATGAAGTAGATAATATGAAGGAAAATTATGTTGTGTATGTAGATCTACCATCAAGACACCAGCACCGCATGATACTGCCAACACTTCTAGCCCATACCTTTCAAATAATAATTGAACTCTTATCAAATAATAATAGAAATCTTATCAGTGCTCATGTTCAACACCCGTTCCCAAATCCCACAGAGATGTAATTACAAGTATTTAAAGAGTGTTCAGTGTCAATAGGTCCATCTCATACGGCATAATATACGAATGTGATAAGTTGTACTCAAAACAGTTAAGCTTCTTAGGACGTGTTAATGTATTTGAACACTGTCTCTACTGTTTTTTAGTTCGATTTCTACAGACATGATTCAGTTATTGGCAGTGACACATCCAGCTTGGTGCCATGTCCTCACCAGCCTAATGAAGTTCTGAAGAACAACTAATAGTTTCTCAGTTAGGTAGTACTGACAAGGAAACTACTTAATTGTTATCCCCCGCCACAACGAAGTTGGCGGGGGATATAGAAATGAGCTCCGTCCGTTTGTCCGTCTGTCCGTCTGTGCGTCCGGGCTTTTCCATTCCGGCCTCAAACTTCAAAACTATTCAAAATATTTTGCTGAAACTTTGTACAGGTATCAAACAAGTACTCTAGATGTGCCTTTTGCTATAAAGAAATTTGAGATTTTTTTTTTTTACAAATGCAAACAGTCTGGACTTAGAACCAAGAAGAGGGAAAACTATATTCCGGCCTCAAACTTCAAAACTATTCAATGTATTTTGCTGAAACTTTGTACAGGTATCAACCAAGTAGTCTAGATGTGCCTTTTGCTATATCGAAATTTGAGAAAAAAATTTTTTCGAAAGCAAACAGTCTGGACTTAGAACCAAGAAGAGGGAAAACTATATTCCGGCCTCAAACTTCAAAACTATTCAATGTATTTTGCTGAAACTTTGTACAGGTATCAACCAAGTAGTCTAGATGTGCCTTTTGCTATATAGAAAGTCAATGCATTATATATTCAAAATGCATAAATATATTCAAATTCCTACATGGCGGGGATATGGCCGACTCTGTCTGCTTGTTAATTTTGAGTTTGTTATATCTATCGCAGATCACATCATTAATTAAAAAGAACTATGATATTCAGTGAATTTTGATTGACTTAAATATGTATGCCAAACCATGGTACCACTCTGTGACTGCATTTTTCTCTAGTCAAGGGTCTGTGTGATGGTCAGTGTATTGTTTTGTTACCAGTAAACTGACGGTTGGTGGTATAAATACCATGTGTGTGCTTGTCATGTGCTGACATATATACCTAGTACATATTGATACCGTTAAGGGTTTGTTTGCTTTAGAAATGTTGTCGTATCATTGTACGCCAAGTTTTAATCGGATGTCATGTCCTTTTATAATATGACGGAGTAAGTTTTAAAGATCCTGAATAAATTACTCATCCACAGACGAAGTAGAAGGAGTAGCGCTCATGCAGAAACTTTTAATATTCTAATTATACCCCACTGGATGATCTTTTGAAGAAATGTATCAACTTGGACTTAAATAAGATCTTTTTTTCATTTTTTCTCAAAGAAACCTGTGTCTGAATTCCACAACTCCAAAAGTTGTTCCCAGTCTTGCATAGATTTAGTCACTACTTGGTCTAGTTCTGTCTTTGACTTCATTTTATACTATATATATATATATATCGTGTCTGCATTGCATATCTCAAACAATGTTTGTCACAGACGGTTTCAAAGAATATATTTACTTGGTCAAGTCAAACCTGTTGAATACATTGATAATCTATGACCTCACTTACATATTTAACGCACATTTATCAAATTGTTTCAGCGGACTTTGTATATTTAATTCCTCTGATATTTAAAAAGGTTATTCTTGATAATCAGATAGTGTAATCACCTAAAGATCTAGTTTTGACATTCGAAAAGATTTTGGACGTTTTCTGTCCGAATAAGAATTGCGTAGAGATATGAGTGTCATGTAATTTTGTAACCAGTACAAATAACTTAGTCTCTTTAATCATACAGATTAGTGAAGAAATGTTGGTTACATTTCTCAAATGAACAGGAAGATTTTTTTAATAATTGTTTTTTAAATGTGAAAATACACAACTTGTTCTTATGTATGCCTCTTCTAAATGTCATTCAAAGACTTGATTCCTCAAATGATGTATAATCTTGACACGGTTGTGTTTTTTTTAGAGAAAGCTACTTATATAAACAGTTTCGAGTCTATATATCACCATGTACTGCATAAGTTGAACAGCTTTGTCAGAGGTTCTCGTTATTCAGAACATGTAATCGTCAAATGGTCTAGTTGTGACTTTAACATTAATAATGTAGTCAATTTCCTTAGTTTCCTTAGAGAGGAATGTCACATTCATTTTTAGGGTTACATTGCTAGAATGATTAATTATGACATATATCTATAGTTTAGTCAATCTTGATTTACAAACATATAATGACCTGCAAAACCGAATTATTACATCATATTGAGGAAGTAGTTTCTGTCTGTCCAGCTGCTGCGCCTTTACTCTCTGTACGTAATATGTGACTGACTGATGCAGGTGACAGACAGGAGCACACTGAGTCGATACCGTGCCTAGGGGAGCAGACAGAGCGCGGAGACCCCCAGCCCCCCGGAACATTCCCGACATCACCCTCCCGTCTGCTCCCTCCAGTTCTCTGTATTGACCAACATGGACCACCTTACAACCTCTATCGTCTGGCTTTTTACAGGCGCACAGAGCATGGACCGTGGCAGACGATAAGACACTCGACATGGAAAGGCTATATACCTACAACTCCGTCTCAATCTCACTTGAAACAGTGAAATTGCGACCAGTTAGGCGGAAAGCATATGTGTACCTCCACAAAACCGCCAGCAGTTTTGTCCTCTTTATAACCACAGCAAATCCGATAATAGATGGTTGTTGATGGCAAAAACGCCCGCTGAGGTGGCAAGATGTGTTGGTGACACATTCGAGTGATCTGGTGGCTAATTGGCACACATAGATAATGCAGCACTTCTTCTATTGGCTGTCTGGAACTGGGACCCGGCTCAGTGCGTGAGAAGGTGAACGTGAGACAAGAAGAGCTCCATACTCGACTTCAACATTCGACACGCATCATTCGCTGCTGATGCTTATCTTGGAGAGCCAATTAGAGGACATGTTAGCATCAACAATTGTCTAGATAGAGAGACAGATTGGTTGCTTATTGCTACCAGCACCTTTGGGAAGCATTGGGTGTCTGGATACAGGTTACCTAAACTCGGTCAACCATCGTTAACGTGTTCATTTTACAAGTGATAGATACATTTACACGACAGAGCTTGTTTGATAGACTATGTGACATACAGTCTTCTTATGTTGCAGACAGGGATGTCTTTCCTAGAATACCTGAAATGGGAGACTGTTCATCTCTGGGTAGATATTGTTCCCTGTAAATCCTATATATGTCAAACATATTTCATTTTTCTCATACCTTCCCACACTTTACTAAAGGCCACATTCACGTCAGAGCTGAAATGGGAATGTACTGACATAGCCGCATTTGTAGAGCAAATGAAATGAGAATGTACTGACATAGCCACATTTGTAAAGCAACGGGGTGGAGGGATGTATTGTAGGCTTTTCATTCAAGTCCATGTCAGTTAAGAGCTCTAAGTGCAGCAGTTTAGGAGCGGGTGGGAACCGCTCTCTTCACCTGCCAGACCCGACCCCCCTGCTCTCTACCCCTTCTGTCCTGTTTGTCCATTATGTACGGCAGATAAAGTCAAAATTTGCCAACTATCTGTTCTTTGTGGTGCACCCCAGGGGAGACGGGCCGCTGTGAGGTGCACCCCGAGCTGGGTAGGTCTGGAGAGGACTGCACTCCAGCTTCCCCTACCCTGGTCTACAATCCTCTCACAATGTTGTCATTGTGTCTATATGTACAGGACGGGTGAGGGTTCTTGACAGCGCCTCAATAACAGGAGTTTTAATCACCCTCCACCTAGCTATCCAGGCGCGACCACTCCATACCGCTACTCTAGATCCACGTTCATTCATTAACCTGCATTGTATTTTACCTACATAATTATTACTTACTGGACTCCAAACTATACACGAGTAGACTAAATAGGCCGATGTGTAAAATATAAGATGAGATTATCGCCGCAGGAAGGTTATTTGGAGGATCGGTCACATATTGGCTGTGTGTATATGTGTGTCTTCAGTCTGTGATTTCCATAATAAACATATCCCTCTTCCTCTCTATCGGCACACAGGACTCTGTGACTAACTCTTGACTTGTCTGCTCTCTGACTAACTCTTCTGTCATCCACCTCGGGGTGACCTCGGACACTTCTCACTCAGCACTGTAGTCACATCTCGATGATCAGCCCACTGTACACGGAATCGTCTGAGAACCTCCGGCACATAGAGGCCACCATCAACTTAATAAACCACCTAGAACATGTTACCTGCAGTTAAACGTCCTATATAATTATTTAATGATATTCCTAATATCATTTTAAGTTTATGGGTATATAATTGTGCCATGTTAAATAGACTAGAACCAATTTTAACTTACATAAAAGCTTTGTACTTGCATGTTTTGCTTGATGTACTAAAAAAGTTCACTATCTTTATCCTTTTAAATATTATCTGTCCTTATGGTATTTCAATTACGAAAATTATCATTACAATTTTTTTCTGTTTGAGAATTCTCTTGGAACATTAACTTCGTGAATTCACAATTTCAACCTTATACCAACACATCTCCGTGTGGGTTGAAGTAAAACTACATCTTTCGAAAGAACTACAGAATAGTTATACTCAGACCAAATGTTTGAATTTATGACTGCAGAAACAAATCTTCGTGATAGAAAGTACATTAATGGCAAACATGCATCAACTTTCTATCTGCTGACCTCCCTGTTCGAGCGCCCCACTAACCGACATTAGCCTTAGATCTCTATGGAATCGGCATATAACCGTGACCAACATTCATAGAAGGGTCAACGTTCGTTAGACTTCATGACGGTAGCTTTGAAATTGTAAACTCAATGAGGGAATATTTAACAAATCAAGCATTAGTTAACCAGAAGACATAAGTTGTTTCTGACACGTAATCATTTATGTGATTTCAAACAAAATAGTTTACAAATCGAGTGTGTTTCAACAAGAGCAAATGGTCCGGATATGATTAACAATTGGTTCTTATAAAGTATTCTGATTCCAATTGTTTTTGGAACGGATGTATTTCAACATGAACATGCACCAAATGTTAAAACAAATGCCTAACAATTGTATTTCTAAAATATGTAAAATTTACAAACTTCATTTGATGTTAATGTTTTTATGTAATTTCAGTGTATTATCAACTTGAAAACGACTATGCTGTATGCATTGTTTAGGTTTTGGTCAGAAATGAACAAAAAATAACAAAATTGTGTATCATGATACTTTTAGATTTAATTCAATTTGCTAATTTGTGATGTTTTCCTTACGAATATCTTTCAGTTTTTATTTTGTCAAAATGTAAAAAAAAAGCAACAACACCAATTGCAAAGCAGTCATTTAAACCATTCGGTAGATTTCAATATTTGAAACATGTATCATTTAACCTGAATGTGGTAAATGTAAAATTTATTTGGACCATGTCTTCAACACTATTCATTATGTCCCCCGAAATTTGTTTCCGGAGACATACTGTTTTCACCTCCGTCCGTCATTTCGTTATTCCGAAATGCTTTCTTTTCCGGGCAATATCTCAAAAACCGTTCAATATTTGTTCACGAAACTTGGTATGTGGTTAGACCTAGTGGTGCCTTTTGCTATTTTGGTTATTCTGATTTTTTTGGATTTTTTCTGAATTCCATGGAAACAATTTGAACTTAGTGCAAATTGGGGGTAGGGACCTTTTCCGGCCTCTATTTCAAAATCTATCTAGTATTTCTTTACGAAACTTGGTATGTGGTTAGACCTAGTGGTGGAGTGGTGCCTTTTGCTATTTTGGTTATTCTGAATTTTGTATTTTTTCTGGTTTCTATGGAAACAATTTGAACTTAGTGCATATTGAGGATAGGGACTATTGAGGATAGGGACCTTTTCCGGCCTCTATCTCCGAAACCGTTCAATATTTTTTTCACCAAACTTGGTATTTGCTTCGACCTAGTGATAGAGTTGTGCAGTCACCACGTTTCTGATTTTGCATTTATTAAGAAATGTTGATGTGCTCATTGCTCAATAAGTTCTATCTTTAAAAAAAATCAACAAGTCGTTATCAAAGCTAATTCATGAGATATTTTAAATTATGTGACTTGAGTCCTTCTTGTAGATCAGGGTCGTGATCTCTTTATGACAGATATAGATTAGATTAGGTTAATGACCATCTATTTTCTTCTTTTTTTATTTGCAGTTGATTTATGCTAATAGAGTAACCTTTTTCGATTAAAGTAAAGTTGTTTTTTTCCCTCTGGCAGTGTTAAGTAAGGGTTAGATGATTAGTTTTGATTGAAAATTGGAGCGGGGGACATCACAGTGCATCACATGCACATATTTCTAGTTAGATATGTTTTTCTTTCTATTTGATTCTAAATATGTGCCAGCTGTGAAGGAGATTGTCTTAAAAATCATGATAATTATATTTTCAAACCTCTTGTGATAGTGATGATTGTGAAATACACAGTCATGTATTTAAAACTTAATATGTGCATTGCCGCCGGAGTTTTCCTGAGCAGTGTATACATATCCAACACTAGTACTTGTCCAAAACTCTCAATAGTGTAAGAATGTATTCACCGCAAGGTCCAGTTGTTCCTTCTTAAGAAAAGTCATTGATCAAATTAAAAACAAAAATCTTAATTGTTTTCAAACTTTGTGTCGGGAATGTGTGTCTCTCAACAGCCAGAGACAGTTGTTGTTGATGTTGTTGTTTCCACAATAGTTTATTCCACAGCAGTAACACCATTTTACATGCACAATGCGAACCATACAGTTTTCATTTTCATCATAATTATGTAGAAAAATGCGTAAACTATTGTAATAACAGCATACATTAATAACGTCTAAAGATCTAAAGATAACCACAGATTAAGATTCTCTGGTCGTTCCTACGATTCGTTTATCATACATCATTCAATTTGCATATTAATACAACTTGTTCTAAGTTTATGTTCCGGAAGATCGTGTACTGGGTCCGGATTCACAAAACTTCTAAGAAGCTTTGTGAATCCGGCCCCTGCATATCTTCATCACTTTACGTTAACTAGTCTTCATATTCATAACATTTAATCTCGTCTTTGTCGATTTTATTTACAGACTTATTTCCATAGAGATTTGATTATCACGTCTCATCTTCTTATCTTTCCTAGCTCACCTTATAGGCAATATAATGTATCCTATTATTATCACTGTCTCAATCTTACGGGTTAGGGTTGAGAATGGTTACTGTAAAATGGTTACACTTCAACCGTTCTTCCCTGCAAGTGCTACCTTGCTTGGTAACCTTGTAGTGAGTGTACACATGTAAGTGAACCTTCCTCATGTATGTCGTGGTTTGATTTAAACTATTGGAATATATCATTGGTGAAATCACCGGCTGAGACTTGCATGTAGTGACCTAATACACAGGAAGGGAAGGTGTACACCCCAAAGCCAGTCTGGCTTCATGGCTGTTACTACGAAGACCAGATTCACCTCCTTCAGGTCGTATGTCATATATTTGAGGTTTGGGTTTCAATTTGAAATCAATCATCTTTATTGTTGGAGATAAAAATTATTCTTCTGCTAAAATATTTAAGTTTTGATTTCATTACGATCTTTAAAAAATACATGTATTTAAAAAATTCCCATGAGTTTAGGTGATGCATACATGTATATTTATATAATGTATTTGAATGGCTTTTTCCAACATTGCATATTTATCGTGCATGTTGATTCACCATGAGCTATATTTCTCTTGGTATGATATTTAGATAATTGTTTAAGAAACCAGTTCCTTTTAACTGAATGTGGTAATTTTAAATAATTTAGGATATGTAAAACACAATATTATTTGCTGAGGGAACTGCGAAGATAGGTCGGTTATAGATTACCTAACAGTTGGAAAGATTCTGCGAAGTTTTATTTGAAGAATGAGTTGCATATTAAAATATGATGCAGCAAATTATACTCTACGTTTCCGAGAAGTTGAAAACGACATTTTAATTCCACGGTCTGTCCATGTTATTTAAGTAATTACACTCATTGAAACTTAAAAGCTCTTACTCCCCTGTGATTATCAGACCAGAACAAATAAACGCTTCATATACCCCCTCTGCTTGAGCTAATTCATTGAGTTTTATATAACGCTCTTCAGAGTAGGAGTGACTGTCTAACCTACCCTTTCCTTCAGCAATAAACTATTGTATATACTTTGTTAACAGAATAGCTTTTTTTTTCAGAACAGCTTTTAGACGTTTAGACACAACATGTTTATATACATATATCTCAGATAATTTATCCACACGATTGGAATATATTTTAGCTTAAATATCAATGTTGTATGCATAATTAGCAAAAGTGACAACCCTTTTCAATTCCAGTCACAGAAGATACCCGTGTTGGAGTTCGGCAGCTAATGTTTGGTAGTCAATGTTAGGTCGTCTCTGCTGAAGCTGTCTTTATTCGATAAAACTGAACGAGAAAAATATGCATTTTTCCAAATACATTTTAATTAAATTACTCCTATTTCATATCGTAATTTCCCGCTGTATATTGAATGCGTGATTAACGTGTGAAGATGTGCGGAGAGCGTGTACTGTTAGGCCTGTCACTCACGTGTTTGATTGACACCTGTATATCGACTCCCACTGGCCAGCTGGCTGAGGGATGTGTCTCGATGTGTCAGGTACAGTCTCAATCACTCCCACAGTCCAACAGCGCATGAAGACTGCCTTCATCAGACCATATCCCATCATGCCTCGCGTCATTGACTTGTCACCTCTGACACCGGGGTCACGTCAGGTCACCAGTCCACGCCTTCCTTATGGTTTGATGGCTAGCTTATGGTCGGTCACATACAAACACGTCCTAGGGGTTTTCCCTACATGAATTGATGGGGAAATAAGTGCACTGCATTCAATTAAACATCTGACATACGCGAATGAAGGAATTAAGCACGATATAGTCTAATGGGAATACTTGACAGTTATATTCTTGTATTATAGCCGTGCATTCTTCAGCAAAATATGGGATTTTTAAAACTCACAGAACATGTGTTTGTTTGTTGCAAAGTTCTGAATTCCACATGGTACAAGCCGTACATGTGTTGTTGTGTGACAGAAGGTATGTACCAAAACATCACCAGAAGATGACATGTAGTGTTTGCTTGTCTCTATCTATGAAAATCGAGTAACAACCGAAACTCCTTTAAAATACTGATGGTGAAATAACTTAAACACGGTAATATTACAATGTTTTCTTGTCATTCAAATATTGTAACATGACAGTAATGTCTTCTCAAAGGATAGTTATACTAAGTTTTCAAGAACACAATAAAATCATTTGATATCATGTTGAGTTCGTTTGAAAAACTTGGTATCCATTTGAAGTTTGGGGTTTATTTCGTAGCCACGACATTGCCTCCATACGTTGATAACGTTTTGAGTTTCCTTTGACAACCTTTGATTGTTGACAACGTTTTGAGTTTCCTTTGACAACCTTTGATTGTTGACAACGTTTTGAGTTTCCTTTGACAACCTTTGATTGTTGACAACGTTTTGAGTTTCCTTTGACAACCTTTGATTGTTGACAACGTTTTAAGTTTCCTTTGACAACCTTTGATTGTTGACAACGTTTTGAGTTTCCTTAAGTAGCCTGAATTATACCTTTGATTGTTGACAACCTTTTGAATTTCCTTTGGCAATCTTTGCTCGGTGATAACGTCTTGAGCTTCCTTTTGCAACTTGAATTATTTGGTTGTTGATAATGTGTTCGGTTTCCTTTGGCAACCTGATTTATACCTTTGATTATTGACAACCTTTTGAGTTTCTTTTGGCAACCTGAATAATACCTTTAATTGTTGATAGTGTTTTGGAGTTAAATGATTGTCTTTTGAAATATTGAGGGGGCGGGATAGCGCAGTGGTTAGCGCGTTCGGCTTCGGATCAAGAGGTCCGGGGTTCGAATCCCGCTAGGGGCACGGCAACTTTGTCTGCAGTAGAGAACTGTTCTACACGCAGTAAGGTTTGGGTGCAATGCTTCACTGAATTTCAGCGTAGTACCACCCATGGTTCGCTAGTTCCAACCGATGCTCGCAGGTTTCACCGCAATGCATAACCACATGGCGTTGCCGGCTTTCTCCCTGCCGTAATACTAGCAGCCGCGATATAAGTGAAATACTCTTGAAAGCGGCGTTAAACCCCAACTCACCTCACCTCACCTTTATAAGTTGGTGACGTTTAGGGTTGCGTTTGTTGAACCTTTCCAATTATGTTGGCTTAAGTTGATTGCTTTCGTGTGCAACTTCTATAACGCTTTCATAAGTTTACACTGTTTTGGATGGCCATTTGTAAAAGGAAACCCCAAAACAAGAAACTTGATAAGTTGGTATTGTTTGGGGTTTTCTTGTCAACTCCCAACAAATCGAAGCTCCTTGCTTGGAACCCATATAACGCGCTTCTGTTGCTGTAGGTAAGATGTAGATCACACTGGGTAGACAAGGTTTGCACGTACATTCTGAAACGATGGGTGTTCTATTTCATACTCCAGGTTCGTTGTAAACAATAACAGCTCTTACTGTGTGCAGCGATTCTAACAATTCAACAAATATGACGGATGGACAGATGTGAAGGGACGGAGAATTTGAAAAGACTACTGGGTGACATGTGTAAGTAGCATCTTCCTCATGCTTTCTGTCTCTCTCCCCCCCCCCCCCCCCCCCCCCCCCCCCACAAACACACACACATTGTCTTGAGACATCAAGAGTGACATGACGGCACTGGAGCTTCCAGCTATATCTCCCTCATCTCAGACCCGTCCCAGGAACAATTGATATGTCTTGGCAGGTAAAAAACTAATAACTGATTTTCTATATCTGGTGAATAGTCCTGACGTCTGTGCTATTTGGAGGTATGTCTAATCTTGTTTGATGAAACAAAACCTCTCAATATATCAGTCCACATTTATCTCGCTTCCCTTTGTTGGAAATCATACCTCAAGCAGCTCAAAAAACGATTTAACGCTACAGCGCCTTCTAGTTGAAGAGCTTTATGTGTAAAGAATATGAGACGAGGAAACGTAAATGGCAGTGACAAACTTCTCACACTAGGACTGGTGATGTCAGGGCGCCTGTCAACAGGACGAGAACCCCTTTTGGGGCTTACACCAAATCCAATACCCCCTCTTGAGTCTACCCGGCCTCAAAGAAAGCGTCGGCTTCATCAGGTAGCGAGTGAGCGATGCCGTGATTCAGATATCTGCCATTGGAGGACACTTTGTCGGCAAGATGCGGGATTGAAAGGGGATCTGTTTTGGCCCAAGTGGCGTCATGTTTCGGATGGGTCACTTTGCTAGTTAAGACTTGTGGTGTGGGGGCACATCCCTGGGTGTTCTTTTACTTCGCCATTCCGGGAAGCTTTTCACATGCAACATATATAGCCCCATTTTGAAAGGCTTGATAAATTACTCGGCGGGAACATTCAGCCTCCAACAGATGATAAGTTATCATATAATCAGGCGACCAATACATCTCATCTAGCCCCTAAGTCCTCATCTACAAAATAAACAACGCCATAAGAAGGTACACGCCTCGCTGTTATTGGGGTCACTCTCTAGCCCTTCGGATACAGTGCGAAATGAGCAATGATTAAAATGAACACGACACGCCTATGTCGTTTAACCAATTGCATTGGCACTTTGAAAAAACTTCTTAATTGGGCAAAGATGGGTAATTTTCTTCAATGCAAAAGCTCCCACTTGAGCATACAATGGCTTCACAAATGTTTTTAATCTTTTGAAAGAAGTTAAACGTTGCCGAGGGGAAGGCCGTTTTAGCTACAATTACATTTGTTTAAGGCAGCAAGTTGTAACATGTGGCAGCGCTGACGACATCACAGTAAATTAACCACGTTTACAGCGCTCTATCTGCAATAACAAATACATTATGATTAACTTGCTCAACAATGTGCTCAGGACACGTGTAACAAAGACCTCAACGTTTAATAGTTTGCCCATCGGCAACATGTATTGCATGAAATGGACAGGTTTGTTAATGTTGTAATGAGGTTTGACGAAAGCATGTACCCAACTGCTGTTATGTACATGATTGGCTTGCAGGTGACATGTGACAAACTCATATGAATATTGTGCCAGACGGTCTCTCCCTTACTATGTACTTACAACTCTCCCTTTAGAGATACGCTAAAAAATCAATGCGTCTTTCCTGCAATGAAAATATTTAATTAGAAAAGTGAAGCTAAATTTGTGGTGGATTACATTGAGCTAATTATTTAATTTCATTTTAAACATTGCCCAGCAAGAGCTTGTATGAAACACGAGTACGATAATATTGAAGATGAGCGAGGGAGACGTCAGCAGTAAATAAATTATCCCCACATAGAGTGTGAATGTCTGCTCTTGTTGCACCAACGCTGCCACCAGACACCGGGTTACTGTCACATTGTAGTGCTGTATATACCTCATTGCCACCAGGAGCGGCTGGATTGTCGGTATTGTACCACATCTACATGACATGTGTCCAGGATCAAGCAATGTAAGGAACCCATTAGTAGTGATAACTTGCCTAAATACGCGTATGACCTGTGTAGTGTAGCTAGGTGGTAGTATTGAAAAACATTTCTTGTTGAGCTGGATGTATATATCCTGATGTCATCTCATGCTCCAACGAAAGCTTCAACAAACATTTGTTCCATGTGAACCAAGTAATGTTGATGAGAGTTGAAATAGTGACAATGATTGAATTCATTTGTATTAAGCACTTACATTTCTACATTTACTTACTGTTCATAAACAAATAAAGTTGGCCATATGTATCATTGGATTTCTTAAACATACTTGGTATCAAGATACATTTTGTGAAGGATCGACTCACATCGTATCAAACATTCAATATACAGTCATATAACGACACTGTTTCACGGCATATGCAGATCTGTCGTGTGTATAATGAGATGCACAAGCACTTTTGTGTCGTTTCCATAACTGTCTGATCTAGCCCCGATAAGCTCATGTGGCGAAATGTCAATCACATTTAGCGCAAGCTTCCCTGTAACAGCTTCGTCATATACATATGTACACCGTATTCAATTTAGTCCTTAACACTTGGCTTGTACAATTAACAATATCACAGGAACACCGCCGATTAAGATATGATGTTCAAAGTCAGATATTTCGACAATTCGCCTCGTGTTAGATCTTTCAGAACATTATATTCAACGATTATGCTCTTAAGCTGTTGCACAGCTGGAAACCTTCCAACTTATTTTCAAATAACTGATATGCAAAATTAAATTTAAATTCAGTCGTCTTTGAAACGAACAACACATAAAATGTAAATTAAAAAGCATAGCATCGCTGTGGTAGAAGATTGTATACTTCAAATCGCTTGACATGAATTTAAAACGAACATTTTATGCTTACTATAAACTTCAGAAAAAAAATCATCTTTGGAATCTTGCAAAGGTAGAGAGCAATAAATGATGGAGCTGATTAATATCTAGGGGTTCGTATGTCATGTCGATAACATCTTTCATCAGTGCAGGTGCTCGATTTCACCCGTCAGTCACCCGCGTGAAATGAACATGTCCGTGTGCTCGGTCTTCGGCCGCCATTTTACACGGAGTTGAAAACAGGAGTGAGACACATCTGATTAATTCTAGGCGTTAATGAGCCATTAGATATTTTTTTAAATATCTTATTTGGCTTTCTTACGTGCCGCAAGACCCCATGGGTGTGCTGATTAAAGTTCAAATAATTGCCTTGCGTATTTATATCCTAGCGCCAAATATATGATAATTATTTGCTTCCAATGAAAATCGAGCCCGACCTTTTACATGTGCAGAAACCTAAATTACACGTCCCAAATATATATGTGCAAAGTAGTTATATGACCAATTTAACATTACCAACCAATATCTGTTTAATTATCCGTTATAGGTAAGTTTCCAAATTGCATTTGACCAATTGACTCGCGTCAATTCCGCATTCTATCATAATTTGTGGCGTTAACCTTTCTAACTAGCATACAATCTAACTAACATTTTCAGCAACAATCAGTATTATCAATAGAATAACCCCATTTATAACGTTTGGCAGAATATGACTCCCAACAGCATACACAATGGCTCTTTAAAGGCGCCATAGCACACCGTTCTTACTTATATAAAGGAATCACACGAAAAGGTAAATAAGTGTTACCTATGGCTAAATAATACTCCCCAATCAATAAAAAGAGTTGCAAAACGAATGTACATGGTTCGGTAAAATCATCCGAATCCATTTCCTTTCGAGCGGCCATTTAATTTGTTCACATTAAAATGGCCGCTCGAAGATAGTTCAAGTGATCTGACCGCTGTAGCGATACCTAAAAACTCGGAGTAGAGTTTTAATATGGTACCATGATAGAATGGTTAATCATCTTGCTTACAACTCTCAAATTGGCATCAGACCTACAGATCTACCTCTCACACTGAAGAGTTCCACACCATTGTCGCTTTATACGTCGCACCATTTTCCTCTCAATACGGGATAACCGTTTTCTATGGATACGGCTTATTGGGTCGTGTAATGAGATGTTTTACCCTCTAACAATATAGTGTATATATAGCAAAATGTGCTCAAGCGCCTCAAAGCAGACATGTAGAATGTAAACTTGATTTTGTACGTGTATATTTCATGTAAACTTTAGTTTAACATATATACACATACTGCTGTCATTACACAGGTTATTTAGATTTCTTCATTCGCCTATGTTCGTTGTGTTAATCTGCTTTTAGTATTTAAATGTATAGCTATGGCAGTTATGTAATATTAATTTAACATTATTTGATCATGGTTTATATAACATGAGTATGATCTTTCATGTGAAACGATTTTAGGATATTACTCTCCTGAAAATGTTTAAGATTTAAATTGTCGATGTGTACTTTTTTGGGTCATACCCCATTAGCAGACGACCCAATAAGCGGACGACCCAGGTGTCAGACAGAAGAGTTGGGGAAGCCCAAGCGCTCAGTTATTGTGATAATGAACCAGTTCTAATTAAACCGTTTTGGCCTATGTTTTACTTGGAATGACCAGTTTGAAGCTAGATTAGTATTGTGAGTAAACCAGTTTAACTGTATAAGTTAATCTCAGGATGTTTTTACTTTACAGTGTATATAAATAGTGGAAAATGAAAGTCAATATTCTTTGCTAGGTAATGTGATGTAGTGTCATTCTTTCAAATGAAGTTTTTACTGACTTTATTTTACTTTACTTTACTTTTTACTTTATGAAAAAGTGATTTTAACACCCTAAGTGTACTTGAACTTAGACATAAAATAGAAGTATTATTCTGATATATGACATTGCGGTTACATCTCTATACAACTCATGTCCCTAAAAAAAAGCATTTAAAATCGACTTCTCTGGCAGCAGTATTTTCTTTTTAATACTGGTTTAAATGTTCTTTTGTGGTTGAGTGTAAAACTGTGTACTTAGTACTGTGCTTAAAACTGTTAGTAATCAAATCTAATTTTTGTCCTTTTTTGTCTAACAAGTGGGGTAAGAGTTGGACTGTTTCATTTTCTTAATGGGTAACTAAATGCCTTGTGCTATTTGTTCACTCACCCATATAATAAAGTGTCTATGAAATGGGGTGTCTGCGTTTGGGGTTCCACCCTTTTTTTTTTTAACTATGTACAAGGTCAATGAATGGTTGTACTCGTGACGTCTGCAGGCATACAACATGAAATTAATAAATGCACCATACACGTCATATGAGTTATAGCATTTGATATGGCGCAATGTCTCGTTTTAAACAAGATATTGGTATTATATAATACATATATTCTATTATCCATATGGTTGAAACTATCCGAGTTATATTTTCTATACGAACACAAGTGCACATATAACGTTTCCCGTATTTCGTCGTCTGTGACGTCATAAAACGATTATGCGTGACGTCATGGTAGCTTGCCGTTGCAAGAGAAGTGGACCATTTCCTGCCGACTCGCAGCGTGTTCACCATCCAATCTGGGCACGAGCACCGTGACATCACATCAACTTCCCAACGCAAGGCATATCTCTTGCCAGTCTCCATTACTGGCTGATTTAGGCCTTGCAGTATTTCCTTAAAAAATCTGTGCTTAGAAATCCAGGCATTTCTGGTGCAGCAATTCACTGTCTAGGCACAACAAAGCGAGGGAAATACCGCAAGGCTTAAATCAGCCAGTAATGCAGACTGGCAAGAGTCATGCCTTGCGTTGGGAAGTTGACAGCACATTAACTAACACACAAGTCTTTTTTTAAATCAACCTTTTTTAAAGATATCCCTGTTACATGTTGGGACTCTTGCCCAGGGTAGCAAGAGCCCCGTTGCATTAAAAAAAATAATATGTAAGCATATTTTTCCAGCGATCTGATTGGTCGAGAGGCGGTCACGTGACCGTCGACAGAAAAGCATATTGACTCCAGCCTAAAAGCCGTATTGACTTTGAGTCACGTCAAACGATTGTTGCATGACGTCAAACGATTGTTGCATGACATCATATGACTGTAGTCCTAGCTGTTTAAAGCAAATTACATGTTTGACTGTATTTCATTGTTTTCCTTTCGTTTCTGTATTAGATACATAATAAAACAATTATGGACTGGCGATTCGGTCAATATCTGTTTTTATGGACCCGAGGAAACAATATTGACCGCGGACTTCGTCTTTGAAAACATAAAAACCATAAAAACAGGTATTGACCTCATCACCAGTCTCTAATATATAGCAAGATTTCTGACTTTTTTCCCACTCTTTTTTTTGACAAAGACAGCAATTTCATTCACACATCCACACACTATACATTATGAGATTGTATTCAGAAGAAGGCATCCAATCACACATTCGTACATTCATACATTCACACTAACAAAGTCAATATTAGTTCAACCATAGATACAGAGAGATTATAAAAATAGCAATGTGAGATTTACTATTCTACGAAAGAAGATTAAGCTACTTGAGTCTTGAACAAAGAGTGGTAGGAAAGCCACTGTGTATACAATTTATTTTATTCACATCGATCAGTAACAATTTAATTTTCTATGTTTTTTATATTTTGTAATTCATTTTAAAAATGCTCGAGGGATAATTTCACCTTTTTCAGTTTGCACTTTGGGTCTAGGTATGGTTGATTTTCGTATGTGAAATCTCTTAAATTCTCATACATAAGTCAAATTTGGTTGTCACACACATACATACAGATGTGTCATCCATGACCATTACTTGGGTTTACTGTACAACCGAGTTATTAAAGGGACACTGCGTCGAGGATAAAAATGAGTCTCACTTTTATCTACCTATGCTGATTAACGTGCCTGCTAATGAGTTACGCTTCGCTTCACTGTTAACATGCAGTAGTTTGTACTTCAATTGTCTGAAATTTGGGATCTGTGACTCGTTACCAGACACGTTAAACAGCAAAAGTAGTTAAGTTTTATCTCATATTTATCCTCGACGCGATGTCCCTTTTAAGATTTACACTCAGAAATATGCAACAATATCGATTTTACTCGAATAGAAATAAGTAAGGTTTTGTTTATTGAATCAGGGTTAGAGGATATATGTCATATACATGTAGCTGTAATAATTTATTTAGAAAGCCTGTTATTTGATGAATTATCTCCCCAGTAATTACAGATTTCCTGTTGAATACACCCAATTTAATTACAGTTGTAGAATAGGGATAGAACATTCTAGGTATAATTGCTCACAATGGAAACATCAAATAATTATACACTCTACATTTGAAAATATCACTTAATGGTATCACGTGTCTTTGATTATGATAATAAAATATTCTACATGGTTTACATGTTTGACATTGCAATGACTAGGGTAGCCATGTCATACATGCATGTATATGATGCACTAACTGAATAAAACACTGTTTTCTCTTTACATAGCTAGATACATTAACACAGTCATTCAATTTCAAAAGTCCTTTAAGAAACAGTGTTATAATTTACCTTTTGGCTACCTTTTAAATCAATTTATGATTTTAAATGCAAAAGCTATTGTTCGTTTACAAGGCTGTCAATTGTGAATAAATAAACAGTTTAACATTTTATTACCTATTTCATAATCAAGCTGATTTCATGAGTTGTATCATTGTTGTGTTGGACAGGTCGATTTAAATTAGACATATTTTTTATCATCGGGAGACAGATTATATGTGAGTGAATACATATTTTATTTCATTATAACTTATTTAATAGAAACATGTTATTGCAATAAAATGCTTATAATTCGTGGAATTTTAATTGTATAATCGTACCAACGGTATTTCAAAGGGCCTCGAAGATATGATATAAACGAATACAATACTAAAATATTCTTTAAACATAAAATAAATGGATGGTATCTCCAGCAATTGGAGAGGCCTAATACAAAGGTTAACTTTTATATGATAGGCTCTAGCTAACGCGGACATAGAAGGAGGTTGCTCCATTGATATACAACTTTTTATTGGACTTTTCTCTGCTATAACAATGTTAAAAATTCATAGAGGTTGTTCAATCTGATCTTACCAACGCATAAAACACATACGAATGCTAAATCTAGAGGAATACATATAATTCCTAGATGTATATCTTACCTTTCGGTGTTAATCAAACATTGCATAGCAGTTTGATAGTGCTTTTATGTGGTTTTGTACAGCTTTAAAAAGAACATATACCCCTCGATTGATAACATTTGGATTGTATTTAATGTTGCAATGACTGTTGAAATGAAAAAAAAGAAGTTTTTCATCGAGCAAATGGAAAATGAATTTGACAGGTGGCGTATAGTAAGACCTGATGTAGCGAGGATTAGAAAGTGGTATGCTCACAGACATCAAGACTCACATCTGACTTGCAGGGCTAGGGCAGCTATGCCCAGAGTCACTCTTAACTCGGGTTGACCCCCTGTAAAGGTATTGATCTCGAGGCCCAGTTCGCTCCTTCTCTCATCAGAATCAGGTAGCACTGGCACTGCCGAGTCAGGAGCTTACAGAGGTCTGGCGACCACAATGCAAGTAATCACTCCTCTAATAGTTGACTTGTACAAGAAACTTGTCACTTGATCATCGCCTTTGATCTCGCCGAAGTGAGAGGTGTGAATAGCCAGCCCACCGCGGCCCTCGACAAAAACATGTTAATTCTCCCCCACAACAACGCCGTCAAATTTCGCATACCTCTTGATGAAAACCTCAAAGTCATCCTGGCCCAAACAATCAAGTGTTTCTCGCTGCCCGTGTGGGCTGGATGTTTATAGTCTAAATAATGTGGTGATAAATCTCGAGCTGTGTCCCCACCACTTTCAAATTGAAAATACTCTTTGAACCATTTTGAAAAAAAATGTCATCGACCTTGGCCTTCGTTCAAAAGCATTGGTGGCTGGTAGCCTGGTACGTTCCGTATATGCATTACCGATATGCTCTAAAGTGCATCATGGTATACATTTGAATGTAAAATGTTGCAATAATTCCATACATTGAAGCATGATGTCGTTACCTTCTAGGTAGAGTAGAGGCAAGATTTCTAACTGTAGAGTTTTATTTCCTTTCATTATTTAGAGTTGAATGTCTAGTGATTGTTCAAGATAATATATAAAACAAATATGAAATATTTGTATCAACCAGTTCCCAATTACCTTTAAAATCACGTTTACAAATAATCACATTTAATGAAAGGTGGCTCGATTACCTGAATTAATTTCACCTATATGAAAACACACATTTCGTTATTCATGGAGGAATGTCTATTGTTCTGTTATGAACATATCAATTGAAACTATATAAAGTTGAATTCGTGTTCTTGAACTTGACATGAACAACTGAATTACAAGTTTCCATTTTGCTGTTTGATGGATCAGTCACTTGTGTTAACGTTCTTATGGCATTTTGCTGTATAACTTACAGAAGGATGGTTTGTTGTATAGCTTAGTGAAGGATGGTTTGTTGTATAACTCAGTGAAGGATGGTTTGCTGTATAACTTAGAGAAGGATGGTTTGTTGTATAACTCAGAGAAGGATGGTTTGTTGTATAACTCAGTGAAGGATAGTTTGTTGTATATCTCAGGGAAGGATGGTATGTTGTATAACTCAGTGAAGGATGGTTTGTTGTATAACTCAGAGAAGGATAGTTTGTTGTATAACTCAGTGAAGGATAGTTTGTTGTATAACTCAGGGAAGGATGGTTTGTTGTATAACTCAGTGAAGGATAGTTTGTTGTATAACTCAGAGAAGGATGGTATGTTGTATAACTTAGAGAAGGATGGTTTGTTGTATAACTCAGTGAAGGATAGTTTGTTGTATAACTCAGGGAAGGATGGTTTGTTGTATAACTTAGAGAAGGATGGTTTGTTGTATAACTCAGTGAAGGATGGTTTGTTGTATAACTTAGAGAAGGATGGTTTGTTGTATAACTCATGGAAGGATGGTTTGTTGTATAACTTAGAGAAGGGTGGTTTGTTGTATAACTCAGTGAAGGATAGTTTGTTGTATAACTTAGAGAAGGATGGTTTGTTGTATAACTTAGAGAAGGATGGTTTGTTGTATAACTTAGAGAAGGATGGTTTGTTGTATAACTTAGAGAAGGATGGTTTGTTGTATAACTCAGTGAAGGATAGTTTGTTGTATAACTTAGAGAAGGATGGTTTGTTGTATAACTTAGAGAAGGATGGTTTGTTGTATAACTCAGTGAAGGATAGTTTGTTGTATAACTTAGAGAAAGATGGTTTGTTGTATAACTTAGAGAAGGATGGTTTGTTGTATAACTTAGAGAAGGATGGTTTGTTGTATAACTCAGTGAAGGATAGTTTGTTGTATAACTTAGAGAAGGATGGTTTGTTGTATAACTCAGAGAAGGATGGTTTGTTGTATAACTTAGAGAAGGATAGTTTGTTGTATAACTCAGAGAAGGATGGTTTGTTGTATAACTCAGTGAAGGATAGTTTGTTGTATAACTCAGGGAAGGATGGTTTGTTGTATAACTTAAAGAAGGATGGTTTGTTGTATAACTCAGTGAAGGATGGTTTGTTGTATAACTCAGAGAAGGATGGTTGTTGTATAATTCAGTGAAGGATGGTTTGTTGTATAACTCAGGGAAGGATGGTTTGTTGTATAACTCAGGGAAGGATGGTTTGTTGTATAACTCATGGAAGGATGGTTTGTTGTATAACTCAGAGAAGGATGGTTTGTTGTAAAACTCATGGAAGGATGGTTTGTTGTATATCTTAGAGAAGGATGGTTTGTTGTATAACTCATGGAAGGATGGTTTGTTGTATATCTCAGGGAAGGATGTTATGTTGTATAACTCATGGAAGGATGGTTTGTTGTATAACTCAGAGAAGGATGGTATGTTGTATAACTCATGGAAGGATGGTTTGTTGTATACCTCAGTGAAGGATGGTTTGTTGTATATCTTAGTGAAGGATAGGTTGTTGTATAACTCATGGAAGGATGGTATGTTGTATAACTCATGGAAGGATGGTTTGTTGTATAACTCATCGAAGGATGGTATGTTGTATAACTCATGGAAGGATGGTTTGTTGTATAACTCACGGAAGGATGGTTTGTTGTGTAACTCATGGAAGGATGTTTTGTAGTATAACTCAGTGAAGGATGGTTTGTTGTATACCTTAGGGAAGAATGTTTTTATGTATAGCTAAGGGAAGGATGGTTTGCTGTTCAGTTTAGGAAGACCGCTGTGTTGTAGAACTTAGGGAAGGATGCTTTGCCTTATAGATTAGCGAAGGGTGGTTTGTTAATATAAATTAGGGAAGAATGGTTTGTTAATATAAATTAGAGAAGGATGGTTTGTTAATATAAATTATAGAAGGATGATTTGTTAATATAGATTATAGAAGGATGATTTGTTAATATGAACCAGGGAATGGTGGTATACTGTTTCACTGAAGTAACTATCCTTCTCCTGCACACCGAAGTTCAATTTAAAATCAGCAGGTGCACGAGCCTTCAAATGTGCTGGACCTGCTGTTTGGAACTCACTGCCTTCTGTTCTCAGAAATATACCAAACCTTCAACATTTCAAATCGGAACTCAAAACACATCTTTTCAAGGAAGCTTTTGCATAAACATTTCATCATTCAGCATCTCACAGCAGAGAAGAAGCGCACAGAGTCCTCTGAGAGGAGAACTGCGCTATAAAAGAACTATACATTATTTATTATTATTATGTGAATGTTTCCAGATGCATGTACCGTGTTGGGTTGCTCTGGCTGGTCCTTTCCTCACTTGTAGTACCTGGTGTTTTAGTGAAATTAGTATAATCAGTTAACTGTATGGAACAGTGTACGTATTACACGGCCGTATCTAATCTGCAGCCTGATGAACACGCGGATTGTACATACTGAAATCATCTCTACACACAATTACAGAAAACATAATCTAGTAGCTTATAGATATATTAATCACGTTCAAATAGTTTTCCCCGTCACAACGAATTTGTCGGGGAATAACGAAATATAATTTCTGAACCAGAAACCTGGCCAAGCTCAGTGAAACTTGGTATTTGGAACAATCATCATGTGGGTTTTTCCCCACCTATTTTGGACATTAATTTTCGGCCATTTCCGAAAATTTTCAGTTAAAATGATACTCATCTTACATAGATTCAGTCTCTCAAACTTTATCTTTAATCACATTCAATATAAAATTCTGATAGGCTATATTTTACAAATGATGTGTTTGAAGATAGTATTTAGAAGATATATACATTTGTACAGCAGTGTGTTGAATTGCCTTCAACAACATGAGATGTTATCAAGTTTCTAAACAATAATCGATGAACAAATATAAATAATAAATTATCGGACTAACATGATTTTACTGTTTGAAGTCTTATCTTATTCATCATTAGACGAATTCAGTAAACTATGCAGTACATTATTTTGAAAAGTGTTTTCTATGTTGAAGGTTTTCTTTATTTATCCTCTTGTCTACAATAACAAATGTTTCAGTTCGCCGAATCGATATGAAGAATAAATCATTTTCAAGTGTCATGTTTGTGTCATGTTTGAACATTGTCAGTATCTTGAAACAACTAAACAAGTACTTTTCTATTTTTCCTCATATCAAATTGCGTCTTGTATGTTTTCCTTAAAATAGTTTAATTTATTCTTTGTTATGTATTTTCGTTTTGAAGGTTTCATAATGATAGGTTTAAATAAATGATTAAGAAGGAAGATTAAATCATGTTTATCATGCACAGATATATGACAGAATGGCAAGTAGAGATTATCTATCAGGACAGACTTACAATTTTAATCATATCAGAGTATAAATATATTTCCGGGTATTAATTGAACATCATTCTTTACTTTAATAACTTGGACTCAAATAGTTGTGGATATGTGTAAGTTTTAAAACTATGAATAATAATTAATGTACTCATTAAAACACTGCCAACACATCAACAATAATATTCCAATATCTTATTTTTCCAGTAAATTTATCTGACAGACATTTAAAAATATTTTCGAAATATAACAACAAAACACTTTTTAATTCGAAAACTTCTTCTCATTTAATGAAGAGAATATCGTTTATTAAAAACATATTTTGCTTTCCAAAAATAGGTCCCCTTAATTTTGTTGATAAACTGATTGATTTATTTTATTTTTACTACATTCAGACTCACACAAACTTTAAATCTTAAACTGCAGTAAAGGCGATCTTAAAAAGTCAATTGATTTGTACTACATAATAATAAAAAGAGGAGAAACGTTTATTAGATCAACTAACTGACCAATGAAAGGTGACATATATGTTGTAATTTTAGATTCTTTAAAACCATTTTTTGATGTACAAAAAGTCAAATGTCCAGGTGTATGACTGACTGCTTCAAATTATCAAAAAATTAAAAAAGTTATTTATAAATATATATATGAAAATACAATTGTCGAAGAAATCACGATGATTTATTCATAATTCAAAAGCATGCTTTCGACCATCACGGGTCTCATCACCTGATGAGACCCGTGATCGTCGAAAGCATGCTTGTGAATTATGAATGAATCACCTTGATTTCTCCGACAATTGTATTTTCCTATATGAGACCTGAGGGTTGGACAAGTTTGAACTGAATTTTGTGTTATATATATCAGATTTTTTTTCGTAATTTCCTGGTGATAATGTTCTTCTGAGAGTTTACAGTATTGATCCAAGAAATGAGTCTTTAAAACTAAAACAATGTTTGTCTAGTAAAGTTATATAGATACGGTGAATAGCATAGTTTCATCTGCCATAATAATACTAATTATCGTAAGGTCTTTCGTTTTAAAAAGTTCATGAACCTTGAAATCGAGATCCACCAAATTACATTATGTGATACCCTATAAACACCCGTGTCGTCAATGATCTTTGTCATTATATATCAAAGCTTTAATTCACTGCACGAGAATGAGTATTTGTTTCGCAGTATATTTGAAGGGAAAGTGATTAAAAATGACAGATAAATTAGGTCAAAATAAAACGTTTTGGTAATATATCATTTTATTTTTTTTCACTTAAAGTTAATGAAAACGTTAATGAAAACGTTGCTACATACCATGTGCTTCCGAGTTTGTTGCTATCTCTTGTTGCTGATGTAAGGTAGTTCAGTCACAGATGTAGGCAATCCTTCAAACTTATTCTTGGATACTTGACAACATTCCATCATTAAGCTTTGTTTTGTGACGGCGAAAATGGTTTACTATATATGTAAACACCAACCAGCACACCAAGAGGTATATAATAACATAAAACCGACATTTGTAGCTTTATGTACGACTATTGCAGCCGACAATTAAACCAAGACAGTCGTATGTTTTAAATCTTCATTCTGGAGCTGTTATGTATTAAATATTCGATTCTTTTACATGGAGTTAAAGAGAAACTAACAGACGTTGCGTGGCTGTGCTTTTCTATACGCGACTTCATGCATGCATACATACAGGCGTTACAGACCAGCGCGCTAATGGTGTTAGACACAATAATGATTCCTTTCTTTTCTCTCACTTTCCAGCACAAAACATTATTTTTTAATTTAAGAATTTCTACGAAAAACAACTCGCGAGAGTAAGTAATAGATTAAAGTTAAAAGTGCGATTATTTCATATTTCTGAGTTCTGGCTTTTCATTAATTTCTAATTATCTGAATAATACAGCGCCAGTTTTCTAAAATAACATTGTTTATTAAAAGTAAATACGGAGTATACATAGATAAAATGCGAATGTTTACACAGGCGATATTGTGATAATATAAAGCGAATGTTTATCACATTGTGAATGCACGGAATAGAAATGTCATTAATCACTGGTCCATCTATCAGAATGAGGGTGAAGTGTACGTGAATAGATGACTGAGTGTACTGGGAACAAAGCACATATATGCAATGATAGACTGACACTCAAATGATCCCCATTATGTACAAGAACATTAAAGTAGGGGACTGAAATCATAATACTAGAGTTGGGACCTGCAATTAGAAAGGTTTGCTCTATTTATTTTGAATACGATGAACATTTGACAGCGTATTGAGGGAGAGCGGCCAGGTTATGAAGGTAGAGTTTTATTGTGTGAGTCCCCGGGCCCATAGAGAACCCCTCTCCCTACTTCATTTCTCCATCCCCTCATTAAATATATACCTCGTAAAACCTAACTACAATATTTACTCAAAGACCTGGCATTTTCTTTCTGAAAATGGGTTTCAACGTACATATAATACCAAAGTATAAAACAGTAACCTGTTGTTTTGTATTTATTATTTCATATTCAAACATTTATCATAGTTTTAAAATGACCGTGATGCTAGGTCTGATGATCTACATGTGCATAACTGGCAAATGAAAGAGGACGGTTGCTCTACCGCTGAAGTCCCGGAGCGTTGTAGCTGTGTTTCTGGCCACTCGACTGTGTTGTCTGTGAGAATATTCAACAGGTTGTAAGTTTAAGAAAAATGCCCTTTTAATTGAAAAGAAAAAACATGTTTTTCTTACTTTTAAAAAAGTTCAGTTCTTTAAAATAATTCCTCTAATTAGACCTTTATGTACATAGATGATGTGATGTGTATAGATGATTAAACAAATACAGAGGCTTTATTCAGAAAAATACGCCATAAGATCTAAAATACAGTGATGATTCTGTTTTTGACAGTGTACAATCACGTGTGATCATAAGTAAAATACACGCATTCACTTATACGTCTGAATTTAAAAATATTTTAGGGACATTGACACAGATAAATAGATATAAGTATTTCTTGAATGTAACATATTTTCATTGATGGATCATTTGTGTACTCAAGCCAGACCATAAGGAGTCTCTGTTTTTAGAGGTTCATAGTAATTATAAGTGTGAAGTGCATAGAATTTATTCTCTACATACCCTTCATTCAATCATGAACAATTCGTATTTTTATAATGGACATTTTAATATTCAAGATTAAAAATAGTTAATGATATTCATGATTTACAAAAGGCTCTTCGTAATTTTATATCAGGTAGTCCAGTTACACAGTAACAAGGAAGGATTTTGTGGTTGAATACTGACACAGAACCATTGAGCGTGATATTTTACTATGTCAGTTTTGATCAAATATATCATGCAGTCTTTGTATAAAGATAAAAGTAAATAATTTATCATTTCCAACATCATGGGATATCCAAGCAAGAGAAAACCCGACATGAAAAAAAAAGGTTTTCAAATATTTTATTTCTGAATCAATGTTAAAAGTCTTGGTGCCAGCGAATTGAAAGTTAAAATTGAATGAGATAATGAACAACATTCACACACATAGTTATATAAGTGTAAACAAACATAGAATAACTATTTTGCCATGCACCCAAGCATCTTTACAATGTTTATCTACTCTTTTAAGCATTTTATAACATTGAAGAGAGGATATTTTGAAATTTACACGCAGTATCTTATTCCAATACTTGACAGCCCGTAACTATGATGAAACAAATGGACTGGTTCGGCCAGTTTCTCACAAAATAGCCTTGTTAGAGGCATATTCGTCAACACCTAAGAAACGTTAACAAAATATTCAATATAGAATAATCGTATTTAACTCCCCATATTTCGCAAGCACATTAAAATATGGATGCATTTTTCTGTCAAATAATATAGAAGCAACTGGGAAATATAAAAACATAATATTGTCTTTTAGACATTATATACACCTATAACGCCAACTGCTTGTAGACTGCTGGCTTTTAGATCTGGAAGATACAAACAATTACTGCAATACGTCTTTAAAAATTTATTGAGAATGCTGCATTTTCTAAAAACACTAGTAAGTGTCTTTTCCAGGTTTACTTCAAGGCCTCATTTCTCAGAATATAATTAACAACATAAAACTGCTTCTTGAGACAACTTACTGAAAATGACAATACAACAATATCATGTGCAAATAGTAAAAGAATTATATCAGTGTCCTGTGAAACAAGATTCAATAATCATATTCATTTTACATATCAGTGATGGTTACACCAGATGAAGTTTTGAAACATTCTGTGACATTACCTGTCCTGATAATGCTTTAATTGATGAGTACATACATACATTGTATATACATAATATTTGACAATTTACCTGTTAATCCTTTTCAATTAATAAATACATAATTTAATTTCTATCAGCATAGTTACTAAATGAAATCAATACAGACGAAAAAAGCTTTAATTAGATTTACATAGTTTTTTTCACAAAGTTTTGAGGAAAATATATAATTTGATGGTGAATAATTTGGTCTTAATCTAGCTTGTGATTCTGATAACAAATCATGTTCATCTATCCATGCTCTAATACATGATTCAGTCTCAGCAGAAAACAGTTTGTTAGTGACGTTTAATAGAGATATCAAGTGTAAGTTTTTCAGAAAACTAAAAGCTGAACATGTATGTCATGTAACAGTGGAAATAGTTTTCAATTAATTAATATCTAAATATTTGTTTTAAAAACTGTTAAAACATTTTCTTGTATTATCTTTTCCTTCATTGTTGGTAAAAGTTTAGAAGATTCTGGAAACTACATCTAAGTTCTATCTTTAATACTGGAATTGAAATACAATCTATTTAATATGAAATACATAATTATTTTGCTGTATGTACTTTCAACTCTTAATAACTGTTTCAATTAACTAAATCATTTTGAATTATCAATAGTTTGTATCTACCCAATTGTTTAAACAATTTGAAAAAATACATGGGATGTTCGATAACGAGATAATTTGATAAGGGTGTACCGGTAGCATCAATATTTGTCATGATAGGAAACTGGAATATGATTTGTAATCGTACATCAGTATAAACACAGCGGAGACCTATCTTTACCATCTTAATCATTGAAATATGACGAGTGACTACATAGAATGACATGGTTTTGTTCTACCGTTGTCATGACGACGCCATTGTTTTCAACCTTGCACGTGCATTTTTGTGAATTGTTAATCGATCGTTTGAAATTCTCAGTTGGGGGTCCCAGGTAGAAAGGTAGAGGAATTGGAAATTGTCGGCAGCTCGTAGTTGCTTCATTGTCTGTTGTACGGGCCTGTCGATTTTTACCAACATCAGATGGAATCGCTGAACATCTGTGTCCGAGTGATTATCTGTCACGTGACCATCATCCACCAATCATCAAGTTGGAAATGACTCAGTCACGGTCAGAAAACTAAGAAATATATCCTCAATCTAATTCAGTGAAGCAATTGAGATTACGTCTAATTGGAAAACTAACATTCATAACGGTAAAAATGATAGAAGGTAACAAGATTACCATTGTGACCTAATGAAATAAAGGAATGTTTTATTTCTGTAGAAGAATATATAAAATTATGCTCTTAGTCAATATACCGTGGTTATCAATACAATACAATATATGCGTTTGGAATATTTGGTGTTAAGCTCTACATCTGCAACCCTTGTATACACATGAGGAGTAGCCGGCCAGGTCCACAGATACACATGCTTCTCTATCAGTGGGCATTCTCTACATACATCTACTATATTTAATTACAACACCTTAACTAGCCATTGATTTTAACGGATAAGTATATAATTGGTTCCTATTGTGACAAGTTAACTATCTTTAAATGTCTGCATCGATCGAGTACTGTTATAACGGCAGATACTGTAATAATAAGCTTTCTTTGTCGAAATATGAAAACAAGATTTAACCTAAACTACATATATGCCATTATCTTTATCGAGAAGGAAATTGGTTCCACTGATTATAACATATTTTTTACTAAAGTTTGCATTGATCCTATAAACTTTACTGTGGCTGACATGCTGATAGGATATTCCAGTTGGAATAAATTAGAAAGAAAAAAAACTAAACTATTATTACGCACTATTTTACTTTGAGTTTTAACATGTAATTAGATACTATGTTTCAGTTTACATGTCTACATTGTATTGATGAAACCTTGCAAGAAATTTTTTTCAGTTTGGAATAGCATATCACTTTTCTGAGTTCAAAAAGTTATAAAATACTTTTGTTAATTAAAACAGTTTAAACACAACATTTTAATTTTTTTTTCAATCTAAAACTGTACCAAAACATATTATTCCTAGTTCTGCCAAGAAGGCACAAAGGGTGTAACCGCAACCTACTATTTCATTTCAGTAAATGATTTACTGCCGCAACAATAGCGCTAGCTATAGCTTTCCGTCGTGTCATGTTCAGTATCACTGGTTGAAATTATTGCATTATCTTAACAGTAATAGAGCCAGGACACCCGTTAGCTATCCGGGGTGTATAAATATATAGCCGTGTATTACTCCCAGTGGTCAGGTCAAGCCGAGACACGTCCCCACCACACCACATGTACAATGCTTCTGTCTGCTCAACTGAACAACACCACATCCCATAACACAATATTGTGTCTTCCTTCATTGGCCTGAACTTCAGAAACACAATAGGTTGTTTACGGTTTCCATGTTCGCCTTTTTCGTTTTGAAGCAAATGTCTAGGATGTATTCCGTTAAGAAGGCGTTAAGAAGTCGTTAAAAGGCTTATACAATACCTATACATATACATACATATATGTCTTCCTTCCTTTTCTCTATTCATGCATGTTCTAACAAGGTTTTTGTTGTAAAAAAAGCTAATTGAGAGTAGGTATAGTCAACGATACGCGTTATTGGTTGGAGGCGCAAACACCTCCAACCTTAAAAAGTGTTGGGGTTTCACCCTACCTCATTGTTAGAATATTCAAAATAAGCTTTCAACCAATCATGCTTGGCCTCTTCATATTATGGGAAAATATATGACCAATAAACACAGCTGTAGCAAATTTTTAACCACGTGATCATGTGGGTAATCCAAAATAATTTACTAGGAAAATAGATTTTGTCTAAGTATCTGAAGTTGTTTTGAAGTTGATTTTGTATATCAACGTTTATAAACATATGGTATTTCAATTTCCATATTTTCCACCTGAATGATCAGCCAATGTATCAAGTCAGTGCATATTTTCGCACTGTGGATTTGGAAAATCCAAAAATCGTTACATCCAAACGTTATCCGCGACGCAAGATGATCTACAAATCGATAATATTATCGTATATTCAACACGCAGACCTTCCACTCGATTATAATTTTTTTAAAAGACTTTGATATGTATTGTACTCAATGTAGTCATACATTTCTGAAATCTTGCAGTAACAAAACTCTCAACAACGTTTTGATTAAATTCACAATATAATTCAATATATGTTTATGAATAAATAATGTATGTAAATTGTTACCACGGTATAGATCACACAAACAATCTATTTTACTTGAGACGGATTGTTTTATCAGTAATCGACACCTTTATCCCCAAAAGGTCACAATGCAGTCTCCATTTTACTCTTTTCATTGGCATACACATACTATTTTCTAGCATTATCAAGATGCCTTCAACCATGTCTTTTTAAAGGCTTTTCTTGTTACATTTTAGCCATAACGTCTTACTTATATTTACTTTAAAAGCGTCGTTGTTTTGCTTACGTTTTTAACATTGGAATGAAATGTATTGTGTGATGCGATCTTGAGATTGAATTTATTGTGTTGCTGTGAATATTGAAGTTACTCAACTAACACATCAGCAAAAGAGATTTTGAAGTTAAAAAAGGCATAATGATTAAATCACATTATAGAGATACGTATCATGTGCAGCTAAAAACTTGTATTTCTTGTATATTTGTCAGTTTGTTTGATCTGGAAATTAACATCACTCTGATATGAACTGAATTCAATGTTTACATATCACCATGAACAAATCCTCAACTATAACCATAAATGTCGACCGAAATATGAGTTTATAAGACAGTGTATATTGAAAATATGTCACAAAAGTAGTATTTAAAGCAAAATCTGGGCAGTGTTTTCCTTACTCATCCCCCTATTCATATCACACATACAGATAATCCCACTCAAGCGAGACGCTTGGTGTATTAAATTCCTCGACATTGCTGCGAGAGAAGAGGCTTCTATCTAAGTAATTACAGTAAACTCTTCTATACGTGGACACTGGTGACATGAATGTTTGCATGATGGCGCACTGCTACACATTAACCCCGCTCTCCTCAGAATAAAACATATACATTCCATAACCAATACGCAATTACACCTGAATTTACAAGCCATTCACTGCCAAATTATACCTGTCACCGCTTTTTAATTCGTGTACTTAAAAAGAAATACATTTAAATAAACCATATTCTATAGATATTTCGTTCTCCCAAGCAAGTGGGCGTTGACTATAGGAGCAAATCCAAGTGCTCAGAAGGCTAAATTACCTAAAGTTGGCCCACACCCTTCACTCACCTTGTCCCTCTCACCTGGCCACATCACCTGTAATTAGTCGAGCGTTAAATCGAGGGTAGGTGTCGGGTGGGACGATAGATCCTGGGTAAATCTACCCCCATATCGTCTGTAAGTGCTCTACTTGTTTAACGGGTAGATGGCGAGGGGAGTTACGGGGAAGGGGAGGAAGGTGAGGGGTTGGGAGGGAGGGAAGAAAGGTGAGGGGAGGGGGAGGTGGCGGGTTGAGGGGGTCATTAGTCGCGGGTGGTTGATCAGGGAAGGGGAGCATGGACCCGCACATTTACCTGCTTGATGCTTTATGAGGTGGTGTAGAATACCTGAATTCCTCCTTGCCGGGACGTGGGAACCCGACATGATGCAGCTGATTGCAATTTATGTGCATTTTTCTCTATTGATGTGTCACCCATACATTCAAAGCGCTTGAATATTAAAAAGATAGTTTACTAGTCTATCAATTTACCCAATACGAATAAACGTTGGTTCTGAACTTATACGGAGAGAATAGACACGTATTCACATAACGTCATTTCGATCGTTACATTAAAGTTCTGTCAGCCACCATGATGTTATATCAAATGATACAATGACGCTAAGTTGATAACGAGGACACAATGACTTGCTAAGCGCCAAGAAAAGAAGAATTTTTGGAATCTGTAACTGAGAGCACCCCATAAATATACCTGTGTAGTGCTTGTATTGTGTTCTGATCCCAGAGGGTGTAAGTTTCAGTGGAATACGGGGAAGTCACACAGCAACACCGTACATACCGTCCTCTCTCTAATTAGATCCTCCAGTGCAGATAAAACATACTCGTACCTTTGCAAGTTTATACAAGGAAAACTAAGTTGAATGGTAAGAATTTAGTAAAGAATGCCACGTTAAACAAACTCAAACATTCTCCATTTTCGGGGTCGAAATACATGTCCGTAAATCTGAAATGGATTCAATACAGTTCTATACAGAAATACAGTTCTATACAGAAATACAGTTCAAGTTGATGATGTACCAGTGAAAGTCGAGTCTCTACTGGTGTCATGCAAGACGTCAGCACATTATAGACGAGGTCACGAATGAGAATTCCTTCGTCTGCGAAGTGTGTCCATCGATGGGAGGTTCACCTCAATTGTCATGGGTGTTTAGTTGACAGAACCTCCACCCCTTCAACCAGAATGATTCAACGCTTGCAGGCTTTATGGGACAATCAGGGCACCGGTGAACACTCATCTGCGTTGTTGTTGTTCGTTGTAGTTCTGATTGTTGCAATTCGCTCAGAAACAAATGCTGAAATTTGCCTAATTATCATATTAACTAAAGGAAAGACATGTTACAACATTAACTATATGCGAGTCAACTTTAATCTTTCTATTGTATCCACGATAATGCTTTTTGAAGATACATCTAAGATATTTCACATCATGAATTAAAAATTAATCTGAATAAAGAAGACGGTTTGTTCAAAAGTAATGAAGTTACTTCGGATAAGAAGTGGCCCTGATCGGTGCAGCGTTATGGCAACACTGAGAGAACTGAGAGACAGGTAGATATATAGGAGAACTACGGTGCAGCGTTATGGCAACACATGAGAACTGAGAGACAGGTAGAAATATAGGAGAACTACGGTGCAGCGTTATGGCAACACCTGAGAACTGAGAGACAGGTAGATATATAGGAGAACTACGGTGCAGCGTTATGGCAACACCTGAGAACTGAGAGACAGGTAGATATATAGGAGAACTACGGTGCAGCGTTATGGCAACACCTGAGAACTGAGAGACAGGTAGATAGATAGGAGAACTACGGTGCAGCATTATGGGAACACCTGAGAACTGAGAGACAGGTAGATGGATAGGAGAACTACGGTGCAGACAGTGTGACATGCAGTTGGTCGGCGTGGAGACAGACAGAGTAGTCTGCTGGAGTCGTTGTTAGCTAATCTACCCCCACCCCACCTCCCTCACCGTTCACCATTCTCGTGAGTATGAGACGTAACGTCGGTAGCTGATATTGCTTGACGCTTGATGACGTCAAGCAATAAAGCAGTTCACATCACCTTGCAAAGTATCACAAACTGCTAGTCATTGTTGCTGTAGATAACATTGTGGCACGCCGTGTCGTGTATCCATCCAGACAAACCTCCACCGACCTTCACTACGCCATGCTATACTTAACAGTCTCCTTCATCTGATGCTTCATGTTAAACGTTTATTCACCTAAACATCATGGTCGTCTGCATATCTTTTAAACGATCAACATGGTTTATTGGTGCTTGGGAGATCTGGGAGCTGATGTATACGATGATGTTGAAAGTAAGGACGCCAATGAGTGTGATGACGATGGTGATCATGTCAAAGAAATGGTAACTACTCTGATGAAAGCCTGCAAGAAAGAAACACGACACTACTTCAAGCAGGACCTACCGACCGATTGTACAGTTTACATCCTCTGTCCTCCACAGAGTCACATAACCTACCCGTGCAGCCACCCCACCCAGCCCGCCCCACCTGCCCACCTCTACCCTCAGAGTTTACGACTCGACCAGCACGCTGGGTGTTTATCCCCCTGCAATCTCCAGGTCGTCAATCAGACCGACTGGCATGTGAATTGATCGTAGAGCGATCTTTCTATCTACCCCCTTCTCTCTCCGTATTGTGAACGTTCCTCTATGGTCGACTCGTATAAGCCCTATCTGCTCATCAGGAAATATATCCATCCTTTGTTGTGTTTTCTATTTGTTGACTTATGCAATATGTTGCCAAGTCACCACCTGTCATCTACCATGTTCGGAAACTGACAAACGATATCTCTGTCAGGAAACATTAATTACCATCCATTTATATCATGCACGCTTCGTTAACTCTTCATTACGTTCTGGGCATATCAAGTAAATACATCGGTTAATGTGGCAAGTTTATCTGTTCCTAGGAGTAAATATATTTTATTTTAAACACAATCAATACATTGACAAACAATGTAAAACGGTTAAGCATGTGATATATGGTATGAGCGGATGGTATTCATGTTGTTGTGTAATATTGACTACCTCATAAACTGCAGGTGCGCTTTGTACTTGTTCTAGTATCACCGATCTCAGTAGAAACTCGAGTAGAAGCTCTCCCTCTTGATTCGGTGTCGTCTTGTAGTGTAGTGTACCCAACTCTTTGTATTGTTACAGGACCTCAAGTCCAATAGGCTATTGTTGAGTTACATTAAGCTTGAGGCGAACTATGTAGTTAAATCTCCACTGGTTTCTGTTTGTCTCGTGTTGTCTTCTGTCTTAGTCGTATTAATGTCCGGTCGCCTGTCTTTGTCGTCATGTTGTCCGGTCGTCTGTCCCTGTCCTCTTGATGTCTTCAGATTGTGGGCTCCTCTGTATTGGTCGTCAGGTTGCGGGCTCCTCTGTATTGGTCGCCAGGTTGTGGGCTCCTCTGTATTGGTCGTCAGGTTGTGGGCTCTGTCTTGGTCGACAGGTTGTTGGCTCCTCTGTCTTGGTCGTCAGGTTGTGGGCTCCTCTGTCTTGGTCGTCAGGTTGTGGGCTCCTCTGTCTTGGTCGTCAGGTTGTGGGCTCCTCTGTCTTGGTCGACAGGTTGTGGGCTCCTCTGTCTTGGTCGTCAGGTTGTGGGCTCCTCTGTCTTGGTCGTCAGGTTGTGGGCTCCTCTGTCTTGGTCGTCAGGTTGTGGGCTCCTCTGTCTTGGTCGACAGGTTGTGGGCTCCTCTGTCTTGGTTGGCAGGTTGTGGGCTCCTCTGTATTGGTCGTCAGGTTGCGGGCTCTGTCTTGGTCGTCAGGTTGTCGGCTCCTCTGTATTGGTCGACAGGTTGTGGGCTCCTCTATCTTGGTCGACAGGTTGTGGGCTCCTCTGTCTTGGTCGACAGGTTGCGGGCTCCTCTGTATTGGTCGACAGGTTGTGGGCTCCTCTGTCTTGGTCGTCAGGTTGCGGGCTCTATCTTGGTCGTCAGGTTGTGGGCTCCTCTCTCTTTGTCGACAGGTTGTGGGCTCCTCTGTCTTGGTCGTCAGGTTGCGGGCTCTGTCTTGGTCGTCAGGTTGTGGGTTCCTCTCTCTTGGTCGACAGGTTGCGGGCTCCTCTGTCTTAATCATCAAGTAGTGGGCTCCTCTGTCTTAGTCGTCAGGGTGTGGGTTCCCTTCTCTTGGTCGACAGGTTGCGGGCTCCTCTGTCTTAATCATCAAGTAGTGGGCTCCTCTGTCTTAGTCGTCAGGTTGCGGGCTCCTCTGTCTTGGTCGTCAGGTTGTTGGCTCCTCTGTCTTGGTCGTCAGGTTGCGGGCTCCTCTCTCTTGGTCGACAGGTTGTGGGCTCCTCTGTCTTGGTCGTCAGGTTGTGGGCTCCTCTGTCTTGGTCGTCAGGTTGTCCGGTATGCTATGTAGCCTTATAAGTATAAATGCACTGGCAGGGATTCAGAAGGAGTTACGGCACAACGCAGTACATACATGTATAACCTATATACATATTGGGTGAGGCACATACCAGTTAATACATGATTGTTTATATCAATATTATATTTATAAACTTCTTGAAAGTGGGCACCACTGAGAATGTACAATGTTGAGCCTGAAAGCTGTGATGTCAGCAGGAGGAAATGTTGGTGTACCATACAGGCGGATACTGGGGTTTAACACGGGTATAAAACTTGGATACTTTGATCTCACTCTTCCAGTAGATCTGGCGTTTCATCTCCAATAACTCGGCGTACAATTGAAAGTATCCACACAAACACGTCCACAAACATGTATGGTTTTTCTGGTTTAGGAGGTGTTTGCATGCTATCTCATCTTTCAGATAGTATTATTTCTGCCTGAAAACACCTTTTAGCGAGTACCTGACAAGCTTTGTAGGTGAGTTAGCTGTGCCTGGATGTGCACCCGTCGTAAAGCAGTGGGGGTCGCCATTACGCTCACAGGGAGACAATGCAAACTCTGCCTTGTTATTTTGTTCATCATCATCGTCCTCACACCGTGTAGCTACGTGGTCCAACCTACACCACCAGCTACACTAACATTCTTGGTTTTATTTGTAGCTCCCGCCTTACATGACTCGGCACATATATGTGCAGCGTAAGGTATTACATGTTCACAATTCATAAAATACGATGTCTGCCTTCTTAAAATGTTTGAAGTTTAATGCCAAACATTTTATGATCACCCATCACTTTGAAGTGTTAACGTTTTGCTACTTTATTCAGAACAAAGGAAAAACTTTGAGTTCTTTGGATTGTAACTTGAACGTAGATCTTGACAGTGTGTAAGTTTCTATGATTCGTTAAGCGTTGTTACCAGTTGTTAAGGTCGCTGCTTGTTTATAGGTAGGGTAATTAGTGCATAACGTTACTCATATTGAACCTGTTTATTGATTGAAAGATCTATTCTCAGGGACATCGACCATGTCTGTTCAGCTTTCTCCGCATTCCGGTTCAAACTTGCCATTTGCCATCAAGCAACAGTCATAGAATTACCTAAATACAAGTAAGCGACCTTTAAAGTGATTGTGAAACCGGCAGTCTATTTTGAATATAGAGGAAACTTTACCCTAAATGAGGCGAGGTGTGGTCGAGGTGGTCAGCCCCGCGATATCATGTTATGTACTGCAAGGCGATCTGCTTCCTACCCTTGGCTTGTCCTTGTGTCTGGTTTAAACATTTTAGAAGCGATTCAGGGACAGACTCTACTTGTGCTGGCTTATGTTCCCACATTCAATCTCCTGCATGGGATTGTCTTCTCTCCCCAAGGTCTAGCCTTACCCATCATACTGCGCCCTCTGACCCGGGCGGGGTAGTAAAGAGGGGTACACAATCGGCCCGGGCTTCTCACTCGCTTGAATTCACATGCTTAAATCTAGAAATTAGTCATTTGGGCGGAAAAAAACACTTTAAGCTTTTCTTACAGTGCGCTCTTACATGTTTCGCTTCCAGCGGTATTGTAACATTTTTAGAATTTCATGTTCTGCACAGTCATCAGTCTTAATGTCATTTGATGTTTTCGATATATAAAATCAAATAAGCTGTGGAAGTTTATTGGTTGATATGTTCGTGCTTGAGTTACAACATTCAGTGAAGGACATCTCCCTGTGTGATATCATCTTACAGCTGCAGGTGACTACTTACAACATCACTAGTCGCCAATTTAGAATCTGAACATCCGGTGGACACTGACAAGTGGTTCAATATAAGATAGACGTCACTCGGGATGTGTATTTGCCCCTTATTGCCCTTAAACAAGATACATTTCACTATCATCCTTCAACGCATCAATGTATCTGTTAGAATGTTTCTAAAGGTTCAACTGGTATTTCCTTCCACAAATTCGTCTGTTGTGAACAGTGATACAGCTGCAAGAACATGCATTAGTGCTCCTCGTAGCTTCTCTGACTTCCACGTCACGTGGATACACACATGTAAGATGAAAATGATCGTGGATCTTATATATCGTTGATGTAATTGAAGTTTTAAAGCTCTGACCTCACTGAAACTGGAAAAGAGACCAATCAAAAGTGGCAACCGTTGGCAATTTGAACTGTTGACCCCAAAACAAGTCCAGAACTCTGTAAATATTTAATAAACAATAAGCTTATTAAGAAGTCAAGAACTCCGTAAATCTTTACTGAACAATAAGCTTATTAACAAGTCCAGGACTCCGCAAGTTTTTACATTACTAAACAATAAGCTTATTGAGAATTCCAGAACTCCGAAAACATTTACATTATTAAACAATAAGCTTTACGAGAAGTCCAGAACTCCAAATATATTTACATTATCAAACAATAAGCTTATCGAGAAGTCCAGAACTCCGAAATATTTACATTACCAAACAATAAGCTTATCGAGAAGTCCAGAACTCCGAAATATTTACATTACCAAACAATAAGCTTATCGAGAAGTCCAGAACTCCGAAAATATTTACCTCGGAAACTAATTTACTATATGGTAAATGCTAAAAAAAAATGTTTTTAAACAAAATAATAATTTCAAGATGAATGAATTACAGATATCGACTAATCAAACTTTGATCTATTCCAGCCTAATGATAATTTCACTATTATGCCGCCAGAAACGCCTGTAGTTACATACAAAAAATACGAAAAACTAAGGACTTCAATTTTTAAACTGGCAACTTATCTGAATACTTAATCTTGACCTTGTCTTGCCCAACAACCGCACGTGCATCACGGACACAGGGGGCATCTCACAATGTTATTTATTGAACCTGAGTATGGTTGATTATTTAAATTATTTAAATTTTTTCTCCAACTTAGATTTTGAGATGACCCTTTCATTGTTAGATTGTTGACAGTGAGCCAATTAAGTGAAACATTTCTTTATTATTTAATTCCTGTATGATATCGGTATTTCTCTAATATGATACACTGTGTATTTTAGATATCTTACACGTGTCTTTTGCAGTTCTGTTCGTTCAAAGACATTTATAAGGTATCCATAAGGTGACAAATGAATCATTTGCTGCATAACGGTGTGAGCGTCTACACCGAAACGTCGCACTCTTGCAATAAAGAAGTTTGATATCCACAGAACTCGTTCTCCTACAAAAGGTAAAATCTAAAAACTATTGATATAATGAATGAATGAATGTATGAATACACAAGATCGTATCGAATTCTTAGCCAATGGGGATTATAAAATGTAGATTTAGTTACCCTATGGCCCAAAGTTAAGGTCACAGGAGCCACGACCTAAAACCTATTTTCATCATCATTTCCCTAAAAAGCTGAATTCTTATGAAACTATGTAAATTGTAAAGATCGTGACCTTGTGACCTCAAAAAGGGGAAGTTGAAAAAAATTCAACACCCACAAAAACTAGTGATTAGGAAATTGTTAAAGAATAAAGCTTCATAATTATTATTCAGTATAATGTTACACTTTTCTCACTTAGCGGGGTTTATATCCGACTCTGTCTGTTAGTTTCTGTGGAAATGAGTTAGACGTAGAGCGTAGGACAACCTTCGTTTCACGAAGAGAATTATTTTTAAAGACCTGCTAATCATAGTTTCAAACAGAAACACTTAACTCTAACACTTAGACTCTTTAAAAACAATATTTTGAAAGGATCCTTTTTTATGAAATATTTAATAAAATGGTGATATTTTCAGAATAAATACCTTTTTTCACAGATGTGCATTTTTCACTTTTTAGAAAACTCGGAAATTATCTTTTGCTTCTATGGAAATACGTAGGTGAACTTAAACCCTGATAGACAAACCATGGATATGTCAATGATGCTTACTGTGAATTTTTTTCACATGTCTATCAATTGTCTAGTGCATAACTGTATTCATTTCATAGACCTCTCCAATTTTTAGATTTTAAAGAAGAATTAATTTTTATTCATTTGTTAAATTATGAACAATCCAAAGTAGTTTTCTTATGCTGTTGACGGTGCCGTCGGTTACACTTGTGACATTCTTTCGTTTGAATTCAATTTGCTTCCGTTACATTTTAGTGGTATTTATTCCAGCTTTGTTTCAAAACTAATTTTCATAAAACGTCGTCAACACAGCCAATGCCTTAGCTAATATCCTCGGTGGTTGAAGCTGTTAGTCAGTCGTGAAAGATGCAAGACGATATGGACATGTGTTAATTTTCAATTGATCCCAACACATTAGGAAGATCAGTCCTGCCATTCAGCCGATCAGTTTCAAAACCAGAACCTCGGAATCTTCGGAATCGGTGTACATTTCACCCGTGTCTGCAGACTAAAAGACGCTTGAGGAAAATTAAACATCGAGGAAATAAATTATCTCATTTTGAAATTGACATGGAGTGTATACAATCCGATTAGGAGTAAAGTGGACCCTCCCGACGGGCGCGTTAAGGTGGCGGGTTTCAAGGTGGTCCCGTCTCATGCTGGCTTTAAGACTTTCGGCGTCCCACTACTTCTCCTGGAATCCTGTAGAGTGGAGCTGTCTCGAGTTAACAGTAGGATGCTCTGGGGAACACAAATATGTGATATTGTCGCATTCTGAAAGTTAATATTTAAATAAAACGGATTTAGAAAAACATAAAATAAATGGAGTAGTGATCTGGGCGTATCGGATGACATGTCTGATGATGGAGAAGCGACCTGGATAGACTTAAAGGAGAGCTGACACCCTTAACGCGTATATCTCTTTAATCTATCTACTTACTTACTTACTTACCACTTGGCCCAATGAGTTTTAACCTGACATGCGACTGTTTAAGAAACCACATAACAGAACGAAGGAAATAGACTGCCACAGCAAGTTTTAAATCCAAGAATTAAAATACATTTTGGTTGACAATCAACATACAAACGATGTTATATGGCAGAAAAGTAATACTGATTTTGCCTGGATAATATAGTGAAACAAATATTGATATGTTGCTGAAATCTCACCTTTGTCGGTTACTAGCAATTGTAACTGAAAAATTGACAAGTTGATATTGATGAACATTACGTTTAACTTTCTCCCATCATGAAACAATGAACTTATCGAGTCTGTATGGTTCCAACTGAGTAGATACTGTAGTATCAGAAGTTTTAAATGTCACCTGTACTCTGTGAAACTACCCACGGTCAGGTTCCAACTGAGTAGATACTGTAGTATCAGAAGTCTTCAATGTCACCTGTACTCTGTGAAATTCCCCCGGTCACGTTCCAACTGAGTAGATACTGTAGTATCAGAAGTCTTCAATGTCACCTGTACTCTGTGAGTCTACCCACGGTCAGGTTCCAACTGAGTAGATACTGTAGTATCAGAAGTCTTCAATGTCACCTGTACTCTGTGAGTCTACCCACGGTCAGGTTCCAACTGAGTAGATACTGTAGTATCAGAAGTCTTCAATGTCACCTGTACTCTGTGAGACTACCCACGGTCACGTTCCAACTGAGTAGATACTGTAGTATCAGAAGTCTGCAATGTCACCTGTACTCTGTGAGACTACCCACGGTCAGGTTCCAACTGAGTAGATACTGTAGTATCAGAAGTCTTCAATGTCACCTGTACTCTATGAGACTACCCACGGTCAGGTTCCAACTGAGTAGATACTGTAGTATCAGAAGTCTTCAATGTCACCTGTACTCTGTGAGACTACCCACGGTCAGGTTCCAACTGAGTAGATACTGTACTATCAGAAGTCTTCAATGTCACCTGTACTCTGTGAGACTACCCACGGTTAGGTTCCAACTGAGTAGATACTGTACTATCAGAATTCTTCAATGTCACCTGTACTCTGTGAGACTACCCACGGTCAGGTTCCAACTGAGTAGATACTGTAGTATCAGAAGTCTTCAATGTCAACTGTACTCTGTGAGACTACCCACGGTCAGGTTCCAACTGAGTGGATACTGTAGTATCAGAAGTCTTCAATGTCACCTGTACTCTGTGAAACTACCCACGGTCCGGTTCCAACTGAGTAGATACTGTACTATCAGAAGTCTTCAATGTCACCTGTACTCTGTGAGACTACCCACGGTTAGGTTCCAACTGAATAGATACTGTACTGTCAGAATTATTCAATGTCACCTGTACTCTGTGAGATTACCCACGGTTATGTTCCAACTGAGTAGATACTGTAGTATCAGAAGTCTTCAATGTCACCTGTACTCTGTGAGACTACCCACGGTCACGTTCCAACTGAGTAGATACTGTACTATCAGAGTTTTCAATGTCACCTGTACTCTGTGAAACTACCCACGGTCAGGTTCCAACTGAGTAGATACTGTAGTATCAGAAGTCTTCAATGTCACCTGTACTCTGTGAGACTACACATGGTCAGGTTCCAACTTAGTAGATACTGTAGTATCAGAAGTCTTCAATGTCGCCTGTACTCTGTGAGACTACACACGGTCAGGTTCCAACTGAGTAGATACTGTAGTATCAGAAGTCTTCAATCTCACCTGTACTCTGTGAGTCTACCCACGGTCAGGTTCCAACTGAGTAGATACTGTAGTATCAGAAGTCTTCAATGTCACCTGTACTCTGTGAGATTACCCACGGTTATGTTCCAACTGAGTAGATACTGTAGTATCAGAAGTCTTCAATGTCACCTGTACTCTGTGAGTCTACCCACGGTCAGGTTCCAACTGAGTAGATACTGTAGTATCAGAAGTCTTCAATGTCACCTGTACTCTGTGAGACTACCCACGGTCAGGTTCCAACTGAGTAGATACTGTAGTATCAGAAGTCTTCAATCTCACCTGTACTCTGTGAGTCTACCCACGGTCAGGTTCCAACTGAGTAGATACTGTACTATCAGAATTCTTCAATGTCACCTGTACTCTGTGAGATTACCCACGGTTATGTTCCAACTGAGTAGATACTGTAGTATCAGAAGTCTTCAATGTCACCTGTACTCTGTGAGTCTACCCACGGTCAGGTTCCAACTGAGTAGATACTGTAGTATCAGAAGTCTTCAATGTCACCTGTACTCTGTGAGACTACCCACGGTCAGGTTCCAACTTTGTAGATACTGTAGTATCAGAAGTCTTCAATCTCACCTGTACTCTGTGAGTCTACCCACGGTCAGGTTCCAACTGAGTAGATACTGTACTATCAGAAGTCTTCAATGTCACCTGTACTCTGTGAGACTACCCACGGTCACGTTCCAACTGAGTAGATACTGTAGTATCAGAAGTCTGCAATGTCACCTGTACTCTGTGAGACTACCCACGGTCAGGTTCCAACTGAGTAGATACTGTAGTATCAGAAGTCTTCAATGTCACCTGTACTCTATGAGACTACCCACGGTCAGGTTCCAACTGAGTAGATACTGTAGTATCAGAAGTCTTCAATGTCACCTGTACTCTGTGAGACTACCCACGGTCAGGTTCCAACTGAGTAGATACTGTACTATCAGAAGTCTTCAATGTCACCTGTACTCTGTGAGACTACCCACGGTTAGGTTCCAACTGAGTAGATACTGTACTATCAGAATTCTTCAATGTCACCTGTACTCTGTGAGACTACCCACGGTCAGGTTCCAACTGAGTAGATACTGTAGTATCAGAAGTCTTCAATGTCAACTGTACTCTGTGAGACTACCCACGGTCAGGTTCCAACTGAGTAGATACTGTAGTATCAGAAGTCTTCAATGTCACCTGTACTCTGTGAAACTACCCACGGTCCGGTTCCAACTGAGTAGATACTGTACTATCAGAAGTCTTCAATGTCACCTGTACTCTGTGAGACTACCCACGGTTAGGTTCCAACTGAATAGATACTGTACTGTCAGAATTATTCAATGTCACCTGTACTCTGTGAGATTACCCACGGTTATGTTCCAACTGAGTAGATACTGTAGTATCAGAAGTCTTCAATGTCACCTGTACTCTGTGAGACTACCCACGGTCAGGTTCCAACTGAGTAGATACTGTACTATCAGAGTTTTCAATGTCAGCTGTACTCTGTGAGACTACCCACGGTCAGGTTCCAACTGAGTAGATACTGTAGTATCAGAAGTCTTCAATGTCACCTGTACTCTGTGAGACTACACACGGTCAGGTTCCAACTTAGTAGATACTGTAGTATCAGAAGTCTTCAATGTCGCCTGTACTCTGTGAGACTACACACGGTCAGGTTCCAACTGAGTAGATACTGTAGTATCAGAAGTCTTCAATGTCACCTGTACTCTGTGAGTCTACCCACGGTCAGGTTCCAACTTAGTAGATACTGTAGTTGCCGTTTTGAAAGAATTTTGAACATACGAAAGGATAGCTGTTTAGAGTTATCAGCCCCTAGCTTCTCGCACCGAAAGCTTTTGTTGGACGTCCTGTGATTGGTTGACTGAATTGTGTCAGAACATCGGAGTCTGCAAGCTGTTTTGCGAGGAAACCTTTGAACGATATGAGTTCGTATCCCGGTAGATGTACTATTTTGATGTATTTATTCCTCGGATTTTAATCAGACTGGGTGTAAATGTGTCCAACACGTAAAATCTTCAAATGATTTGACAGGCAGTCTTTGACGCAAGACTTAAGATGCAAAATAGGGAAGTGACGCCACAAGCGGAATATTAGGCAACAATTAATTGACTGATTTCTTACTTGTCAAACAGTCGCCTGCTTCTCTTTAATTATTCAGACGTTTATCCTTGGACATCCTCTCTCAACGAACAGTATAACGCCTAGTAAAGTTTTAAGTTGCTTCCGTGAATACTAAGATGTCATATCACACCACATTAAATAAACATCGCTGAAACATTCATAAGTTGTCTAAACAGAGACAAAGATTTCCTGAAAATAGCAGTTTTTAATAATTTATTTTGTGAATGCATGCGCGATAGCTGTACATTAATTCCATTGTACATCCTGTACGAAGCCCTCCGTCTAGTGGAGATGTAAGACAATGCAGGATGCTTCTCGTACTGTCGGAACAGAGCCTGTTGATTGGTCCGTTTTGATCTCGACACGCTTCATTGCTCCCCCAGGTAGCCTCGTGTTTGTTGCTACATCCAGACCGTGTTTGTTTAGTAAGCTACACACGAGGTCAGCTAATTGTTCTGACATGGCAGATGTCATTACGTCGGATCGATATCGTAGCATCTTCATCCTACTGGTCTGTAGTAAGGAGCCATCATTGATTCCGGGGCTCAGAACGCGTGAACACTTGTCCCCGAACCTCCAACAAGCAGAATAAGTGTGACATACCTGTCGAAACTTGATTGATAACTGCAATCAGTCTACAGTTAAACCATTTGAAATAAACAGGGCGGTATCACTAATCAAGAAGAGTTTACATGTAAGTCGCGAGGCCTGACGGGCAGGGGGAAGGGGGAAGGGGGAAGGGGGCAAACTGTTAACGGAAAATAGCCAAAACATCTTTCATTATTTCATCAACAATTATACCAACCATTTGTAATGTCACCTGTGGAAACGGATGATAAAATAAACTTAGTTTATGTCTTCATTTATATATTCATTCAACTCGTTTTAAATGTACAGACGTAGTCAGAACTGGTATTTATTCAAGTCATTAAATCATGTCTTGTTACTTTTCTTTTCAACATGGCTTGAAACATTAAGACAAAACAACTAAATATTACCACGTCAGTTGTTTCAAAGAATGAACAAATGAAACCTTTTAACCTCCGAAATTATAACTTTAATATGAAAAATCAATTTGTAAGTGAAAACGCTGGTTAAATGGCCTTCCATTCTGCTCTATTGACCCTCGGAACCCGGAAAGAGAAAATTGGGATAATTACAGTGTTTGACTGGGGAGCTGAATAGCAGCAGCATCGCAGCCAGTGGGAGAAGAAGCAGAAGCCAAGTCGGGAGTACAGGCGCGCTCCGCATCAGCACTCTGTGACCAGTCTCCTATTGTTCTCACACATAATGGAAAATCGTTTTGCTTTCTTCTGTGAAGAAAACTGTCATGACAAACTATGTGTCAGTCCGAGCGAGCTGTCCGCAACGATTTAGCTGACGAGAGTGGAGGGTTGACAGTGGAGAGGGAGGACTCTGCCATCCTGCCATCAGCGCTCTCTGGCTGTCATCTCTCTCACCTGGCGTACCTGTGTATTCTATATGTATATATATTGCTGGAGATTGCTGACCATACCCTATTCCTCTCACTGACCATAGGGCGTTGAAACAGCACATACAATCAGATACATAATATTATATATATATGTGAGTCTGACTATGTTGTCATCTGTTAATGTTCTGCACCGATTATCTAAAAATATGTGCAGTGTAGGATGTTGTAGCTGATTTTTAAATCATGTAGAAATGTCAATAGGTGTTATCAATCATATCATAAATAGTTCAGTGAAAGTACAGTCTATGTTATGTATAATAAGAGTACTATTGATTGGCCTTCAAATCAAACACATACAACCGATTAGTTTGTTACTCCATGTTATTCCATGTTACTCCATGTATTACATTATATTTATATACATGTATTTATCTGATAGATAGATGTAAGTTCAGTCATTAAAAAAATATTCTGATAGGATCTGATTAATATATTCACATAATATACATGTTGTTACACATTAATATAAATATTCGTTGGACAACACAAATATTGACAGAAGTTGATTTAAAAACTGTGTCTACTAAAAACGATCCTGATGTAATAATAATTAGTTACAATTTAGTTACAATTTAGTTACAATGTAGTTACAATGTAGTTACAATGTAGTTACAATTTAGTTACACTTTAGTTACAATTTAGTTACAATTAGTTACAATTTAGTTACAATTTAGTTACAATGTAGTTACAATGTAGTTACAATTTAGTTACAATTTAGTTACAATTTAGTTACAATTTAGTTACAATTTAGTTACAATGTAGTTACAATGTAGTTACAATTTAGTTACAATTTAGTTACAATTTAGTTACAATGTTGAACATCCTAGCGCATACAGGTGAACTGATTTCTCTTCCGCCACGTGAGGATGTGTAACACAACTAAATTCCTTTCTTTATTCTATCTTAAAATGAATTATATTGCCATTATACAAATTGCAAATTCCATACATTTATCAAGCATTAGACCATTTTTCGTTGTTTTGAAACTAAATTGGATATCGTTAATTTACATTTGCATTTGGGTTCAGTCGTTTCATCACTATCATGTGTAATTTACCACGATGATAAAGACCAAAAACATTGTCATTGCCTCTTTTTAAAATATATTACAATAATAACATTAGTTTTGAAACATTCCAGAACATTATCATATGTCATCAACATAATGAAATAGCTAGATTTTAATAGGCTCTTTATTTAACATTAAAGGGATTGTAGCACGTTTTTTGCATATTTTATTTTTTCAAATTTTTCATTATCTGTAGTGGTAATAACAGTGTTGCGTATAAAGAAACATTGCATGACGGCCATTTTAATGTTAACACCTTTTATTATTTTGAATTACAAAAACGATTCCCCTGGCCTTAACGAACAATGTACACTTTTTTAAGCTTTATTTTCTGAGGAGAGAAGGGTATTTTAGGGGGACGTTATTTCTCAAATACATTTCATCAACTTAATCAAGATGCACATGTATGCGAGACAGAAGGAGAATCATGTCTTAGTCTAAGTACAAGTACGTACGATCTCCAGAAACAGAGTTGTATCGCGAGTCCATGCAGTGCAAATTACGCAGTACAACATAACATCCCCCACACTCAGAAACTTGTTGCCATAACTTTTCTTCTACAGAACAATGACAGGGAATGTGATGTAAGCTTTTAATAACTATACATTATCATTACTTCGTAGATCGGTATTGTTGGTAAAAATAACCATAATTAGGGAATTCATGTACCAGCGTCATTAATTTACATTCTGAATTAATGTAGTTGTCAACATACGTCATTATATTTTAGATGAATAACAGGCAGTAGAAAGTGTGAAAGCGTAGCACTTTTATGTTAAGTTTTCCCTCAAAAGACTTCGATAAAAGCTTTGATATTGTGACAACCAAAAGCAATTATAGCTCGGGTCCAACTTAATAAACACGTATAAATAAAACGATTTCAATGATTCATTGAAAAGATACCCTACATTCTCGAACTCCGTACACACAACTAGCGATCTTAAAATGCTCTTTCACATCATGCCTCATTAACATCAAAGCTCATAAATGAGGGAGAATTAGAAACATGTTCGAAGGTAGAACATTTAGCAAATGCAAAGAAAAGCTTATATCTGATGGACACAAAGCGTTTTATGTTCATGATGCTGTTTATACGTGAACAGATTACAACGTCATGGAGTGAAGTTGGTCAAACTACGAGCAGACGTTTTAAATGGATATTTTGAAAATTTAAAGTGAGTATATAATAAAATTGTTCGTTAAGAGTTGTAAAGATAATTTCAATTCCCCTCACTTTTAAATAAACTAACTGCCCTGAGTAATGCGCAGTATGATACCCTTTGATGTCGGTATGTCTATAAATACATGAAGACGTCATTTTCTCACTGAGTGTGACTTTTATTCCGATCTTAGGTATAATATATGGCAGGATATTTCTCTTGGTAACCCTTTCTTTACACAGTTGTCAAAAACAGCCCAATCTGTATTCATATTACGCAATGAGAGGTTTGTGAAGCCTCTTGCCGCTCTAGCATTAAAAATGTATAGTAGGCGAAAACATGCAATCGGTACCCTCAATATATAACTACCATAACACTATTATCTCTTGTCTATGTTTGTGTTGTAACGTGCAACATTATTTTTATATATGCATATTTTAGACATTTATGTGTCTCATAGGCCGTATGGCCGGGTGGTACTTTCTTTTATTGAATGTATTGTGTTTCTTTTAATGGATATATATACTGTACCACGTGACACAGAAATAAAATAATTTTCTTCTTCTTCATCATCTTGATCTGTCACGGAACACCCTCGCGTTCCTTTGCTTCATACGACAGTGTAAAACTACGATGCTTCATTAAGGTGAATAATTCATCAGCATGTACTTAATTCCTCACATCATAATGAATCATTCACCCTGGTCGCATTGATGTCAAACATCATCAAATGCGTCGTAATTTTAAAGAAGAATTATTGGTAGGAGTCATTCTGTTATCGACTTAGTAAAACAAAGACATAGTAATCAATATTTATTCTAAACTACGTCAGCTGTCTCACAGAAAGGACACCCGAACAGCGTTTTATTTCATGATTGTATGAAGGCCAAAGTGTTCATGTAATGCCATTTCATATCGTAATTATTATTTTAGTAAACAAATATATAGTAGCAGTTTTCAATACACTCTACCTAATAGCAATCATGACAACACTAGCCAGATTCAGGTTAAACGGTTCATTACTGTATTGACTATAAATGTAAAGGTGGTTTTTCTGATGTTTTATTTTATTATAACAATCGCCTTCAGTCTGTACCGTTCGCATGTCTGTGATATTTTTGCTGGTACATATATTCCAAAATAAAAGTTTTTATTCGTGAAACTTTGTACACACACAAAATGAAGTGACGGAATTGTGCCTTCCGGAATTCGAGATTTTCGACATGTTCATCATATACCCGTGTGCCTACAGTGGTACACTTGTTGGCAATCTATCTGAATCTAACAGGTCACCTTTAAGGAAACTCTACATAGGATGGTAGGTAGGTGTGATTGTAATTGACGTTATGAATATTGTTTTCTATGTATTATAAAGATTAATCTTTGAGAAAGAACATTTTGCCTCACAAGAGTTCTGACATACAAATTCAATGTTCTCATGTCGGACCAATATCATTCATTTTCACCAAGGACTAAATGCAATTGCAACATTATGTAGATTCACAGATATCCCCGAATTAACAGCTTCAAGTTACATTACTTCATGGTTCAACGCCTGGACATCATAATTATCGTTAACTCTAACGTGCGTATCACTCCATATAGTTGACAGTTTCTTCCCTGGCACGCCTAACCATAACTAACCCACCAATAACGAGGGATACATAACCTGGAAAACAGTGACAATGGTTTCTGGGAGTCAACTGATATATTTTGCATGGTTTGGAAGATTTCACCATTTTCTGGCACCATCAACACCTAATCAACCATTAGCATTATCGACTGTAACCTTCTCCGTTTAAAAAGACCGGCCACAACGTAGAATATCCATCCTTAACCACATGGTTATTTCTTTGTTGTATAAATGTATTAAATTTATTAATGTAAATTCATTTTGTGACAAATACTTTTGTTTGTTGGATTCTTTACATTATGAAACACTAACAAAGGTGTTATCATCAAACAAGGATTCAACTAAAGCTGGATTTTAGACCATAAGGTAAATACATTTTAATTGCTTAAAGGTGCATCCATTGTGTTTCATAAAATTTTATTTGGCTTTAATACATTCCAACACACCATATGCGCTGTTCACAGTACAAATAAATTCACCAAGCTTGCATAGTTATCCCCTATCACCAAATATATCACAATTATTAGCTTTCAATTAAAATCCAGTAACATCATTATGCTTGTTTAGAAACCAAAACCGCACGTCCCATTTACATGCACAGTAGAAATATGACCTATTAAACATTATCAAACCAGATTTGTCATTTTGTCTGTTAAAAATAAGATTCCATAATTACGTTTGACTCATTGATGCATCAAGATGCATTGTCCGGTTTTCGATCAGAAATCACTACTTTTATCTTCACATCGTCAATATACTGAGTCGACTATCATCAAAATGGTAGTTGTCGGTAACAGTGAGTACTTCTCGATAAATTTACACTATTTATAACGTTTTGACTATGTGATCCCAACAACACAATGTATGTTCCTTAACTCTCATATATTGCGTTGTCGGTAGATACTTTTTCAGACTTTCCCTTTTATGCATATCATCTCTTTCTCGCTGTCAGCACAACGACTCCTATCGGCGACATGCAAGTTGGGGTACTGTCATTAATATCGACATTGAAATATGATACTTCAGTTGACAGTTGTGTTACCACTACAATTTTTTTAAATTACGCATATTTTGTGATATTTGAAGCAAGATCTTGCTGTGAAGTAATGGGAAAGAGGTCTTTATACCCCAACCTACGAAATAGTGAGGCTATATAGCGCTCAGTCTGTCCGTCCGTCCGTACGAGCATTCTTGAGCATTGTATAATTATTTCCAACATATTTTGTAAGAAACATTTGATATTTTACAGTTTATGTATTTTTATCATTATCGAGTTGTGCTTTTGGAAGAAATGTATTACCCGTGACTAAATTTGGATCTTTTTCCAAAATATATTTTAAGAGCTCAAACAGTTTTTAAATAGATTTTTGATAGACTGTATTAACCTGATAGCCTGCCTAAGTTTTTTAAAGAAATTTATCAATTGACTTAATTTGCATATTTTAAGTAATGTTTCCAAATAATTTCTATATTAAATATCTTCATCAATATTTACAAGAAACTTTTGATAACCATAAAGTGTTGATATTCTATGAAAAAGTTGTGCTCTATGAAGACTTGTATTAGTATTATCTATTATTAGCATAATTATACAAATTTTCAAATTGTCTGCATTGGATATCTTGAACAGTTTTTATAAGACATTTGAAATTCATAGACTGTATCCACTTAATGTCCTATCTTTGCCTCTTTCAGGAATTAATCAATAACTTAATTTGCATACTTCATAACAAAATTTCGAATTTTGTCTGCAATTTATATCTCCGTCATTATGTATTTTTTTATCCGACTGATTACAGAAAGCTATTCATCTGATCCTTTTCAAAGTTTGCACATGTCTTCTACACCACTAGGAGAGTGCAGTGCCAAATTGCAAAAGATTTTGTGATTTTCTTATTTTTTTTTACACTTTTGTGTATTTTGTACTGAGTCATTTTTCTATAGAATTTATTAATTTGATGTTAAAAGTAATGTCTTTTGGAGACAGTTTCATCTGTCACCTTTTTTACAAGTTTTCGTTACTGTCTGACATTTGAGAATTGTAAATACCTGAAATTTGGTTTTACTTATTTGCATAACTTTAAAGTTTATCTGTGTAGGAATTTCTATTAAATATAGACAGACAAGATTAACATGAAAACTGACTTAAACTGATATAGTTAATCGACTGTGGGACTGAGACCAGTGTATTTGTCATCCTCGGGTGACTCGAGTCTAAACACATTAATATCGGAGACATTGTTATTTGAACCTATATTAATCTGTAGGGTTATATTTCCTAAATCATGATATATCGTTCTGGAATGATGTTTTCTATGTTTTTCCGCATGTGCTGGAGACTCTTCATATCGACTGGATGAATGGCTATATTTTTATATTCAAAAACAAAATGAAATGGCTCAATTTCCTACATAGATATGGTAAGCTGATCGAGTAAATTGAACCAATTGATCTAGTTGGTTGAACATAATTAATACAAGTAAGTATTAGTAAAACAATTGCAATTTATGTTATTTAAAATTTAAAACATATTATATAACAAAACCTCACCCTTATACAAACACAAATGGAATACATAGAATGTTTTCCGTGTTCTGTCACACTGTTTGAGTCGTTTACACATGTAGTTTTATATAAACTGGACACAAATACTTAGGGATATTTTGAAATTATGAAATAATGATGTATTTATTAGTTGACATACCAATTGTTTGTTAGTCATAAAACATCTAATATCTCTAACTTAGTTTGTCAAGTAACGTTGTCCCCAGTCTCAGTGTCCTCCGGTCAGCCAGTTACCCAATATTTCAATTTACTAATCAGTTGTATTACAGGTCTTGATTAGAAGCAACAAACTAGAAATTAGAATTGTATAAAATGTAACCTAGTTGAACGACACCGGCATGGGACATAGATTATTAGTCTTACACTCAGACGCTGAAAACAGTATTTATTCGCAAAATATAATTGTATTAAATATTGAAAAAGAGACTATGAGAAATGTGAATTTCTGAAAACCGGCTCCTTTTCAAAACCTTTTTCAGAATCTAAGTTTTAGACAAATAGATTCTTGGCACAACCCGTTCCACCGAAATCACAGACCAGAGGTTCAAATACAAAGTACTACATAAGACTACGTAATACTTGTTATCGATAATTATATCAACCACAACCAATGTATTGTCTTTACTTTACATGAACAATCGCCCACCTATTGCATGATTGTAGCAGGGTTTCCCTTATAATGCAGAACCTCCAAAATTGGTTAAATGGCAGACTTAATTTGAATCGAAACTCACAAAACGGCAAATTCTTTTAGATTCCGTAAGGACCCAATACATGTGACCCTCGTCCTTATCAAACTGTTAATATTAAAATACCTTTCAGTTTATGCAACAAACAATTAGTATCATTATAATGCCAAATATACAGCTGAGATAATTTCTAAAATTCACACATTAAAAAAATATATTTTGGTCGACATGTCATGCTTTGTTTAACGATTGGTTTTTTGGTTTCTTTTGTATATACTTGTATTTACTTAACCCATAAATTGGACAATTGTAACTATAGTTTTAAAAAAGCGAAATCGTGTTCTTGTGTAATAGTTCCTGAATTGAACATTTCCCCCCGTTTCATATATAACTCAAAACAAACATAACGGTATACTATATATAATACATTCTATGCCCGGTACATGCCCGGTGTATGTTCGGTGTATCGTCTCGATGTTCCCCCTCGCCTGGTACCTTCCATCTCAAACGTGTATACATAAAACACACTGGATACAACGCTTCTGTACCTTGCATATGTTGTGTTGTATGGTGTGTTTATCCCGCTGTGAATTAACACTGCCTCTCACAATGCAGACGATAAATGTTTATTTATGACACATTAGCCAACAAACAGTCACAGCCGGGCGTTATTCTCATAATATGCACGTTATAACCACACAACTTCACACAATCCTGTCTTACCATCAACTATACAAGCTGAGGTCAACTCAGATGAGGAAGTTTTTGAGTAAATGTTATATCCTTGGCAGTATTTGTTTAATTAAAATGTCGATTAACACAGCAAAATGCCTTGTTTCTGTTACCATATAACAACTGATCACTTGGGCAGCTATCACTGTAGCGGTATCAGCACTTCTCAGTAAAGTCTCCACACTTAGTTTTAACTCTCTTGTTTTGAAGGTAGAATTAGGTCATTTTCACCACTGTTTTAAAACATTTTATATGTAAACACTGTAATGTGAAGACTATTTTTAACTTCATGTCAATTTTATTCAGATTTGAGATCTGCTTTGCGGTTAAAGGCATGTGCTTGTAATTCTCAATTTATGAATATATCTTCATCAGACCAAGCCATGCAGCTCAGTTTCCCTAACTTTACCGAACAATTGTTACTGCAGTGTGTGCAATGTTTAGAAAACTAACATCTTGTATTAATTATACCCCACATACGAAGTATCTAGGGCAATAGCGTTCAGTCTGTTCATCAGAGCATTCTTGAACATTGCATATATTTAACACCTGTAAGAGACTCTTAGTATTATAAATATATGCATGTAATGGACTGTCTTATTCTGTTATTATCATTTTGAGTAAATTTGCCAACATTTTTTTTTATTAAAAACCGTGTTTCCGTTTCCTTCCTCTGGACATTTTATGCATAGTATGTGTTCACTATATAGATGATGGTATTGTGCCTTTTGAATAAATGTTTCACACATGACCTAGTTTATATGCCCCATTTACATTTTCCAATTTAAAGCCTTCATTTAGTATCTCTAACAGTTTTTGTCAGACTCTTGATATTCACTATCTCATCGTATTATGCCTTTTAGAAATAAATTATCATCTATGACCTAATTTGCATTTTCTTTACTGTTTGGTTACACCAGGGACCGTATATACATGTCTATAAGGTCCCTGGTTACACTGCATATCCCACTCAGCTTTCTTATTTACTTGATGGTCTTATTGTGCCTTTTGAATATATGTTTATGTTTAAATTAATGTGTTACAATAAACAGACACAGATTAGTCAGACACTTTTCTTATTCATTGAATGTAACATCGATCTTGATGGTCAAGTCATGCCTTTTCTATTTTTATCATCAACCTAATTCTAATATTTTAACCACAGGTTTGTAATTGTTTACAAGGCAATATTGAACATTACATAACTCCATTTAATGTTTTGATAAACATTCAAATGGAATCACCTTTCTGTACAATTGTAACATAGCAAGAGATATAGAGATATAGCGCTCTGCTCTGTCCGTACGTCCGTACGTCCGTACTTACGTCGCAATGTTTTTAATTTTGTGTCTATATATTGCATATCTTAAACAGTTTTTGTCACGTGACGTTCTTGTTCAATGAATGTATTAACCTAATGATAAAGTCATATTGTCTGGAGACAGTTATCATCTAATACATCATGTGGCTACTGTAGATACAAGAGCAAATGCAGACACTCGCATCAGAGCCATTTTATGTTTCTAATACGCAATGAAATGGTTCAACACAATTAAATGACCCCAGCCGCTTTAGTAATGCATTATTTGCACCATGTCATATGATAATAATATTCGTATTACTATAACCCGATTTGATTTGTTTCAAAGACACGCAGTTCCTAATAGCGCACGCCACTGAATGTGATGTCATTAGACGGGTTTTCCTATTGCGTTGTACGTAATTCATGATGTAGAAAACAAATAAGTCTTTTTGTACTATCTAACATGTCTAGAATGTAAATCGTAAGAAACAATTTGTATGAAGTGACCATTAATGCACTCGAATTTCAGCGTAATTACGTATCTTTACACTTCTGTTAACTATTTAAATTCATATGGTGTTGGCTTTGTTTGGTACAATTAAGATGTCGGTGATATCTCTTAATTTATATATAGTTTTGAAATAGAATAATTGATTGTGATAAACAGCGTATATTTGGTAGGATAAATCCGTCTTCCAATCTGATGCCCTGTAAGAACTCAGAAATAAGGACACTTTTGATTGTTGGATTTTATGCTAATTTTATCAAGCAAGTTGCAGTTAGAAGAACTATTTCTCTCCTGAACTTACATTTTCTCACTTTACGTTGTTATATGATAGATGTGAATGTACATAGGAATTGTACAGTACTGGTGTGATGAAAACTGTTATGCATTTATGTTTGAATGTAATGCTTACAATGTAATAAGAGATAGATATATGCCTGTGATTGGTCAGTTATATCAGATTGCTGAGTATAATTTGTAAACTCGTAGATGTAGTTGTAGTACCTATGTACTTTTTCTAATATAGACAATTGAAGCTCTTGATCAAAATTCATCCGCCATGGAATTAATTTATTTGTAAAATTTGATCCTCTACTAAATTGAAATGTATGTATGTATTGAACATGGGCCGATGGCATACATGCTGAAATAAACTAACTGTAGTAACTAATTAAGTACCGCACAATTACAATGTACACTACTGTAAGTAAAATTATACCCCAAGAATGTCCCAAGAAGAGTTTTACTGCATTAAGTTGTTGTATATTACCATAATAGATTGGCTGAAAAGTTAACATACCTTTGTAAGTTATGCATTATGCAAATATCCAGTGATTGTTTACAATATTACTAAAATTAGCAAACAATAACAAAACTTAAACCATAGAAGAATTATAAATGAGAAATATGAATAAACCTCAATGAAAGGATGCATTTAAATTGAAATAGTGAAAGTTCAACCAAAGTCAACACATGAAAAGCACATGAAAATGAATCTACTAAAACCAATTCTTAGAACGATGAAAAGCCAGCCAAGAAAATAAATCAAATCGGATTTTGAAATAAAATACCAAAAAAACTCCATAAAAAACTATCACATATAAAACCATAAAAAAAACGCATTGTATCCATTACAATGTGCTTTTTATGTCTTGTGATACACAATTCAGTGAGAATGAGGCATATTTGCATATATAAGTCATAACATGGAAATTGAGTTACACAAGTTTTGTTCAGTGAAGCTAGGATGGGGGTATGCCTATAATAGACTGTATCACTTGATAGATGACAAGCAACTTATTCATGATGTTCAAAATGGTTTTAGAAAACGACGATCAACAACTGAACGCATCTCAAGTCTTACTTATATCTTTGAAACATGGTCGTCACATCGTAAATCGATATTCACTGCCGTTATTGACTTTAAGAAAGCGGACCTTTCCATATGTAAGATATTGCTTTGGGGTAAACTTTATGAAACCGGTGTGAATGGAAAACTGTTTAAGTAGGTTCCTTACCAATTTAAAAAATCTCAAGAAATTGCTTAATATTCACTTTATACGCGTCAAATATGTGCTAAATCCATTTCTTTTCTAAGAAATAGGGGTAAGCGTCGATATAGAGTGCTCCCAATCTAGGTGGGGCTGTCGCAACATTTGTCAATGTCATTTTACACCATCAAAAAACAACAAAAATATTTCATTATTTTGACTATATTTCAATAAAAGGCTCATGGTTACAAATATGTGTAAGAAGAACATTTAATTTTATTGTTATTTGGAAGCATTTTGACTGAAATTTAAATGTTACCAAATTTGTTTGTTTTTATATCAATAAATGTCAAGATATGCATGAATGATATCATTATTTGATAGAGATACTATCCATCAACAATATTATCCCAAAATAATCACATGTATTGAATAATAATTTTAAAAACTGATATGGTTAGTTTTCAATTCAAAGGTAGATAACTCCGACGCTTGGCTCAGTACAACACAAATGTCCCTTTTCACTTTAGATAGGTTATAAAGTAAAATATGTTTGTTATCAACAAAAATATATTTCGCACAATTACAATGCAACAATTTAATTATCGTATGCCTATAAGTAACAAAACAGTCATATGAATTTCTTATATGCACGTGACACAGTTACTGAAAATGGACTAAAAACTACAAGGCTATGCACCATCTAAATGTGACAAGTGAGGGTGTGCAGAAACAATGGTTAGGGACTTCCTTCAGCAACTGTATCTTTATACAATGTTTGATTTTATTTTAATCCAAATGTTTTTGTTTATCTAACTTTAAAAGCCCTTTTTATGTTTTTGTTTATTTGAGGGATGCTGAAAAAGTTGTATCCTCGATTGTCCAGATTTATTGTTTTTATCTGCCAATACCTGTCTTAGTATTCTTAAAATCACACTGCAAATCAGTACTATCTTTTTAGTTCAAAGTTTACCCTTTAAAATCATTATGCACATTCATTAAATACACTTTTGAGTTGCAGATATTATCTTGAAATAATTATCTTATAATTCCTTACGGAAAAGCATAACTTTTTCTCTCATGTTTTATATTTTGTAATTTTTTCATTTTGACTGTCCCTTAGAGTGTACTTTGTTTGATACCTTAATTAAATATGCTTCTGCTTCTTCTTCTTCTTCTTGAAGTCAACTATTTCTCTTAACTTCTTTATCAGTAACTCTATGTATTGTTATTACCGTCCACTGACGTTTTCAATGTTATGTAAATAATATAAGCAATCACATGACCATTGGATATATTAAGGAGCGGGTTCAACATTTAAGAATAGAAATGCTGAGCAGAGTATTTCTCTCGTGATTTACTAAAATAAAGGAATTTCCAAACAGCTTGTACAAACACTTGTATATGGTACCGATTGACTAGGTCAATAGGAAGTATTACCGGATGACCCAGGGGACCAGTCATTGTGGTCGTTATTAAACTACTGACTACAAGGATATGAAGTAAAACAACAAGGCAATGAATAATCGTTACGTATGTTTACGTGTCAATCATGCCTATCGCTTTAATCCTTAATCATGATGGATGTCCCATAGCTTTTCATGGATAAATATCACTCCATCAAATGTAAACACTCGCTAGAAAGAGAAAAACATGGTTATGTTGACAAACTTCATTGAGAATCGATGGTTATAATGGGAAGACTCCATAGCCTGCATGTAACTCCTCGCTAGGTGTACAGAGCCCACTAAACAGCGATATTAAGCTTGCAGTCCGATATTATGCTAATTAACATTAAGCAGCTGTCACCACGTGAAATAGACATTAGCGCCACTTTGAACATAACTGTATGTATAGGGCAAACTACAGTATGTAGTCCACTTGCATGCGCTTAATTGACTTGGGTCGCGCTGTGGAAATAGTCTTGCACTCACTTGTCTGTTTACTGGGAGCTGGCGTGGAACAACTCCTCTGTCTCGACACAATCACACCTGTACACCTGTATTTGGTAGGAAAACATAGCTTACTATACTTCTACCAAACATCAGGTGTGCAATTATACACTCCATATAGGAGTAGTCCACTCTTCTTTGGTGTATATACATATATGTGGCCATTCAATGAAAACGTGTAAAATTATGAAATTGGATATTGTGTTTTAATCAACAAGAAATTAAGTTTGTTTCTTAATATAATTCTCCTTAAAATGTACTTCATTACTGTATCAAAGCAAACATCATTTAACGTGCCTTTGATGTTTTTGAGAGACATTTTAGAAGTTGTAGACACCAAATATAGTCAGTAAGGATACAACTTCGTTAATGCATAGAATTGCATTCATTGCAATACAGAAGTTGACTATACATGTCTTTAACGCGTCAGTTCAGCCCAATTGGAGGTTGATTATGTTCTATATAAGCTGATATTATATTGAAAATGAGGGGGAAAAAATCAACAACAGATTTTCGAAACGTGATTTGAAAATTGAGTTCCATTTTAGTGAGTAATGAAACCTTTACTCAAATGAAAAAAAGCATTCCGGTGGTCCATTAATTCACGAGGTGATTTATAGATGGGCTTTCCTCAACTTCCACAATAAGCGATTATTATTTGAGGTTCACAAAAACTGTTTAATTGCATCGATCTGTGGGAGTGTAGTGATATGGGGGTAACTTGATCTACCCGCATTTTAGCAGGCTTTGATGTGACGCCAGCCAACACGGCATGTCCACGCATGATGTCCCAGCTACCCTGCCAATATACAAAACACAACACTCCGCTAGTTTACTCTAAATGTGCTCCACACGCTTCTTATGACAACCGATACCTATGTTTATGATTCATTAAACTAATATTTTGCCATAATCAAATGAATAAATCGTGTTTTCAATTAAGTATTACAAACATCCGTCGTTTAATGGGCTCTGTGTTAATGTAAGGCCGAGGTGGAGCCAGAAGCCTCCGACGGAAACCCTTCTCTGTTAGTGATCTCTGACACGCATGTTAGGTGTTCTTGCCAGGTACATGAATACAGAGACAAGTGAAGTGAAATCATATAGCAGTTGAACTAAAAAGTTCATTCATTTCGCGTTTCTCTGCTTTGCGATAATTGCATTTGTAAAATCCTGATATATTGATGTCCTAGAATGAGTTTACTTTAGAGAAATGCTTATCAATATTGGATTTGTTTTGTGAGTAATATCATACTTACAAGTTAACCAATGATGCCTGCAGTATTTGTCTTTGTTCAAAAGTATATTAAATATTTCTGTTGAGTGAAAGTCTTGGTAAAAACATTGTTGTTTATTATTCCCCGACCAAAGGCTCCAGGGTATACGTGTATAGTAATTCCAACCTTTCCGTCCGTCCTTCCTTCCTTCTGTCCGAGAAAATTTCATGTATGATCGATTGCAGAAAAATATTCATCCGGATCTTTTCAAATTGTGAGTAAATCTGATCACGACATCAACCATCTCTTGTATGTAGCAATGACTCCCAGTCCATGACAAAGAAACATCGCAATGATACACTGAAACGTTATATAGGTATGTTCCGTAGTGCTATTATACTTTTAAATACGTTTATATTTAGAACTAATGAATGGAGCAAACACCGTTACTTAATGCTGACGGAAACATATCTGTAATCAACGAATTTAGTAAAGAACGTTACTTTATACTGACCAAAACATCTTTAAAATTTTAAAAAGTTTATTTTGAAAGACTTGTAGACAAGAGAACGTTAAACTTTGCATTTAACTATCAAAATTTTACAAACCACTTTTAACCTAACTCGCAAACATTCATTCAACTTTCGATATCCATGTAAACTGCGTTTCCTCCTAACAGCAAAGACGATTAAAGCAGCACCTGTAACACGTGTACATAAGGTCAGCCACCTACACCAGCTCCTAGGGACACTGGTATTTGGTCAGTGCAAGTGTTGTCGTATAATGCAGGCTGAGAAACAGAGAGAAGCGCTTGTAGATCTCTCACACGCGAAATGCCGCGCTCCCCTTTCTCCGGGTTGCATGTCGGGCACCACTCTTCAGATTCCACTCTCATTCATTCTTTATACACACATTACAGACGTGTCAGACTTGGCGAGTTAGACTCGGAGGTTAGTGACTATCACTTGTCCCACTAGTTGCCGGGTGCACGCGATGTGCAGGCTGCACGCACTGCTTCTACGACGGTGCACATTGACTGTCTTACCATGCTAAGTGCTTGCTTGGAGGAAGAGGAGTATTTTAGTCCCGTGAACAGTATGGAAGCGAAATACTATCATAGTGTTCACGACGAGGTGAATGATTTAGAACACGTCATATCAACCCAATGATGACAGCAGAATGTGTGTTTAGTGTCGCTAACTAGACCATGAATCGTTCATCGTTTCCATCTTCTACTCGGAGCATATTTCGACACTGTCAGTACATTCAGAATTCAGATGAAGAGGTCTGGAGTTGCTGGGACCTCGATTGCCCACTGAAGAGAGCTAGTCTTCGTGTAGCACTATCTGGATGCTGTACAGTGCAAATGATTCTCTAGTTCAACCTGAAGCCCACGTGTTTCATTGTAATGGATTGCCTCATTGGTGTTGCGGGATTCTGTCTCCCGCCGAGATACACGTGAAATATTCCTCAAACCCTAAAATCGCCGCATGTCGCCATAATTTATTCCGTTCAGTTATGTTCAAGTTACGACTGTTCTACCAGTTCTTTGTCTACTTAGAAAAGATAGAAACAGTTATTGATACATCTAACTGTGTTTATTCAATAACTAAGTGTCTGTGGAAAGTGTGTTCCCTCGGTTTGGGATGTGACCTGTTCGTGGTGATTTCCTCCTCGGTTATCATATGGTTATCTACATCTATTAGTAGAAAAAGTGTATGGTACAGGTAGAATGTACCCACTATACGGGATATTATATCACGATCTTTCTATTACATTATATCCCATTCAGGATATATCATTATAATCAAATTGGGATATATTTGTATATTTTCTAAATATGTTAAAACAACTGTTTCTTATAAACATAATGAGGAACAGTTAGTGGTCCTGTTCAGTTTGATGAAAATAACTTTTAAGGTAATTCAAAATGATATCATGTCCTGGTATTGGAAATAAATTGAAAGAAAATGGGACTTTTATTACCTACGAGGGAAATCACATTGGGGTTCATATTTTTCATACGACGCCCTAGGACAAAATATCACGTTGTCATGGTGACATGACGTCATAAACAATGTTACGTTTCGTCTATGACGTTGCGTTTTAAATGTGGCTACGGGGGATCGCCAGCCTATGATTGAAGGAGGATTTAAGCGTGTTTTCATTAATCTCATGACTTCAGTAATAAGCAGAATATTATATTCGTGCTTATGTCATACTATATGTACGACACTCTTGCCTGAATATCTGTATATACCTCGCTCTCGCTCGGGAAATACTAATGTGTCGTAAACATAGTCTGACATAGACACTCATATAATATCCTCTATATTATTAAACTTATTGCAACTTATGTATCAAAAATATATCACTTGACGAATTATTGTATTGATTGTAAATATGAGAACCTAAGTATATCACAACTTTATTTCAATTACTGCCCTAATGCGGAAGCGCACCGTGTCGATTTAGAATCAGAAAATATATATGTATATCCCCATCCATAATAAAATACCTCAATCGAGATAGTGTTGGCCGACCGGGATATGATATCCCACTCAGTGCGTATCCCCAACATGTGGTATGTAAGAATCCCCAAAGCCGCTACGACAATAATTATTGTACAAACCTATTGTATGTTGAATGCAAAGCAATCAAAACTGTAATCGGTTTCCAAATCCATTAAAGCTATACATGTATAGCATGAACATTGTAAGATCTCGTTTTGTACCTGAGGACATACATCAAAATATCAATTAATTGTGTTTTCCTTGGCAGAAATTCTGCCGATGAGAATAGTTCAAAGACTGTATTCTGGTTATGGGTGAGGCGTAATGTATGGTTTCAATATTTCTATTCAATTACATTGCTGGTTGCTTAAAACTTTGTTCAGAAACTCTACACGCAGTAAGGTTTGGGTGCAATGCTACACTGAATTCCAGCGTAGTACCACCCATGGTTCGCTAGTTCCAGCCGTTTCTCGCAGGTTTCACCGCAATGCATAGCCACATGGCGTTGCGGGCTTTATCCCTGCCGTAATACTAGCAGTCGCGATATAAGTGAAATACTCTTGAAAGCCGCGTTAAACCCCAACTCACCTCACCTTGTTCAGAAACGTGACGTCACTTCCCTTCTTCTGGAGTCATTTCGTTTCTCTGCAGAAGTCGAAACCCTTTCATTAATTTTGCTGTGTGTTTTGAATATACAATATATATACAAATGGACGTGTACATATGTAAACTATTTATATATGTATATGTTTGTATGAAACTGTATATATATGGGACCGATGGTCTTCATACTGAATATAGTTTAGTTGGTTATATCTTTGCAAGTGGGTGTCTTTAGATATTTAGAGATTTCTCAAATAAATACTACTTTTCATGGAAACACGCTGGCCTTAATAAAAGTAAACAGAAATAATTATTTGAAAAGTTTCAATACCTCATTTTGTATCTTTGTTTAGGCATGAACTTAAGTATGAAATTGATTCTTTTGGTATTACCCTTTTTTGGAAAGATATTTGGTAACTTAGTACTGAAGAAGAACCTTCAATGTGTTCATCATACATTGGTATGTTGTCTGTTGCTTGAAGGGTGTGCTCATTTAGGAGGTCATGGCAATGTTTCATAAAGCACATGTTACGCATTCTCTCCCCAAAGAAGTTACTCAAGTAAAGTGTTCCCATTTAATTCATGTTACAAGTGGATCACATATCTCTTTTGTAGCAAAATCATCTATCCGTGAAAATGTGCAACACTGATATCGTCCGTATTTCTTCCCAATATACTCCGACTGAATGCCGTCTTAGAAATATGTGCCTATCACACAGATGACCCACAGGTGAATGAACTCTGGGCTTCTCATCGTTTACGGGAACAGAATGAATGCTCAGTTTGAAACATCGTCGCTGATTGCACAACTGTGTGTTACTTGTTTACAACCAAGTAGGATTTTCTATTTCTAGCCAATGAGGTATTAACTGTAACTGAGGGTACATAGGAAGAAATAACTTGAGTAAAATATGTGGGTGATAATGCTACCACTCGGCCAGTGCGGGATCAGGTGTATACGTCATAATATGATGACTGGTTTGCCTTCATGTGAATTTGTTTGAAGTTTACATGAATGGGTCTCTAGAGTGTCAGTGTAGAAAGATACATCTCAACTTCCAAACGCAAGGCATAACTCTTGCCAGTCTGCATTACTGGCTGATTTCCTAACATATATAATAATCACAATTTTCATATCTTACACAAGCGCTGACATCGATGATCACAAATTTGATAGGGTTATAGAAAAGTCTGCTACTTGCCTATGCAACTACTATATTATGCACTATCTTTTTATCTGCCAAAACTATTCACGCATTAGATCAAAGAGATATCATTATGTTAGAGATTATGATGAGATTAACTTAAAAATTGTGGACTCCGTTTCCAGTCATTTAGAAAGCACATAACATGTCTTATAGATGTCTTATTTGTTAGCATACAACAGCATTCTTTTCGTATTTTAATTTTTGAATGCCCATGTACATAGATTGTGTGGAATTGTTGAATTTACATATTCAGGCTGGTATATGAAATTGTTTCTTGTTACATGTTATAATGCATAAATCAACGTCACAGAAAGAGATATTTATTTAGGGGTAGCCCTGTTTATCAATTCCCCTTTCCATGTACTATCTTGATATAAATTTCCCAAAATTCACAAGCTCATATAAACAAAATTTCAGCACTGATGTCCTATGTGACGAACGAAAAATGTAACAAACTATTGAATTTAATATATAATATATATAAATATTAATAAACACAAAATACTCTGTCATCTTCCTTAGTAAGTAATAAGCTGGACCTGTTTTAATCCTCTGGATACATCTATGAATCTTGTGACCCCTTGTGACATATGCATAACTGTTAAAGTCTGGTATTTCGCATGAAGTTCAGATTCTACGATGTTTTCTGAAACTATGACGTCACGTATATGTAAATTTGACGTCATAAACTATTTGCGGTAATTACAATGTAAAGGCTCCAACAACGAGTGCTATCACCTGGCTAACTAGATCTGATGCGACTGAAAGGAACTTTCTTTGACTCAGACCTGAATTATCAATCATGTTCAGCAGAGAAAGGAAGATAATCCGCTAATCTCCTCAGCACGTTCAGGTGTGAAATCGGCGATTTTATCATAAATGTCAATAGGCTGTTTGGGACTCTATGTGGGAACACTTTCTCAATCCGATTGCTGTCCTCTGCGACAAAGCCCCCTTGGACCGCTAGTTCAATTTCTATAGACGCGAGAATTTTCAACGACACTCGGGCGAAATACCAACATCTATTCGGCAAATATATCGTACCGATCAAACACTTCTTTTCATTTGCTTTCTCACTTCGGGGGGTTTCCCACTCCAGAATGAATTATGAATTCTTTAAGCGGGTAGATCGTTATTGTATCCAGAAATAGAATAGCGACACACAATGGTGTTTAGCAATAACCTGCACCCCGGGACGGCTTGTATATGGGAGGAACGGGGTGCGAAAACACTGCTTAACCTCGGTATATCCTATAAACAAGTTGACAGGTGACCTAGAGGCGGGGCCCCCGACCCCCAGGCAGATCGAGTCGTCCCCCGGGCCAGGTCCAGACCTGTCGGTGCGGTGGGGTAGTGGGGAACAGATAGGGCTAGGGTGTGAAACGGGATGGGTGAGGATATTGGGGTGGGTGGAACGAGATGTGTGAGGATATCGGGGTGGGTGGAACGGGATGTGTGAGGATATTGGGGTGGGTGGAACGGATGGGTTGAGGATATCGGGTTGGGTGGGTGCTATTGCAAATTGATTATGTGTGGAACAAGTTCATACGTGTGTGTGAACAGTAGACTTTGGAGTAATTTGCTGTGTACGTTGTAATATATTGAGTTTACACCTTCACGTGAATAGTTGTTGATACTGTCTGAGTGGTCTTGCTCTCGGAATGGAATCGTTTAATAACAATATTAGGTTCTGTTTGGATAAGACTTCCCTCGAAGGGGTCACCAGAAGACTAACAGTAAGTGTTGCTGTACCGCTATGTGGGTGGGGCGGTTTGATTTTGGCTTAGTGACATAACCTATTGAGTCTAAAACGCCATCGGGAGGAGGCTAATCCACGTGCAAAAAAAGGTATAATTACAGTAGCTGGGTGAATGGGTGGATCAGTGGTACCCCCGGGCGGGGGGCCTGAATCGGTATTGGTAAGAGGCATTAGCTCGACTTGAGACAATACTTGGCTTTGCGCATGAGTGCACCTGTATCCAATTGGATTGTCAGGAGCTATTAATTACACGTGTGTTTTCTTAACTAGCAAAACAGTGTCCGGTCAGGCAGGGAACAGTTCTAATTAATTGCACGTCGGTTTGATAGCGTTAGGATGTGCTATTGATGTGTAAAGTGTTCAGGGTACCATTTGAGTGGAAAGCAAACTTCCCTTGTTTTCTGTAAATACATGTACATTTCATACGCTTGTCAGCTTGAACTTGAAGCAGTGAAAGCAACAGTGCACGAGTCTGTTAAATCGTCCATTTTCATAAGCTGTCACTTGCAGACACATAAACTCTGACAGCTGATGATTATGAGCTTCCCAAAGTGGGTCAGATGCAGCTCCGTCCGTCTTTACACATGACGTCTCACTGCGCACTAGATATACAAACTGATGCAGTCTGCATGGACAAAACGGTGTATCAATGTGAAATGTCTCCGTTCATCTGTTAGGATTCTCCCACGCCGTTAATATGTAAAGGTACATTAAAACTGCCCGCCTACACCTGTTCTTCTTATGTCGCTCTGCTCGGACTCCGGTCTTATACACACTGCAAACATAAAATATAGGCATTTGAATGATAGAAATAATTGCAAAGGAGCATTACAAGGTATATCTAACTAGTGGTTAAGTAGTTCTGCATACATGTCATACCAACGCGCTGAATGTCCCGAGGGAAGAGGAAAGTTGAGGTAACTTCACCTTGAGAGCGCGTTCAGGTGTTTGTGTACACCTGTCTCCGTCAACTCATACACACCAACACACTAACACACCCAGCAGAACTAACTCGGTCTACAGATAGCAGTAAAGGTGTGTTCACGGCAGATAGTGAGTAGAAATCCCCTGAAGAAGCCCAACGACAAGGCCGCGACTTGTCCCATACTGCTACAGCAAGTCAGTCAGCTTATGGCGGCCGCGACACGCTCGGCCAATCACGGGCCAGGAACAACTTTTAATATGCATGACTCGGGGAAAAGGCCTGAGTCGTACAATGGGGTACAATCCTTGTAGGGACTAGAAGCAACAAGCTGGCCGACACAAGTGTGGGGCTCATTCCAAGACCTAGAGGTAAGGGTTAGCGTGTCTTCGTCCACTTTACATCGATATAGTGCCACCACTCAGCCGTGGAGCACGCCGTCTACTTTGATCAGCCGCTCCAAGGTGTAAACACAGGTAGGTAGTGATAGATGGCAGTACATATACACATACACCTGTTCGCTGGCTAGCATAGGACAGGTAGGCAGACTCGGACTCGTTACTGAAGGAGTGAAGACAGGGGGTTGTAGCTGGCCTCTCACCTGTGGAACTTACCTGTACTCTACCTGTCCGTGTGCATGTCTCAGGCAGCTCTCTGCGACTGTTTCAGATCCGCCTGCAGTTAGTTAGTTACCTGTGGCGTCGTGTCGCATGGTCGGCCACCAGTCCTCATCAGCTCGTGTTGGACTGTTACACTTGGTTAAGGAAGAGAGAAGTGTTACAACCAATAGGACTAAGAGAGAAGCCAAGCAACCCCCGCTCACTCAAGCCTATAATGTCCCAGGCCAATAAAGACAGCAAAGGTAGGTTCTGATTTTTCACTTAGCTTCGTAACAGATCGACACGGTTCCTGCGTGAGCAGCCATGCAACAAATTGTCAAGTTGTCAACAGACAGTGAGTGAGCTGGCTAGTTAGTTAGGGCTTCACTCGCTCTGGTGTCGCGGCTCATTCGCTTGACGGTGTGGACTCGGATGTACTAGCACTCTTGTCACCGGCACATCTCATATACCTGCTTCAAGAGCTATCTGCTCTCCGTCATAGCCCCAGTTTTCTTTGCGATTGCCTCCGTGTCAACACTTGTGTCTGTATCGTGTTTGTCCTGACAATATTAGGCCCCAATATCCAGTGTGGAGGTAGAGGTGATAAATGCCCCTTACATCGGGATATCTGTGATAAACCTGGAGTTACATAGTTGGGATTACTTTCATCTACCTTTTATTTGCTGTCACTTGTGTCTATAGCAGCACAATGATGACAGCGGTGAGTAATTTCTTCAAGTAACATTATTATTTATGTCCAACATTTAAAACAATTATTTACAACATTTTTAGATTTTTAAATAGTATAAGAATAGTTTATAAAAATTGTATGCATTCATTCTTCCAAAGAGTATAAAATATTAAATCCAATTGTTTAGAAAAGTTTAATATATATTTGAAATAATTATGTAAAATAATTTGATTATTTTAAATCATTTCGAAATACATATTTTGTTTAATTTTTTTTAATTAAATTATTTAGATCTAAAACTATTTTTTGGTCGTGTTTATTGTTGTATTGAACCCCAATTCGTGTCGTTTCCTCCAAAGATTGAGTGGGGCCTTCACTTTCAAGCGAGAGAAAACGCAACAATGAACCAAGTTACAACTCAACCCAACATAGTCATGGACAAGCAAGGTAGTTATCCTTAATTCAATTGAATACAGTGTTTTGCATGCATCACCTTTACCATGTTATTTCAGGTACTTTTAGTTAAGAACACTTCAGACAACTTGTGTACTAAACTCACTTTGTTTTCATGTTATCTATAGTTTCTAATCATTAAACAATGATCATAAAAAACTATTCTTCAAGTTTTGAAATGCTATAAAAAAGGAACACTGAATAAGGAAGATGTTGAGCGGCAATCCCGCGTGTTGCGTGTAGGAAGTAGGAGTGGGACAGGGTGATATTTTATACCCGTCTCTTTTCACTTGCACTGCAGAGTTGGACTGTTTATCACCCCCTGGGGCTACCCCTGACCTTAGTCCAGCAAATCTTGTAAACTTAGCCCTTGCTTACACAGACAGATTCTTCTTGTTGTTTAGTATACATTTTTTATACCAAAATGATAACTTATTTTTCTTATAACATCTGTAGTCTTGGAGAAAAAAACATTCAGTTAAAGGAATGATTATTTTCTTATACAAAATATGATTGTCATACTTTATTTCGCGTTTCGTAATAATAAATAAAACGATAGAAATTTAAAAACTGTATATCCTAGAAAATAATTTTCCATTAAGAAGGTTATGTCATGATGGATGGTATTAAGAGTGAATGTGCTGGAGGTTTAGTAGTTGAAGAAGTATCTGTCACTGTCATTTGTGTCTGTGTTTACCGCGTCACGTGCTCTTTCACATTCCACGTATAGAGCTGACAGGCGGACTATTTCTGAATCTATCTCTACAGGACACAAAAATATACATGCGATTCGCTCTACTGTCATACACGATATTGATTAATAATGATGGATTTACTACATGTTTAGATATGTTTCAACGATGATGCCATTTACTGCTCTGTACTGAAAATTATTTGCGGAGAATAACATTGACAATGGCATTTATAGTCTTGCATATACGTAACTGTGATTGGGTAGTTTACGGGAGGCATATAATCTATATGAGATCGATGTTGTTGATTCGCCCGCTTTCAGTAGCACATATCCAATTGCCGGGCACGTTTCATAAAGTCATCCCAATTTATTAGTTATGTTATCAAACATTTTGTAAATTTCCTGTACTACCGACGTATTGTTTTTAAAAAGTAATTGGAACGACGTTTTTATCGGAAACATTTTGATACGAAACTATCTCTTTTACTATAACTACTTTCAAGTTTATTCCTTGCAGAAAATATTATTTTAAAAAAATTGGATGACATAATATAGAGAGGTGTTTATGAATGTTTATGGTAAAGGTCCCTGTACATTATTGAACATATACCTTGGCTAAGGAGGGGGTATTATACCCGTAATGACAATTAACAAGACGATTTTGTCCCAGATGAAAATTATTAATGTGGCGTGATGAATCGTTCATTGTTGTTAAAAAACGGACATTACCCCCTAACAAGATGTGATCGAAGTGTGGATTCCTGAGCGCAGTTTTGCTATTGATGCGAGATCGATTGGGTATCACTAGACTACAGAAGCCGCGCTGTGTCGATTCTTTAATTAATCCCATTGAAACTACGATATCGATTCCAATTTGTTGTGCTTCTCTGATCAAACAAAAAACAAGATTGTCGCCAATTCTTAATTTCTCATCGTAAACCTCAAGACAAAGAATATCTTAATCTTTAATGAACCAAATTTAACTGTAATGGACTTTGTCATTTAGGAGAGTACCGATATGATATCTCATGGGTAATTAAGTGACTTCCAAACCATGACATTTTATACATATGTTTTTAATAACAGTTCCACCTTTTGCTATTGTTTGAAATCTACACACTTTAGTATACTATCTTGTTGATATTACTGTCTATTAGTGATTGGCTTAAAACTACAATGACTACCATATAATGTCCGTACTGTCAACGTGAATTACATTTATTGAGAAGTTGTAAATGAAAGGGAAGTATGTCTATGTATGAGATATGTATTTTAGAAGAGGTGATTGTTATCTGGTTAAACATCCCCTCAGCCCGGAGGTATGTTACCCGACGGGCCCCTAATTGACAGGTGTAGAGACGTCACCCTCTTTCCACCTCCCAGGAGAGAGTGTGAATTATTTAGCATTTTCCTTATGAATAAATAAGCTAAGTTTCCGTGTCGCCCAGTTAACCATTGTTATTGGCCTCTTACTATGAAGCGAATAATAGCGGACGGGATGAGTGCTTTTCGAACTTTTCTAGAAGTCCCGAGAGTATGATTTATTCATCATCGTTCTCACATTGTTTTCCGTCTTCACAAGTAATATTACAGGATAAAGTAGATCGCATTGCGGTACCCAGAGAATTGACTCGGAAAATAACTAACATTACCTGGTTCTGTAATTCTCTTAAATTTATGGACGTGTATAGTCTGAGACTGATATTTTGTATAAACCAAATTTATTATAAATGAGATTATTTTAAAATTTTCAGTTTAACGTTAGGTTAAACCATCGTGATAAACTAGCTTTACGTCCTGTTTGATTCGGTCGAATAATCATTTATTGCTAATGGAATTATTCTTTTATCATTTGATTATTGAGGATAATTACACTCGTGTTCCTATTGTGCAGTTATGATAATAATATTGTTGTGTATGTTATGAGCACAAACAAATGAATGGAGAGTAATGGGACTAATTCTGTGTCTAACGACGTCACTCCCGAGATGGGCTTGAGTCCACAGTCCCCAACAATGCGCATGTAATTGACATCCTTTTCACAACGTCAGTTGGGACATGTTGGTTATTGGCAAACCTTTCACTCAATACATAGGATACTTTGTCAGCTTGTTGCTTCGTAGAAATCGCTATCTGAAATGGCAGCCACGTATAGACAAAGTGGTGGACTGTTATGAACAATTTGAGTATGTCAATATTTACTCATATTGCTTGTGTCTCTGTGCGAGTGTATCGGCAGCAATGGTTAGTTTATAACGTGATAAGTGGACTGATGCCCCCTCTTTGTGCCTTACTCTCACACGAAATGTCTCATCAGTGAAGCATTCAACTCCAGCAATGAGGAGTTGTGTATTTTAGTGAGTAAACTCTTCACTTAACATACTTCTCTCGAGGCTTCTTAAACTTCGTTATAATTGTTTGCTTTGTGTTTCATGATTACCAGTAAATAGGTAACCACATCACCAGATAGGTTTTCTCATTTAAATCTCTTACATATACCCTCTTAAGGTCATTGTCAGCTTAACAAATTTCTAGATAGATATTTGATAAATTATATATATAAACTACCATGATTATATCATGTAAATATCCTGTATATGCTGCTTTCAGATAGCCACCTTAATATATACAGACAGATTTGATTAAACTAATACCCGTTAATAATCTGTAGCAATGACTCACAATTATGACCAGTTTTCTCATTCAATTACCATGTTAAAAAATGTTTCTCAATAACCCTTAATTATGACCAGTTTTCTCATACAAATACCCGAGTTTTCTCATACAAATACCCGAGTTTTCTCATACAAATACCCGAGTTTTCTCATACAAATACCCTGTTAAGATTTTTTTCGACCTGACTAGAACGTCCCACGTAGGCAAACCACGTCATTTGAAATATGAGGATATATTCTGTTTTATATGTAAATGAAACTACTTATGCCAAAGCTTTCTGGGAGAAGAAGTTTGATAGTGAATATTAGGGAGGGTTATAGTTGAGATTGTGTACTGTGCCTGCTAACCTGGATAATAGCATTCAATTACCTGCCATCATTCTATGCCAGCTTTGTCTCGAGCCCTGTGAATAGGATCAAGCTGTCATCTGCCTATATTGTAATACAACTCGGTATTTCTTTGTTAAATGAAGTATGTTCCCTCTTTTGATGATGTTCTTTCTTGTATTCAATATCTCCAGCCATTTGCAATGTGCTGCAAAAAGCCAGCCAAGCTTAAGCTGGTATATACGAGATCTTCCATCTGATGAGTTTTAAGGCAGTGTTTTGAAGGCCCTCTATTGACTCGCCAGGCCCAAAAGGGGGAATATGTCCTGGTATGACTGGCTCCCTTTCAAAACCGCTCAACTATCACGTGTTTTAGCCATCAAAAACTTCAACAGCGGCATCCCGCTGCGCCTCAAGCAAGTAGCAATGTTGCCAGCAGCTTCAATACCCCGGGTAGACAGGTCGGCCAGCAAGATGCTTACGGGCTTACATTTGTCAGCAACATTGAAGAACAGGGGGTTGATTTCCTTAACAAGAGAAATTTTGACAAGTAGTTTGGTCTTTGAAAACTGTATAAATGTGTACAGCCCATCTCTTCTTCGCTGCTTTTAAGAAGTCGTTTGGACTTATTTAAGGCATCTGCGGGGGCCCAATGTCAGGAAGGAGCACATAAGGAAGACAATATGTCTTCAGTCAAGTATTGACTTCCTTCTCCACTATTGGGATAAATGTGCCTAGATGTGTGCCCATGTTGCTGACAGGGGATGTGCTGGGTAGATGGGGGTGGACACTTTCCTCCATGGGCTGGGTCACGGCGCAGCATCTTCGCTGGAGATTATCTGAACTGACACTAACACTTGATTAAAAAAAATAGAAAAAAATCTCCAACAAGTTCTCTCTCCTCGCCCCACATTTATCTTGGGTTTGCGTATTGATGTCTTTCAAGGACTCTCATTGTCTGTGCTGATGTATGTCTCGAGTAATGTACGCATTGCGTAATGTCTCCGATCACTGAATATTTCTCTTCATTACATGACAAACCCATTTCTTCAACTGTCCCGAGATACAATAGGCAGGTAGCAGAGGTGCGGAGACGCAATTTAAAGCCCGTAGCGGGTAGTCAACTCATCACATCCCAGCTATCAACGCTGTTCATAACAGAGCTATGAAATATTTTATGGGAGTCAGGAAATCCACACCAAACAGTGCTGTATCCGGAGACATGGGGTGGGAGCCACCGGTTGTACGACTATGGAGAAGTGTTGCTCGTTTCTATAAACGTTCATGCGACCAGGACACTAGTAGAATATCTTTTAAAGTTTTCAAGTGGGCGAATACAGCAGCTGCATCGAATAAGCGGAATTGGAACCAACGTGTACATAAGAAACTGCGAAGTTTACAACTGGAGCATTTTATCCCTATTGAAAACACTTTTTATATACGTTTTGTTGTGAATGAAGTCGGAGGAAAGATAAAACATAAATTTTTAGAAGACTGGACTAATTCGATCAACCAGGAAGAAAGTAAACGTGGATCCGGACATAACAAACTTCGTCTATATCGACAATTCAAGACCTTTTATGAAGTTGAACATTATCTACAGAGTCCCTTACCGCGTTCTAACCGTCGTGCTCTTGCTTTATTCCGTTGTGGAGTGGCCCCGCTTCGTGTTGAAACAGGTCGCTATAATAATTTACCATTAAATGAACGGGTGTGTTTTAACTGTCATGACTGTGTTGAGGATGAATGCCATGTTTTATTTCATTGTCCTTTATACAAAAGTATTACTGCTAGCCTTTTAAGTAATTGTACAAAAATTTGTGATAATTTCAATTTTTTATGTGATGTTGATAAGTTTTCTTTTATGATGTCTCATCAGGATGTACTTTTTATAGCGGCCAAAACCTGCAAACTTTTACTTGATAAACGGAGGGATATTTTATACCACAATGTTTAATCTTCGGCTTGTATCTTTTATTGTACTTTATATTTATCTTAAATTGTGCAATGTTTATTTTGCCTTTTAATGTTGTATGAACACGTGTATATTTTAGTTGTATAGTCTCTCATAACCCTAAATGGGTGGCTCGGATACTCCATTTATTGTACTGTATATATGTTTTAATGTACGAGGTGAGACTTTAATAAATAATCTGTCTGTCTGTCTGTCTGTCTGCCAATATTGTATTTCCGATGTGTCCAGTGTCTGAACTTGTTTTCGCGTATGATTAGCAATGTTCGCTTCTCGTTCCTATACCAATACCCCACCGAGTTAGGACGTTTAAGATTGTAAAGGTGCTAATGGTAGCTTGTAGAGAAGGTCGGACCAGCACTGTCCTGCCACGGCTTGTCTTGCCTTGGGAAGACGGACGGGAGCAGATCGAGAAGTTAACCCTTCGTAATGGGAATCTGTTGTAGTTTAGGGTACAAGGACGTCGGGAACTTATATGATGGTACTGTATATATGAATAAATTCAAACATGGGTAATTCCATCTGAGAGGTTTGTTTCGTCTGTCTTATTATAGATAAGAGTGTCGTAATAGCTGATATATCCGTTTGCGAATATATCTGTAACCTTGACCTTCCCCAAATCTGAAGTCAACATGTGGGAGTGAATTTCCTCCCACTGGCACGCCATGCCTTATTATGAATCATTTTGTTTTTTAAAATTCCCTGTTTTGGAAAATACGAATTTTGGTAGTAGAATTATTGTTAAGTGGTAATTCGTTTGACCATATTGTATTATTTTCTTGTAGCATCTTACCGTTTTAACCAGTGCTAGTTTAAAATTGTAACTAACGAGTCAGTTATTTCGTTTTGAGAGAGTTTGAGATCGAGGATAGACCAGTAACACATTTCATCATGAGAACTTTGATGATGGGTGTTGTCCTCGGTCCGTCATACGGGTTGTGGTGTGGGTGTCTGGTCTGTCAAAAACATAACACCATCGTATTGCCGACCATGATCGCAGTGAATTTCATCATTATAGGAATGGGGACTTTTATTTAGGGGGTGGGGGCGTGGGGGTCGAGCTGTAATTGTTCACCAAGAAGGTGTTGAACAGCCTTGTTGAATGCCCTCAAGAAGTACCTGACACTAGCCCTAGGCCAGATATTTCAATATACTCATTATTAAATACTCTGTGTATCCATATAAAGGTTTTACTCTCTACTTGTGTACAGTTAACCACTCGCGTCTCCCCAAAGGTGTCGCCATTCATCTCTTCTACACTGTGACTATTATTAGTTGAAGTAAGTGAATACAACGTGTGGACTTCCAATCCAATTCAGAATCCGATTGTGTGCCAAATACTTCTTTTTGAAAATAGGTCAAACACTACACGAAAAATTCAACAAAGAACTCACCTTCACTGCATTGCTATTTGTGTTTAACTATTTGAAAGCTCTGGCTGAGTGGTGTTTTCTCGACGTGGTATTCTATATGTGTAGGTATGAATTAGGGCCATGTGTATGCAGATTATGTGGCGGGAAAGTTATGGGGCACACACGCAAGGTCAGGTTAGTTGTGGAAGTTACGTATGAGTGATTAAGGTAGTCAGGCATTCCAAGTGAGTGTGTATTGCGCCTCGTCTCCACGCACCAACGAGTTTTATTTTGATCGTGGCTCGCCCAAGCATGGCCGCCATTTAAACGAGATCGAGGCTGTACGTACTACCCGTGTTGAGGACAGGACACAGAGGAGAGGGCTGGAATGTCGCGCTCAGACTTCACTTGGAATCCAACAGGTCTCCATGCCAACGCATTGTCATTCAAATAAAACGGAGGGGGTTCGGGGGGAGGAAAGAGACATTAAACCAGTCCATAAGGGCAAAATTACTACGACTATCCCATCTCGCCGCTTTCAGCTCAAGCTTTTATTATGCTAGCCCCAGGCGAAATAAATGGCAGATATAAAAGATAGAGTTGATGATAAATTGGGTTGTCGGTGGGAGCGAAGGCTTCTGGTCGCCTTGCTTTACCTCCAGCCATTTTGACACCTGACTTGCGAGAGGCTCCTTTCTTCTGTACAGTGGCCCCGAGATGGCCAATCTGGAAGCAAGATTGCCATGATAATCTCGAACCTTTTGTGTCGGCGTAACTATAACTGGAAGATATTTCCAGTCCATGTAATTCTAGATTTCCAGTAGGGTGTAAATAACGAGAGCGATTAATTACGTAACTTAAGATCGTATTTGCAGCTCGAATGCAATCGTGTGTTCTCTAATTAAACTGGTCTGGCCAGTCATCGAGGGAGTGTGGATACATGGGGTATTGTCCACACACACAATACGTTATTAGTAGGTAGTCACTCGGACTGATCCCGAGTACCAGGCGCGAGTAGGACACTATATATATGTTGTCTCCAATGCCTCTAGTCCAAGTGTGGATCAGGAGGGGAGGGGGCAGTTCTAAGGAAGTGGACATCGCTCTCTGGAGAGGTGTCGGTCTCGTTACCTAGCCTCTCACTTGGCGATTCAACCGGTCACTAGCTGTGGACGAGTTGCTTGACCAGCTCATGTCCACTCCTGTCCACCTAAGAACTCAGAGTTGACCTGTCCGAGAGGTCACACATACAGAACAACAGATGAAGTGGCTGTCCAGCAGCGCCTGCAACAATAAGTGACCAGTGTCCAGTGAGTGGGCTGTGCACATACCTGACCCCCGGCCCACGTCGCCTCGATACACGAATACACCGACCGGTCTGGGCAGCACCCCACTCCGCCCGCTCCATCCGCTCTACCCGGACACCGCCCTCCCTAGTGTACCCCGGTTGTCATGGAAATAATAGGCACTAACGGTAATGGTGTCCTCAGTGCTGCCAAACGTCACAACCCCGTGAATAGTGAAAAGGTTTTACAACACCTTTCAAAAGACTATGTTTAAAATGTTAATTCCGTTTACACATTTAGTATTTCCCGATGGTTCTGTGATGAAAGATCGACGCTTTTCGGAGCTGACAGTAGTTTGGGAACTAGGTCAAGGAGACCCCTCCTACCCCTCGTGTGTAACCATTCAAATGTTAATCTCAGGTTTAACAGGTTCACCTAACTTTGAAACACCGCACATCGTCCTAATCGCCCTGTTTCATTTATTCTTCTCATAAAAAGCCTTAATACCAACTGTAAACATTTATTCAATCTTTTGTCATGTAAACAGCTCTGTTGTGACTTCTCTCGTGGTAACTTGCCTGAAACTTTTACTAATAGTGTGGCCTCGTCAACAGTCTCAATACGGACGTGCATGGCCTTGTTTCTACCTCTATATCACTGAGGTGTAGACAATGTGAGAGACAACACACGTTACCTGGCTTCTAACAGCTTCCTTAGGCTATATATACTAGTTCCTTGTGCTCTCCATATTCACATAAACTCGTCTTATGAGTTTTGTTAGATATTTTATTGCCCCACAAGTATGTTTTGGGGCGTTAAAATCAATAATACGAAAGAACAGTTAAAAGTTAAACCAAACCAGACAATAATAGAAGAAGATTACAAATGTATTTCCAATGGCACCTTACGAGTCTATATTTTGCTACTTGTTTTTATCCGTAGCTGTGCGTCACAGAAGTATAAAGTAGAATGTTCAGGCAGATATCCCGTCCCCTCTCCCCGTCTCGATGTCCTGGGTAGTCTCCGGTTACCCCGTCAGTTGAGCAGAATCGGAGCCCAGGTCTATAAATTAGCCTGCCTGTAACCGGTATCTCAAATAGCACCGGCATGCTGGGGTGGGACTCTGGTCTCATGAAAGATACACTTATAGTCCGAGGACACTAATACGTACCATGACATACTAATACGCACAAGGACACACTAGTACGTAGCAGGACATACCAATACATACAAAGACATATTAATACGTACAAGAGCACACTTATACGTACCATGACACACTAATGCAATCATGGACACGACAACACGTACCATGACACATTAATACGTACCAAGACACATTAATACGTACCAAGCCGACACATTAATACGTACAAGAGCACACTAATACGTACCATGACACACTAATACGTACCAAGACACATTAATACGTACCAAGACACACTAATACGTACCAAGACACACTAATACGTACCAAGACACACTAATACGCACCAAGACACAGTAATACGTACCAAGACACACTAATACGTACCATGACACACTAATGCAATCATGGACACGACAACACGTACCAAGACACATTAATACGTACCAAGACACATTAATACGTACCAAGACACACTAATACGTACCAAGACACAGTAATACGTACCAAGACACACTAATACGTACCAAGACACACTAATACGTACCATGACACACTAATGCAATCATGGACACGACAACACGTACCAAGACACATTAATACGTACCAAGACACACTCATACGTACCAAGACACACTAATACGTACCAAGACACACTAATACGTACCAAGACACACTAATACGTACCAGGACTCCGTCGTTATAGAGTGTTATGTCTTGCCAGACGTTGCAAAGCAAACTTTAGTATGAAAGAGATGTTGATCTTCACAATGACGTTTTTTCTTGTTTGAATCTTTGTTATCTTATCACTGATTTTATTACCAACACTACAAAAGTTATACCTAAAGTTTTCAGAATTCCTGGATTGTTAGAACAGAAAGTCCTTCATCTTCTAACAAACCCGTTGAAGAAATTTATATCAGAATATAGATTTAAGTTTAAGTAAGGTTAAGTAAACATTTTTAACACCTTTTCGTTGTTATTTCTCCGACAGAAGCAGTTTAACGAAAAAGTCAAATGAAAGTTTTCATCTTGGCAATAGGCCGACATGAAAATATGATTGTCAGTTTAAGCAAGGAGAGCGATCTGAGCTTAATGTGGGATATGGTCTATTTATGGATTCAAATGGCCCCATAACGCTTAGTGGGTAATTGAATGCTTGGCTGGGAATGAAAAGTGTCACAATGTAGATTAGTTCGAAGTAATATTTCTAGGTTTTCTCAGCGACAACAATACTTTCTGTAATATCATTCGACATTAAAGCGTCATTTAGTTAATAACAGTCTCAAAATCATATCTTAATGTTGTTTATATTAGTCTACTTAAAAGAGTTGTGGACAACATTACTTGCTTGAAAAAACATTTAGTGTTCCAAACATTTTCATTTTGGGTCACTTCCCTTTGAATGGGGTGAAATCAACCTTCTTGTTTATTTCATATCATGGGCACGTCTCTTCTACCTATATGAAAAACTAGATGTAATTAAGGAAAGTTGCTGATAGATGGGTGACCATCTGAATGTGACTGATCGGCCGTGGTGTCTCTGTGGGAAGGTTACGTCACGTAGCCTGGTACACCTCAATGTTTCCCTTCCTCTGGTAGGAACAGATTCCTGTGGTGGACGATGGTGTTCAGTGAGGGGTGACCAGTCCTCCGGAGAAGGACCCCTCGTACTTACAGGAGCATATTGAAGCTATCTCAAACTGCAATAACCAAACACAATGCACACTCCTGTGGTTTCAGAAAACGTTTGTTGTCCGCCGGGGGTGCGAGACAGTAGTGGTTGTCTATCCCTCCTGTACCCGACCCTCCTCCCTGGATAGATCTGTGGTTGTCTATCCCTCCTGTACCCGACCCTCCTCCCTGGATAGATCTGTGGTTGTCTATCCCTCCTGTACCCGACTCTCCTCCCTGGATAGATCTGTGGTTGTCTATCCCTCCTGTACCCGACCCTCCTCCCTGGATAGATCTGTGGTTGTCTATCCCTCCTGTACCCCACTCTCCTCCCTGGATAGATCTGTGGTTGTCTATCCCTCCTGTACCCGACTCTCATCCTGGGTAGATCTGTGGTTGTCTATCCCTCCTGTACCCCACTCTCCTCCCTGGGTAGATCTGTGGTTGTCTATCCCTCCTGTACCCCACTCTCCTCCCTGGATAGATCTGTGGTTGTCTATCCCTCCTGTACCCGACTCTCCTCCCTGGATAGATCTGTGGTTGTCTATCCCTCCTGTACCCCACTCTCCTCCCTGGGTAGATCTGTGGTTGTCTATCCCTCCTGTACCCGACTCTCCTCCCTGGATAGATCTGTGGTTGTCTATCCCTCCTGTACCCGACTCTCCTCCCTGGATAGATCTGTGGTTGTCTATCCCTCCTGTATCCGACTCTCCTCCCTGGATAGATCTGTGGTTGTCTATCCCTCCTGTACCCGACCCTCCTCCCTGGATAGATCTGTGGTTGTCTATCCCTCCTGTACCCCACTCTCCTCCCTGGGTAGATCTGTGGTTGTCTATCCCTCCTGTATCCGACTCTCCTCCCTGGATAGACCTGTGGTTGTCTATCCCTCCTGTACCCGACCCTCCTCCCTGGATAGATCTGTGGTTGTCTATCCCTCCTGTACCCGACTCTCCTCCCTGGATAGATTTCTGGTTGTCTATCCTGTATCTACAGCAATAGCAGTAGTGTTTATTCAATGTCCCCCTTGACTGTATGTGGTATCCAGGCTGATTTATATACAGGGAAGACGTCTTTTACTGATGACAATAGGGTGATGTTGTTTGTTGTCTCTGAGTTAGACTGCGCTGTGTTCACGACCCCGCACCTGCTGCGTGTCACGTGATGTAGATGCCAATAACAAGCTGCTTTTATTTATAGATTATAGTGATCTGTAATGCTTTGTAGTTCATGTACAAATCCAGCAATAAAACGATGGTTTTGCATGTCTGTGCGCTTTCATAAATAACGTCATTAGACTCAAAGCATGAAGTATAGAAGACAAGTTGGATATATCAACTGATAGGTGTGTATTTTAATGACAGCATTAGCATGTACATTTAATCGATGTAGTCAATAGTTTTGCTTATATGTTACTTGGACACAGCTCTGACGGACAGTGGAAAGTGGACATAGCCCTCCAGGCCCTCCAGGGGTGGGGTGGTGGGGTGGTGGCGGGAAGATGCTCCCTGATAGCCCCACCTGTCGGTCCCCTTTGATCAGTGCCATCAGTGATTTACTGGCCAGGTACTAAAGCGACTGGTCCTACCCACTTCCTCACGTCCTTCAATCTAACATGGAACTTGTAATCGCTCAGACTCTTGCAGCGTGATTTATGGGAATGAATATAGAGAGAGAGAGAGAGAAATTGTTTATTTTTGTTTCATCTCGTACATTCAAAAATATTTAAATAATACATACATTAAACATGTAAAAGCCGCCAAAAGGCTACAGGAGACAATACATTAAGATGTATATATTTATATATATTTCCAGTAAATGTAACACAAGATCAGTACTGTGTGACTAGGACTCCAGTATACATTCGAATAATTAGGTGTAAATACAGTCGTGTGTAACTGGTTAGTGAAGGGCGGACATACTTATCACTTATCAAAGCTATGTTTGTCCCTAACTTTCACTACATACATCCTCTTCCATATGTGTAATCATGCTGTGGAAGTTGTAGATTTCCTGGTATCAATAACACGGTGATATTGACAACCAGCCAGGTGTCGCATGCAACTTGTATGCAGGTGTAACTCGACCCTGCATCCCAACACCGGAGGTATATATTGCGTATTAGCTACAGGTATACTGTGTCCGTCCATCACACCTGCGTCCTAGTGCACAGAAACACGATCTGCTGCCCCCCGTCCCCCCCCCCCCCCCTTCTCCTCCTCTAATCCAATCTGAGAGGTCACTAACCATTATGCAGCCTCTAATACCTTCTGTTTCAATAGGCACCAACATTTGATGCATATAGTGATGCATTCATTATAAAACCCGAAAAACATAAAACAGTATTCTGGTTGTATATATTTCGTGGAGTACATTATTGCCATGAGAGAACTTGGTATCAGCAAGAACATCTCTTGTTACTCAGTTCCTCCATTGTAGTTATATGTGTTGGACCTCGTACGTTGCATGTAGCCATTCATAATATGCATCAGTGGTAGTAGGGTATCCACTAATGTCTGTATTTAATATCACAATGGCAGAGTTCTCTCCAGTACTAATTCAGCACTCCCGGTCCGTGTGTACAGGTGTGGAGTTGAAGAAAGACCTGCAGCATGTGTCGATAGATAGATGTACAGGTAGATGTCCTGCAGACACATGTAGATATACAGATGACCCCTGACCTTGACCCCTAGTTTCTGGCCGAGGGGAGGAATGCGATCAGCTGTAATCAATAAGCCGTTGACGTGACTGCCACCAGCCAGATCCGATACAGAGGTTCCTGTTACACCTACATAGAGATGTACAGGTCTACCTACATGGGCCCACAACTGGTCCCCCTCCCTTGTTTGGCAGTGCTGTTTTATCAAGTTTATACCAAACTTCGGATTTTGGTGCACTGATTAATATCGTAGATATTTTCTGATAAGTATACGAAATGTATTCCCTTTAAACCTCAACACATCACAAGTAATGTGTATAGTGTGAGATGAAAAGGCATTACAACATTATTACTCACTGTAAGTGCTGCTACGTGTGGAGAGCGGGATGGATCTCGGCGGGGGGTAAGGGGGCTTTACTCTGCCTGGAAATAATTTACAAACCCTAGGTTATAGCCATCATGTGAGTAACACAGGTGGCAGTTGGAAACACTCAGCTCATTTCACATTCTTCTAACCGATTTGGCCAGGCCTACAAAGAGACGAGAGCGCGGATCGCCTGAGGCTTCTAAAGCAATAGTTTCACATTGTTTTGTCTGCCTCTGCTTATATGGTGTTAGCAAGAGACGTATATTTTTCGGTGTCTTTCATCATACTGCTAGAGCAATGAGGTTTGGATATATGTGCAACTTTATGTATGTTCGCACCTGACTAAGAATGTCCATAAATCCGTGTTGGTATGTTACTGTCTTGATCCGTATATGAGTACACCGACCAGCGAGACACTGTTACACGGGATGTCACATTATCATGAAGAACATTACAAATGAAATGAACCAAAGCGTGTCAGAGAACCTGCAACTTTTCACCTTTGGTCTTGATGTGGAACTTGTGATGCTGTATTAATGCAGTTCATTATCTTCTTATTGTAGATACATTAAAGTGTCACTAAATTTGTGTCAATTTCGTACGAACTCATTGTTTGGTTTCAAACAGTTATGATAAAAATCCAATTTACCTAAACTTCATCAATTCATCAATTCATAGGCAGCATGAGTGTGCTGCCCGCTACCGTCTTTGCGAATAGCAGCTTCTGGATTGGAGTAACTCAGTCGGCATTGGAACTTCGTCAATGGATGCCATCGGCATTATTTTACGAGAACCCTCTTTCCCGTGCTTTTGATTTCCATTCAAACATATATATTTATTATTTCGCTTGCGTAAAGTATTTATACAAACATATTCTACAGGATTGGATACAAACTATATAGAACTTAGAACACCCTCTCCCTAGTGTTTACAAACATATATTGTTTACTCTTTTTTACGAATTGGACAGAAGAGAACAGAATAAGAGGATACAACTTCAACAATTAAAATAATCTGATTTACAAATGTAAATTGGACAATTTTAACGATATGGTGACTTAAATTGGTACTGGTGTTCAGAAAGATGTCAATGGGGAGACTGGCTGTTTTGATTGTGTGTTTACCTTCATATGATAAGTGGATATCTGATGAAAGTTGTGTATAACAGTGGTGTATCTAACTGATGAAAGTTGTGTATAACAGTGGTGTATCTAACTGATGAAAGTTGTGTATAACAGTGGTGTATCTAACTGATGAAAGTTGTGTATAACAGTGGTGTATCTAACTGATGAAAGTTGTGTTTAACAGTGGTGTATCTAACTGATGAAAGTTGTGTATAACAGTGGTGTATCTAACTGATGAAAGTTGTGTATAACAGTGGTGTATCTAACTGATGAAAGTTGTGTATAACAGTGGTGTATCTAACTGATGAAAGTTGTGTATAACAGTGGTGTATCTAACTGATGAAAGTTGTGTATAACAGTGGTGTATCTAACTGATGAAAGTTGTGTATAACAGTGGTGTATCTAACTGATGAAAGTTGTGTATAACAGTGGTGTATCTAACTGATGAAAGTTGTGTATAACAGTGGTGTATCTAACTGATGAAAGTTGTGTATAACAGTGGTGTATCTAACTGATGAAAGTTGTGTATAACAGTGGTGTATCTAACTGATGAAAGTTGTGTATAACAGTGGTGTATCTAACTGATGAAAGTTGTGTATAACAGTGGTGTATCTAACTGATGAAAGTTGTGTATAACAGTGGTGTATCTAACTGATGAAAGTTGTGTATAACAGTGGTGTATCTAACTGATGAAAGTTGTGTATAACAGTGGTGTATCTATCTGATGAAAGTTGTGTATAACAGTGGTGTATCTAACTGATGAAAGTTGTGTATAACAGTGGTGTATCTAACTGATGAAAGTTGTGTATAACAGTGGTGTATCTAACTGATGAAAGTTGTGTATAACAGTGGTGTATCTAACTGATGAAAGTTGTGTATAACAGTGGTGTATCTAACTGATGAAAGTTGTGTATAACAGTGGTGTATCTAACTGATGAAAGTTGTGTATAACAGTGGTGTATCTAACTGATGAAAGTTGTGTATAACAGTGGTGTATCTAACTGATGAAAGTTGTGTATAACAGTGGTGTATCTAACTGATGAAAGTTGTGTATAACAGTGGTGTATCTAACTGATGAAAGTTGTGTATAACAGTGGTGTATCTAACTGATGAAAGCTGTGTATAACAGTGGTGTATCTAACTGATGAAAGTTGTGTATAACAGTGGTGTATCTAACTGATGAAAGTTGTGTATAACAGTGGTGTATCTAACTGATGAAAGTTGTGTATAACAGTGGTGTATCTAACTGATGAAAGTTGTGTATAACAGTGGTGTATCTAACTGATGAAAGTTGTGTATAACAGTGGTGTATCTAACTGATGAAAGTTGTGTATAACAGTGGTGTATCTAACTGATGAAAGTTGTGTATAACAGTGGTGTATCTAACTGATGAAAGTTGTGTATAACAGTGGTGTATCTAACTGATGAAAGTTGTGTATAACAGTGGTGTATCTAACTGATGAAAGTTGTGTATAACAGTGGTGTATCTAACTGATGAAAGTTGTGTATAACAGTGGTGTATCTAACTGATGAAAGTTGTGTATAACAGTGGTGTATCTAACTGATGAAAGTTGTGTATAACAGTGGTGTATCTAACTGATGAAAGTTGTGTATAACAGTGGTGTATCTAACTGATGAAAGTTGTGTATAACAGTGGTGTATCTAACTGATGAAAGTTGTGTATAACAGTGGTGTATCTAACTGATGAAAGTTGTGTATAACAGTGGTGTATCTAACTGATGAAAGTTGTGTATAACAGTGGTGTATCTAACTGATGAAAGTTGTGTATAACAGTGGTGTATCTAACTGATGAAAGTTGTGTATAACAGTGGTGTATCTAACTGATGAGTTAAGTCACTCACTGCCCCCATGTAGTCTGACCCGCACGGCTGGAGGTGTGTCTGTCCGCCTGCAAAGCGAAGACCGTAAACTTGTAACGGTTTAGCAGTTAGCAGGTCACGTCACAGTAAGCGGGAGCCCACTCTACGTGAATCAGTCTTTTTTGTTTTACTTACTAAAGCGTGAAAATGTGAAGCATATGTGTTTCACATAGCAGATAGTTTGTTGACACTCGCCGAAGTGAGAACTCCCGTCAGCGAGAGTAAGGAAGAGAGTTGAGGGAGAGAACCAGCCAGGCGTGCCCGTCCTCCACACCTCGCCGACTCCTCGTCTAAACACTGCATGTAGGATCATCATTACATATAATTAGCTTTGTCTCTTCAGATTGGTATCAGTAATCAGTAAGAACGTTTTACAAACTGTAGTGGTATACAGGTGCAAAATGACAATATGCTTCAGTACATAAAACAAGATGCAGACATATTGCCCAGTTATTATTAATGACATCCGAAAATAATCATATGCCATGCATTAAATATGACAAACAGTGTCACCACATAATGAAGTACCTATACTGGGTTAATATATACTCGTTTAATAAGCAATAAATAATAATAATAAGATTTTTATATTTCACTTTTTGCCTCATCCATATTCCTAGCAAACATACACTATCTAAGTCTCGTGTCATATGATCTCAGCATGACTGCCATTGAGCTCGTCGCTATGTCATCAAGTAAAATATAAAAATCGTTGCTCCTGTTTCAGAAATTATTTCCTGGGATAAAGTAACTTGGGATAGATTGTCCATCATACTAAGTCACACGTGTAGTGAAGTGATGCCTGATGCTACCTTTTTTTCTGAAGTCATTACATATGTATCTTTTGTATGTATATTTTGATGGTAGTTTAAACTCTAAAAATACCAAGGAAAGTTTTCATTTCAGAAACATAATTTTTAAAATTAGTTATAGATAAAGAGCGAATATTTATGTCATTACCGAAGATTACATATTACAATCCCATTACATCATATTACAACTTATGCATGAACATGACAACATGTATAATTATGTATTTATGTACAGGAATATTAGATACAGAATGTATTATGTCTTGTAGCAGTTTACAAAGTGAGATTTAAGTTCATGTACATACAGTGGAAAGCGTAACAGGGTGTTTTTCTTATTATTGAATTAATTGTGTTAAAAGGTGATTTCCTGCTTCTAACAAAAATAATAACCTCGGTCACATAGGTCTCAACATCAAGTTGGTCAACTGTATCTGCCTGAAAATTTTGTTTTGTTATATTAAGGCTTCAAAGTGGATAAGAATATGTAACTCATAGTCAAACGTTTGTTTTACAAAGAGAGCATTAGAACAGGAAGATTTTCTGGATAACAACTTCTTTAATGTGGAGAGCATTGTTTTGATAGTTTACCTCTTGGTGATATTTAGACACAAAATTGCAAGAGAAATTTATATTTTGGGTATTTATATAGATGCCAGATGATATTATAAGAGATTGTAGATGCAGAGAACTACATTAATATATAACTAACGAAATGAAGTTAGCGAACTACATTAATATATAACTAACGAAATGAAGTTTGCGAACTACATTAATATATAACTAGCGAAATGAAGTTAGCGAACTACATTAATATATAACTAACAAAATGAAGTTTGCTATAAGAGAGTGTAGATGCAGAGAACTACATTAATATATAACTAACGAAATGAAGTTAGCGAACTACATTAATATATAACTAACGAAATGAAGTTTGCTATAAGAGAGTGTAGATGCAGAGAACTACATTAATATATAACTAACGAAATGAAGTTTGCGAACTACATTAATATATAACTAACGAAATGAAGTTTGCTATAAGAGAGTGTAGATGCAGAGAACTACATTAATATATAACTAACGAAATGAAGTTTGCGAACTACATTAATATATAACTAACGAAATGAAGTTTGCTATAAGAGAGTGTAGATGCAGAGAACTACATTAATATATAACTAACGAAATGAAGTTAGCGAACTACATTAATATATAACTAACGAAATGAAGTTTGCTATAAGAGAGTGTAGATGCAGAGAACTACATTAATATATAACTAACGAAATGAAGTTTGCGAACTACATTAATATATAACTAACGAAATGAAGTTTGCTATAAGAGAGTGTAGATGCAGAGAACTACATTAATATATAACTAACGAAATGAAGTTTGCGAACTACATTAATATATAACTAACGAAATGAAGTTTGCTATAAGAGAGTGTAGATGCAGAGAACTACATTAATATATAACTAACGAAATGAAGTTTGCGAACTACATTAATATATAACTAACGAAATGAAGTTAGCGAACTACATTAATATATAACTAACGAAATGAAGTTTGCTATAAGAGAGTGTAGATGCAGAGAACTACATTAATATATAACTAACGAAATGAAGTTTGCGAACTACATTAATATATAACTAACGAAATGAAGTTTGCTATAAGAGAGTGTAGATGCAGAGAACTACATTAATATATAACTAACGAAATGAAGTTTGCGAACTACATTAATATATAACTAACGAAATGAAGTTAGCGAACTACATTAATATATAACTAACGAAATGAAGTTTGCTATAAGAGAGTGTAGATGCAGAGAACTACATTAATATATAACTAACGAAATGAAGTTTGCGAACTACATTAATATATAGCTAACGAAATGAAGTTTGCTATAAGAGAGTGTAGATGCAGAGAACTACATTAATATATAACTAACGAAATGAAGTTTGCGAACTACATTAATATATAACTAACGAAATGAAGTTTGCTATAAGAGAGTGTAAATGCAGAGAACTACATTAATATATAACTAACGAAATGAAGTTTGCGAACGCAGCAATTGTTCAATTGCTATATTTGTTTAAAACAATTATATCTTTTTGTATTTTTCTGATAATGTGAACTTTAAAGAAATCAGACAGTCTTCCTTTCCTCCACATATTCTGAAACTGGTTGTAGTCATGTTCATGAAATGTGACATACATTTGAAGTAATTGATGAATTGGGAACTTTCAGAATATATTTTACTTTGTTTAAGTGAAACAAATCGATGGTAAAACAGTATTTGATCTGGGGATTTGTGCGAAGGTAATTGTAGTTTTCTTTTGTTGTAAACTTATTCCTTGGTGATGTTAAACAAAAATGAAATGTTTAAAATGATATAACAATGATCTCAAGGTAATATTTACATTCACTATGTACATGGAATTAATTTTCAACAAATTTGTCATTTTAATAATCATATTTCGTTGGTCTTAAGCCCTTGGTCAGTTGGTTTGAACTGACAGTATATTACTTCAATATTGGCGCATTTCAAGTTTCTTGTGACTGCCTGTATCTGACCACTATTGATTGATTGTTTATAACCTCCGTTTAAAAGTAGTAAACAGTTTCAAGGGTGCTACAGCGACTAAAGGAAAACCAAATTCTACGATAGAACGACATCTTAAAATGTTTCTTAATCAAGTACCCATCTGCCTTCTCTCTCAACACTCGAGATTTTAGACGTCATATGCGAATTGTGAATATATTGTGAAAGCCATTTATCAATATTACAATTTTCAATTTAATTGATTACAAAATACATGTAGGTCTTTGAAGGGCATTTAGAAGTGGCATACATATTAAAGAACAGGAATATTTTCTGGATAACAACTTCTTTAATGTGAAAATACACATAGTATATATACTCCGAAACGTCGTGTATTTTCACATTAAAGAAGTTGTTATTCAGAAAATCTTCCTGTTCTTAAGATACGTGTAGATAGGGTCCTACAGGTTGTTGTTGTTGTTGTTGTTGTTGTTGGAGGTAAGGATGGGCCCATGACGGTACCTGACTTGTGTAGAAGAACTGATCAACTCTCAACATGAGGGGAGTGGTGTGTATCATCCAGATCCGCCTAATGCTGTACATCAAAGTGAGCTGGGTCGAAACAAACCCATTAACACACCAACTGTTATTTTGTCAGACCAGTATGAACCTCCCGGGTGGTTGTAAGGATCAGGTGACTCCTGCATACCTACAGGCCACGAACCATGAATATACACTAGTAGTCTACATGAAAACATCAACAATATATACACTCATGCATTAATTAACCACCACGGTTTTAAACAGTAGAATATGGCTAATATACATTAACAAATATTTTCTGTATTTTTGTATATAGAATTTCTCAAATAATAACCGACCATTGACATAAATATATAAAATAATTCCGTATGTTGCAGAAAAAACACGAGTTACCTTATTTTCGAAAAAGGAAAAGTCGTATTGATAATTTGATATACGTCGCGTGGTTTATTTTCAACAAATGAAACTGATTTTTAGAAAACCTTTTTAAATGCAGTAAAATTGGTCATAAAAACTGAAAAAAGGTTTTTGTTGTAATTATCATTTTTAATTTTTATTTGTCAATTTGAATTGTTTGGAAAAATGCTGAAACTTTTTAATACACCAGTTTTCTGTATAATTGTGTATATAATTAAATCTAACGTACTGTGTAAATAATACTAAATATTATCTTGTATTCATTCTAGATCATTATACATTTCTATTTAATTTGAGCAGGAAAGGAATAGCAGTTTGCGGTAAAAATTTAATATTTTTTTATATTTTCCTTCTTTTTATTATGTTTTTCTTTTAACAGTATACGTATATGTTAAAAAAATCTAATCATAAGTAAAGTTTAGTCTCTAAATAAAGCTTCTTTAAATTTGTGTTGGTCTGATTGGCTTCTTCCCCTAACATTTCCATTCTCACTCTTACTTTCAAACTATAAAGTTCTTAATTGGATAAAGTAAGCTTGAAAAGTAGCCATCCCAAAAACCTCATGTTGTCAATTTATTAGTCAAAAGTAACCAAAAAAGCCTCCAAAAGTGAACAGTCCGGGCCAAACATTACCATGTTCCTCGTGCTGTTGGACAGGTCTGTTGTATAGACTGTTAATGCATGAGTGAAATGGGATCTATTTTCTAAAATACAAGTGTGCTTAGTATATTCGTCGACTAGTACAGAAAACATCTGTCATCAACAGTGATATGAGAAATATATCCGAGACCCTATCATCAGATAGGCTTACATGAATATAAATCAAGTGTTAGGCACGGCGATAAAACTTATCAAATTACACCAGATAATTGATTGAGATATTTCGTAATGACATTCCAAAATTAAGTTTCCTGTGTTTAATCTCGCCGGGATTAAAACTGCCGACAGTTATTGTAATGCCCCTCCCTCTCCCCTCTCACCTGGATTCTACCCTGGCACCCGACCCACCCGGAATAGGTGGAAGATTGGGTTTGTCATACCTTCCCTCTCTCCACCTCGGTGTCGGTTACGTTAGCGCCACGGGTTGCTATACCCGTAACTATGACTTGGCAGATTGAACAGAAAAAGAAGGGCTCAGAATACATCCCTGCGCAACCCCTGCATTGCATGATGGGTAAGCTATCGCATTTCACGCCTTGTTTATCATCGTAATAAATCACTCTGGATGTAAAGGAAAAAGCATCACATGATATTAACACTTTGATAGATCGACGACAATCTATTACATTATGCATGCAGTCTGGAGGTTGCTACGAGTGAAACTTATTTGTGTCTCCCGTCTTGAGGTTATCCTACATCCGAGCTCGATGATATCATACTTTTTCTATCTCACCGTTGATGCACAAACATCTTTTGTATTTATTTTCAGGAGATAACCATAAACTTTTTTAAAAATTCAAGAATAGTTTTTTCTTACTTTCAAAAGTTGATGCGATGTTAGGAGTTACTTTTATCGCTATAATATTCTTTCTAAATTATAAATTATACTAGAGACATAACTCAAACCGAATGGTTTAATATGTACGTTTGAAAATCATTTTGATTTAAAGATCACATGAAAAACGTCATTTGTCTACACATTTCTATATGAATGTATTGTCTTACAAAACATTTAAAGGAACGAAATAAGTATCTGAGTTATACAAATTCCATTAACAACGGACTTAATGTTTATTCCTCTCTTCATTTGTGTTTATTATCGGGAGGAAAAGCATGATTTCTATCTAAAACAGGTGCGACCCTTTGAAGTAGGATGTTTTTAGAAGCAACTAGAGGGTATGGCGAGTGAGATATTACATTTTCCATAACGACTACCTGGTGTTGGGCCGGTGTCTTTGTGCAGGACGATCAACTGGGGCTTGCTACAGTGCTGTAGATAAGGGATGCGGGGAGAAAGTGGCACCTCCCTGTCGCCCATTAACATGTGATAATGGCTCCACTCTCCTCTCGTCCTCTCCTTTCATGTGCTCCTCGTATTGTTCTCTCATATCCTACTAAATTGCCTACCCGCCTTTCATGTTGCCACAATAAAAACAAACTACTTCCAAAATGTTCATTACTTTCAGTACTTTCCGTGTGAATTTCGTCATAACGATGATAATTACTCAGTAGTTGCGATTATCCTCAAGAATTTGCACGTTATTAAAATATTTCCATTAAGTAAAACTCGCAATATGAGTCGAAATATGGAATTGAAATTCGAGATCATCCGTCAAGTATTAGTTGAATTGTTTAAGCAAATTGTTCCGATTGTTGTCAGTCTCTTGATTTTTAAATTTGTATGTGAAATTGGCAATTCTATAATGAAAAATATGCTTGTTTCGATCAACAATACATAGCTTATGAATGACATTCATTGAAAAATGTATAAAAATATTGAAAATTATAATGAGTGTTTATGTGAAGATAGCAATGACGAAGTCGGAAATATCACTGAACATTAAGGCTAAAGTAATCTCAATTAAAACGTGTACGAGTTTATGACACAATTCGATCTACATATGATGGTCGACTTCTCCCCATTGAGCTACTAATTGTCCAAAGCTGACATCGTCAGTTAGACGCCATCCCATGTGTGCCGATTGTTTCACAGCTTCAAATGAACTTAATCGACCTTCATTATTTAATGTGAGCTTTCAATAGACATTAGACCCCTCCGAAGTTTAATTCACACCGCCCATGCACGCACGTGCAAAACCTCGTCACCACGGTCTGGTATTGTCGCCATCTTAGCATCATATTGTTTCTGATGGCGTTACAATGAAGTGTCACGTGACGCACAATTGCAGTCATGTGACGAATAGAAAGGACGATGTGTGTTATGATAGGCGGACAAAAAGGAAGCACTGTCCAATATTTTCGCTGCTCTCAGCCTAATTACTGCTGATAGACTTGTGTCTATTCAATAGTCCTTGGTCGTCAAGCCTGCCATCTCCGAGTGGAGTTGCCTCAATGCCATGCACGGAGCCAGCAATCTGACACTAAATGTACATAATTTCCTTGCTTCCCTGCAGCGCTTCATCTGCACAAGCTTTCACAGATCCCGGGAAAAGGCTAATTTTATTGACAATATTTTGACAAGGCGGCCTGGAACCTGGTGTCCCGCAAGGCTGACAACTCCTTCCCTCGCTTTTGTCGGATTTGCATTTATATTATCTAGTTTTCCCTTTATTTTCGTAACATTTCAAATTGACGTTTTCCTGTTGTTCCCATGAATATCAGCCTCTTTAACAGCAGTTCCCTCATGACGGCATATGCTTCCTCTTGGCATGTTATCGGGATATGTTTTATTTGAAAATGAAGTACTGGTGTAAATGTTTCCTAAAATAAATTCGGGTAGTTTCCGTTTTCCCTGTGTGCCAGATGCTCCAGATATTGGATTCAGTTTGACATTTATCTTCTGATTTGCTAATGAATTTATCAAGATAATTTATCATTATTTTTAATTTATCAACTTGTCATGTATATATGGTCGTTTAGAACTGAATGGTGTAGGTGTTGCACCTTGTCGTTAAGTCAATAGAAGTTACCTCCCTTGGACCAGTGTTTCACGCAGTATCGTTTGTGTTGGTATATTGATTGCGGTCAGTGTTAGAGTCAGGAGAGAAGGCGAGATGGTGCTGAGACTGAGGAGACGCATAATGGGCGTGTCCTGCCAGCCCTCCGCCCCGCCCACTTAAACGTAGATAGACAAGCGAGGGGAGTATCCTTCATCCTCTGTGTTATCAAACTTCGTCTTTTATCCTGAATGTTTCCCTCTTGGCTAAGCAAAATTATAAAGATAGATTTTACCAACAAACGAATTTCTTAGCGTCTATGAGTGTACTTGTATATTAATTGAAACTAATCGATGTATAGGATAATAATTCGTATGTGATAATGATCATTCGCCGGATCATTCTCTATAATTTAATAACTTGTAATGATACTTATTTCGTATCACAAGAAGGTTGGTCACAGTTGTGGTCATGTATCCATACGTACTTTGTATATACAATTATGTTTTTTAAACAATCATTATCTTTAAAATCTCGTATTCCTTTTAATCTGAATTTGAAAATTATTTGAGGTTTTCTTGATATGTTTTCATTATCAGTGAAATAAGCCATGCGATTTTCCGGGCTATAAAGTGCAATAGCCTTGTTGCGTTTCCTTATCAGGCATTGAGGAGGAAACAATATATCCAAAATGGCGTCCTCGTGGGCTAATAAGACAGAGACTTTAACTGTCGAGTTTTAATTTTTAAATCCAGCCTCTGTCAAATTAATAATTTTCAGATACCATCTGAAGGATAAGCTCCTTATCTTGTGGGATTTTAAAGGTGATATATAATTCAAATTGAGCTTGCTGATAAGTGCGTGTATATGGCTCACAATGCATGAAGTGGCGGCTTATCAGTGTCAGTGTGTATCATTACTAGAGTCTTGTGGTCTGTGCTGGGGAATATATCCAGTTCAATCATTCATATGGTCGCTCCGTGTATGTAGGATAATTGCTCGTCTCAGAAAACTGCTTAATTCATTTGTACAGGAATATCGAGCTGGTGTATTACTGTCGATGTCTTATCTCAAAACATTAGTTTAAACAAGACTGTCTTAGACTATAGCTATACTTGATCTTATCTGTTTAAAACCTGTATCTCGTTTCATGAAGTGCTGTAATGACCAAAAGCTTTTATTTCAATTGAACTGTGTTGTGTTTGCTGAAAAATCGCATATGGGAAATATCCTTTGTAATTATTACTCACATAGCGAGACATTATATATAGAAACTGACATTAAAACCTCCATGACAACGGGAAAATTGCATCATTGAAACAAAAATACACTTAGGCAATTATATATTTTAAATTATATATTAATGTATAATGATAATGTATTCCATATTTATATTTCATTGCTGTCCCGCTTCTTTCATTGTTAGTTAATGTCCGAATGAAAAATAATGGTGTCAAGACCTGAAGGGCCGAGGCTAATTCGTTTTAAGGAATAAAAGTTACTGCTTAGATTACACTGGAAGTATTCTTGTTCTAAAAAATTACTTTAAACAAGTTAAAGAAATTAAATCTCTATAGTTGGTGTGCAATTTCCTTGACTGAAAAATAATGGAGCAAGAGAACAATAGGTTGACGTCACCAGTGTAAATTAATTGTGAGTAATCCAGTTATCCACTACTGAGTTCAAATCAATTCGATGTTTATTTACACACATGGTTGTTGGTTGCGGTATCCACCATGAGTGACCACTCTGCGGCGGTCAGTTAAGCGGCTAACAGCGCGCGGTGAGAGAGATAAGTGTGTGTGACCGTCTCTACACGGGATCAGCAGAACAGAATGATCGCTGCCTCACATTAGAGGCGGAGCTACGTAGGGCTGGTTTAGGGGCGGAGCTTTGTCAGGAAACACCGCCTCCAGAAGGCCGTACTTCAACAAGCTCCGCCTCCTAAGCAAAATGAGCAGCAGCGATCAAGTGTGTGACGGAACGAACGCTCTCACGCCTTGCGCTTCCTGCAGTGTACGCGTAAACAATTCATGCGATTTTTTAAATAAAATATTCCTGGAAACAAGTTATACTGAAGTTAATCTCTGCATCTGTAGGAAAATATTTGTTTCGATCTCAATTTGGTTTGAGGATGTTCATTAAACAGTCCTTATAAGGATGTGCTTATAAGGAAAATATTTGGGGTTTTTTTTATCATCGATACGATTATGAAAGTGGACGTGTTTATATGAGAAGACGACGGGCCTGCTGTGTGTGAGGCGTGCGACTGTTGGCGTTATGAGATATATCCCGTCCTCTTCCCGCAGTTATTTCTGTGCCTAAAACTTGTGTTTTTATTAGTTACAGACATTCTTCTGTGTCAAACAGACACAAGTGGGCAAAAACTTGCGTGTAAGAAATGTAATCCGATGAAAAAATATGTCATTTGTATATGAAATGTATTTACGCATTTTTCACAAACGTTGTGGAACCCCCAAATTGCCAATATACGGGAGCACGAGCAAAAAGTGTGAGTGTATTTAAGCGTATATTTGTGATACGAATCAAGAAGAGGACGATGATGGCAGGCCGAGGAAATATATTACAAACAGCCTGTCTGTCATTGCCGGGCCAAGTCGGAAAAAAAACCTCAGCTGTTCGCAATGCGCCCTTGATTTTTTCAATAGCAAACATTTTTTCTAATTTAATTCTGCGTGATACGGCAGTAAACTAGATAGAAGACGAGTAGCGAATTAGAGTGTCCGAGCGAGGATTGCTATAAGTCCTGATCGTGAGTATTTTCACTTAGTTGTGCGCGGCCAATGTACAGAGCGACATAAGCATCGTTTATGGTTTCATCTGTCGTCTCTCTGATAAGGCGCGCGTGTCCTGTTTATTTATATATCCCACTTTATATGCGTCTGTGTCTTTTTATACAACAACCTCTCGTTTTCATGAGGTTTGTTTCCCCAAGGAACCCCAGCGTAGAAAAGCGTTTATAAAACGGGGGCTGCTCATAGGTTTCTTAACACCTAGTCAAATCGCTTAGACGACTCATCAAGTTGTCGTTAGTGAGGTGTGGATTTCTCCCAGTGATCTGCCTCGTCTCGCTACCGCTCACACGTGTAAATACGCAGACAAAATAAATTCAGGTTGTATCATCTTTCCATCTAACCAAACACACTCGCACCCTAGCAAGCCTCTGATTACTAAAAACGTGTAATATGTTTTGGGCTTTGATTTAATTTAACTGTTGTGAAAACATGTCAAATTATGGATATGTTGATGTAACCTATTCGCTGAAAGAGAAAGCAATTCTTGATGAATGTGTCCATGCAAACTGGATAACGGTCTGTTGACGGCAGTTTTTACTGTCATCAAGCTCTCCTGCTGTCTCTTCATGTATAAACTTATTTACATCTGCAGGCAAATAGTATCATCTCTATTGGTGAGAATCTTGGTTGGGAAACATATACATTCAATTTATTTGGATAACAATTCGTATTCCCTGTTCCATGTTACTGCGTGTGCTATCAGTGTGACAAGGCAGCACGTTGGAGCCTCGTTGTGGTTTTGAGAATATGCCGTCGGTCAGTCTTCTCTGAATGTAATTAGCATGGATGAAACACACCAACGGAAAGTATCACCCGTATGTCATTGTCGACAGGTGTTTAGTTAGCGACTCTATGCTAATTATTCATGATATTACGCGCAGTTTTATATCCAGTTATTAATGCCGATTTTAATCGAAAAGCAAATGAATTTATATGATTAAAGGTCCTACTTGCGTAGGGCGTAAAAATGTATATGTATGACGTGAAATAGTAAATAGTGTATCACTCCAGTGAACCTTGACGTAATGCCGTGTAGCAGTCGTGAACAATGAGTAATACACCAAAGAATAATAAACCAACAGTGTTTTAATTAAACCAGAAACATCTAACTTCTCGTTATTAGCTTCAAACGTTAATTATGAACACTGGTAGTTACCACTGGAATAGGCAGTCTACGTTTAAATATTTGAAATTTATCATATAAGTTATGAAAACTTATTTAAATTATTGCGCAATGAGATGTTCACCGTTTTACAAATGTTTTATTTCAGTCTTATCTCGTATAAATATGCGATATACACGCCGCAAGATAAAATACAATGATGATCCACCCCTTATCGGGGATTAAGTGAAAATATATAGGTAAAATGATACACATATACGTAAACATATAATGAAGTCATTAAACGGTAAATATATAAAACTTTCAGCGTATATATAAAATGTATACGATTTTCTGGCATCTGAGACATTCATACCATCGGTTTAGGCAGTGATTCTAAATTATATGGACATGCCACAATATACTAGTCTAATTTAGCGTCGTCTCTATCCAGTGTGTACATATAAAGACATACATACACATACATATGCTCCAGTTAATTATTCGTTTTTACACCTGAGTAATCATAGAAAAGCTGACAAAGGTTTGTGTACATGTTATAAGCCGTGTTGAAGAGAGCATAAATTGACTGACACCCGCGGGATGTAGCACCGGTTTGATCTTCTTCAACTGCATAATTACCATTTGTCTTGGGGAAGAAGCAATTTTTGTCGCTATAGTTTTAATTATTAGAGACTCTTTGTGAAAACTTCTACTCTCACGGTTTGAATGTAAAACCCTCGATAGAAGACAAAAGGCGTGTTTATTATTAATGCTATCAGGCCTATTAGTTGGTTTCGAACCCCCAGCTGATCGGGGAGGGAGCACACAGCGAGTCCCCCGACACGCCACTGCTTCCAGTTTGCATGCAGGAGGGAGAACACCGACCTTTGTCTCACATCTACCCCCAGCAGTGGATAGACAGCGGATCTACACTTAACTACTCCTTAACAATCATCGCTTGTCTTCCTCGCACAAACACACGTGTAATTGCTTTAATATTGCCGTTATTTACCGTAAACAATGACTTTGTCATATCAATATTTGATGGACTCATACAATTGTGTAATATGACGAAGTAAGGAATGAATGGTACGCCAGAGGGAACAGCGCTGGGCAATTATGTCTTCAATAAACTTCTTTGTGAGAGCGTGATATAGTATTTTTTATTCAAAAATATTTGGATGATTAATTTGTGTATGTGATGAAGTCAGAAGACCGTCCGCCTGACGTCCCCTTCTCGGGGTTCACATATGAAGCTAGCCGTGCAGGGAGGGGTCGGCGGTCCCACATAAAGCACTGCGCCTCGGCCCCTGTCCGCTTTGATGGTCCGGCAGTACTCCGGACATCACTGCACACAGTTCAATGAAAAGCTGGCGCGAGTAAAACAACTGGTACAATTGATTTAGCCGTGATCCCCGTTTAACCTGCACCATCTACAATCTAGGAAGGAATTGCATGCCAGATCGGGAGGAAAGAGGTGATAAAAACTTGGAATGGGATTTAATCTGGAAGTGCAGGAAGCATGGCCCGTTTGCTTGTCTCTGGGGTCAGGCTACAAGAGTAGGTCCGCGCCCTCCCTCTCCGCTATTGTCACCGGGGAAGCGTCTTCATTACGCTGCCATTTCGACTGTCTGTTAATTTCCTTCTTATTTGTCCGCAACTTTCCCCTGCCGCTTCTAGCGCGCTGTTCCCGACCAATACAAGAAAGGCTGAGAGCCGAAAATGTTGATAGGAGAAAATAATGCAATTTTTCAGATCAGTGGTGCGATACATAGACTTATCATGCCGGCCAAATGAAGAACACTCTTTACTGGAGTGCCATGGTGGGCTGCTACTCCCCACCAGTGTTCACGCTGCGGCAAACCTAATTAAAGCCAATACAACTTTATTAATGCTTTCTCCATGCTAATTATTTCGTCAAATGAAAACTTTTCGAGCATTGCGATAAAGGTGGCTGTGGATGATCCCGTATGGCTTCCACCCTCCCTCATCAAGTTGAGGCGCTTCTCCCCTCCCTACGAGTGAGACAGAAATACAATCTTCTTCTGATCAGTTCGAGTCGCCTCTCCGTAGATGCATGGACGGTGCTTACCCCATTTTCACTTGCAACGACGCGCTGTTGAATGCACTGACGTCATTCTCTCTATCTGTTTTACCTTTCAATTACAATTATTTATGAAAATGTTATGTAGAAAATTGAGAAACTATTGATATAAGTGCATAATGTAGTAAACTAGTTTTTTCACCAAGATCGTAAATCTTGTCTTGTTGACTACAGTCAATGAAGGAACAATCCTGGCCTCCATTTTGCATGTAATGTTCTACACTTCTGTGACTCGGAGATATTTCCCATTTCATTAAACTGTAATTCATATGTACGTACTTTTTATCTCAGGCTTGGAACAAAAGCCAATAACGATAACGACTCGATTTAACTGTATTTGAAAACTAAAAGGAAGAAACGCCAAGCTCTCAAGCGCAACTATCGTGACAATTATCGTATCAGAAAGAAAACAAAAGCTGCGTTTTTTTGTTAAATGGGAGGAAATGGGTCATGTCAAATACGCGGCCGTCTTCGTAGCGGAAAGATAAATACTTGTGAGGATGAAAATATTAACTGCTTTCATTTTAAAGGCACGTGAAATTCGATAGCGGAGATGATTGCGATTTGAAAGGGTAACCTTTCCCGAGCTGGCGCAGAGAGCAATGGGGCTGAGATGCCCCTGGGACTGACGAAGTCGGGGCACTACGGGCGCACTTCCACCGCTCTAAATGTCCGTCCTTATTATTCCAGTTAAGCTCCATCATTTCCTAGCAAAATATGAATATTAGGGTTAAGGCGGCGGATGGGTCGGGAGATTTTAATCGGTAGTTAAGGGTCTATCAGTGTCCGACTACGGCGCATCAAAACGCATATTAACGCTTATACAAATCACTTGGTATCGTCTCGAGCAGGCTAACTCTCCCCCTGGGTCTCCAGTGCAGTTTACTCAGATTGGCGAGATTCAGAAACAATCAATTTGTAGCGAGAAATGTCGCATTCACGCCCATTCTGGACGCTTTATCGTCGTGCTGATGATGGCGAGCTCTGTTTTCATTAGGATCAACACTAATAGCGTGATGGTCGTCCGTCGTCGCTGTCGTCTTCATATGGAGGGCTTCTTGTGCATCACTCTAGAAATAATAATTTGCCGTTTGGCTTTTACATTTTGTTTCCCCAAAGTTTAACATAAGACTGAAATTGGCAAACTAATGTCGTACTCGATAGACTGTGTAATTACTGTACAATTGTGTATGCAGTCATGGTATAGCGGACAGCAAATCGTGTAAGCTTCCTCGCATGTGTGAATAAAATACTGGGTAGATGTATCTGAATGTGAGAGGGTTCCGGAAAGCAAGCACGTTCAGTGTTGAGTTGATGGCTCGGTGTAGATGTGCAGATATATCATGGGCTTCACCCTCCGTCAACATAGATCAGTTAGTTGCTCTTCCACTACGCGTCAAGACCGCCTCGTCTCTCGTCTGCATGTACGTCTGTATACGTATGTCTGACAATTGATTCTGCAAGATTAGTTGGAAACTGATTGGCGAGTCGTGATACAGAAACTCTCCGCCAGCCCTCTCCCTCCCTTCATCACTAAGCAGCCAAGCAGGCAGTCAACCACTTGCTCACACTACGTGGGCCCACAAAAAATAAATTTGCAGAAATGGGAGACAAATGTTGTTAGATGTGGCGAGTTGTGAGAAATACTAAGTAGCATGTAGAGATGTATCGGCGTGTCGGACGGTCTCCATGTGGAGGGTTGTGAGCGGGGAGGAATTAGTGTAATAGTACATCTAAGTGGCACCGCTCACACACACACCCGCCGTCTACCTCCCCTTCTCTCACTCGCACCGGGAGCGTGTTTCTACCGTCATTTACATCACATTCCCGCCTCGTGTATCTATGATTAACTCTCTGCTACTTTGAGGTTGAGAGGCACGGCTTCTCTGTCATGGTGAGACGGAGCTATATGAAAATTCATGCCGTGCTTCCCGTTAGCTAGCAAGCTGTGCACGTGCGGAACCTCGACCCCACTGCGTCCCAGGCGTTGTACGCGACGGGAGGGAGGGGAGGGAGGGAGTGAAGGAGGGAGGGAGGAAGGAAAGAGAGGACATCTACAGCTGACTTACACCTAGCCGAGTCTTACAGCTCACTGTCTGGATGTAGTGGCACACTGTGATCTCTGCTGATCCGAGCTCAGGATACACACATCACAACATCACGGTGCTCTCTCTCTCCACACCGGACCCTCGCCACAGCGGACAGTCGTCTATAAGTGAGTCGAGATGGACATGTTGTATTTCGGGGATGGAGTTACATACACGTACCGACCCCCATACCCGCAGATCAACAGTCACTGTAAGTACGACTTCGCCTCGTCCTGCGCCTACCCCAACATGGGACAGACGCCCGACCCAGGGGGGTACTTCCCCTCCAACTTCGCACCGTACCACTTTCAGCCACAGTCCCCAACTTCGTGCTCCGGATTTTTTCAAAGGCGCACAGGAAGAATTAAAGGTAACCTCATTTACATGGACTCATAACAATGCTTCTGAATGCGGCACTTATAGATTAGAGAAATCTCAATGTAAATAATCTATGTATGCATGTTGGTTGGTGTGTAACTAACGTGACGACCCTCCAGTCCACTGCAGGTACATCACTGCATGTTGATACAGCAACACGTCAGCGCTATCCCGCCCATCCACATCCACTCATCTACCTGAACATCAGAAAGTAATTTCCCCTCTTTGCTGGGAGTATGATTCAGCTATACACTGACCCATGTTTGGAGTCGCCCAGTGCCAGTGTCAGTTGAATATTCCATTGAACCTCCGCTTGACCGGACGTGCGAGTCTGATAGCACGGTCATGTCGGCACGAGTACCATTATCGCCGGGTATAGCTAACTGCTCGTGCGTTTCTCCGCTTGTTTAGGGGACACAGCTCCCCAATACCGGGACATGTTTACAAATAAATCCATATTGTATGAGCGGGCGGGTAGATATGAACATATCAGTGCTGCATTGATCTCGTATTAAAAGAAAGAAACTTCAGAACCGTAAGTAATTTCTGACGATATTTGGATTAGGACCAATAATGTCAATCGTTCAAAAGTCGTTTCTTTTATAACACTTTTTCCTTAACTATATTTCTAAAACATTTTTTTTTAAATAAAATGTTCAAAACTACAATCTTGCGGTTCGATTTTTATTTCCAAATGTTATTCCTTTTATTCCGTGTATTTTAAATTTGTAATCTATCAAAATCAAAATCCCCATCTATATATAATACTGACAAAAATAACCAACTGGTCCAAAAGTAAGATTATGATTTTATTTTTATCATTAGCATTTACGAAAAATAGAACGCTTTTACCAAATTAAATTTTTAAGTCCCTTTAAACCATGATCTGATTTAATGATTTTACGGATATAATGCAGGAAACATGAGTCCATTAAAACATGTTTGAATATAGATATACACTTTATAGTTAGTAGCTATGAACTGTTTTGAGTAGTGTAGGAAGCGAGAAGCTGCATTGAATGCATGCACAAGGAAGGACCGACCCCCAGCCAGTGACCCCTGAGTGTCGTCGCGCGCCGGACGGGAACATCTAGCCACTTAATGTGTAACGAGATTTTTTGTTGTTTTGCCAAACTTTGCCGAAATTGTTTCCGATCCGTTCGTGAATTTATTGTAATCATCAGAGTCTAATAAAAAGACGCGACCCTTTTATACAGACGCTATAAGGTTGCAAGTGGCAATTCCCCCGAGGGTGCGTCTTAGTTCGAGGTGGGAGGGGGAGAGGGGCTTGATGGATGTGGGAGCCGCCGAGCGAATCCTGACGGAAAATTGAATGAGAAAATCGGCACAGTCCCTTGGGAGTAAATTTCGCAATTGTGAAGATTTTATTCGGTAGGATATTTTCCCATCTCTTTATAGACGCTCAAGCGGTGAAGAAACACTCGCATTATGAGCATACGTTATGTAATAGATTTTACACTTGACCGTTTAGATATATTCTGCTGTTTTACAATTTATCCCATTCTTCTCAGTCATGAGACAGGTTTAAAATTTAAATCATTTATTTTTAAAAAAAGATAGAAAACTTTTGTGTATCCTATTAGCACAAATATATAATCTTTCTTTCACAATTTTGCTTGTCAAGGTTATGTTCTCTCGTAATATTTAGTATAGTATTCATTTATGTGTAAGGTTAACGCTTACACTATAAGCAAACTAGCAGTAATATTTTATCGATTATGCCCAGGCAGTAAATCTAATTCCCGGCTTAGTATCTATTTCCTGGACAAAGAGGGCGTGGCTACTTGGGCACGCATGGCCACGCCCCCTTGAGTACCCGACAGGGCTGAGTTGAAGCCTGCATTGAGAGTCGCTGACCCGTTCCCACCCTCGCAGTCAAACGCCGTGCTAAACACGCTCTATCTCAGCTTTATCAACATTCAGCTTAGGATCGTGTATTCCTGTAAACAGACATGTTAAAGAAGCCGGCTGATGGGGAAAGTGTGCTAACTTGTGTTGTCACTAAAACACATCACTATAGCAACTACAGTCTTGAGAATATAGTCCATGTTTTATTTGAATAAATCTACACACCCTTTTTTAGTTCAAAAATGTTTATAAATAATTATTCCACAGCAATGATCGTTTTCTCTTCGTGAAATATATATCAACTGATCACACTGGAAACGACTCTGAGACTTGCACACCGCTCCGTCCCTTATATTTCCATATACCATCCCCACACCGCTCCGTCCCTTATATTTCCACAGTTCTATTATAGGGATGCTAAAAACAATTTGTTCTATATTTTGTAATAGATTTAACCTTGACAGCGGGCCCGTTCTGACAACAGATTGGAGGTGAACTCGCGATATCGTGTATACTCTCTCTCCATGCCGTCAACTAGCTGACGCCCCACGTCGAAACTCGCAAAAATTGCATCATTTCATCAAAACTGTGTGTGCATGAAATGTACAAATTATCGTTAATTTTCATAAAAATGAAAAGTGTTTTTAGTTTGCATCCACAAGAAGCAGCTGTTTGAACCGTCGCTGCTATAAGCACCGTGTCAGATGCAATTAGACTGGGACCGCGGCCCGCACACTTCTCTCTCTCGAATATACCCAAATATTTAATTGGACGAGCATCGGTCGGGATGAAAAAAGCACACACATGAAGCCGGAGGGTTGATAATTTCACATTATCCCATCGTCTACATCAAATGATAAAATGATTTTAGTTAAGTTTGACGTGTACTGTTTTTGTTAGATAAATCTTCCGTGCAATGAGTTTATGATAATTTTGTTATGTATTTCTATATGAGGACGAAAAATAAAAATTATTTGTGAAAATTAGAAGAATTAAATTTTGATTTGAACGTATGTGATTCCCGGTAAAAATACTTTATGTAGTTTATATTAACAGTTCAGACAAAAATGTTTTTATTTCTGAATTATAATAAATGACACTTTTTAATATTGAAATAATCTAATCATGGTTTATGTAACATTTTTTAAAATTTAATAATCTTGTTTTATTAATGTTCAATTTGACTTAAAATTGCCAAAAATTACATTGTAAAACTTTAATTTTCTACATCTAATAATTTTTATGTCAGACAACTCATCAAAAAGGTGGAGTTAAATCTATCCTAACTATATGTTATAACTCCTTCACCAAGCAGTGAGCAATTGTTGCATTTTCTCACACTCCTCGTCAGTTTAAAATTCCAGGCAGATATTATCTGTTCAAATGTGAACATTAACACACCAATTAGACGCAAAATGATTTTTCCGTCTCGTTATGAAATAGTAATCACTTTCACATAAATAAGGAATGAATTGTTTGACAAAATTAACAGTGATAAATGTGCAATTTATTTTTATTGTGAGTTTACGGAGCTGGGATAACAGTTGTATTCGTGGATCCGCTATTGCCTACATATGCGAAGGGACCCCCGGTTAGATTTCCGATGTTGATTTCATCTCTTGAAATGAGAGACAGGTCAGAGTTGCAAGATGCGCTGATATTGACAACTTCAAATCTTTGCCTCTTTTAATTGAATCTTTAAAGACAGTCATAATCATGACGTATAGCTTTGAAATTTTTATACACGAAACTGTTCCTTATGAACAGTCTCACATATATACATGTCACTATTTCCTAAGAATCAATAATATGTTATTCCTTTTTTTTTCACAGAATAACTTTGATATATATTTTAATGAGAAGAAGCATTAAGCGCGATCTCTATAAACGAATTGTTATAATTACAGTGCAATTGTCACGACTCCATCACGTGGGAGATGGAAGAGCATAATGTATCACTATACAATGTACATTTCCCACGGCTGATGGGTATCAAAGTACCTCATTTACATATACACCACGTTATGCACGTGCACCTCGTGGACATTCTGACAGTTTGATGCTCTTGAAGTGACACGCGATACCGGGTATGTTTATGACACGGTGAAATGCGTGTTGCTCAATAGTCAATCCACTCGTTAAGCAACGACAGCAAATAGCGGAATATTGCCGCGCAATATTAATGTACCTTTTAATGTGGTATCTGCAGTAATATTCCATATTTATTTTATTGTATTAAATCTTTTCTTTCATTAATTCATTAATGATGTTATATGAACTTTATTTTTGTAATACATTTAATTGTTCAATTATTCACGTTCCTGTAAAATCTAAAATACGAGAGTTAAAGAAAGCTTGGCATGCTAGAATGCTTTATACGTGTTCAATAAGAAAAAACACATTGAAATAGCTTCGCTCCCTTTTCAAGTATTCCAGAATAGATAGATAGATAACACATCCGTGTAAATAATTTACCTCACAAACCAGTAAATCTACACAAAGTTCTATCCGCAGTGCTATATATTTATCCGTGACCATAAATATTACCATTTAATATTCAATAAGAGTTTTTGCTTGCACAGCAGACTATTTTACTTTTATTTGAAGCGGTATTGTTTGTTTTAGAAGATTATCAATGATATACAGCATATTGGGAATGGTGCTCATAGAAGCGATATATAAAAACAAGTTTACGGTGTTGAACTAAACGAGTATAGAATTCCTAGTTATGGGATATATCAGTACACATTATTTTGTTGAAATTCCCCCTCTATCCCGTCCCCACATTTGGTTAGGTATTTCGTGGCTTATTGAAATGTGTGTTTCAACCATTGGGTGACTGCATAGATGATTATTGTAATAACTGTCAAAGTTGGGTATATTATTTTGCGTTGCAGCATGTATAGGCTAAACTTGGTGTCCTTGAATTAAATAGGGGAGGGGTTAATTCATCAGGCAATCAATATTACGATGCTATAAATATATACTGTTTGTATCAATCAATCAGTAAATTTATTAACCCTTTAATCCGATCGTCGGAGAGGATTTAATTTCAGTAACTTTCCAAAAGAAATATTAATATTAATATTTTAGAATTCAAAGATATATAATCTTAACTTAATCTTATCTTAACTTATTTTAGTTTTCAACGAAAGGTCTCGTCACATTGTGATCCCATTGAGCACATCCATATCAAACTCAAGTTGAAGCAAAATCACAGAGCGACTCCCGGAGTCAAGTCGCATCGATTTCAGCTTGATTTACATACATTTACATATCAGCTTTGGTTGCAGTCCCTCATTACACATTAATGCTAAGTATATTCACAACAATATTGAACATTTCAATAATGTATGTTATTACGTAAAGCAGTTTGATATATCCAAAGTCCATTTAATATTAAGCAACATTCAGCGTTGTTTAATTGAGTTCTCTATAAATAGATATCAATGAGAGAGACACGACCAAAGCCTCACCCCGTCTTACCTGGGTATAGTACTGTACCATACTGCAAAGTGCCGCCTCCACATACACGTACATTCCTCCGTCCCTCTCTACCACCGTCTACTCAGTGTCCTTCAGCCCTGCTAACGTCTCCAGTTCTTCTACCCAACCGATATACGAGTGAACAGTTCAGTATATATATAGTGAAGGCTCGGCAACATGACCCGGGGTGACAACGTGAACACCAAACACCCGTCTGCAGGTGATTACACTAATCAACCACCCCTCGCGATACGACAGGAAAATATTTCAATTTTAATGAAAATTTTCGTCGACCTTTACCCCTGTACCGGGTGGCGGGTAGAATACAGACGGTGTAGCGTTCCTTTGTGGATGCTGGCAATTTACTCATGAGACATTGTTACCCCTAAACGTGTGGGGGGTTTACTCCTCTGTCTGTACCCCTCCCCTACCTTCACCCGGGGTTCACAACCTCCCAGTCTCCTCTGTCCTACAGACAGTGTCTCCTTCCTCCTGCCGTCTGTCTAGATACAAACCCAGACCAACGCACATTTCTATAAACAGCTTTGTTTTCTATAAGGGTTCCTGGTTGAAACTTTTGTAGCAACGAAACTGACATTGGTGTTTCTGTATGTGAAGCAATGAAACTGACATTGGTGTTTCTCCAATACACATATGTGAAGCAATGAAACTGGCAGTGCTGTTTCTGTATGTGAAGCAATGAAACTGACAGTGCTGTTTCTGTATGTGAAGCAATGAAACTGATATTGGTGTTTCTGTATGTGAAACAATGAAACTGACATTGGTGTTTCTCCAATACACATATGTGAAGCAATGAAACTGACAGTGCTGTTTCTGTATGTGAAGCAATGAAACTGACAGTGCTGTTTCTGTATGTCAAGCAATGAAACTGACATTGGTGTTTCTGTATGTGAAGCAATGAAACTGACATTGGTGTTTCTGTATGTCAAGCAATGAAACTGACATTGGTGTTTCTGTATGTGAAGCAATGAAACTGACATTGGTGTTTCTGTATGTCAAGCAATGAAACTGACATTGGTGTTTCTGTATGTGAAGCAATAAAACTGACATTGGTGTTTCTGTATGTGAAGCAATGAAACTGACAGTGCTGTTTCTGTATGTGAAGCAATGAAACTGACATTGGTGTTTCTGTATGTGAAGCAATGAAACTGACATTGGTATTTCTGTATGTGAAGCAATGAAACTGACAGCTAGTGCTGTTTCTGTATGTGAAGCAATGAAACTGACATTGGTGTTTCTGTATGTGAAGCAATGAAACTGACATTGGTGTTTCTGTATGTAAAGCAATGAAACTGACAGTGCTGTTTCTGTATGTGAAGCAATGGAACTGACAGTGCTGTTTCTGTATGTGCTCATTACTGCTTCTCCAATACACACACATGTGAAGCAACGAAACTGACATTGCTGTTGTCCAATACACATATGTGGTGCAGCAATGAATGATAGCAAATGAAAATGATACATGAAAGCTTCCGAACTGACGATATTCAAGGTGTATTATTCTATTATTGAATATGATCACAAATTGATTGACAGTAAAGGCAAATGTGACAACACCTAAATGTCATATGTGTTAACATTGAAAGAGATTTCTGCGAGTGTGGTCATGGATGTGTAACTCACATTATTAAACTTTACAAGTTAATGTCGCTGAAAACATGCGTGTATTGTAAGTCAGTGTATGGAAATGATGTTATTACATGGACCCAGTCGATACGGAGAGCTTCGTATGACAGTGGTATAATATTGGCCCAGTAGGACATAATAGGACTAAACAAAAACAAGAGGAAATATGTTACATGCAGATGTTACGTAGAGAAAATACTTGTAAAGATAATGATTGCCATGCAGTGTGTAAGGATGAACATGTATCAGTACCCCCGGAGGCATGAAGGATAATGTACGCGATGACTATAGGACAATTATTGCGTGTTTCCTGTTGGTCGCATGCGAGCTGTCACCGCCCGTGATAACCACGCTCCCCCAATACTAATATTTACTTATTTCAACAGTTTGCGATCCAACGGTTAATGAAGATCGGACGCTAATCTGCTTGAGAGTCGTGAGCTGACAATTATCTCGCGCTAATTGCCGGTCGTGTTTGTTTCATGTGTGGATCCCCCTCCTTGGGTGACGTGACTGTCATCTTAACGTCGCCTCTCAGCGCGCCACAATAGAGACAGCGCCGGCATCAGCACAGCCGCTCAATGTAACATCTTGTCACGGGCTGCCGCAAACACGGCCGGGATTAACTCTTAAGACGAACAAATTGATCATAATAAGCTACACACCAGGCAATTTCCACTGGACTTTTATTCGACAAGATACATTTCCGCATAAGTAGAAATAATCGGAAATATTAGCCGGTTTTAATAAAACTAAGAATGGTGCAATTCTGTGGTGGGCTATTGTCCGGTATCTTTATTAAATCATCCCCGGCCGCGACATGTCCGCGATTGCCATACTGGGGTTTGTCGATAGCTTGTCGCGGATGGAGAAGTGATTTCATCTCGAGTTGGGCATGCAGGATTAAACCGCTCTCGTCTTCCCCCGGCGTACAGCGCACGCATCAAGCATTTAGGAAATTAATGTGTCATCTTTTGATAAATGAAATAGAAAACAGAGGTTTGTTCTGAAACAAACGTCTTGTTGGTTTCATATTTGTGTGTATTTTGCACCGGCGTATGGCGAGATTTGAGGCCGAGTTACAAATCGTCTGTACAGAGGGACTGGGCGCCCGCATACTCACAACCAAGAGCAAAACGTTTTATACTATTTTTCGCTGTATTCTTTTACAAAACCATTCAATTTTACGTTGGTTGCACACACATTTCTGTGTTGCTAACGCCGAGCTCGTTTACGATCTGTTTAGAATGTCACCTCTTCACTCCCGCAACCCCAAGCATCTGGCGAACAATTTTACACTATTATTTCATATTCATTTAATCTACACCCACGCCCATGTCCCTACATTAGTATTTATCATTTCTATTACGTGGATATTACGTCGTTTTGGACGAATATTTCTTGGCTGGTTTTTAGTGTCCCATATTTAATCATGAAAAAAGCCTTTCCCTCTGTAGTGAATTGATATAGGAAGTGTCTTCGGCTTCTGGAAGAGTTTTATTCGCTCGGTACGAGAGTGTTCAGCTCGGTAGGGTTTCAATGCGGGTGTAAATTGACGTGGAATGGAAGAATGAGCGAGCCGACCAGTCGCTGATCCGACTCAAGGAGTCAAACAGTGATATTACATCGCTCTAGCAGTCAGCTAGTTGTACACTCACTTCACTGACGGGGACAAGTTCTCATAAAGACGTCAAAACACTCCAACACACATCGCCAAGTATAACAAGCGTTCCGTGTTTGTCTCTAGCTCGCCACTAACAAGGGAGGCAGGAAGCCTTCCCCATTGGTGGATGATTGACAGTAACACGCATCACGTGAGATCCATATAAGGCAGGGTGGGCGGAGCGAGGGCCGGGGCGAGCGCAAATAAAATACACGCAAGTGCTGCAGCGGGCGGGACTGAGTGAAATCGATCAGCGTACAGATAGGCAATCAGTTGGTAAATCGCTGGTCTGGCAGTGAATTTATGTCATGTATAGCTACACATAGAAATATTGTATGCATGACTGATCCGTTTCTGTTCGTCCGGTAAAGGGTGTCAGTCACTTGGGTGGGTAAAAGTGTAATCGAAATTAAGAAGCTTGCTGATACATATCACTCGACTCCCGTCACCCGCATCGAAGCATCAACCCGGAAATACTACGCGACTACACCAGACTAGACTAGAATTACAAGGATGCACGGGCAACCCTTCCGAAGCATGGAGATTCCCCCGGCGTTCCGCTACCACCACCCAAACCCAAATGTGCACATGATGGACTTTTATCACCAGTGCAAAAGTAAGTCGACTTCCTTCCTTCCTTCAATACAGAGGTGCCAATCTTACGTCAGCACGCCCCGCGTTAACCGCTGTACACTTGTGTATATACATACACGCTTACCTAACACTTACATCGTGTACACTTACAGCCTATACCCGTCATGCATGTTTCACCAACCAATGTAGTGTCACAGGTTTAACTTATATGTATTGAATTCTCTGTTCATAGCGGACGAGCGAACACGAAAACAGTTCTTTGAGAGTCAATTGGCTTCACACTACTTGTGTAAATTATATTAGTGTAAGCCTTGGTGCGGCACGTTTCACTCGGAGTACCCTGGATGCATATCTGTAGGCTGCTCGCTAGCGGACCAGTGCTTCACATGATGCGGAAAAAGCGGTACACAGCTAGGACGGTGTTAAGGTGTTTTAGTTGACACTGGCTGATCCGCTCAGTGAACCGGCCTGTGCTTCACAAATGAGGCAGAGAGAGAGACAGACCCTGCTTCTACCCGTCACTCTCCCCTCCCTCTCCTAGATGGGTATCTCTCCACGATAAACACTCGCGTATAGGAATACTCGTAACAAGGAAGCCTTATGTAAAATTACCTCAATAACTTACACAGCGGAACACCATTCCCGTAGAGCTAAACATCATGCTATAATCAGATATGTAAAGGATTCATAAAAACTCATCGACGCTGTTAAGAGGCGGGAATCTCTCCAACAATCGTTATCAATACGTATGTCATGGGGGTTTAATACAAGTAAAAATCAATGTAAATTTTATTTGACTTTCATCTTTTTTTTTCAAAAATCTATGAAAGATATTTTCATTAAATAAATACGTTTAAACATTTGGAAATTTAAAAAAAAATTAATATGCAGGTTGTAGAAAATAAATATGAATGAAAATCAAAGTTATTTCACAATTTTATTGTTTTACCTTCTGATATCCACGACTGCGTGAGATTCCAATTTCTTCTATCTTGCCGCGCTATTTGTCAGTATCAATATTACATGAAAACAAGTACACACGAATAAAAGCACAGAGCTGAAAATTATCCGTCACGAAGGCTTCTCACTCAGATTCAGGAATAATATCATTAATTAATCAACTTGCGTGTAGAATAATACCAACAATTTATCAAGCCTAAAACTTCTGCAAAAATACTTTTAGGAAAGGAAAATTTTTATATAACCGGCGAGTGAAACTTGCACCTCACTGATCCAAAGCAAATCCGTGATTCCGTGCCGACTGACAGTTATGTGTCAATATATCTTTAGCGGGTTTAGTTGCCCCCGCGGTATCGATGACAATTGAGGGGTCGAGCGACCCCCATGGGGCTCGGGAAACAGATATATCACTCTGGGCGGACCAGCCCAGAAAATGAACGATTTGTAGCAAGGTGGGCATGCAACCAATCGGCGGATCGCACTCGCTGACAAGGCAGAGCAAGGGCCGAGGCGAAACCCAAGAAATGCCTGCTCACTTGAGCCGATCTCTCGCCAGCTCGCGGTTTGTTTATAGCTAATTAACTTATCGCAGCATCGAGCCCACGTGAGTCGCTCGCTCAAGTCCCACCCGCATATCCAAATCTCCGACTTGCTGTTTTATTCTAAGGATTGTTTCAAGCTTGGGCGGTCCTATAGTCGTGCTTCTGTACTTTGTTGACTTAACGCATCGGAAACTCGGGGTGTTCATCGTCCACTTGTAAACTGCTGTGGCTCGGATAATACTCGCTGTGTCTCGAGTTGGTGTCCACCACTCCACCCGTACATACATCCGGACTGACAGACGGACGGACGGAGAGAATTGTTCATGTCGTCGCTCTAGTCCCGACTGTCATCTTTCCCCTTCTCTCACTCAGTCTGTGCTGGTATACGGCGTTGTGTCAGTTAGTCAGTGATGTTTTGGGAACAAGATACCATGCACCATCACCCGTCATGGGGTTCATTCCATCCTTCCTTCGCCTTCAGGCCACCCCAGACTTTCGATCCTTATCAAGGTAACTATTTATTGTCATCTCATTGACAGACATCGTGTACCTGCGTATTGATAGACACCCGCGTGACGACTCTTGCTCCTAACCCAGCCACACCTCACCCGCCAGTTGTACACCCATCTTTATAACCATTTATCAACGGAATTTATTTATTATCCATCGTATGATTTTTACGATAATTTATATTTCTGTTTAAAATTTAATCCAGGTGTATTTATCTATATGTGATTACTGCTACCATTACCGCAAGAATAATAGTTTGTCGGTGTAGAGCCTGTAGCATGTGATAAAGCCGTTAAGATATTGTGTATGCGCTAATGTTCTCTAAATGAGTTTGTTTATAGGCTTGTTAAAATAGTTGTTGCTATTATTAATTATTGTGAGAAATTTCTTCTGCATCCTTTACCGATTTTAGATTTTTCTGCATTCTATAAATGGTAAATCTAAAACATTTTCAGTGTTAATTAAGAAACCTGATAAATTTAATGTCGAAAGATTTGTCTCCTTTCAGATAAAAATATTTAGCAAGTGTGTATCGCGTGATAAATCAACAGAACACGGTTAAGCACTAAATTAAAGCATTTTAATCATTTTATAAATTATCTTAGAAATATATTTTACCATAAACATAAATATTATGCACTTAAGAACGTAGTTTAAATTTCGTTAGCGTTTATCAATTTCAACATTAACACAATTTACCGAGATATTTTATTTAAAATATTAGTCAATATTTTTCGTCAGTTTGTCGATGTAATTTCGTTCTTGTAAATATTTAGGATGGATATAAAATTTATTGAAATGTTTATAACATATTTGCCTTCGGCGATTTCAAGTGTACAGTGAGTAAGCTGTTAGGCAGCTAATGCTCAAATGATGGGCTTTTATTTTGAGCGGGATGTCGGAGTAATTCATAAACCATCCCAAATTCTCATTATTTTCGTGTTAGAGCTGCTTTTTAAAGGACTGAGCGCCTTCCATGTTGCCGCTGTTGAAGGCTGATAACAAAAGTGCTCTTAAACTGGTCTGGCAATACAAGGGAACTACGGGGTATTGTGTGGAGTGGAGAGTGGGTATTGAGTTTTGGAGAGTTAAATGAGAGGATACAGTAGCGGCAAAGCAAGATTCAGCCCGATCTCTTGTGTAATATCCCCATCACAAACAGCATCATTCCGTAGTCGGACACTTTTACAACCTTAGACACAGAAACCCCTTCCTATTGACACTCACCAATTGCAGATTAATTAATCGTACGACCAACTCTATAATAATGCACTCGGGTGTTCATGTGGTGTTTATTGTCATCTTACATAAGGTACTCTAGTATGGTGAAATGGCAAGCCGCAATATACTGATATTTCCCTGGTACAGGTATATCGCCCGCCTCTCTCAGACTAATTGTCGTTTCACTCGTGGCAAATGGCAAATCTCAAATCTGATTTTATCATCCTGTGATATATTTGTTTTTATCAAATAAGATTAATATGATCAAAACCTCTTTAAATTATGATTCTTGAATATTAATAGTTGATACTAGATATATACTGAGGGAAGTTCTATAAACTACTGGGAAATCCATATCGCCTGCAAATACATTTTTATCTAATGGCGATATAAAATAAGCTGCAGTGATATTAACGATAAGTTTGTTCCCATATACATATTTCATGTGCGCGGCCTGATAACATCGCCGACTTTGTTTTATTTCAATATTCGCAAGATATATAATGAAACAGATTAAAGAAAATATAAGACATTAGATAAATAAATCTAAATTATCTTACTTTAACTCTGTACAAATCTAACACTACTATTTATGGATTGATTATAATCAAAACAGAAGTCTGAAAATAATGTATTTATTTTTTAGGCTTTGATTTAAGCGATTTTTATTGGAAACTTTTTAACGCTTACGTTTATAATGTTATATGGTGCGTTTGAGTAAAACTGGTATTTTAATATCAAGACGTTGGATAAGTTCTAAAAATATCGCTTATTATCCTTTGTCGATCAAACGATTTGTTTTCTTGATCAGAAAATATTTTTTTTGAAACTGAAAAGATTTTCAAACGGGTATTTTAATATACAGGAGAAAATAAAATTTTCATTTAATGGGGATCGTACAGTGTAACATATTTCAAATTCGATTATATTTAATCCCAGAAACCTGCGCCTTGGTTTGATATGGGCACTATTATAATAATAATGCAACTAAAATAATACACAATGTGCATGCTCAAAGCGTAAAAGTAATGATATGAAATAGTAGTTTGAAATACAATCTACGAACAACAGTATGAATTGAACCATATGAATAATTATACAACAAAAGTCTGTGTTCTATATCATGAAATAAATTCTATGAATAATAGTTGAAAGAGGTGAGTTTTGAGTTTGTATTATATTGTGAATCGTTAATGGTGGTGATGACGACATTGCCTGTTTATAACTTGTACAGGTATGTTGTAAAATATACATGATAAGTGAACGTGTTGTGTATGTTGCAGGTCATGGTGGGGTGAACCAACTAGGTGGGGTGTTCGTCAATGGCCGCCCGCTGCCTGACGTGGTTCGATCCCGGATCGTGGAGTTGGCGCACCAAGGGGTTAGACCATGTGATATTTCCAGACAACTCCGCGTCTCACACGGCTGTGTTAGCAAAATACTCGGCAGGTAAATAGACTTTCATATTTTCACAATATAAAATACTCCTCAGAAATTACTGAACGTAAACTACACTTCTGTCTCTTTTTTGTATGTCGAATACGTCTTCCCGTGAAACATGAAATATAATAAATTGCGCAACGTTTGATACCCGCAGTTTGTCAATTACAATTCTACCTGTCCCTGGAAAATACTGAAAATAAAAAGTGCCCCTATGTAGATTATAGATACTATTTACGCGTTACGCGTGGGGAAACAATTAAAAAGTGAAGTCGCTTCAACCAACGAAACCTCTTTTGGGTATTTAGTAAGTAACGTTCACTCAGAAATGCACATCACGCTTTCAGACAGTCCGTCAGTTCATAAAGCGTTCAGAACTGAAATTGCACGTTTTTAATGAATTTGTATTTATCATAGAACATCAATACTTCATTTATACAAAGTATATGTTTTTTTCACAAACAGTATTCAGATGGGTAGAATGCCCCAGTGTAACCGAATACCTCCACTATAGCAAACCGTTAATAAATATATTGTATATCGCTTTCCAACCCATTTGCCGTGTTTCATCATGTAAATGTGACCATTGTGGTGAATATGTTTCAGCGCGATAAAGTAATCATCAAATTAAATACAATAAACTATTTAATTGAATATTGATTGACACACTTTAATATTCCTTGACATTTTATTTATATCTGGACCCACACTTGTTTACAAATATGTTGCCTGAATTATAAACATTCATGAGAGGGGAACTTGCATTGACGCCGATTTTATTAATTTTAAAAAATAGATTCGTTCTGATATAGAATAGTGTTTATGTCATTACCATTTAATAGAAATGAATCTATAGATTGTATTAAAATAGGGAGCTGCCTGATGATGTTAGGTTGTGCACCAGTCTCGATATGATCTGATAGTAACTGTACATCTAGCGTCCTCTCTCCTTCCACCAGTCCCCCGAGATTGATACACGAGCAGCGACACATTATACTTTCTGTTTCATCCCTCAGTATTATTATACAGTTTATAGCTCATGTTTGGAATATAAACATTTGAAGTATGTGAAGGGAGGAATCCAAATGAGGATAATTGGAATATCAGTGAATCTCTATTGTCATGCCGTGTCTCCCCCAATTGCTTTCTCTCACACACACAATGGCGCTGGCTTGATGTTTCCCTCCTTACAAAACTTGCAGTCGTAAAGCTATCCTAATTACTCGTCCTGGACTGTCGTGATCATCTACATTCCCTCCAAACTACTTCACAAAATATGTGTGACGCAATGACTTAAGAATGAAACGAATTTTTATCATTTTAAAATATTATTTTAATTTTAGAATTGAAGTTATGCTTTATCAATCACAAATATCAGTAACTTCAGAATGACTATTTCTGTACGATAGAAAGACATTCTACTTTTAATTCTACTGAGGGTCAGAGAGCTTGTGCGTTTGGTGTGTCAAAAGAGGGCGGCACTGGAACCACATCCAAAACGTTTTGTAGCACACACCCCGAGATTTGTCGACAATGCAGACCTGCGTGTAGATAGCAATCTCTACCTCCCTACCACCTCGCCCTCCCTCTCCCTAATTCCAGAGGTCGTGTGTGCGATCTGTCGTGAACTACCTGCTGTAGCCCTCTGTTATTTCCTCATTGAGACCTCCATATTTGTATGTCTCCCCACCTGTCAGCGGCCTGTGTCCCCGGGGCTGGGGGCTACTTCATCCAGATATCAACCCTCACCATAATCCGTGCTGAGCTGTCGCACTCTTTCTGCTTGTCAGTATTTTCGAAAAAAAATATCGTTTATGTCTGTAAATATTATTTTAATATAAGTCGTTCATACTTTAAGCGAAGCGCCGAGTTAGAGGATTATGTTAATGTCTCTCGTAAGTGCTACACCGTATTTAGCCGGGCAGTAAATCTACGCAAGTCATCTTGGCAATTTACTCTCATTTGCCGAGATCAATTAGTGGTTGCATATAATTGATCAATTAAATCAATCTAAAATTTGTTATAATGCATCGCATACGAAAGACTTGATCTCTCACGTGTTGTAAGTAAACCTCGTCAGAGCTTGCAATCGTCAGTCCCACAGAGACAGGCAGCAACACATTCATCTTACCTGGGAGGGAGGGGGAGAAGGAGGGAGGGAGAGGTAGCACCGGTTGACTCGGCCCCGGGCAGATGTAGGCCTCCACCCGTACACAGCTAATCACCTGAAATGTACATAAACATCGGATCAGGGCATGCGCTTGAATTTAGTGGAATTAGATTCGCTGGTTTGAAATGTACATGCTATTAGCATGAAGGCGCTTCAAACACATTTCACAGCCATTGAACAAGCTCCAAATGAGGAGAAATTGCTTGAAATCGTTTTAAAATTGGTCGTGCTGGACTAAGTACTGGGTTCAAAGCTTGGTTCCATGGCCTGGTGTCAACAAACCGTCACACGAGCATCTGACACTGAGCGCGTTGCGTGATCCACCATATCTTGTAAGTGATCCCTCGCCTCGCCGTCCTGTCGTCTTTGTATTGGTGCCGTGTGCGTTTGTTCGTGCGGAAATGCGTGTGTATGTGCGCCTTTTTATGTCATCTATGTCCACTCCTCAAGAATCGCCTACAGATATTTCCTCTCCCCAACCTGAAAAATTAGTTCTATATTTCATGTAATAATTTGTATAAATTAATTTGATAATACTTGACTGTGATCATTTGCCATTTCTCATTCGAGGATAATCCGGTTGATACGTATATGATATGAACGATTATGAATGTAAATTCAAAGTACGTGATGAAATAAATTATTGGCGTAGATAGAGTGCTTGCACCGGCTGACTGGCAAGTGTCATGAGATAGCTGGAAACCCGAGCACGCGTATTGATATTAAACGTTAGGGGTTAGTTGCCTGGCGGAGCGGAATAATACCTGGCAATGTTTGTGTGTGCACCGCGATGCTTCGTCACATACACAGAAACACGTCACGCTGTAAAAAAAACTTATCTCATGATATCCTTTATTTTTGCGTATTTATATTTACCCTCGTAAAGTGATTTGCATTTCTCAGAACACAACATGAATGGATTTTGAAATATGAATCAATTAATATTTATCACATGGACAATATAATATGTTCATGCTCTCGGTTAAGTGTATTCAATTAAAGGTCTACACAGTGTATGGGAATCTCTGGATATCAGAAGATTTTATGATTAATTCAGCGCTTCTATATCCAAATATTTTAAAGAATATACCTAATGAATCTCATGACTTCCAGTATAATCCTTATTTTGATATTGTAAAACATGATACACAAATAACTTATTGGAGTTCTATTTCACAAGTTAGTACTTTACAAAAGAAACATCCCTTAAATATCTATAGATTTTATTTTGTAACAATAACAAAGAAATGTAACTTATGACATCAGAAAGGGTGTTCTATAAAAACATTTTCCCAGTGTGTATATATTTATCTATTTAAATAATGGTCTACAAATCGTTTCTCCAGCGGGCAGCGTTAGATGGACATGGAATATGGCTGTAGACAAATCGTTTATTAACATCGGCACCAATAACTCCCATTGCCCTGAGTAGTAATAACATCGCTTAAAATAAATTAATATCCTATATATTAATAGAGAAAACTCTTGATATGCTTGTGCCACGCGACGCGCTCCTATGTATTGAATTACGAGCAAGCACATATTGTTGAGGTTAAGGTATGTTTTATACAGTCCTGTTAATTAACGATATTATTGGCATTTATATATGCACACAGCTGGTGCTAGAGAGGACAGCGAGATTGTGACGTCTGGAGACATGAATATTCATCATAATGTACTCTCGCAGATACTCGTCAACTGATACCTGCTTCAACAATGATTAAACACCGCCCGTCGAATCATGTCCCAATTAGCGCAGAGAAGCATGCATTATACTTGCTAATAGTCGCGGTCTTACATTCATCACCCGATCAAGAATTAGTTCACTTATTTGCATCTTTGCATATAATTTACAAACATATTCTTTACTAGACAAACGGCATTGATACTATCTATTGTGAAGAACAAATGAAATGTATTAATGTATATTTCAAATGTTCAGTTTGATACTATAATGAAAGCATGGATGTATATTTCAAGCGTTCAGTTTGATACTATAATGAAAGCATGGATGTATATTTCAAGCGTTCAGTTTGATACTATAATGAAGAGCATGGATGTATATTTCAAGCGTTCAGTTTGATACTATAATGAAGAGCATGGATGTATATTTCAAGCGTTCAGTTTGATACTATAATGAAGAGCATGGATGTATATTTCAAGCGTTCAGTTTGATACTATAATGAAAGCATGGATGTATATTTCAAGCGTTCAGTTTGATACTATAATGAAGAGCATGGATGTATATTTCAAGCGTTCAGTTTGATACTATAATGAAGAGCATGGATGTATATTTCAAGCGTTCAGTTTGATACTATAATGAAGAGCATGGATGTATATTTCAAGCGTTCAGTTTGATACTATAATGAAAGCATGGATGTATATTTCAAGCGTTCAGTTTGATACTATAATGAAGAGCATGGATGTATATTTCAAGCGTTCAGTTTGATACTATAATGAAGAGCATGGATGTATATTTCAAGCGTTCAGTTTGATACTATAATGAAGAGCATGGATGTATATTTCAAGCGTTCAGTTTGATACTATAATGAAAGCATGGATGTATATTTCAAGCGTTCAGTTTGATACTATAATGAAGAGCATGGATGTATATTTCAAGCGTTCAGTTTGATACTATAATGAAGAGCATGGATGTATATTTCAAGCGTTCAGTTTGATACTATAATGAAAGCATGGATGTATATTTCAAGCGTTCAGTTCAGCAGCACCAACCCCTCCCCCTTGACGCGTGTTATCGATGTCATACCTGCTACATCAACTCTTTTGTTAGGAACTCAGCAATATATCTCTGCTTGCCTCTGGCAACAGTTTTGATATTTAATTTTTTTCATCGATAAATTAAATTGTTGTGAGTAGAAGTAGAGAATTATTTGTCAGTCGGTGACAGCTTGTCAGACTCGACGTGACTGCAGCTGATCTAGTCTTCCTCTTCACTAGGGGCGTGGCACTGAACACACTGAACCACTGCCGTACCACTGTTCTCAACCATCAATTCGAATTTTATTCTTGCAATCTCTGTTAATGTCCAACCTTGTTTGTTTATTTGATCAGAATGTAAAGAAAGCCCTCCGTTATATAAGAACCTTGTAATAGCCATTTTAAAAGAAATATTCGTCTCTGAAATGGACGTTAAAGACATGTTTATAAAAGGGAAGATATCTTGTGTTGTATTGTTTTCAATGATGTTATGTACTGTCATGAACAACAATAATTCCTCGCCATCAACCAAATATTCCTCATGTTTTCTCCAAAGTTCAAATGAATTGTCGGGTCCTTACCAAACAAAATACTCACTTTTAAACAATCCTCTATATCGACAATCTTATATTATATCACATGTTATTGATATTTACTGAGTGTTTGATATGTGTTGCAGATACTATGAGACGGGGTCAATCAAACCGGGAGTTATCGGAGGGAGTAAACCCAAGGTGGCGACCCCCAAAGTGGTGGACGCCATCACCCACTACAAGCAGGACAACCCCACCATGTTCGCCTGGGAGATCAGAGACCGGCTGCTCAGCGAGGGGGTGTGTTCTCAGGACAACGTGCCTAGTGTCAGCTCCATCAACAGGTAACGTCATACTCTACTATAAATAAACACCACACTACACGCATCTAATATCCAATATACTACACTTCTGTAGCGTACACCGTAGTAAACAGTTGTAGTATATACCATACTACACTTATCCACTCAATACCAAACTACACCCCTATAGTGCATACCCTCCTGAACTTCTATATTGCATACCATACTACACTTATCCATTATACACCATACTACACGTCTTTAGTGTACACCACACTACACTTTTCCCTAAATACATCGTACTACATTGGTCTAATATGTACCACCAACTGCACGGCAAGATTGAATGTAATTTTTTTTAAATACTGTTTTTTCTTTGTTATATTTTAATGTGGTGAGAATGTCAGTGAGAATAGTTAAGTTGAACATAAAGTACAACGAAGCTGGTTGAGGGAGATATACCGTTATGGCTGGCACAGTTGAGTGTTGTCTGTATCCTGGTATCAGATGGTCAGACCTGTGTTCTGATGGCGATCCCGACCTGTAGAAGCTAGCGCCTGTATCTATCAGCGTGAGACCGCTGCACGTACCCGGGTATCTCTCCAGGATCGCCGGGCAGTCATGCAATGTACACCATCCACACCAGGAACACAACTTCACAACATTGACACACAGCATATCTAGACATATCTTACCATCTCTTTGTTATCTGTTTGTGGCTAAAAACGTTATATCTCAGTATTTCTTACACACATTAGTCATCGATAAATCTACGCATATCATTGGGTTCAACACTCAATAAGAGTCTGTGACTTTATCAGTGGAACAAACCCAGCTACATGGCTTGTCTGCGAGGATCAGGGTGTTTGTGAGTGTTGTCTCACGCGTACACATGGATTGAGAGTTGTGTTTGAGCAATATCCAAATGGGTGTATCTCGTGCATGTTGCCCTTTACCCCTAATCCGGGCAGTGTAGCGAGAGACCCGGGAGGGAGCAGGTGCGAGCCAGTAGAACGCTCCGACAGGTGTATGTGCTGGACACGCTGACACACAATACTTCATGTCAGCATAAGAACGAATTCTCTGTAAATTACACCAGGTATCGTGTTGCTGTTTAAACCAGACCAAACCACAGTGGACATTATATAATTTGCTTGAACTAATTTACAGTTATCAAATATTGATATCAGATCTTTGGTTTCTGGTATATGAAAATAATGTGTTTAACAATCATGAATGTTTGAGTTTATAAGCTACAGTTGGATATAGTTAACCTTCGGTCTGGTTCTGATATATATATAGTCTTTTATTCCTCCATAATGAAAACTACAAGACAAAGACATTGAAGAACAGGATACTAGTTACAGTTATTGTAGATAAACTTTGAACAGGTATCAGATTGTCGTGATCAACATAGCTAAGTCTCTTCTGGAATGCAGTTTTGGAGTTGAACGTCTTCTGAATGGCGTCGATGATGTACGTCTTGCTTGAGTTGCGTGCAGTATGTTATCACAGGAGAGAGGTGATCTTAATGGCCAGTCTAGTATGACATACTCCAAGCATGGCCCTGACTCTGAGGGACACCTCGAGGGTCAAGGGACGTCCCTGACTCTTGTAGATCTGACTTCCTGCACAGAAGGTAGGGCTCTCTCTACCCTCGCAGAGCTTTCTCTGTGTAGCACACGTCTTGAATGTCGCTATTACAGGTAACAGACACTGCAAACTCTGCTTGGCCTCACTTGTCGCATGAAAAAGCATTAGTCTAGAAAACAAGCTGAGACAGGAACAATAGAAGTGCCCTGGAGATCTGCTTGCAACTAAGCGTCTGTGAGGAACAGTGTCCACCAGCACGCAAACTGGGGTCGCCAATCTGCCCCTTCCTATATTAAGAGGTGCAGGCAGAGGGTTCGTCCATGACTCAGGGATTTAACTCATCTGTTATGGCATTTCTTGACTGGGAATGGGTTCGGCGGAAAACTATCAACATGCGATTTAGACACATGTCAAATTGTGAGACAATGGTGGCCCTCAGTGCAGACAGATAGGGTTTACTGTGTGATCCACGCTCCTTCACCTCTACCTATACAGCTCCTATATTGATTCCTCAAGGCCTGCTATAGGTGTATCTTGATATCAGAGCGGACTGAAACCCTAGTTGCAGCAACGGCAGGAACTCTGCACTGCACGGAGAACTCGTGTTGGTCTGTCTGACAAGCAGCTTTATGTTTTATGTCTCCTTAGATCGATTCTTTAACATGTGCCACGACCACTTGGCTTCTCTCCAATCATCTGTGATTTAAAATGACATGTGTACACTGCTGAAACACTTTGTTTCCTTTCAAACGCAGTTAACCGACATACATTTTATGTTTCATCTTTAATCTGCCAAGTCCCCTAATCTGACGACTGTACTGCTGGTAGTTGTACACTGGCCATGGTAACCACGACACAACAGGCTGTCACAATTGTAGTGTTACCGAGGCTATGTCCCTAATCCAGGCTCTTCTTTCAATTGTTCGGCCTCTGTGATGTTGCCTCACGCTAAAGGAGTGTCGTGTGGGCAAGACTGACCCGAGGTGTTTAGTGATGGTAGGGGAGGGGAGAGAGGGAGGGAGGGAAGGAGAGGGAGGTAAGGGGGGGGTGGGGGGGGAGAATGAGTAGGGAGGGATCGGGGTGTCGTTACCCTCCCCTCCCCCGTCCAGCGAGTCGCTCCCTACCCCTTAATACACTTATCAATCCGTAATGAGAAGTGACATTTGGGTGGCAGATAGACCCGACACAAGGCCGCTACCCGCAATGCCGGTAATGACGGAAGGGGCGAGGTCAGTGTGAACCAACTTTCTGACTTAACGACCAACCCGAGAAGGCAGTGTAACCCTGCTCATCTATCACTGCACCGTGCTAACCTTCTCAGTTGGGGCAGCAGTAGATGAACCTTCCCTCTGGCCCCTTGGGGAGCCGACCTTTGCTGGAGTATAGTTAAACGTTATTGTAAAGACCGTCCCCCACAGAGCACAACAAAACACCCCCATTTGCTCACCAATACCCCTTGAGTTTAATGGTCGGGGTTTTTCAGCTTTTCTACAAACCCACATTGACAAAGACATCATCCAAGTTGATCATTGTTGTAGCCTCGACCAGCTCGGGTTATAAGCGACGCTACTCATTCGAGCGAGAAGCATTTTTATTTCATAAAGTCTTCAATGATGTTTAAAGCGTTTTAGCTTTTATGTTGTTCCGAAGGACTAACAATAAGACAATTGAGCCCGACGAAAGACCTCCGGAGACCAGAGGGAGAAGTCTCTGGCTTTCTCACGAGAAGACAAGATGTTATCATAAGTCGTCCCATCTCCCTGGTGCTGGGAGACTCTACACTGCACTGGGCTAATGGTCCACGCAAATGTCCATCTCAGACGGCCCGACATGCTTCATTAGAACTCAATATATACGTTAAAGACGGGAGAACAATCATTTCACTTAAAACCAACTTGTCAGCTATCAGCAATGAAATAGCTTCCAGTCTGTTAAGCCAATAATGACTGAAATATATGGAGGAATAGTATCACCTTGGGCAATACACATCAGTAAAGAACTCTGCCTCAATTTCGTACCCATTTTTTGTCTAAGTAAGCAGTGTCATCGTTTGAAAACACTTGGTTTAGAATAACTAAGTTTGGTGATATGAAGATGATACCCAGCAGCGCCTTGAAGGCGACAATGTTTGCCCTGCAGCACTGCGGTCAAGCACACGTCCAAGACCAACACTCCAGACGTCAGACTGGCCACTTGGAGCTGCTTGCTAATAATCGCAGTTTTCTTTGCTAATTCAAACACTCTTTAACTAATGTACACCCTTCGGGCTAACGATAATTAAGATGGAGAAATGAATTCACATTAAAGAATATCAAACAACTAGTTGTCGGAGGCTGAACGCTTGTCATGCAATTGATGGCGGAGATCAATTTTCGCCAAAGGAATGATAATTTTGTCATTTCCTATTGAGTGTTAATGTGGGGCGCGGTTAGACGGCACTGTGACTGTGTGAGAGTGAGGGGACGGGGAGGGTGTTGTGTGTTTTGTCTGGCTGCCCTTATCGATTCTTCAATATCATTTATCTTCAGTTCCAATACAACATGTCTCCCCCTGTATCACTAGCCGCGAGGTAGTGGGCCTGTGGCATTAAAACTAATTGTCGTATCAAGTCCATTTATGTTTAGTTAGAACGATTAATAACCGATTTGGTAAAACATCTTGCATAATTGTGACATTAAATGCCATAAAAGTTTTAAAATATCAATTTGCAATTAATAGCTACGATCGAATAAGAAGAAAAGACATTAAGACGTGCCAAACCGGAATCAAGTAGAAGATTAATATCTTCCAGTAACCGTGTAAACTATAAGCTTGTTAAAGCTAAACCAGTGTTTCAACGAATGCTTGGTAGCAAGGCTTGTTGTAGGTTCCGAATTGAAGTATCGAATGCCGCATCTTGGGTACTTGCCCTTCCATGTCAAATACATCGCAAACATGTAACAAAGAGCATTATGCTGTTGAGTTTCCAAAGCAAGTGTGAATAATCACCGACTCGCGAAATTTCATATTATTTGTCCAAATTGCCCTTGATCATGCTTAAAGAAATGCGAGGGGGCTGGGAGCGGGAGGGAAGAGCAGGCCCAACAGAGCGGAGTGACGGAGCCTTAATATCCTAGAGGTCTGGGTTCGACTCCGTGTATCATAACCCGATGATTCCTCGTCCAACCGATAACATTAGCAGTCTTTAATTAATGTCTCGCTCTAAATGCCTTGTCGTCAGTAAAGTTTCTCAGAATGTCACTGAAGCAGAACGCTGTTTTCTGCCATCGGGAGCTTGCCATCTGGCGACGGGTTTGTCCACATCAGAGCCTTGTCACCCTCCCTCTACATATATATGCTGGACTAAGCGGCACCAGCACCTCGACAAGCAGTCTGCCTACCCGTATAGCCACTATACTGAAGGATTAGTCGCCAATATCTATCTACCATCTTAACAGAGGAGTTAACACTCCATATGGACAACCGTAATCTGCCGCCTGAATTTATTCCTTTTTAAATTTCTATTAAGCTAATTGGTTCATTCCGCGTGAGTTCTGCTCGGCGCTTTAGTGAAATATTTGAACATTTGTTCGCGATCGGTTTAACACGCCGAGTCGGTGCAACAATAGCCGAGAAGAAGAGGGGAAATTTAGCAGAAAGATACCGCCGACTATTGCAGATTGCGCAGTCTCGCTGCACTGTCGGCGTCATTGTTGTTCAACTCATCCGCACAAGGTACATTTTAATTGCTCGGCTGAGAAAGTTAAATTTACAAGTTTCAATCGACGCAAATAAATTTGTACCGTTCATTCGCTAAATTAAGAGCTGGTCCGTCTGTCTTGTTTCTTCGCCTCTCGGCTTATTGTGTAAGATAGGATTATTAGGGAGAGTATTACTGTGGAGGGTGCACTCTTACACAATGACTTGTCAACCGCCATGCATCGATGAATACTTTACAAGCTGGGCCATGCTAAGGAGGATGTTCTTGGATATTCATAACGTTACTGGCACCGTCGTCTCGTCTAGAAGCACAGCAATCTGTCAACTATCTCCTACCAATCTGCTACATGGCTATCTCTAATACTAGACAGTCGTCGTGAGTGGCACCACACAGTTTCAAATCTATGTACACTCTCCAGTACAACCTTCTTGAGTTTACTGAAACAACGATAAGAAGTATTCTCGAAGATACTGGTACACGTTCAGTGTGGGAACATGGTGTGTGTCGCCAACTGTTGTGGTCTGATTTATATCTTATTACGTGACAGAAACTGACATTCAAAGTAACTTATTTCCCTGCCCTTTGACCCCCGGAAACCAGAGGTATGGACTAGCAGGTTTCGGGTTGTCACTTTGCGTGTTGAAGGTGCATACACACAGTAGCTCCACGGCTCCACTTACAAGCTCTCTGTCCGCTGAACAAACCCTGCTGAGGGCCGGGCCGGTCATTCGCTTTCAGCCATAACAAACCCAAATATTATATTTTATTTGTCTGAATTCGCATTCGAAACATAGTTCATGTTAACCCGTACTGCCAGTGTTTCCACATCGCCTTCGTAGTGTAGTTAATTATGGATGATATATGTTACTGATATGATATCTCTCGTGTACTTTGCCATAATTGTCTAATTACAAGAAAAATAACTCTTAATTTATATGACATACATAACTTTCATTCAGTCAATATAAACAATTAATTTGCTCCCTGTTCGTTCAGCTTTGTGGTCAAATCCGCAAAACTAAAGGAAAAGCAAAATGTGATGACTTTAAATATCAAGGATAATCATTAGTAAATGTCTCATTTCTACGTCTTCAATTTAAAACGCATAAATGTTCCCACCTCCTGGGAATTCTACGCTGACTTTACAAAACAACGATTTGCGGAGAGTACAGGGTTTTCTTAGCTCTTGAATGACATTTGATGTTAATGAATAATTTCCAAGCGCTAGGTTTTCTCCTGAGCCCCCTTTAAACCTGGGATAATGTCCATTTGTATTAATATTGATAGCCATAATTGTAGATATTGCTGCTTTCTGTAATAATGCATTCTTTCCCTTTATAGTTATATGGTTCATTTAAGTGTTAGTTATGTATATTTGATAGTGTAGCTCTGTAGAGCACCGAAATAGATCCGACTGACAGACACATTACAACTAGTTGTATATATACAGAGCTCTTTTCTTGATGACAACTCGGCGTTATGAGGCACCCCCTCATGTCCGACAAATTATAATGTACAATCTCAAGGAGGATTTTTCAAGTTATACTTTTTTTATTCAAAGGCTATAGTTCATAATAATTTAACCTTAACTACACCTCACTCCGATCAATATTCCACCCTTGAAAGGCACGATTGATATGAATCTGAAATACACATTCTCAGATGCTCCCTTGCAGGATTTAATAAAAATGTTTATTTCAAGAATAACATTTACTATGATTTCAGAGACTTGGTGTCAGAGTAACCGCCTATACCCACCAAATCCAAACGTTAAACAAGTTGCAATACGCACTGTCCATAGTACTATAGTACCTTAACCTCTCGTCTTCTATATAAGCCAGCTCCATGTCTAGTGAGGTGTATCTTACATCCGTTATCGCTTATATTACACCAAACTGTTCTGCAGGCTGGCCGGATATTGGACGTAAACTGTCCTCTGTTACTCCAGAATATTGGCTAAAATAAACATAGGTGACAAGAATCATTCATTGCATACATGTGCAGTATATATGCAGCGTACACTGGTATACCATTCCGTATCCTGCAGTCACTGCACAGGTTGTGAATTCGTTTAGGAAAGAGGTTGTTTTAATACATTGCCACGCGGACTCCATCAATCATACCGGACTCCCATGGGGGTTTTATCTCGGAAAGAGGTGCTAGTTTCCAAACGTTTTCCCTTCCTCTTCTACTTAGTTACACCTGTTTAGCTTGCCGGGGTCAGGGGTCATGCGAGCGCTTCGTTCAGACGTACACGCTTGTCGCTTTAAACATCGACGATCGCAATGCGCCAGTGTAGATGGTGTTCAGAAATACATTATCCTCCACAAACGCGTCGGGAATGTACGAGTGCGTCTTGATGGGAGATTAGGCGCGATACCGACCACGAGGTTAATATATTTCACTTCCTTCCTCATAGTTTGCCCAACAAAACATATGTTTTTTGCACTGACGCAGGATACCTTGTTCTAATGGTACATGAAGTATACATATGACATTAACACAGCGGCTTCTTGAAACAGCCTTAAGTGTTTAAACGTTCCCTCTCAACACATGTTTGGCTGATGGTGTTAAACTACCAATCATACATTTCATCACGGTTGATGCAAACAACATAACAACATAACAACAATATTACAATTATACGTGGCAGAGTTACGTCACGAACTGGCCGCGGCTCTGAACGAGGGTGAAGTACGAATATCATCTGGATATTCAGTTTATCTTATATCAATATCAGGTTCCACCTGATTGCGTGTTGCTTTCATTAGCAAACCGCTTCATTTAGCATTGATGATATTCCAATAACTGATATCCTTTCCCATTCCCGCACTTTGTTTACGCTTTGATTTCGATGTGAAAATATTTTTCTAATATCATATTTGTTTTGAGTCGGTTTACAAAGAACACTTGGCAAATGAGTGCCTGTCAGTTTCGCGGTTATTTATTTCCTGTTCAGTTCTCTAGATTCTGATATATTTCACAGTACCAAAATAAGGTAAATACTTTTCACTCAAGCAATACAACAATAAGGTAAATACATTTCACTCAAGCAATACAACAGCAAGACAGATAATCATAGTTTCACTCAAGCAATGCAACAAAGAGGCAGATTTCATCAAACAAGGAAGATCTTGAAACAAAAACCTGAACAGAAATGAATCATATTACGTCGTATATTTTTACAGTTACTTAAACAAAAAACTTTAAAGACCGTTTTCGTTCATATAAGAATATATATTCATAATAATATGCAATAGTGATGTTTTCAAAAAAGGATTGGATAGAGATATGTTCATTTTCTCTCAAAACATTTTCATTCATTTATGAAAATCATAATGACATGATTACAATTTCTAAATTGAATTGAATTGAATTTCTAAGTTTGAATTAAAGCTTTTCCCATATTTAATCAAAATTGTTTTCTGTCTCAAAACTATAGTATCATAAAAGATATAACACGCCTCTTAAATGTTTTACATAAAATGATTTCAACTATATTGATCCTAGAAAATAATTTTATATTGATTATATGACGTGTATTTGTTTATTAATTGATTATTTTTAAAATATCAACGACCTATAAGCTCACGCTGTCTCTGATTTCCAGAATCGTACGGAACCGAGCTGCAGAGAAGGCCAAAATGTCTCCGAGCGGCCAGTCGAGCCCAGTTGGGGGTATGGGGGAGGGGGGACCAAACACGTCCCCTAACGCCGAAATCCTTCAGCGTCCCGCGGGGGGAGGCTACACCATCAGCGGTATCCTCAACACACCGACCGCCAAGAGGAAAGGCGACAATGAACAAGGTAACGAGTCAAATATACCATTTTTCATTTCTCATCTCCACATTCATGGAACATGGTTTGTTTGTAATTTTTATTTGCATGTCCAACATGGCGATAACGTCGAAACGTTCATAAGCATCAGCTGTGTTTTGTTCTAGTATAGTGTCTTCTATTAAAAATAAAATTAATAATATAATTCTCAAATTAAAAATCATAAAAAATATATTTATTATCAGTACACATAAAGAATTTTGCTGGATAAATGCGTGTACATTCTTTCATTCTGAAATTGTAAAATGTTTAAGACTATCCATATCTTTAAAATAAAAAGTTGAAAAAATATTTATAGATAACAATTAACAACGTTATGAAATTGATTTTGCCAAAAAATCAGTTCATGTAAAAAGGTTGCTGACTGTTGAGGGGTGAGCTGGTACAGTGTATGTGTTGTGTTGTCCCGGCAGATATAATACTTGATGAACGATTAGTAACCGATATGTCAACACAAACCGACTCGTGGGATGTTGTAACTTTAAAACTCTGATGAGAAACACAGTCGGCGTCTAAACCATCACGTGTATTGGATATAGTATTAAATTGTGAATTCTAATAACACGGAAAGTCGTCATTAAAATTTCGATTCAATGATTAAACTCAGATATGGAACTGAGAAACATTCGTTAACAATAGCGAGGAAGCGGTGGTAGGTGATGGCCCCATTCAGTGTGGAGTAGTACAGCTTATACTCTGACTGGCAGATCGGGTGTCGTATCACTCGACTCTTTACTGTCCGATCTCGTGTTTACAGACTGTTACTTCACACTTTCTGCACAAATATAGCTTCAATAATTAAACTGAGAGTTATGGCCCTGTCAGGTATTGCCTAACTGGAGGAATCAGTTGCCAGCTGGTCGTGTAGGTGCCCCATCCACCCTGGCCATCAGTCACTGTGGTCTCTAGTATAGGTCTGTATGTTCCGTCTTACAAGTGTTCGTAGTAGGAGAATGCAACGTTGAAACCGCGTTACTAAAAGAATAATGATTTTCTCAAATTATTAATTCCTGTGTTGATGTTGATATATAACTTAACTTCCAGTTGCTCTTGTTATTAGATTCATATATAGCGAATAAACAATTTTGAAATATATAGATATGGAATATGGTTATGATAATCAAATTGTGCAAAATGTAGGTGTGTGACGCAACACTCCCCCTGTCACCTGGGGTTGAGTCTGTTTCCTAACATCATCACAGCATGAATTAATGATGAGGTGCCTTGTGGAGTGGTTAGTCGCTAGCTCCTTCCTCCACTGCCTACATTTAGAGTCACTGGGAGTTTAACGGCGATATAATCACCAAGATTGACTCGTACATTCTGAAAGCCGCTTGTCAATTATTCATTCGCTTGAAAGGACGCTAAGGTAAATCGGGCCGGGTCCTGGTTCGGACTGCCTAATGGTTTGTTGAGGGTAAGTGTTGTGTGATGCCCGATCAAACTCTTGTACAAGCCTATACCTAGAGGGGATGCTCGATTAACTTAAAACGTTAGGCGCTCAGAGTTAGCGGTCTGGGACCTCTTCACTGAAATCTGACCTCCCCATGACCAAGTGACGAAGTCAAAGTGATGGCAATTGGCTCGGCAGCTTACAAATCAGTGTTGCCATCGTCCATCAGGCGACTTGTCGCGATGCTGTATAGATTCAGGAGGGAGTCGGGTGACATTCTATAAGCAAGGCTAACTCTCCCATTGTCTCCATATTTCCCTCTCTCAGGGATCATCCGTCACTCGATCTCCCAACCACGTGACCAACTTAACGCTGACGGTGACATATTGCCATCATCTTATATCAAAGAGATTTGCGGGATATGTTTTCGTATTAAGTGTCACCTGACTAACATTACCTAGCCTCGTTATCAGCAGTACGATATGTCGGCTTCCAGCAGCAGTTGAACAGCACTGGGGAGTTAAATACTATGTAGCATCTCGCCCCTCCCATCGCATCTTCTTCTAGCCTCATTAGGTCCTCGGTAATTCTTAAATACTAACTATAATTATTTAGTATTTAATACAATGCTTCAATTTGAAACCCTCCACAACAAATTGAGATGTTCAGAAGTGAACAACTTATCTACTAGTTATAACTGTGGCGATCGTCAATTGTAAATAAAAGAAGCGTATCAGCGAAGTGAAGTGGCAGTGAGTTGGGCAGCGCGTGCTGGTGGGCGTGGCCCGGCGTGCAGGGAAGGAGGGGCACTTGACACTGTGTATAGATCGTGTTTACACAAGATGTCTGCAACTTGTACACTACTCCGTGTTGAAGGGCTTCATTATGTCGGCATGTTGTTTGTTGGTGGCAGTGTAAACGTGCTGTGTACACTCACGTAATATCATATTGATCCCTTTACATGGTTCAAAGGCGAGTGTTTGCTTGATGTGTGGAGTTGTAGGTTCGATACCAGGGCTTGACTGTTATAGGGTAGTGAGTTTGAAAGGAGGGCCACTGCTCGCCCCGATCCTTTTAGTGCCAGTATCAGAAATGCATTGGTGTGTAGCCAAGTGCGAGCCCACTTGTGAAGCTAAACGCTTGAGAAGTCAGTGGAGCGTAGATCAAACACGCTCTCGGGGTTCTGTTATCCCATGTTCCCCAGTCTCATCTGCCACTGACCGCCTGCTCTCTTCTAACACCACAGCGCGTGCACAGACCAGACGAGAAAGCCTGCATGCGCTTCCGCCGTCCCCGCGCACGTGCACTGGGATATTTCGTCTGCTTCCCATCAAGTCACATGATGGAAACTGAGCGCTTGTTTTGCCTAGTAACTGTAAAGAATGGAATTTATCGAGCTCTAATTTGCTATCGCTTTCAATTTGCGAGGTGAGAATGAAGCGTCCGGGCGCCATTGATAACGCTCCAGAAAAAAGCTTCTGGCGTATTAGTCTCTCTCGCATGTGAAGATGGGAGAAAACACGTCGAATCTAGTCCATTGAAATTTATTTATTCTGCCTCTCTGCGTCCAATACAGCCGTTAATTAATGCTACACAGCATAAAGCAGTCGGGGAAGCTAGTTGCCAGTCCTCGCTTTATGCGGCGCCTGCCTTAAATGGTTGTTAGTCGACTAAGTGCACTTGAGTAAGGAAACCCCATTTCCGATAGGAACCCCAGTGAAAGCGCTATAGTAGGAACTCGTGTCTCATTGTAAGTACAAGGAAAGCCCGCAACAGGGGGCCAGGTAGAAAGTTAGAGTGTCTTTGCTTTGCACAATTCCTCCAAATGAGCAACGGGGAGTGAACGTCTGGTGTGCCAGAAATAAGATACACTCAAACCCACCCCCACCCACCCCGTTAGATAACCATGCACTACCCAGTCTAGAGATGGACATGGCTCCTGTCGAGGTCACGTCACGTGCTTCAATTACAATATTGAGTTGTGCTCATAACGTGCTTGACGTTACATAACAAATGAAACTTATTGGACTATTCTATCGCGATACACTTATGTATGAAAAAGATTACTTAAAGAGCCTTTATAAGCAAAGCAAATGGACGTCTCTTCTGGCCCATCATGCCGTTTGAGCCGATGGCACTACTTGATGGAGCTGTGTTTGTGTTCAGAACGAGGTACTCATCACGTCTAATGTCTAGCAAATCAAACATGGGAGGCTTCCTGCTATAAATCGCTTTGAAATTTATCCGTTTGTCAATTAAGAATATCGCCTAACCGCCCGCCGAGAATTTTGCTTTGGGTTTGCTTGGCGCTCTTTTGTCTTGCGGCTCGCGTGCAGGGGTGGAAATGCATTGGAAACAAGACACTGTGAAAGCCTCACGACATTAGAATCTTTTTCATGAATGCCACAGCGGTGTGTGTAGTAGTAGTCAATAACACCATCAATAACTGTTACGTCTGAGATTGGACAGCGCGTCATCACAGCTCGCCCTGCTCCGGGGCTTAAACCGAGTTTGTGCTCACATTCAGAATGCTTATTTAACGTCAAGCAGACTCAGTTTTGCCGACATAAATCCAAAGCTGATAATTTTCTCTCCCTACAAAAGGACATTGGCAATATCGGCTTCAGCAATGGCGGAGCGATCTATTGAATTCACTTCCGGCAGAGCGGTGTACATTACGCGACACGATAGAGCACAGGATGTTCTAAGCGGAGTTCTATTAACTGCGTTGGAGACTGGAGGAGTAATCCACAAGACAGAAGGAAATTAGTAGTAATTACAAATCTTGATGTACAGAGGCCCCACTATGAGGCAGTTCGCCGACTCATTTTCTGCGCGTGCTAACCCTCTATACCGGAAGCAGTTTGAAAGTCCAGAAAGGGCCATTTATTTGGTTATATCACGCCTCTGGTTCTCGCGCGACAGTTTCCTGTTTGTTTCGTGGTTGTCGCAACAACCCTCGTGCAAGCACATCCTTTCTTTCACAAATTGAAGACACTCTTAAAACAATTAAAGAAACTAGTAATCAGCCGCAGAATGGCATCGCGGCACAGCATTAATCGCTCACCCCTAACTAATTCCAATATCCTGGTTATTGAAAGGGTGTTGGCAATCGTACAATTGCCATCCAGATCTCACGAGATTATGCAAATGAATAAGCGTGATTTCTGCTCAAATAATTGGGCCCTTATATTGTAGGGCGCTGAGTGCATTTATCTGAAGATGAGAATGCTTTCTAGCAGCTGATTTCTTTCAATTTCAGTTAGTAATGGGTCCAGAGATATCAACGCCAATAACGATGGAACCAACAGCAATGAAAACAGAATTGTAAGTCAATAATGAAGATCTTTTTAAGTCGAAATATTTCTAATTAATAACAAAAAAGTCAAATAAAGGCCTGGTAGACTATCGGGTATGCTTATACACAACTAAGAATGTGTATTTATTTGACTCGCAGATGTGGGACTACGGCAGGGAAGCCAAGATACCTCGTAGCGAAGACACGGGAGCGGAACCGGAAATACTGACGAATGGACAGGTCTACTCGGCAGTGCAACATGCATACAGTCAGTTCGCCGGAAGTCAGACGCCGGCTGAGATCAAGCAGGAGTATTTGCAGGGCACGACCGCGTCCGAACATCCCGCAGGAGGCGCCTATAGTCCCGCAATAGGTGAGTGATGACGTCATCCCCTTTGCATCTGGTTTGCTGTGACTTGTTGCATGACTGTATCACACATGTTTTATCAATTGCCACCATTCCTTCATGTTGTATCAAGGGCTGAAATTTAGAGTCCATGGTTGTATACAAACAGCTTGACCTGACTGTAAGGAATCTTGCAATGTTGAAACTGATGCAGACAGATATGAAGCTGGAGCCTCCTGCATGGTTTTTATTTTCAATACTAAAAGCACATTATGATTTCTTGTAAATAGTTTAGTTAGTACTTTTGCGTGCCGCACTTTTCTGCATTTGCTTGAATGTTGTCTTGGATTTCTCCGAGGTCCAGTTGTAAGCCAAGTGCAAGCCCCTCCTCCAGCCCAGCAGCAGACGGACCCAAAGCCAGTAGTGTCCCCCGTTACTAGCGCCAGCACTCCGCCCAGTAACTTCGAAGGTACAACTCATCTCGCCTCCTCGTCTCATCTCCTGCTTTCATTGTTGTATTTGTATCTATGTAGATTATGTTCACTAATTTTTCTGTTCATGATTTTGATACAACAGATGGCAAAGTTTGGGAGAACAGGTACATTCGGTATCCTGATCAGGTAAATGATAAACCAGCCCGTGCCTGCCCTCCTAACAGGGACGTGTGGCCACGTATCCCCTTATGTTGAATTTCACTGTGCGTGTAAGCTAACCAGCGCCTAATTTCGGTAGCAATGGCCCTAGTCACTGATGTATGGTAAAGTCAATTACCTCAAATGAAACATATTACATTAAGCATAAAAAGACTGCGATTGAGAGGCGAAAAGGACTGAGCGGTTGAAATCTCATATTCTGGCTGTCATAGATACATATAATTCAGGATAGTGTAGGCCAGTCGGCGTGACAGTGACGGCAAATCAATGTCGGCCTGGAGACAGGGTTTCCCTCTTTGTCACTTGGCCTGTCTTGGCGAGGCGGGCAGGATACACCATCACATATTGCCTGCTATCAGCCTTGGCGAGGGATGTTCCGATTGCATGTCGAAAGCTCATTTCACCATATCTCTTGGCCATATATAAACCGTCGCATAAAGAATCAATTGTGCCTAATTGCATTTATTAGTCGCAGACAACTCTGTTTCTGTTTGGTGCTATCATGAACCGAAACGCTATTTGATCGAGATGTAAGCAATTAAAGATGAAAGGAGATTTATTGGCAATCATACGAGATAATGCGAGAGTGCCCGAGAATCTCACCAGGCGTCACGCACAGGTTTAACTAGACTCCATATCAGGAGAGCGAATCAAAGGGACACAACTCCACATTATTCAGAGAATTTCACCCCTAAACTACAGCCTGCGGGAATTAAGTTTCTTGTGTTATACATATTTGGAAGCAGCAAAAGCATAATTATTTTTTTGGTGAAAATAATTCAAGTTTTCAACAAATTTCCTATTAACTTGCAATGTGTTTTGGAAGAGCCTAGGAGTGGCACCCGCATGTTGAAACAAAGCGTGTATCGTGGACCATCTAACACAACTCATTTAGATGTTATATCCAGCTTTGAGCAAACAAAAGCGACAAATGTTGGAGTGAGTGACTTCATACCAGCAGATAGGCTGGAGATTAGTTGTGGGGACATGTTCCAGGGTAGCTCTAGACGAACTGGCACTCCAGTAGCAACCGCCTCTTGTCACCGGCCGCTTCTCCTCAACTTGCCAATCTGTTTGTGTCCAGACTGTTGTTACGTTGTCTTTGTTAAATTTCATTTCATTTTATTTTCAAATTATGTATCTCGCACAAATTCAGATTTTCATCAAGACTGTCATTAGAACATTTTTGCATGTTGTCATAAGTAAATTGCTGTTGAAAGTTTTGATGAAATCTGTATTCGTGTTGATGTGAAAGTTGTGAGGTAACTGTTGTTAGTAAGGATGTATGTATGTATGCATATGGTGACCCTGTTGTCTGTGGCATGACCCCGCATGCTCTGTATCGTCTTGCAGCCACTGTGAGCCAGGCGGCATCTTCTCCAACCAACAACAATAACACCACAACCAACAACAACAACATCAACAACAATAACCCCTCCCCACCCTCCAAGCCCGGGACCCCGAATCACTCGGGGAGCACGACATTTACCGAGTTGAAGCCAGTGCCCTCTGTGGCCCCCATCAGTCAGACCTATACACCGCTCCCTCCCATTGGACAAACCTTCTCAAGTAAGCGTCCTATCTTTGCAACACTGTTGCTATTGGTTCACTGAAACACTGGTTTGTATACGCCATTAGCACTTTTTGTTCCCTTTGCATGACTAAGCATGAGATTTGTTGTGCATGCTGATTGTAGATATTTTGTTTGCCAGTGTCTCGTTGCGACACGTTCTGAAAGACTGATCCTCAAGAGAGCATGCATGTTTTGTTTCACGGAGAGGTATCTCCACAAGTTTGGCTACCCTTTCATTGTGGGACACGCATAACTCCCTCCAGTCACGCAAGACAGAGATAAGTTGCGACCTAGTGCTGTACCCATCTCAATCTGATGTGACACTCGTCAGTGATTCACCTGTACAGGTGAACTAGGGGCTCGGGTGTCCAGGTAACCCCACCTGCCAGTCTACATGCCTGCCTGGCACCACTCACCTCACCTTACCTGTTCTGCTCTCTAATCTACACCCCGCTTCCTGCTCCAACAAGACCACCTTCAGTGGAGCTGCCGACAACAGAGTGCACACCAGTAGCCCAGTGTTGTACATCTACCATCAAGAGATAGTACTTGCATAATATAGTTCTTCACTTATAGTTGTTCAAGAAACAGAGAAACATAGACGCAAGGATTCCTTAAAGCTATTGACTAATCTCCAGGAAATCATTTAACCTTTGACACAGAACTACCAAACCTACCTATTGTCTATTAGGAGTGTATACGAGTGTTCGCCCATTCGCTAAAAGGCACTGTGGCACGTTTTTTGTTGTATTTTTCAAATTTACCATTTATATATATAATGAAGGTTTATGCAGTATATCTTCACTGAGAGGTCAAACAGCCTATTTCATGACCCGATTATCAATATTCGGAGAAAAACGGCGTCGTGTAGAAAACGAAAACTGCAATGCGGCCATTTTAGTGTGAACACATATAAGTAATTCGAGGATTGGAAATGGATCCGCGTTGCTTAACGAACCATTACATTAAGTTTTTGACCTCTATTTATTGATTGAGGAGGATTGTTTTGCAATTGGTTACATTTCTTTTGTGAGATCTCTGTATTTCCATTAGAAAACGTGCTACAGCCCCTTTAAACGTGAAGACATCCGTCAAGCTTAGCATCAGATGTTGACCTGAACCAGAATCAGTTTTATTATAAGTTTTATAAAATATCTGGGAAATATTAAGTACAAACGACAACGTTGAGTGTCACCAGATTCTAAGCAATCTCCCCAAGGTACATTGTCTCCGAGACTGTAGGTGTATTTGTTCATGGCAGCGTGTCCTCTAGTTAGTTACGGAGTTGAATAATTTAGTGGTATAATCCTACTGATGTCAATATCTGTCAATAGCAATTACAAGCCATCAGCTCTCTTGTTTAGCTGCCTCACAGAATGTCTATTGTGTTCTTCAAGACTCCTGTTCCTGTTTTTCACTCATGTTAGAACATTTACTATGAACTATACATTCAAGATACCAATTCACCAACACACTTTGACTTTACGACTATACATTCATTTTTCTACACTGATAACTTTACTGCATCTGTTTCCTCGTATTTTGTAAGAAGTAAAAAGATAGAAAGAGTGAAGCAATCAGAATATATACACAACAAATGTAATGTTAATTAAACTCCATCTTCTTTTTGACCTATAAAAATATCTTTATATATATATATATATATATATATATATATATATATATATATATATATATATATATATATATATATATATATATATATATATATATATATATATATATATGCTATAACAAATTAATATGTTTATATAATTCTGGTAAAGTGAAATTAATTGAGAAAATAGTAAATCTATAAAATAACAAACGTCACTACACTCATGTAACTGAATTCGAAAGAAAGCTGTTTCTACCGAGGGTGCTATAAAGGTACGCGAGAGTATTTATGTGAACAGCAAGCCTCCAAGCAGCACGTTATAACAAGCCATGTCTTGTTGCAGCCCCGGCAATCAGCTACAGCACGACGGCGACCCCGACAGCCTACACGGCCCAGGCCCCCGGGGTGAACAGCTCTGTGCCCCTGGTCCTCCCTCAAGTCGCTGGTGGCATCTACCCCACCGGTAATGTCTCAGGTATGTACACAGCTAACCTTATTGGACTTACGAAGAAGTGTAACATTATCTAGTAATATGACTGTACGACGCAGATGTTTGTGTAACGGTGTGGTAAGTTTATACTAAGTTAAACAAAGAAACATTCTGTTTAAATGCATGTTGTCCTTTCAAGAGATCACGATCGTTGCCTCCCTGTCGCGGTGAAGTGGCCGGCTTGTCTTGTGCATTAGTCGTGTACGTCAACATGAACGGCTCAGTTCCTCGTCAGCAATTAGATGGAATCATGTATTGAATTAGAAGCCCATTGCCCTGCCTGCTGATGGCGGAGGGGCCAGCTAAATGAGGCCTCTACATGAAAGCCTCAGGATATTGCAAGATTGGTTTAAGTCGAGGACAGTTGTCAGTTGTTGGTGTAGCGAGGACAAGGCGATGCTGCTCCATAGAGCGCACGGTCCACACTGATTACTGAGAGGCTGAGCTCGTCTTGATTGCCATTATTGCCATGCAGATTACTGCCATGCGATTGTTATCAAGTGTATCAAATGGGCATAATATCGTTGAGCACGTGTTTGCACCAATTGTCGCGCCTTTATTGCTGGGAGCAACAACATCTTAATAAACGTGGGTTAGTCCAGGCCGTTGTTCGTGAGCGGACTAAGAGCTAATAACGTGTTGGGCAGCCACAACTGCATGTGTTCGTCAGTTGCATCCACACTTAATGCAAAGGCTTCATGTTTAGATTGTCGGCTCCACCCTCTTCATGTGTGTAAACAACTGGTTCCATCATTATCAAATCACACTGGCTCCTTCTTCCTGTAATCAAGCCTGCGTCAAGGTAGCTAGAGCTCCCGGCAAACATAATACCTAGCATTAGCTATGACCAATCTTGTAAAATCACCGATCACATGGGCAGACAATTTTATTAACATTTGCCTTGTTCTCCGTAGCCCATCAAACAAATTACTTGCGTGGCTTGTAATGCCCTCCCCTCTGCTGATAACAGGGCAATAAAAGTGCGAGGGAGCGGGGAGAAATGGAAGGTGGATCTCGTGTAATGTCAGTAAATCTCGGCCACGTCTCACTAGAGTCCCGCAGATCGCTTGCAAGAGCGGCGGTGGGAGCGGGGTCTTGCTAATGCAATTACTAGACAATTGGATAAATTGCTTGTAATCATAACTGGGAACGATGCCGTTATTTCCCTACTGAGGACTCGCGGCCGATTCCGACCCCGATTTGCCATGATGTATGCCTTTATCAAAACACTCAAATAGACCGTCAAAGATGCTTCCAATCGCCGCTTTGGCTATTAATTCTAACCGATCTTCGTCTCCCATTACTGCTGCCAACATCCGAGTCAATCGCGATGGTTTGATGTTGCAGTGTAATTCGCTCTAATGTATCTCCCCACCCAAGGGACGTCATCAGTCCCTCAACCCCTCCCCTCCGCTCCCCTCCCTCCCTCTCTCCCAGGCAGCATGCTGTACGATTAACTTCTAGCCCAAATCAAAATTGTGAATATTAATTTGTTGTAATATATTGACATTACACCGTGGTATTCAATGGTCGCCCGACAGTAAAACATTAACTCAGTTTCCAGGCGTACGTTATCACCATGTTGTAACTATTCCGTGTCCATACACTTTACAGGGAATAAGTAGTAAAACTTATGTGTGCACATGCGTATGCGGTTGTGTGATTAATGACTGGGGCACGCGGGATCATCCGCGCACGGTGTCGGCTTCCCCACCCCCTATACTCCAGTGCTACTGTCGTAATCTGGCAAATTTAAATGTAATCCATACCCTTGATGCCCAAACGAAATTAGCCGATTGTTTTGTGATTAAAGTGTAAACGTTGTAGCAGCAGCTAAAACAGTTATGGCACGAGGGACAAACAGCCAGGCCTGATGAGAATTTATCGTACACGTACACGCCAGTTGAACGAGTCGACTCTACGTCTCGCGAGATCTCGTTCTGCAACTCGTCTTCACGCGCTGTGACGTCACGAGAGAAATGTGATTGGAAAATTAATCCCAAACCGATTTGGTTTTATAATAACTTGATGTAAATACTTTGTTATTAATAACTGAAGCATATCTTCTGAAAGGGTCATATTTTTTCTGCTTTTTTAAATTCGTAGTCTGCACACAAAAGTTTAATCGCCGAGAAGCCAATACATAAGAATCATATGAATTGCTACTTTCTGATTGGGTAAATCATTCTTAGCTAACCGGTCATATCGGAGTGCATAGTTCATGAGATCGGTTTAGGCTAATGTGCTGACAATGATGTCAATCGATATAGATGAGTTCATTTGTTTTATTTACGACCTGTCAATATATCAGGTAGTAATTGCGGCACCGTGTATTATAGCGAGTGAGACAGATACTGCATGATAGTACACTAGACTCGTGGCACCACCCACCCGTCCTCACAGCCCTGGGGGACCCCTGCTTAGATACGACAAGCTACCTGACATGTCCGCTACTTTGTATCGGGGACCAGTCATTGTACCAGACAGCGCCGCTTCAATAATTGGTCCCCTGAGAGCGCCTCTAATTTCGGCGGGCTGTTAGTTTACAAATCTTTTCTCCTATTAATTAGCGATGCAAGCTTGTCCTGTTGTCGATGTATTCGCTCTAAATTGGCGACTCCATTAAGTCGCGATAAAACGCGATTGTCTTAGGCTATCGGGACGCGTCCATCTCAAAAACACGTCGAAAAATAATGACATTGAAATAATATTATTTAGAGTGGTGGGGCTTGAATGGAGGAGGGAATTAGACCTGATTGTTAAGGTTTTATCTAATTTCGCTTGTCAGTTGCCAATGAAATGCGAGCGGTGATGATGCGAAACCCTATCAGTGGACAGCCATGGGGAAGAAACATTCAATTATCTCTCCTTCTCAATTTACCAAATTTCATTAAGTGAGATCTGTTGGCAAAATAAGCACCGCTATGTTTCTTCCACGAGCTTTCAACTGTCAACGAGTCCAAGTTGTGAGAGATAATAGTGTCGCGAGTAGAGAAACACCTAGCTGGCGGCTCGCCCTCACCAAATGTTGAGAGAGCGCTCTCGACGCGGCTTGAAGACGGACAACCCGTGTACATTTCGCGGCGAACCATCTGTTATTTTATGAAACGGAGTACATACACCCTCCCCGTTGCTTTTTAACAAGGGTGGACAATTTAATTATCGATTGAAGCATGCATTCTCACCACGAGCCGATTGTTTTACTGTTTACACACGGAGCGCCATCTTGGTTTTTGGAACCTTCAAAACAGCAGGGGGAATTACGAAAAGTTGGATCAGTCGGAAATCGGAACAATGAGCGAGCGAAACAATAACTCTGAAGCATCGAGCTTGCGATGAGCGATAAGGTATCGGGTGACAGAATAAAGCGGAGTGTTAGTGCCGTTAATTTGTGCAGGATACAAACACGTCGGCAATCAGTCCACAATAGTGATGGAATCGAGTCCAAACACTAGGCCGTCACCCGTTATGTGTGTGCGGATTGTTCATCGCTGCCGTACCAGTCAATGTTACAGATTGTAACCCTACACCTCTGTTGCAATATTTACACGTAAATCACTCAATAAATCAACTATCATCGTTTGGGGAGTTTTGTTCCGTAAAATGCTGTTTGAATAAAATGACGATTAAGCAAATGACTACCCGGTTTACGTTTGACTTATAATCAAGCGTATAACACTTATTGTGTGTGTTATGTGTAAAACTAGTTGTCTTTAGAGGACCATGTCTTGTTTACTATTTGGTTAGTTTACATGCTATGTTGTACAGAAACAGTCAGAAACGATGAAGAGAAAATTAAGTTATATCCATATCTAATCCGTCGACGAGATGCTTGACGATTGTATGTATGTACGTATGTATATGCTTGACGACTGTATGTATTAACGTATGTATATGCTTGACGACTGTATGTATTAACGTATGTATATGTTTGACGACTGTATGTATTAACATATGTATATGCTTGACGACTGTATGTATTAACGTATGTATATGTTTGACGACTGTATGTATTAACATATGTATATGTTTGACGACTGTATGTATTAACATATGTATATGTTTGACGACTGTATGTATTAACATATGTATATGTTTGACGACTGTATGTATTAACATATGTATATGCTTGACGACTGTATGTATTAACATATGTATATGTTTGACGACTGTATGTATTAACATATGTATATGTTTGACGACTGTATGTATTAACATATGTATATGCTTGACGACTGTATGTATTAACATATGTATATGTTTGACGACTGTATGTATTAACATATGTATATGTTTGACGACTGTATGTATTAACATATGTATATGTTTGACGACTGTATGTATTAACATATGTATATGCTTGACGACTGTATGTATTAACATATGTATATGTTTGACGACTGTATGTATTAACGTATGTATATGCTTGACGACTGTATGTATTAACGTATGTATATGCTTGACGACTGTATGTATTAACGTATGTATATGTTTGACGACTGTATGTATTAACATATGTATATGTTTGACGACTGTATGTATTAACGTATGTATATGTTTGACGACTGTATGTATTAACGTATGTATATGCTTGACGACTGTATGTATTAACGTATGTATATGTTTGACGACTGTATGTATTAACGTATGTATATGTTTGACGACTGTATGTATTAACGTATGTATATGCTTGACGACTGTATGTATTAACGTATGTATATGCTTGACGACTGTATGTATTAACGTATGTATATGTTTGACGACTGTATGTATTAACGTATGTATATGTTTGACGACTGTATGTATTAACGTATGTATATGTTTGACGACTGTATGTATTAACGTATGTATATGCTTGACGACTGTATGTATTAACGTATGTATATGCTTGACGACTGTATGTATTAACGTATGTATATTTGTTGCAGGAGGAGACTACAGCAGCTACAACGCCAGTCCCTACCCCACATACACCACCAACCCATACAGCGACCCATCCTGGGCCATGCGCTACGGAACTGCAGGGGGACTTTTAAGTAGGTAGTCCTTCAAAACGAGTAACGCCATCTTTAACAGTGTCTGTAAATGTATACTAGTAAACGACTTGAGTGAAGATTCGTAAAGTCTCTGTTGCTGCCTAACCCGTATATATAAGTTAACTTGATGTCCACTAACCTTGAACATGTAAACTCACAAGCTAGCAAAGACATTTCCTAAATTACAGACACGCCGTATTGTTATCCACACAGTGTCCGAAGCGACCCCCCAACCACAGCAACACCCAGCAAAACCTAGAGACTTGAGTTTAGAGGAACTCCGACACAAGGCGCGAAACCACGCGGCAGCTCTCTTCGCGGCACAGACTTCCTACTGACCGACTGGACACTGAGTTCATACGTACCTTGTGTCGTCCAGTCAGTGGTGTGTTAAGGACTCGGGCAAACTTTGTTTGGACTCTACCCGCGCATATAGTACTACTGCTGCAAGATTCTGTGCCATGAGCTGCACGTGCATTCACGGTGATAAGGATTCCACGGATTCTATAGACACTGGAAGGATTCGGTGAGGTGATTCTGAAGGAATTCCACAGGGAACTACGGACGTGACGTGGCGGACACGTAGAGACAGGACTCTAGTGCGTGCTCAACAGACTGGAGGATTCTGTAGTGGACTGCTGCCACTCTCTCGCTCTCGTCTCACAGCAAGAAGAAATAGTCCCAGTTTCTGACTTATGTACTCATAACATTGATTTATATCAACGCATAATCTGCCATACTACAGATATTACATTTATGTTAACAGAGGTTATTTTACATGCATAATCGTCAGAAGAATATTTTAAGACTGTTTTGTTTGAATACTCAGTATAGCCTCTTTACGTCTTGCCTCCAGAATCTCACGAGATTGTATTCTATTTTATTGATATGTGAACGGAATTTCATAGCTAGAGGTAACTGTTAAATAGTTCTTCATAATAAACGCATTCTGTACGTGCAGAGAAGGTCAGTTGACAACTTGTGAGTGACACTGACAAATGTTTGTTAATGTAAGTTTCAAGCTGTCACTCTCGCGGCCCAATCTCACGTGCAGCGTGCTTAAGACACGTCATCATGTCGTCATCATGTCGTCATCATCCTCATGACGCGTCAACATCAGTCGCACATGAAAGTACTAATCAAAATGTTTGTTGTGTGCAATATTTATTACACATTTTCATTTGCCAGGCACATATAGATATTGAAACGTATAGCTGATTGGAGAGTAGGGTAATAGACCGAAGTTGTTGTACTATAGGTCGCCAGTGGATTGCTGTCGCCACGGTTTACAGTATTTATGGAAGCCCTTAGGAACAGACCGTTCTTAACTGTTTTATCAATATAAACATAATATTTCTTCCCATTTACTTGAACGGGTATCTATTATACTTGTTCTAAGGGCTTGTAAAGTATCTTGCCAATAGAAAACATATTGCTCAAACTTGTCTGTTATATCACGGGGAGCGTCGAGCATTGCGGTGACATCGAATCGCCTTTAGTTTGTTCCAGTATGCTCCATTCATCGGGTGACGCTCCACCCAACACCCCACACCCTTCACGTTGAGTTGCATATTCTTCAGGTTTTATTACAATTACTACAGTGTCCCCAATCAAGGTGGTGCACGTAAATCCCATGTCCGCTTCTGATTGGGGACATCAAGCACATAGACAGTGCCACTGAAGCTTTGCCATTTACGTGTTTGTTTGTTTGTTTGTGAATCTTGCCACGTTTGTCATGTTGGTGGACTCGTGTCTAGGATATGGCATTTTATCTGGACGGAGCGAGTCGCTGGTATGACGTCACGTAGTTTAGTAGTCATCAATAGTTAACTCATGCTGCTATCATTAAGTGCTCCACATGCCTATTGTACATAGCTGACTATCCACCCAGTCTACTATTTTATACCATCAAACTTTTAAAATTATGTCGTCAATATTTTAGAGTTTTTAATGTTTTTATTACGAAATATAACTCATTTGCATTTAAAAATACCAGTATCACGTTAAGCGCATTTTACGTTTTAATACATTTCGTTTATTCTGCTGGGTGTGATTGCAACTTGTTTTATGATCCTGGAGGACTGCAGGCGTTGTTGCGCTCGTTTGTAACGTTGCGTTGCTGCAGCACTGGTCCACATGTTGACGTCAAACGGTAAAACTGCTGAATACTTGTTTATCTACACTTAAGCGCCATTGGTTGCTTGATCCCATTTTAAAATCAAAATTCTCTCAATTCAAAATACTGGTTGTACACCAGCCTATTGTTTGTTGTTATGTTTTGTTAAGTGTACGGGATTTTTATTTGAAGATAGTTAATTATGAGATTAAATTATTTTACAAAGGCGAGGAAGAATGACAAGAATCTCAACTCTGTGTATATTGTGTACATTCTTCTTGTTTAGAACTGAATACTCACAGAGCGTTGGTCATGCTGGAAAACGATCTGTAATACCAAGTTTTTGCTCAATTAAAGATTCTGTGTAATTTTAAGTTGTTGATTAAGGCTGTACCCAGTACCCAAGACTAGAATGTTCTCTTTGCCTATCTACATCGTGTATATGTGTGAACTCACATGAATAAATTGTCATATTATTCTTTTACATAGAGTTTGTGTTTTTATTCTTATGGTGTATCAGTATATTGTTTTATCTACAACAATATTAATATTAATATTCATATACCCGTGCTTGAGAAATTAAGTTGAACTTGGAATTGAAATCACCAATTGCTGTCATATCGTTTGTCAGTAGATCATTATTATGAATCGAGAAAGTTTTTATTTCTTGAAGAGCACATATATATCTGTTGAACTGTCTAATGCAGAATATCAACTTATCAAATACTAACATATCAGGGCGACTTGTTACATCTGATAACTCTATATTATCTTCCAAATGTTCACCTGTCGAGGGCAGTATGTGAAGCGTTCGAAGAACATGCGTCCGCTATAAGACCAAACTGTCTGCACATGTGTCCTACCAGTCGTCATCAGCACACTCATGGGATATAACCATACATTTTTTCGACCGAAAATAGCGGAGAAATCACACTTATGAGTAGTTTTTTATAAGTGTTTTCCAGTCTAAATATAAACCAAGTCTATCATTTTCAAGCGCAAAGCATTGTGGTCTACTCTCACACTGTACACATACAAACGAAAGAGGAGTAATCAAATGGATTCATATATATAGTGTTGGCGTTTATCTATTTACCATTTGATTCAATTATATAGTTCATACTGATATTAAAATAAGTGTTTTTTTTAAGCAATTTTGTAGTTTGCTTGAATCGTATAATCAATGAGAATATATATATATTCAATAAACTGTTCAGGGCATTTAGAAACATGCTAATATAAGAACCGCCACATTCAGCAAGGTGTGACAAGAGTAACCTGCATGCAGGGCGAAGATAAACAAGAAGAATCACGTGGGTTGCTATGGCGACTGTACAACTGATAAGGCTTGCATGCCTTGAAAGCGTTGTTGTTGTGTACTGCGTATAGTATGCGCTATAGCAAAAAAAAGTATTTTTGAAAACAAGAATTGTGTATCCGATACACAAACATACTCAAAGGCTCTTTAAGAATATATTTGATACACAACATATAACATTTAGACTGCAATCTTGTGGATCAGTTATGTTCAGTTTATTTTAAAAGTAATTATTTTATAGCGTTTATCACAAAGAATATGATTATTTAAACATTAATATTCCGGAAACAGCAACGAATACAAGGAGAGGCTGGTCTAAGTACATTGTATATATTTCTCTTCGATAAGATTCTTCTCTTTAAGTCGATTTTCTCTCTTCCAAATGACATATATCAATGGCATATCGGTGGCACATCTAAAATGTATATGTATACATTTTATATGTATTTCGTTAAAATTACAAATTTACAAAATATAAGGATAATATATTATAACGAGTTAAGTATAACAAAACAAAAGTGTTGAATCCAATCAATCGGGCATGAGCCATTACAAATTTAAAACATTACAATGATAGAATGAATCATCGATGGGCGAAATGAAGAAAAAGTAAATATTTTTTTACGAAACCACAATATAGATGTTTCTGTTTGGTAATACGAATTTGAGAAATAATGGTTCTCTTAATATTTGAATAACTTAAATTCTAAAATGAGGACGTACTTTTAAAAAGTTTTTCTCAGTCGGAGATATGTTAGATCACAAGAGGTGCAGTATGATCCTCATTAACTTATTTAACAAAATCTCTCTCGTTGATTCTCAACCGGCTATTCCATTTACAAAATACTTTGTCTTATTTCCAATTAAATATTACAATTAATAACAAACGATGTTTTAATTGTAGTTATAAATTCTGCACTTTACGCCATTCGACCTGCACATAATGACGACTTGATGTTTGGGCGAGTCGAGCCGAGCTACAGAAGGCGAGGTAATGAAGCGAGTCCCGCCCTGATTCACAGTCAGTCAGATTACCAGCCGAACATATCTGTCTCGTTTTGCGTCTATCCCCGGCAAAACTAGTTTTCAATTAATGGCTATCAAAAAGAAAGAGAATATGAAAATATTTTCCTACATCCGTTGATAGAATTACTATTGCTCACGTGAAAACAGGCGAAAAAAGAAGTTTGTGGACAGTATTTTTGACTGCCAGTGGTAATGACATTTTCCGCTTCACGATCCAGCCAAATTGAGCCGTCATTATTTTCTTGTAAAGGAAAGTCGAGATCCAAAAATAATTTTACGAATCTCTTAATACACTTTAGTGCTTTAAATCATGTGTGTTTGTACGTTTCTGGAGCAATCTCCGTTTCTTTCGAAATGAATAAATGAGAACGCTGGATGAGTCAGACTCAATCCTCTCCCCTCACTCCCCCCAACTCCATTACTGCGATATTGGCAAGTGACGGATTCATTGCAAAGATATGCCATCAATGCTGAACTCGCACTTAGGAGTTTGCTCTCGTTTGTCATTAGCGATAGGTATTTGTTTACTATTGGAATGTACACGACATGTACAAAACACAGTGTTTGCCTGTCAATGAGAGCCCTGAGAAAGCAAGAGGCAGAACTAATCCACGTGTGAAGTGAAGAGCGAGAGAGAACAGGTACATGGTACAAGTGCTGGTACATATATGCTCGTCAGGCAACCGAACTTCTCATACTGAATCTGCCAATGTATCTTGTTATGGGTCCTGAAGTTTTCAATCGATTTTTTGCAATTACACATCACGATTGCTGTATATTTAATAGGTTGAAGCTATTTATTACACGTAAGTTTTACTGGTTTAATTACACAATATCATTTCACTTTGAATTACTCATTTAATTAAGCTGACAAAAATATTAATTACTAATTGAATTACACTTTCTCAATTAATTGAATTACACTTTATCAATTAATTTGAAGTACACCATATATTATTTGATTTCGAACTGCACAATATCTAAAATTAAATTTCAATGAATATTTATTTTATGATAATATCATGCCTTTTCAGTAATTGCACCATGCATTTTGAGCTATAATGTATGTAATGTTTGATTATATCATTTCTCTCTCTGACGTTATTCATATCTTCTTTCTCTGTGTAAAATTTACCGTTATTTGAATTACAATATATAAATATTTAATTAATAATGTCACTATTTAATTTCTCTCAGAACTAATACACTATATATTTCTCTGATCTGAAGTATACTATATAGCTTCTCTTGTAATGATTGAAACATATTTTATTCAATGAAGAAAGGGATTAGGAACAAATTATCCAAAGTAGGTAACCTTCTCCCATGTATTTACAAAATGAAAGAATTATAACAAGATACATGTAATAAGAAAGCAACATAATACAGAAATGGTAGAAGGATATTTACAGAGAAATGAAGAGACATGCATCAGTCTAGAGAAACGTTTACTATTGGTTATAGATTACTGAACTGCTTTAACATTGCCTGCAATTTATAACCAATAGTAAACGTTTCTCTTGACTATTGCATGTCTCTTCATTTCTTCATTCTCTTTTAATTATGATTTATGAATTATTACAACAATGCCAACATCGTTAAACTAATGAAAACAAACAAGCTGATTGGTATAGGTTGGATGTAAAACATCGTGTTTCAAAAACCTTAATGTCTCCAGTAATGATGTATGGAATTGCATATCAATAGTAATAATAATAAACATATAATAAAGTATATAAAATAAATATATAAAATAAAAGTCCATAACGTCAACTTTCGTGAGGACACGTGTGTTCACAAATGCAGTCAATGAGTGCGAATAACCACCAATACAAACATTATTTTGTGTAATATGGTTTAATTAAATGGACATATTGTGGATTACCCTTTTTTTCAAAATATATTTTTTTAATATCGAAGATTAAAAAGCTATGTTTTGCTTCCAAATGTTTGTGCATATTGAAATATAAATGACATTTCACGCCAAGGTGTTTTATAATACAATGTAATATTTGCATGTTTTCTAGTAAATTGGTTGAAAGTTAAAAATTATAGTATTATATTGAAAAGGATGCTATAACCTTTTAACAGTTTTGTAAACTTTAAAATTAAATTAAAGAGTGTTTGAATATCTTAACAACAACGAATTCTAACATTATTTATTACTTACCGATAATTTGGATGTAAATTTTGAAATAAAACATTTATTTCAGGAAAAAGTCGGTAATTTGAGACACATGGAGAACAGTTTGTTATTTTTCGTAACAAATATAATTATTAATGTTATTTTTGATTAAATAATCTGAATAAATCAAATGTGTTTGTTTTACCAACTTCATTTTCTTTGTTTAATAATCTGGGCAATTATGATTTATCACCAGCAATTGCTAGTACACTAATCTCGTTGTAAGTTAAGAGCCATCGAGTATGTTGATAGACACGCCGGGAAATTGCTAAAAATCAATCTCATTGAAATAAATACACTTAATTTTACGCACATTTCTTCAACCCAAAATAAGTGGAGAAATCGCACTAATTAGTAAAGGTGTTTCCACTCTAAATATAGATCAAGTCTATTATTTTCAAGCTCAAAGCAATGTAGTCATCTCCCACACTGTAAACAAACAAACAAGGGAGAGTTTAAAGTTGATGAATACTCAAAGAAATGGAAATGTATACAGTTTTTGGAGTTTATATCATTCATCATTTTGATTCAATTATGTGGTACCTATACGGATATTGAAATAAAAGTATTACCAAATATAGGTATTTTGCTTGAATGTATAATCAATGAGAATACATATATACATAATATAAGTGTCATCGTTTGCTAGTATATAATCATAATAAAACATCATTTAAAAGATAAACTGTCAATAATGTTTATATTCACAGGACATTCAGAAACATGTTAATATGACAATCGTCACATTCAGTAATGTGTGACAAGGGGCAAAAACAATTGAGAAGAGCGAGTATCACGTGGGTTGCTAAGCCGACTTGTGAAATTGACAAGCCAACACGCCTCGGAAACACTTGTTGCTGTGTAGTTCGCTTGAAGGGAAGAAAATGAATGATGTTATATGACGACAAATTATATTGATGGGTGTTAATCTTAAGGGTACTTGTCTTTAAAGGGGCAGTAGCACGTTTTTTCGCTCAACTAAGTCGATGAAACGTATATGAAAAATAATTTCCCCAATAATAAAATATTCATCTCTCTTCGGAAAATCGTGTTAAGAAATGAGTGTACATGGTTCGGTAAAGTGATGGGAATCGTTTTTGTCGTTCGAAATAATAAAATGTGTTCACATTTGAATGGCCGCCATGCAAGTTTTGGTTTATAAGCAACACCGTTATTACCACTACGGATAATTGGTTTGTGTCATAAGATGTTTTACCCTCTAAAGTAAATCCAAATGACAAAATGAGTAATTCGAAAAAATAAATTTCGCAAAAAACGTGATACAGCCCCTTTAAAACCAAATTCATCAGATTGTCGTGATATGAAAATTATTTACCATATACCATGTTGTAGACACATATTTTTTTCTAGCTATTGATATCATAACATAACGTTGTATTTGAAACACACATACTCGATGGCCCAAGAAAACCTCTGTCATCCATGCACTGGAAATAACCCGGAAGAGAATGTTTTGTGAGTAACAAGCGAGTCGGAATGAGAGTCTCATGAAGGGGTGTAATTATCCCGCTCAAATCAAGAACAATACATGGGGTTAATCATGACTCGCAGAAACACGTGTTGCACGTGCTATTAACATATATGTATATTTCAACGTTACCGTCCAGCGCATCACGATTCGTCTCTATACAGAGAGAACAGCTGATACCCTTATTAATTCACACAGATTTTCACGGAATAGCTTAAACCAAGATGATGGCATACTTAATAGAATATGAATTTTTAACAAATATCTGCGGTGTAATTTAACTCAGATGTTATCTTTTAATGGACAGTGTCGGTAAATATTAGACACTGGTGTGATGATTGTCTATTGATGAAACTCACAAGCTGGCGCATCTCACTTCAGTTTCATCGTCTCTAATATGAAAATCGTAACATTTGACAGCTTCATAACTGATTTTATCAACATATTTTTATTTTGTCGCTGATTGATTCACAGGTGACTGGGTTACATGATTGTTTACGCTTTTTGCCATACACCTGGAAAATCATGTTATACCATTCAACATTTGTGGAATTGATATTGGTTTTCATTAAGATATGCAATACCATAACCATTTGCTGTAAATCATGCTTTTTGATATATTCGTGTTTCCATAACAGCTGTTGGAATTGTCCACTTTTAAACATGAAATAAGAAGTATATAGCAGCCATGACATCGATTTTCTAAAGATAACAAAACTACGCTGAAATCAACTTGACATCCGTATATTTTGTCAACTTTCCATCTCTGTTCTGAAAACTAAAACCTTCAGCTACCCATTCAGATCAGTTATTCATAGAAAACATGAAATAATATTTAAAAATTTAAATTTCAAATATATCAATCTTTGTTGAATAATGTTGCACATATGAGAAGCATGTCACCGAGAGTGCGGGACTTCGCTGTCAGGTTTTAACAGTATATATCTTACCAAATCATTTGTTCAAGTTTTGCTCTCTACCAACATAGATATCTGTTCAAATGACGATGTCATGTAATACCCTTGGGATGTGATAGTTTTCTGATTTATATTTTATACTACGAATATCTATTATCTAAAAATTATTTCTTTGTTGCCAATAAGCTATTGAAATACATTCTGTCTGTGAGACACAAGCAACAAGCGGAATGCAGCCAATCCCAGCACATCTCAGCAGGTATTGTAACGATTGCTTTCAACAGTCTCACAATTGGATACATCAATAACCACTTTTTGAGTTAACGAACGTAGATATACAGTTGAGATAAACACTGAGCTCACCAAACAAATAAAGAAGATGTCATGTTGTTGTATACAATTATCCCGACTCAAGCCATTCACCCTGTTTCCTTAGATTTGTGTAACTATACGTTTAATGTGTTTTGTGTAATGTAAAACAAACATCTTCAAACGATTTACGAATAAATCTTTACTAGATTTTTTGTTCAAATATTTTTAATAAATTGTTTAATTAATCGTAAGTAATAACATGAATCTTTAAATATTTGTGTTAATTTAAAATAAATATTTACATATAGACTAATTTTGTCAAATTTTCATTCGAAAAGTTATAATTATATGAAACTTTTTTATATAGATTTACAGTAATAAATTCACATATGACATTTCTAACATAACAATAGCCAGCTTAAGAAATGCTATTCTTGAATTAGAATATAAAACTTACCAATCAAGGCCAGAAAAATATTGTCAGTTGATTAACATTTATAGCTGAACAAGAATCACTGAAATAAACATGGAGGGGAACTGTACACTGCATTCTACAGTTGCTTTCGTCGACCTGAGGCTGCTGAAGTAAGCCTGAATGAACAATGTTCATCAACATTTCATAAGCATAATGATAATAGATTTCACAAAAAACAATTATATATGTTTACTTTTCACAATCAATTTGTCAAAAACCGATAAAACCACATTTTACTTTTACTAGAATACTTCCCAACCTCTATATTACAAACTTCGTATTTTAGTTTGGTGAAGTTCTTCGTATTTTCATTAGAATAAAAAAAATAGATAGATAAAATAGATAGTTTGTATATTTATTTGTCTGTTTGGTGAGAAAAATCTCGCCCGTGCACTACAGTCGTGATCCTGTTGTGGCAACGAGATAAGGAGCGGCAGCGAGGTGCTATTTGTAGTGATATTAACATTTAATCCTCCTATCAGCTCATCTTTATCACTTTTTAAAAGCATTATATTAAAAGAATCATATAAATACCATAAACAGTTGGTTTTTTCCCTGTCAGTTGCACTGCATTGCATTCAAAACTTTACAACACGCCATATGCTTACATTTCTCATGTTTCTGGTTACCCGGCATACGTTACATCAGTTGTAAGATTAATATTCATGGTTTAAAGTTGGTAAAGATAAATGAAGACATATTTGAATTATCACGAAATGAGTTTTTGTTGACGAATGTAGTTTGTTATATCTTAATTTACACGCACTATTTTCTACTGAAAGTAAAAATTAAAAATGGTATACATTAATTTTACCTTATCATAAGCATTCTATATTCAAAACTATTTTATTTTCTAACAAATTGTTGTTTTTGAGAAAAATATCAAACCATACCATTTTACTGAGATTATTTCAAATACGTGTATTTCTGTTCGCTGTTGCTTATAGCTCTTTATGTTACAACTGACAACAATGAATTGTCTTTGATATTTGTATATAGAGAATAGATGAAAAAGTCAATGTTAGTTTGAAATCACATTAAAGAGAATTGTAAGTGGATGGATGACATATAGTTTCATTCATCAAATCTAGTTTGTTAGTTCTAGTTTCTTGCACATGGTGTAATGGCGAGTGTCACTGAAACGTAATACTACGGACGTGGTTGATTGACTCGTCCAGCATTTCATTTGAACAGTGAAGTATGGTATTCCTGTGTGAGTCCAATTGTTAGTTTCTCCAGTCAGAAAGTAGTACAGTCAAACCATACTGAACGTGTGACGTGAAGTCCCTGGGAAAAGTAGGTAAAATTAAGCAATTAACATTTTAAACTGTTTGAGAGGCATTCTCGTAGTTGGTGTGATGAAGAAGACAAATATTTTATGGATGATCAACTTCTTTATAACAATAGCGACGTTTCGGTATTGATCCTTATACCGTCATCAAGCATGTTGATCATTCATAAAATATGTGTCTTGTTCGACATTTTAAAGCATGGTCTTTTATCATTCTATGACACGACTATATACACTATTCACCCAAGACTTGGTAGCTTAGCGTCTCTTTTGAAACATTGATGTAATCTTACACAAGTTACAATCATACCGAATTGCTTCAAAACTATACGTCATCATAAGTCGAAAATACCTATACACATGTATGATCTTACACAGGATCATTGGAGTAAATGAACATTTAGATGTAACTTGGAATTCTGCAAAGGCATTAAGAAGTTGGTGTGGTAATACAAGAGACTATTATGGATTACAACTTCTTTATATATTTACATCTTGTATATGCTTAGCACAGTGTAGATCAGTGTATATATAAACCATGGATGAAATGTCATGGAGATGTATGATAGTTCTCTTCTGTAAATATCTGTTTTCTATGCGAACATCACAGAACTGTACATTTTAGATCTTTTCGTATTGTATTCCCTACCTGTATGATTATGTTATTGTGAAACTGTTGTTGTAAATATCTAATGTATTTATGTGTAATGATCTTCGGATCGCAATCTGGAGGAAATAAAGAGATTCATTCATTCATTCCTCACCAAGGAACAAGAAGTGGCCAAGAAACGTTGTGAGCAACAAAATAAAGAAGCTGTTGTACATGTAACTTGTTTCATAATTGTTTAAGTTAAAGCAAAAGTGCTATGTTGGTTCTCAATGCAGATGCTCTTATTCCCCCGTTCACAGCAATATCAGTTATCATTCATATTAATTGTTTCACACTGATCTCTGATCTGCTTAATCTCCGAGTAGTTGATGTTAATTTCATAACGTGACTACATCAATGAACCCCAGTGACCACTAATCACTGCCCACTGGTCATCCATCCACTGGTCAAGCCGCCCTTTCTCCTCCCCACTGGTCAGTGGACTCCTCACAGGACAACTACCCATAATCTTCCCTTCAGTGATCACACACAGGAACGCAATCGCGCAGAACAGACTGTTTGTGAAGCAAATGAACAAATTTGTCATTATGTCGATAGTACAGTGTAGTATTAGCCAACAGACGGACACACGAGGCAAACAGCCACCTCGAAATAAACAGTTGGATTGGTCAGCGAGGCGTTGTATATTGGACAAACTGGACACCCTGGTCAGTTTAGTGTCCTCATTAGGGTCTGGTCATCACCTGGGTCAGTGTGCTGCAAGTGAAAGTGTTTAAACTCTGGCCCTGGTCAGTTGGAACTGATTGATGACCAGGGACTGGATCCACGGGGTGTCTCTTGTCTCATCAATAGAACCCGCACTCTTTATACTGATTCATTCACACCCTGTCCTATTGGCCAATCACTTTGAAATCAACATGGGTGTTTATATCACTCAATAAACTTCAAGTCAATGTGTGACATACATGTACTTGTCGTCTTGAAGGGCTGGAGTATTGTCTACGAGAATTAAATAACACTCCAAACCTGTAAAGTTCCCCCACAAACTGGTTTATGTCAATGACTAACAAGCTATTCATCAAAGCGAAACACTTGGAGATTCCGATCAAAGTATTTATATCCACTTTATTCCAGAAAGAAATCCCATGTTTAGAAACTAATACTACACGTATATAACCTGACTACATAACGTTTAGTTATATATATATTAACACACACTATTTTATCAAATATTGGAAATGAATCTCAGCTAAATAGAAATTTCAGACCAAAAACTTGCCTTTATTTTCAGGTGACAATGTAAACATAAATTATTTTGAGCTGAAGTTCATGTTACAATTCAATATGTTTCTTTTTAACGTACGTTCTATTTTAATGATTTTATGTTATACGTTCAAAATGAACTTAAAGTCATTTAATTTCAAAGGCATACATATCATTGTAAATGCGAATCCTATACGTTAAACACACAGGCATTTTTGTGCACATCTCCCGTCATTGTTGCAATGTACACGCATTGCGGGCTTGTCCATATCGATGTCAATATCATTCACGCTTCTCAAAGACCGACCAAATGCCGCATTATATAAAACGCTCCAACTCTACCAGATTGCTACTTGCCCTCAATAATTAACCAGCTTCTCTCGTGGCCGCCTTGACTCAACTAAAACAGAGCCCGCCTCATCTAAACGTGAATGTATAAGTATGTATACGTATATCCCGTCCCAATTTCGCATGAATTATTTAAATGATAAACAGCTAAAGAGCTGTTGTGATGGGGTGGTCTTTGTTTGTAACGCGCTCCATCGACTGCTTTTGTTTAAGAGCAATACCGTTTCTTTGATCAATTATAGACATTATAGATGGAAGCAAGACCCCATTACCTCTACAGTCGACTGCAGTGTGTCGCTGGTGCCATTGTTCTACTTATGAATGGACACTCAAACCGCTTGTCTTGCAGTTTCTACACAACCGAGCAAAATAAATGAAACCGACAAAAATGCAAGACAGTTTAATCAACGAGTGATAAATACGACTAAAATAAATATAGTTCGTAAGAACTGAAAAAATATATAGTTACGCCATGCCTCCAGCTGTTATATAAAGTCATTTATATAACTTTTGAAACATTATCGAATCATATTTCTGAAAAACACGCCTTGTTTTGGAATCTCCTTAATAACACGCAGCAATAAATTGATTTTGGGATTCCATAACATATGTTAGCGTTTGCGCTGCTTATGTTGACGTCTATAGTTTAATTGTGATACTTTAATAAAACAAACTGTTTGAAAGTAAGAGGTTAGTGATCTATCCGTATGATTATGTGGATTTACCTTTATTCGTCGTCGACGACTTCAACATGACTCACACACTAACTTATTTATCATACAATATTTAGAAAATATATTTATTTTTGTGTGACCTTCAATTCAGAATACAGCAAAATACACTCACGTGCAAAATAAAACGTCGCCATGCACAATACACAATACTTCAATACACGATACTTCAATACACGATATACTTCAATATACGATACTTCAATACACGATACTTCAATACACGATATACTTCAATACACGATACTTCAATACACGATACTTCAATACACGATAATACACGATACACGATACTTCAATACACGATACTTCAATACACGATACTTCAATACACGATACTTCAATACACGATATACTTCAATACACGATACTTCAATACACGATATACTTCAATACACGATATACTTCAATACACGATACTTCAATACACGATACTTCAATACACGATATACTTCAATACACGATACTTCAATACATGAGTGGTACAGTCGACTGAAACATAGCTGCAAAATGTCTTCAGAAGCATACTGAACTAAATTTGAAAATTCAAAACATTATCTGTTCATATATTTCTGAGAAACACACGTTCTAAGAAATCGATGTTTTCTTTAATAACTAGACAAAATAGGAGAATAAAAAAGGGCTCGTTTGGTTGTTTTTTATGACGTCCCTCGGTAACGATGTGTCAACAAATCTAAGTCTAAGCAAGTTATTTATGTCGACAACAGAATTTAATAATTACATTTCTACATTTGATTACACTTAAATGCAAAATCATTTTGAAAAAGAGATTTCAACATCTCCAGTGTATATTTGAACTGACATACAAATATATAGAGGATATCTGTCGAGTGAGGTAGAAAGGTTATATTTTCACGAGTGGCGCAGCCACGAGTGAAAATATATAACTTTTCTACCTCACGAGATGAGATAAACATGGTATTTGTCAAGAATTGACGGATATTCTATTTATTGTATGATATTATCCATGTAATTACGCCCGAAAAGGGTCCTTTTCACACAGAGCGGCCGCAAGGAACAGTCCGTCACCACAGTAACACTGTGACGTCATAAGCCAATTCGCCGCGCGAGACCATTGTTTTATGACGTCAAAATATATCAAGTCACCGTTCGCAGTGAAAATATAAGTTATTTTCACTGTAGCTTGATAGACAGTTTTTTCACTGATAAATCCCAGGATTTCACTGCTCGTCATATAATAAAAATGTATAAAGTATCATACTCTGATGTAGTATATTAATTGATAGCACTTCTTTATTAAACATGTCTCTATCGAATACATTTAAAATCTTTTTTCTCCGACAGCAGTGTTTCGTTTTATACGTTCATGGGGACGTTTCTTTTCCCCGTGTGTATATATACATACCTATACCTAGACAATATATCGCTTTAATTCTATAATCTCACTTTATAAAAGGAACAATTTACAAAAGGGAAACAAATAAACTGAACTCTGTTTACGATTTCTTGATATTGTCAAGATTATCATTCTTAAATATGTTTATGCAATTATATTATTGCCATATAAATGGTATTTCTGTTTCATATATACTATATAATATACGTATATGTAAGTTACCTACTAAATGGATATATTTACATCATACTAAAACAATTACATTCTTTGCAATTCAAATGATATATCACCTTAAGATTGAACTAAACAAGGTGAGACGACCGATATATATTCTCATAAATACGAAATTGATGTTTAAATAATATACCCTCATTGCAATGACGTTTACACAAACTAACCTTCAGTACTACTACGGTACATCATTCTACATTTACTGTACATTGTATTATAAGAATTATCTTATCTTATAATTTTACCACATGTTGTTTCTTATATATGTAAGAAAAATATTTCATTATGAGTTAACTGAGCTTGTCGTCACCATGATACACATTAGTTTCATGTGAACACGTTCGAACCGTTTACAAGCCAGGGAATAAACACATTATGGAATCTTTTATAATTGATTGGACGTTTCATTCCTTTGACTAAATTACGAATTAAAGGGGCTGTAGCCCGCCGTCCTTACTGAAACAAAGTGATCTCACTAAAGGTAAACATGTGTTACAACTGGCTAAATGATACTCCTGAATCAATGAAAAAAGAGATCTAAAACGATTGTGTATGGTTCGGTTAAGCCAAGCGAGTCCATTTCCCGTCGAGCAGCCATTTTAATGTGTTCGCATTAAAATGGCTGATCGAAGGTACATGTTGTACAAGTGATTTGACTGATGTAGCTTTACCAAAACACCCAGCGTAGCGTTTTAAATATGGCAGAATGATGGAATGGTCAACCATTTTCCTGTCTGAAATCTCACACTCATATGAGATCAAACTATCTACCTCTCAAGCTGAAGAGTTCCACACTGCTGTCACTTTATACGTCGTTCCATTTCCTTCAATTACAGATATTCGTTTGATGTGGATACGGCTTGTCAGGTCGTGTAATGAGACGTTTTACCCTTACCAAATTTGAGAAATAATATGCCTTTAAAAAAAAATATTTAAAGATATTAAAGATAAAACATATTAACAGTTATGTGTTCTGTAACTAATGTGTAACTGTAATCTTTCGACTTGCTGTTGAATTATGTAACTCTGTAATCTTTTAACTTGGTGTTGAGTTCTGTAACTCTGTAATCGTTTAACTTGGTGTTTAGTTCTGTAACTCTGTAATCGTTTAACTTGGTGTTAAGTTCTGTAACTCTGTAATCGTTTAACTTGGTGTTAAGTTCGGTAACTCTGTAATCGTTTAACTTAGTGTTGAGTTCTGTAACTCTGTGATGTATCGACTTGGTGTTAAGTTCTGTAAATCTGTAATATGTCGACTCGGTGTGGAATTCTGTAACCTTGCACTTTTTCGACTTGATGTTAAGTTCTGTAACTCTGTAATAATTAATAATATCGACTTATTGGAGTTGAGTTCTGTAACTCTGTAATCTTTTGAATTGGTGTTGTGTTCTGTAAAATCTGTTATGTGTCGACTTGGTGTTGTGTTCTGTAACTCTGTAAACTTTCGACTTGGTGTTGTGGCTGTAACTCTGTAATGTGTTGACCTGGTGTTTAGTTCTGCAACATGATATATCTGCTTATCAATAAATCCAGCTCGACTTTCCTTCAAGAATTTCAAGGAGTTATTTTTCACATAAATATTCAGAATTATTGCAATTTCGATGGTGTTGACGAATTGGAAATATCAAATTAGATGTCCATTGAAATATGTAAAGTTTGCATTGAGTTATTTGACGATCGTTATCAATGAATATTTAATTTTCTATTGATCGCGGAGACCTCTGTATAGATACGCTGTTGTTTTATCCGATGCATGGCAGTAATATTGCCAACTATTGCCAATTTTTTAAATAATTTTATTTACAGATCTTAGATAATTAATAAATTGGTAAACTAGTATGTTCGTATACGTGGTTAGTAATGTAAATTGACAATTAAGTTGAAAGATTGTAGATGTGATAACATTTGACATTAAGAATGATTGATATACACACTATTGTAGATGTATCTTTGAGTGCTTAACATTTGATTTAATAATCTATTATTATAACTTTAATTGTTTTTCCAGATTGGTTCAAAGATTCAAAATTTTAAAATGTGCGATTGGTTAGCTTTAATTGTATTGAAACGTTTATTTCGTAATAAAAATTTTAATTCTTGATTTTACCCATGAAATGAAGATTTCACAACCAATTATCACCAGGAATGTATCAAATATGTGTAAGCAGAAAACAAAAGGAAATTACCTAATCTATGATATTCATAATGAACCTAATGATTTTCACAAGTAATTTTAAAGTCGAGCGTTGATTGGTTGACAGTCTTGAAATTTCGATATTGAGATATAAAACTAAAATATTCATATTAATCGCCTTCGTAAAACCTGGACAACGCTTAAGTTTCACATACAGATATGTAGCAAGTATGTTGAATGTGATTATATGAGATGATGGTGTCAGAAATGTCAGGAGAGGTGAAGATGATACTTAATCCATCAGCTAATGACTTCACTACTTCTGTGGCTGCTGTTTTGAAGAGCAGTATACATTGCAGCACACATCATTCAGGTTCAAAACATCATCAACGATTAAACAATTACAATCAATAATTTGTGAATGTATTTTGTAATTTGTTCTTACAAGTAACATTAACCTCAAAAAACGTGTTTACATATTTCGGTTTTCGTTCTTACAAGTAACATTAATCTAAATAATGTGTTTATATATTTTGATTTTCGTTCTTACAAGTGACAATAACCTAAAAAAACGTGTTTTTATATTTCGATTTTCGTTCTTACAAGTAACATTAACCTAAATATAACATGTTTATAAATTTTGGTTTTCGTTTTCTTACAAGTGACATTAACCTAAATAACGTGTTTATATATTCCGGTTTTCGTTCTTACAAGTAACATTAACCTAAATATAACATGTTTATAAATTTTGGTTTTCGTTTTCTTACAAGTGACATTAACCTAAATAACGTGTTTATATATTCCGGTTTTCGTTCTTACAAGTAACATTAACCTCCATGCATAACGTGTTTATAAATTTCGGATTTCGTTCTTACAAGTAACATTAACCTCGATAACGTGTTTAATGCATTTCGGTATTCGATCATGGAAGTAACAAGAATCACGAGAACGTGTTTCGTCAGGTCGACTGGCATGTAGATTTCAACAGAGCAGGTTGGAAAGCACACACAGAGAACTCATCACCAGTTGTAAGTTTCACACAAGTCCATTTCAACCTGTCACAAAGTTGGATTCACGTCTAATCAATTTCATAACCCTGGGACAATGATGTCGATAAACTTTACACCAATTTTAAACATTTACGGCAGAAATCTTTTGTTGCAATTTACAAAATTTGCTCGAGGTAATAACATCAATTGTGCCGAGTGGAAAGATGTTGATTCAAGTTCTCGTGTCATTAGCAGAAATTGACATGATTCCCCCTCTCGCCCTCCATATCAAACGCGCTGTCAACTTAACACAGCGGAACGGATGGCTGGATTTATGCAAATAAGAGTTTGGGGGACGGTTGGTTGTGTGACAGGCCCCTATCTAAGTCTCTTTACTCCGTGTTTACCTATCTGCCGACAGCTGTCTGCCGTTCCCTCGTCCCACTCTCACCCCGACGTGAGCAAACCTCCCGTAATCACTTTGATTGCAAACCCACCGTCCTGGAACTAGCGCGTTTCTTCGACGTGTTATAAGCTTTTACTTCATTAAATCGCTCAACGCAGTTAGCGGCCCTTCACCGCGATATTGTCTTTTGCTTCATCGTGTGATAGGAAGTAATTTTCATCTCGCTATCTCCAGATTATTTAAATAATCGTTTTTTATCCTCTGAAATGTCTGATAAATTAATCAGGACGAGCCTGGGAAGTCAAAGTGGAAACAATCACAAGACAGAGCTGGAACCGCTGGAATTCTTCATGTCACACTGCGGTAAACTGTGAGTGAATGATCTTGAGATGCCGAACCGGCTTCATCTGACAATACACAGCAGTGAAGAACATGTGTATATTTAAATACATTTGTAAACACTGTTGATGAAAAAAATGGTTAACATTGATATACAAAAAACCTTGGTTCCAAATATACAACCTATTCGTCATAAGATAATAATCGAAAAATTCGTTTTGAAAGTAGATATTTTTCATTTGACACAGTTTAATGAGTAATGTTTAACGACGTTGATTTCTTAATGTTGATGAATGTATTAGAATAATATACATAACGCAGATTTAAAACACGCTATAAAGTTCATGGTAATAGATTCATGTTAAAGATGTTTAGTCTGTAATATACTGATTTGTTCAAGTATTTATAGCAATATTTATAGTTATAGAATACATACTTATGTTTTAAAGTGATTCAAAAAGTTTTTAAAGTGGTACATATATAGCATCTTGTTGCAATACATAAATTGTGTTTTAAATTAATGAAGGTGTTTTTAAACAATGCGTATGTATATGTGCATAATTCATTATGTAATACGATATTTTAGAGTGATGCATATATGAGGTTTTAAAGTGATGCATATATAAGATATGTTAAAGTGGCGAATATAGGAGGTTTTAAAGTGATGCATATATAAGATATATTTAAGTGGTGCATATAGGAGGTTTTCAAGTGATGCATATAGGAGGTTTTAAAATGATACATATAGGTTTTCAAGTGATGCATATAGGAGGTTTTCGAGTGATGCATAAAGGAGGTATTCAAGTGGTGAATATAGGAGGTTTTCAAGTGATGCATAAAGGAGGTTTTAAAATGATACATATAGGAGGTTTTCAAGTGATGCATAACGATTTTCAAGTGGTGCATATAGGAGGTTTTCAAGTGATGCATAAAGGTTTTCAAGTGGTGTATATAGGAGGTTTTCGAGTGATGCATATAGGGGGTTTTCAAGTGGTGAATATAGGATATTTTAGTGATGCATTTATAAGATATGTTAAAGTAACGAATATAGGAGGTTTTCAAGTGATGCATATATAAGATATGTTAAAGTGGTGCATATAGGAGGTTTTCAAGTGGTGTATATATGATGTTTTCAAGTGATGCATACAACAAAAGCTTGACTCGCACAAGTTCTTCTGTATACAATATGAAACATTATACGTATATTATAGTCTAGGCCTATATATGGGTGTTTGGAATCGTTCTGTTAATGGATAATGTCTATTAAATATGCACAACTACAGATATAGTATTCTGCAAAAAAGAATGGCATGACCAAAAGAGGCAAGTGCCTCTACTTCGACAATGCAAGTATAGACATTAGCAGTTTATGTATACGTGCTTTTGCCAATACTTCTGTAAAAATCAGTGTCAAAAGTGTCCCAAGTATAATATAATTATATCGTTTTCGTATGTACCTTTTTCAAATTCTAAAATAATGAAAGGTTTGGAATTGTTGCTAGGATTTAGCTGAACCGAGACGAGTTTATCTGAAATATTATATTACATAAAATAATTCTTAAAATACAATGTAATCCAATATAGGAGTTGCAACTTTCATAACGTAAGATTTTGATACCAGAAACAAAAGAAGTGACTTCTGCTCGTGTCTTCTGTGACAACGGCCATGTTATCACGTGCATCTCGTGCATGGTCCTGACTCATGTATATTTCAGCACGTGTCACGCGCGGTGCGTGCATCTCGAGACATTTGTACAGGATCTGTATCGGGTAGTCAGTGATAAAAATGTGATATGAAATAAATGATAAAGAGAGAAATAGAACGATTGGGATCTTATTTCAATTAAATAAATTAACACTTTCCTGATAAAACACGTGTCACATTATGGAAATCGGACACCACCATCTCGCGTGCATCACTTCATTTGTTAAAACAGGTACCAGTGTGAGAAAAAACATCTACATATACAATAAATGTGTTCTTTTTAGATGAAACAAAGCCCGAATTGTATTCTATAAATGTACTAAAAAATCTCGAAGAGGAGCATGTAGATTTGTTTTGAAATGGAAATTATTTCATTTCTTCATATTAATATTTGTATATCAGATCATATTATAAAATAATTTGTGTGTACACAAGAGATATATTACTTTCAATATAACATATGACATCCACTTGCGCTGAGGGGAACACGTTGCACATATTGATGAATGAGCAAAGAATTACGAGGGGCGTTCAATAAGTGTTGCAAGCGGCGCATTGGTGTTTACATAAACAGTGTCAGCTTATAGCAGGTGTTACTATAGTCAAAACATAACATTGACACATGTCAAAACAATTTCTAGACATAACAATTATTAAGATATAATAGCTGCGCTGACCTACACTGTAAAAATGGTGTTTAGCATATAAACATAATACTAAGCGCGTATCTTGTCCTGTTTTTTTTACGCGTTTAGACCCCTAAACACGTTTAGCTACCTGAATGTGTTTAGGAATGTGTTTAGCAACTAATCACGTTTAGCTACATAAACACGTTTATTAATGTGCTTAGCAACTAAACACATTCCTAAACACATTTAGGTATCTAAACGTGTTTATGGGTCTAAACGTGTAAAAAAAACAGGACAAGATACGCGCTTAGTATTATGTTTAGCTTTTCAACACAAAACCACACTCTCCAGCACGCCTGAAAATAAAAGCATTGCAACTATACAAAATATTTAAATCAATGAAGACCAATGTTATATCTTGTAATTCAATCTTACACACCGCCATCACCAAAAAATTCATGGCGCTTAATAAAAATTATATAAGTACATATAATATATAAGTGTATGATACAAGAAATAAATTTGGTCTGCATCACCCCTTTTATAGGGGTGATTAATAATGACTCAAAATCAGGAATTTCTCGAAAAGATTTATTAAAAATTATTGATAAAATAACCATATACACCAATCAACTCATCGATTTCACCAAATATTAAATTTATAAGACAACCATTATTCTCACAATATACATGGATAAGAAGGTATCTACATATAATATATATGCTTATATATGCTTGAACAATGTTCATTTGGCAGTTAAATTTTCAGACACAAATATTTAAAAAGTGGTTTTAGAATCAAGGCAATTTAGCAACATTCTAATCCTTATACGTAATGTTAAACATTAATGAGTGTCTGCATATGAATTAATAATTAAATAAATCCTTTAAAATAAGTTTGGGTGTTTTCAACATAATATTTTCACACCATCAGAATCATTTTAAAAAAAAAAAAGGTTAATGCTCAATCCCTTTGTTCTGGAGAAAACATGTTATAGTAATATATATGTTTACAAAGCTTTTGTAGTTTACTCCCTTAAAAGATCTGTATAAGTCAAAGGATTTGGAAAGGTAGTTGAGATTCAGGATGGTCTTTTGTAAACTGCATTATATCTTCTTTGGCATCCTTCACCTGAAACATGAATGAAGAAACTTTTAGTTTACCATCGAAATGCAACATGACAAAAATAACACAATAGATGAACATATCCAGTCTCCTGAAAACATTTTAACAAATGTAGTAAAGTGTAACATGATATGGAATAACTCAATTGGGTATATACAAATGGTTGTTGTGAAAAATTAACTGACATCAAATCAAGTGATCAATCAGTAAAAACTGTCATTATTTTAGTGGGACTTCAACGTTCTGTAATCACTGATCCTGTCAGTTCTGGTTTCCTACAAAAAGGGCAAAAATAAGTCACAAAAGAGTCAAAAATATAATGGCAGATACAACATTTTTTTTTTACCAAAATATATCCATACAATTGTTATGTATTTGTGATAGTCTTTAAATATAAAGGAATTTGGTTCAATATTTACTCACCACAGCTGAGTCAATGCTAACAGTTTCTTGTATTTCTTCATCACATCATCTTTCTTGTCAAGGCAGACTGTCATCAGGAAAATTCCTTCTCCAGCTGCATAACATAGATACATCTAAATATACTGGTCTGGTCCTAAATGAGCTATATGAGCATCAACCAAGTATTTAATGATGAACATATTGTCATATGCTTCTTTTAGAACTTATTTTAGCAAATACAATTGTTAAACATCTACACCCTTATTACACATCTTAATTCAAGTAATTAAACACAACCAGTTACACTAGTCAAACCTCACTACAATGGAATTCGATAGTAACATGTGGTTTATGGATATTACTTCATGTTAGATATATAAACATTATCAGAACTCTCATATATATCATTTATATAAATAACAAATATTACTAAAATATATATGTACTGTTGGTGCTAAGCATATAATAAACGTACGTTAAATGACTCATTACAAACTCCTTTGACAAATGAAAACAACATAGAAAGCAATCGGACGACGTTGTGAAATCTCAAATCAACCTACCTTTTAAAGTCTTGATTGGAACCATAAGTGTGTCGTTCAGGGAACATAGAGACATATATTCACAGTAACATCAACTTTTGGCTTCATGTGCACTTCGAATGACCAGAAACGTGTGCATCAACAACGTGTAAATAGACAAGAGGATGCTGGAGAAATATGGCGGCCACAGGGATACACATCTGTTCTTAATTAACTCTCCCGCCCAAACTGACCAATGTAACCCGACCCATTGGGGAAATTCTCAAACATGTTTAGGAAAGTGTTTAGCCAATGGTGTAATGTATGTCTAAACACGTTTAGAAATGTGTTTAAAAGCTCTTCATGTTTAAATAACAGATGTAATATCGTTCTTGTGCTTAGCCATTAAGCACTATCCTAAACATGTGGAGCATTAAACATGTAACGGTGGTGTTTAATTGCTAAACTCGATTTTTACAGTGTAGGGGTCTCCATAATCATGGATTCTCTCAAACATGAACAACGCGCTGTGATCAAGTTCCTTACTAAAGAGGGATGCAAAGCTACAGAAATACATAATCGTATGTGTAATGTGATGGGTAAGGATGCTCCTAACTTTTCAACAGTTTGTCGCTGGTCTCTTCAGTTCAAGCGGGGCAGGGAGTCCTTAGACGATGACCCACGGTCAGGCAGGCCATCTGAAGTCACCCGACCGGAAGTTATTGCCGCTATCGAAAGACGAATTTTAGCTGACCGCCGTGTTAAAGTTTCTGAACTGTCTTTGGAATTCCAGATATCAGTTGGAAGTGTTGAAAAATAATTCATGACCATCTTGGTATGTCCAAGGTATCTGCAAGATGGGTACCCAGAAACCTCACAGCACAAGATCGCCAGAAAAGAACTGGATCCACCACTGGGACCCGGAAACTAAACTGGAATCCAAACAATGGAAGCACCCGAGTTCACCGCCTCCCCTGAAGTTTCGCACTCAACCATCAGCTGGCAAGGTTATGGCGACAATCTTTTGGGATGCAAAAGGCATATTATTAATTGATTACTTGCCAACCAAAACTACAATGAATGGTCAATATTATGCAAACCTAATGCAAGAATTGCGAAAGACAATTCGACAGAAACGCCGTGGAATGTTGACACGTGGGGTTCTGATTTTGCATGACAACGCTCCAGTCCACAAGTCAAGAGTTGCACAGGCCGCTATACGTGATTGTGGATTCGAACAGCTTAACCACCCACCCTACAGCCCAGACCTAGCCCCCAGTGACTACTTCCTGTTCAGAAACCTGAAATCCGCGCTACGTGGAAGGCACTTCCGGGATGACGAAGACGTCAAAGCTGCCACAGAGGCGTTGTTAGGGGGGCAAACGGAAGACTTCTACAAAAGCGGCATCAAAAGTCTTAAAGAGAAATGGAATAAGTGTATTGAGGTGAAGGGTAACTATATTGAAAAATAAAAGTAAAAAATTGACTACGCGAGTTGGTTTTATATTGAAGTTGCAACACTTATTGAACGCCCCTCGTACAGTCCCCAGTTTACAATCTGTCCAATTTACAAAATGCGCAAAGAGAATGAAGAGCTGAGGAAAATCAAAGAAAGATTCTTTCTTTACGGATATACGACCAAACTTAACTGTACTTAAAGAGCCATCAAGGATGTTGATGAACATTTAGGAACATTTTCAAAAATCTATCTCCGTGAAATATATACACTTAATTTGTCCCAAATTGTTCGACCCAAAATAAGCCGAGAAATTGCACTAATTAGTAAAGGTGTTTTCCAGTCTAAATATAGATCCAGTCTATTATTTTCAAGCTCAAAGCATTGTGGTCTAACTCACACACTGTATACAAAGACACGAAAGAATAACAAAGTTTATGAGCAATGAAAGAAATTGAAATATATAATTATTGGCGGTTATTTATTTACCATTTCGTTGTATTATGCATTTGCTGCAGAAATTGGAATAATTGTTTTACCCAACTAGGTATTTTGCTTGAATCGTCACATTCAGTAATGTGTGACAATGGTAACTTGCAAGAGAAGCACGTGCAGCTAATGGGTTGTTATGGCGACTTGCGCTAGAGAAGAGCCTTCACGCTTCGGAAGCGTTTGCTGTTGTGTAGTACGTTTTACGCAATAAAGGGGATTCTGGTTATATGACGTCAGATACCCTAAGCGCGCGCTACTTGAAGAGTACTTCTCTTTGAAACCAAATTTCATTGCATTGTCGTGATATTAAAATTATTTATCAAATGTCATGTTGTAGATAAAAGATTTCTCTCGCGATTGACGTTATAAGTTTATTTTCCAAAATATTTTTTGAAACACTAACATCCTTGATGGATCTTTAATGTTGATGTCGCATTTACTGTATATTTTTAATTGTGGTATGCATATGACGTCATGAATTACGTCCATTGTCCATGTCATTAGCAACACAATGTATAACTTTCCCTGATGAACACTATGTTGTGAAACCGGTCGGAAATATAAACTTTTAATGGCGAGCGCTTTCAAAGACTTTCCTCACCACTTACCGCTTCATTACTATGTTTAGTGGCAGGAAGATTACATGTCCTAAATAACATATCAGTTACTTTTGTACATCATTCATTATAAGTAAGAATCATATTTTAATTTTTAGTGTATCGTATGCCATTGTTGGTCGGACAGTGTTCTGTCCATGTTTTAATATAAAACACTATACATGTACCTGTATGTAAGTATGTACAATGTGTGACATGCACTTAAATAAAAGTTCATTCTTCTTCTTATTATTCTTATTCTTCATCTTCTTCTTCCTCTACTTTCTCTTCTTCTCTTTCTTTATTGAATGAAAAAACACGTGCAGCACGTCTCTGACGGAGACCAAGATGATGGGCTATGTGACAGGCATGTAATACTGTATATACGGCCTGAGACACGTTAAGATTGTTCTTTCATCGCGGTAGTCCTATTAATGTTTTCGCTCAGTACATTACGGTACTGAATAATCTTTGATATTTACGACCTCGTAGTTTTCACAATTATCTCAAAGCTATCGGAAAAGCAATTTTCGGCCGCGAGGAGTAGCTTGAAAGGAGGCTAAAACCTTCCTTCTTACTAATAATTTCAATTAAATTTTTTGCCGAGTCATTTTTAAGATATGTTAGTTTCAACAAGAGATAAAGCTCTTGCTTTTCTCACCTGTCGGCGACATCAAAGAGTCGGGGCGACATTTACCTGTACTTTAACTTCCCCGCCTCTTTGTTGCTGGGTGCCCAGGACGATAAATATCGCTTGGATATTTCCTTATAAAAAAACGGCCAGTCGAAAAAGCTATTTATATAAAGATACGGCAAGGCTCAACCTGGCTTTATATCTACCTGTGAACGAATCTTCTCTACTTACCTAGTGTGGTAAGTGTTTCCAGGAGCAGTGCTCCCCGAGTCTCAGTACTGAAAGCTCGGACGAATCAAAGCTGGGTTGAAGTGTAAATGTACATTTCACCCTCCAGACATCGCCAGGCATAACTCGTAATGGCGCTATATAAAGTGCATTACTTCAAACGCAGTGTTATTGTTTACTAAGCCTTCACAAGCGAGGGAGATATGCCAGCAATGGATATTAACACAATTCGTTGCTCAAAACATTTCATAAAGAATGTGTAACCAACTGTTGATAGATATATTAATTTGGAAAATATACAGCATGTCTTTTCATATCGTATAGACAGATAGACAGCCAATAATATTAGTAAATTCTTTCTTAGTTACATACATTTCACAGATACAAAAATGCAATATATATGCAATTGCCTCGAGAACATAACAATCCCTTTGTTGATGTTTTAGAGAAAAATAAAACAGAAAACAATTCATAGATATAAGAATAAAAATATGTATACACATGTAAATTTTTAAAATGTTGTTAAAACTACTGTATTGTAAAAGAGAGGAATTGCGAATATAAATGATAATGCCGTTGACATAAGATGCGACTTCAGGTCCTGTAGGTATCTATAACAGTAGTACAACCACTCAAAGTGCGTAAAACGTTCAAGCATCGGCTTATTAACCTTAGTAAATATGTAAGTATGTTTCCTCTGTTAGAAGTGTCCGCTCTTTTACTGTTCTCCTACAGGTGTATACTCACGTATACACCGCCATGTCTTTAATCCAAAACGGATCTCAGAAACGAGTTACTAGGTTATTCGTTATTAGGTTTTTAAATATGACTCATTGTTGAATTCTTGTTTAAATGTTTATAGTTTCGCAGTTTTTATCTTCCGTTTCTTGCTGCCGTCAAGAAAACCTACCTGAATTATAGAATGTAACTAGAAACTAGACTGTGAGTGAGGCGACCCCGGGCCTCCAGATTGTGCTCTCAATCCGACTGATTACTGATTGTATGAGCTGCACCTGGCCCGGTCTGATTTATACCTGTTCACCAACAGTTGACAGCCAGAGATAAATAAAACAGATCCGGTGAAATAAACCTACATGAAATCTACATCTAGAAATCAATTCTGTCTTGCACAGCTTTGGATTAACGACTTATAGTATGTGAAACGAAAATAATAAATTATCTGTATTATGTCAGTGTGAGATGGGATTAATGTAAAGGTGTCCTGACGACATATGATCAATGTTTTCCTCGCCTGGGTACACTGCTTCGCCTGAAGCCGATCTTTCCGTCGGCGAGATCGTGTTATCCGGTATGTATACTATAAGGACACAATCTCAAACTATAACTTGACAAAACCGCTTAATGATCCCACGCATGGATTTGACTGACGTCCCCACAAAGACTCTATTGAAAAGAACACGAAACGTGTCGTTTTCATCTGATGACATGGATGTCACGCCTGAAGACGAAGAAACATACACGTAAATAATTAAGAGCTTTAAAAAGACGACCTTTTATTGTTTCAATGTCTGCCCGACTCCTCAAAATTTGACGAGACGAATTTTCTCAATTATTAAATTTCAATTTCGTGTCTGAATAAGCACGAAGTAAATTAAGTCTCAGGTCACTTGTCACTGTGGGTTGTAATTTTCACGCGCCAACTGTGCAAGTCTCCGAGGAAAGAGACAATAGTACTGGAGCCCCTCGGAACAGAACTGAAACCAAGATAATTACTCGCTCAGTTCATCCGTCCTTCACATCATCAACTGGTTTCTTTTGTCGCCACCAGGTGAGATCGTATCACCAACCATACTCACTCTGATGTACTGTACATTGTTCTGTATGTCTAGTAATTTATTATGTAAAGTTTTTAATCAACTCAAACTGTTTAATGTCTTAGAATCAAACAAAAGCGGAACGATGCATCTACACCTATAGCTGCAAATTCCAAAGATTATGGTTTCTTTCATTTTTAGATTTTGCATCCATATATTATGACTTTCCCATATCATTTTTTTTTTAAATAATTGACGATTTTTATTTCCATCATCCCTAAATTGCAGGGAAGACTGTTGGAGATATGGCAGAGATTTTAGAATTTTTACAACTCCCATTCACACATTTATACGTACATTCACACCTTCACACTTTTTCGACGTAATATGTGAAATTAAACCATTGACTCAGAGAAGGTATAGACTATAGCCATGGTGAGACTTGTGTATTAAAACAATTTCTCAGAAATAAAACAGAAGCATCAGTTAATCTGGCGTCTTGAACAGAGAGTGGAAGGAGAGCCATTGTGTAAACAATCTATTCTGTTCACATCTAAACTTCTAGTGTAATATCCACAATAAGAGGTTTCCAAAGATTATGGTTTCTTTCATTGTTAGATATTGCATCCATATATATTATGACTTTCCCATAACTAATAGCCTGACTGAAACAATCATTGAAGTGTGTGATTGAAAGTAATAATCTCCGGGCGATTATTCAAGGATTTAAGGTGTCTGATCTGATTTTATTCCAAAGTGGAGAAGTGCGATATCTGTTGTTTTGAAAAAGAAATGCAACCGCAAATATCATAGTGACCCTTATCATTCTATGTATTCTATTGTGTAAACAATCTATTCTGTTCACATCTAAACTTCTAGTGTAATATCCACAATAAGAGGTTTCCAAAGATTATGGTTTCTTTCATTGTTAGATATTGCATCCATATATATTATGACTTTCCCATAACTAATAGCCTGACTGAAACAATCATTGAAGTGTGTGATTGAAAGTAATAATCTCCGGGCGATTATTCAAGGATTTAAGGTGTCTGATCTGATTTTATTCCAAAGTGGAGAAGTGCGATATCTGTTGTTTTGAAAAAGAAATGCAACCGCAAATATCATAGTGACCCTTATCATTCTATGTAAAATTTATAGGGTTTTGGTAAGTTTTAGTTTAACACAACTGAAAAGACGAAAACAATAAAAGTGAAATATGCACCACTCTGCAATATTATAAACAGAAGCAATAAATAACCGTCAATTTAAAACACAATGTCTGCATGTATCTTTATTTTGTCATGCATTACTTTTCTAACTGTAAATTATTTGACAGGTATCTTATGTGTTTACGTTCATCTGTTTGATATAAAAGTCTGTATGTGGTGTATACATAAGTGAGTGTTACCAATAAGAGAGTGGTATCTATACCACGTAAGTTTGTTAAAGGTATTATATAAGTGAGTGGTACCAATTAGAGATACCAATATATATATATATATAAGTGAGTGGTATCATAAAGTCAGTTTGCTAAAGGTGATATATGTACATGAGTGGTATCTATATAAGTTGCTGAAAGTGGTACATAATTGAGTGGTATTCATATGCAAGTTTGCTAAGTAGTTTATACTTGAGTGATGTTTATTACAAGGTTTGATAAGCTGTGTATATAAGTGCTAACTTTAATTGAGTGGAATTTATCAAGGTTTGTGACTAAAACCAGCACAGATCACTCGTCTCGGTGTGGAACAGAAAGGTTCGGCTGACAAAGGAAAGAGGTGTACTCATAACCCCTTGTAAAACAACAATCAATATTTTATGACGGTTAAACTAGAGATGAAATATGAAGTTAATAGAGCCGTGGAAGTGACGGTGCTGTCTTTATGCCGGCCAGCTTTGTGTGGAAATGTACACTGCGGAGCTATTGACAATTCCTCAATGACGGACCCTGCAGCCGAGCGATTTTCTCAGCATTAACGCAACAAAACTCGGAATATAAAAACGTGGTGTACTGAATGTGGAATAATTTTACATTTTGAGAACATTTTCTTTTTGTTTGTTGACAGTGCGCCGGAAGAGCTTCATTGGGGTTATTTCAATAAATAGCTGTCATAAATTATGATAAATGACATGGTTATGATTGAGGCGGATTGGAGGTAACCTGGTATAATTGCCGACCATCTGTGAGAGCTGTACACTCATCGGAGACATCTACACAAGCTGTACAGCACATCAACACTACAGTGAAGTCGGTGCGTGTTTTGTTGAAGTTAATAAAGCTTACCCGGCTACGTCAGCGAGACTTTACTTCAACCAAGAGCTGAATAAAGGGAAACATATTCGCATCGTTGTCAATGTGCTCGTATACATGTTTGAATAAAAGTGGTTTTGTGAGTTCTTCGCAGGGGTCCATATACACGGTATTGCTGTTACCAGCGCTGGAATGTTTGAGCAACAAATTTTTACATTGAGAAGGGCATTCTAAAGATGCTGTCATTAAAGGAATTAATTATAAGCGAACATGTTGATAATAACATTTGAAATATTTCGTCTTCATTCCTCGCACAATTCTGTTCATAATTAAGTTTCAACTATTTACACTAAGGTAAAGTAGATCACATTTGGACTGTAGTGATATACATTTATTATATTTATATGAGAACTGTTATATAACTCGACACAAATCAGTTGTTAAAATGGCCCATAACAAAAATGCAAACCCTAACTTGTAGGCAGTAAATCGCGGAATTATTGCGTTGGTGTTTAGTGCTGTAGATTTGTAGATAACTGTGTATTGATCAAGTTGATACGCTACAATACGCTAATCTACCCATCTCACTTCATTAGTGCTGTATCAGTCTGTCGCGTATCTCCCGTACACTCACACAGCCTTCACACAGAATTGTCATTCATTTCATAACCAACAGGTATACACCAATCACTCTAAACACTTGATATAAACAAGGCTCGCTGATCCCAACACTGAGCTGCTGTCAATATCATTTGTGATCACCGATCAGCTGTTGGCTTCCTATTGCTGCTTGTCAATTTCAGCGGGCGGGATGTTACAATGGTGTGAGTCTGAGCGCATCCAAGCAGGCGGTTCCGTCTGACAGCTCCCCGCTATCTGTATGCATATGCTGGGAGACTCTTCCCTCACATATCTGCATTACTGCAGCACGGCCAGGAGACTTAATGAACTAATTCATATTTACAAGTTGGTCAGCGACACAGAACAAATGATATAGTTTTAATCAAAGGCACACTGAACACTGGCTACCCATCTAGTTATCAGGTGTGTGAGTCGGCGATACATGTTCATATTCGTTCAGTTCATTGTCATTATAAACAGTTGTTTACATATATGTGATATCACAGTTTTATAAGGGTAATATGCTGAACTTCACTGAACATTTATGTTGTATTTATGAAATTATTTAATCACACTCAAACACCAAGCATATAAGCTAATGATTAACACTGTTATCATACGTGAATGATTATAGTTCGAAAATCGCATAGTTTTAAAAAGACGACAAGATGAAGATAATTGGGAATTGTTCCTAAAAGAAAATCCTACTTAAGTTTAAAATTTAATCATCTACATTTATGGCCGTACATCTGTTGAATCTTAATAGAAAACCATCAAATTATAGTTAATATTCCGTCATTAATTTAGATAGAAAGGATTTATAATCAGAATATGTATGAATGAACACAACTTTATGGGAATACAAAAACAACTCGATTTTAATCAATGCACACGCATTTTAAAGAAGAAATGATTATACAAAATGTGTAAGGCGATTCAATCTATTTTTTTTAATACAGAAATATTTAATTGACTGAATATGTCTTTTGAAGGTATTTTTTTTAAATATTGGACTTTTATAATCCAATTAGGACAATACTATTTTAAGTAGATGACATTCTACGGAAAGTTTCAGATTATTTGGTTACACTTTCATCACGTAGAATGTGTATGTTCACAGTTTATAAGCTGTTATGTTTACAACATCTAAATGTCCTTGAAAGATTAAATTCTACACTAGAGAGTTGCTCTTTTATGCGACGAGCATTCATGGTTATATATGCATGTTTCTTTATATCGTTGATATGTAACACAGTATGTGAGCACGTTGCAAATACCAGAAAACACCCGTATGTACGAAAACGTTTCAATGCTGAAAACAATCCTCTGTATGATAACGTTGCAAACAAATTGTAATAACAGATACAAATGATATCAAATTGTCTATGAATTAAGCTTGACACAATAGCAAAACAATGTAATTCTGCAGAATGATTCCCCTGTTCGTGGTCTGTAAAGACGAGTGGTGCCCTGTTTGCTCACGGGTGATGCAGTGAGATGGGGAGATCCTAGTTGTGTTACCTGAGTTTTGCAGTGGTGTAATTAGCTGAAACAGATAGTGTTGTAGGTGCGACACGCGAGGTTGATAGCACACATTACCCCTGGAGTGGAGCAACCCGGGCCTGTAAACAGCTCGATTAAAGACTTGTTTAAGGAGGCAGCTACGGAAACCGTCAAACGATATGTTTACAACAGGTAACCCAAGAGCATGGAAGAAATCCGCATTAACTTTACTGCCGTCTTTTGTTTAGACGGAGTGTTGGAAGTCCCGGGTCGGATGGTGATGTACATATCAGGGTGATTACATGCTTGTGCTGTCACGTGGAGATGTATGTTTCACCGACCTGATTCACTGAAATACACAACACCTGTCATTCAGCAGTACATTGGGCATTCTGGTGTCGGTACACCTTTGTGGCAGCCATACAAGCATTGTTACGATGGGAAAAGAATCCAAATAAGTTTATTTAATTTAGACATATCAAATTCAAATATTAAAATTATTGAACGTAAATTAGAAGTGCTAGAGTCTTAGATGTATCCATAACCTAATGATATTATAGGTTCACGCATTTACTGTATTTGCTTCTAGAATGTAGCTTGGACGCTGAAAATATCAAACGTTAATTCTTTTTTAAAGCGAGCTATACAATTAGACTTTAAATACTGGCTTCGTATTTCAACAGCAGTTAGCATTAATAATTTATATCTTCTTTGTCAAATTGCTATACACTGTTAATGTATTTTTCTCCAGAGTGAATCCTTAAAATAGGGAATATCATCAACGTAAATATAATGTTGAGTCAGTAATTGGTTTGTCGGGACATTATTTTGTTACATTTTCAACACGCAGCAAAAGCCAATTTGTATATTTTGTTTGACAAACTAATCGAGAGAAATAACAAAACGTTTATAAACAATCGCAATTTAAAGAAAGTGGTTAAAATAAAAATAGTTACATTCAAAAATGGTATTTAAAATTATAATTTTACATAAAAACTCGTCGCTGAGTGAGGGATGTTACATTGTTGTGAGCGCATCAAAAGCCAGCAGCGCAACTCAGCACAGAAAGAGACAATGGAGATTTTACCGACGCTTCGCACATGTTTCGCTACGGCAAATCTGAACTGGTAGGATGTTCTGTGTTCCAAGTCGACTCATCCCGTTAAACAGGCACGAGTCCATTGCGAGGCTTTCCCCTTCTCTCAACCCCTTCAGTGTCTTCAAACTGTTTCTCATTTCCTCACCACAGCCGCAAAACTTGGAGCGCACGAAGCGAGACGGCGAGGTTTTCATGTTCGTGTGTTAATCTTCCCCACGCTTCTTGATTAATTCCATCGAACCGATTCATTAACTCGGGTCAAATGTCATTCTGTAACATCGATAACAGTTATTTTGTGTCTTCTTTTCATACATTATTTAATGTTTCGTGTTAATTAGTAATATATCGCTGTTCAAATATAATGTTATTATTTTCCCCATCTCAGTGATGCTAACATAATGCTGTTGTTTTAACAGATCCTATGTTGATGTGCAATAGTGTAAAAAGGTTAACTTATAAAGAATTTCAAAGATATTCTGTGTGAATTTATCCGTTTAGAAAAATAAAAGCAAAGTTTATTTTATTAAAATCATGTTTTTCAAGAGAGGAATGTAAGCCAAGCCATTACAAGGGAACCTTCACGTCACATTGGCAACCTCCGACGTTGTGACATACACATCATGTCGTAAGACAGAAAGTCAAATATATAGTGTATTGAATTGTGTAAGAATTGTGTGTATTTACAATAAAATACATAACATTATATAAAAACACATTGAATATTATTTCTACTGTTTTTATGCGATTATTATTCTTTCTTGTTTGTTTTATTCACTATTTGTTTGTTTTTTTTTGTGTTTATTACTTTTAACCGCGAGTTTTAGTTCTTATTATTGTTTGCCTTATTCTATGTTATTGTGTGTTTGTATTCCTTACCCATAATGTCCAGTACGCCTGAACCCAAATTGTATCTATCATTCCTATACTCTGTGTATTATACATACTGTGTTTTCCTTATCATTATGTCAGTATTCCATTCCTACTTAATTTGTTTGTTCCGTCTATTTTTTGTGAAGTATTTATTGTTATGTTTTCTGTTCATGTCATTCATAAGTCAGTATGTGAATTGTTCATGTCATTCATAAGTCAGTATGTGAATTGTTCATGTCATTCATAAGTCAGTATGTGAATTTTTCATGTCATTCATAAGTCAGTATGTGAATTGTTCATGTCATTCCCTTTTGCTCTCAAGTTGTTGTTTGTATTTTTTCTTTTTTAAGTGCTATCGTCTTTTGGTTGCGTTGTTTTCACTTTCTATTTCTATTTTAATATGCGTGTATTGTTATTCCTATTTATTCCTACTTAAATGTGTTTGTAGTATTATTCCTTGTTCCTACTTTAAGTTTGTAGTATTATTCCTATTTATTCCTACTTAAATGTGTTTGTAGTATTATTCCTTGTTCCTACTTTATTGTTTGTAAATTTCTTGTTCCTACTTTATTGGCTGTGTATTAAAATTATTTTTGTTCCTACTTTATTGTGCATGTGTGTATCATTGTTCTTACGTTATTGTCTTAAATCTCTATATCCCTTTTTGTTCCTTCTTGAATATGTGTGTATCATAGTATTTTTTGCTTGTTTATGTTTCCATGTTTTCCCCATTCTATCCCCACTTTATAGTGTGTTCATTTCTAATCTTGTTTTGTTACTTGTCGTCCATGTGTCGCGATGATATTGAGTGTAAATCCACAACTCGTGCAGACATTACACCAGAACCATTCAATCAAAACCATGATAATCAGCTGAAGTCAAGGTTTGCTAAATTACATTTTGTAGGCCTATTGAAGCTACATTTTTTTATATTGAATTCCGTTTCTGCTATTCATATATAAATCGATGGTTAATTATAAACATTATTACTGGATAACTATGTACCGTAGATGTAAGCATAACATGTATATCAGCAACACTTCCTGCTTCCAATGTCGAAACGTGTGCCAGGAAGTGTATTATATCCTTAGATCTAAAACTATCTTAATTTTCTTTTAAACTGGCCTTTTATCTAAAAATTTAAAGCATAAAAATGTAACTATGCAATCTGGACATTTTCCCTGGTGTAATTGTGTAATTGTAGGATGTCGAGTCAGGGAGAGGCATGTGCTATCAGTCAGTAGCGATACAACTAGGATACAAAATCAAGAAAAGTTCACTTTAATTCTCAATTCCCGGAGAGTACAAACAGCAGACACATATTTGTACAGACCCGTCAAATTTGGAGACACGTATTTGTGTGTTTGTATTTGATAGTCTTAATGTGACTCAATGACTCGCGAAATTGACAATAATAATTCATTTTTGGAAGAAAATAATATTATATAAAATCGATGAGGAATTGGTTTCTACGACCCTGTTATGAAGGGTAGAAGCTGTATGGAAGCACCCTTTATTGTGGCCGCCAATCGATACAGGCACTGCTAATTACCTCTAAATGTTGCACGGTAATGAGCGATATGTTCTTCTAAACGATTAGCTTCCAAAAACGAATGTAAGGAATAAACACATTTACCTTCTTTGTTGTATCGACGCGTGACGCCCGTGTATTATTAATGACACTTAGTATGATGTACAACCAGAACCCAGCCTCCAAATGACTTTCAAAGCAATTAAAGAAAATATCATTTTTCCTTATCGTTTACTCAAAGCTTTGAGTTATTAGTTCTAAAAGTATCTCTTTCGATTTAGGGTTAAGTTTGTGAAAAACTGTAATGTACTTGAGGATGATGAGACGAAGAGACATCGATATATGACTGAAGGAAACGTATACTGAAAGAGAGATCCTGAAAGAGAGACAATGAAAGAGAGACAGACTAATAAATAACAACTTAGAGACAATGAAGGAGAGACAGTGAAGGAGAGACAGTAACTAAGAGCAATGAACGAGAGACAGCGAACGAGAGACAGCGAACGAGAAACAGCGAACGAGAGACAGTAACGAACAGAAAATGAACGAGAACAAAGATACAGTGACCGAGAGACAGTGAAGGAAAGAATGTGACTAAGATACAATGAAAGAGAGACAACGACTAAGAGGCAATGAAAGAGAGACAGCGACTGAGAGACAATGAAGGAGAGACAACGACTAATAGACAATGAAGGAGAGACATCGACTAAGAGATAATAAAAGAGAGACACCGACTAAGAGGCAATGAAGGAGAGACAGCGACTAAGAGACAATGAAGGAGAGACAACAACTATAAAAGGCAATAAAATGAAACCAACGACTAAGAGACAATGAAAGAGAGACAACGACTAAGAGACAATGAAAGAGAGACAACGACTAAGAGGCAATGGAAGAGAGACATATTCCTGACTGTGTCAAAACACATCTTCCTTACTGTGACATAACACACCTCTCTGACTGCGTCATAACACTGTTCTCTGACTGCGTCATAACACATCTTCCTTACTTTGTCATAACACATGTCTCTGACTGTGTCATAACACATCTCTCTGACTGTCATAACATATCTACCTGACGTCGTAATAACACATCTCTCTGACTGTGGCATAACACATCTACCTGACTGTATCATAACACACCTCTTTGACTGCGTCAAAACACATCTCTCTGACTGTGTCTTTTCAAATCTTCCTGACTGCGTCATAACACATCTCTCTGACGTTTGTTATAACACATCTCTCTGACTGTGTCATTACACATCTCTCTGACTGTGTCATAACACATCATCTTTCCTGTCATAACATATCTCCCTGACGTTGTAATAACACATCTCTCTGACTGTGCCATAACACACCTATTTGACTGCGTCAAAATACATCTCTCTGACTGTGTCTTTTCCAATCTTCCTGACTGCGTCATAACACATCTCTCTGACTGTGTCATAACACATCTCTCTGACTGTGTCGTAACACATCTCTCTGACTTTGTCATTACACACCTCTCTGACTGTCATAACACATCTCCCTGATTGTGTCATAACACATCACTGACTGTGTCATTCCACACCTCTCTGACTGTCATAACACATCTCCCTGATTGTGTCATAACACATCTCTCTGACTGCCATAACATATCTCCCTGACTGTGACATAACACACATATCTGACTGTGTCATAACACATCTTCCTTACTGTGACATAACACATCTCCCTTACTGTGTCATAACACATCTTCCTTACTTTGTCATAACACATGTCTCTGACTGCGTCATAACTCACCTCTCTGACTGTGCCATAACACATCTCCCTGACTGTGTCATTATACATCTCCCTAACTGTGTCATAACACACCTCCGTTACTGTGTCATAACACACCTTTCTGACTGCGTCATAACACATTTCTCTGACTGTGTCATAACACATCTCTCTGACTGTGACATAACATATCTCTCTGACTGTGTCATACCACATCTCTCTGACTGCATCCTAACACATCTCTCTGACTGTGTCATAACACATCTCAATTACTGTGTCATAACACATCTCTCTGACTGCTTAATGACACATCTCTCTGACTGTGACATAACATATCTCTCTGACTGTGACATAAACATATCTCAATTACTGTGTCATAACACATCTCTCTGGCTGCATCCTAACACATCTCTCTGACTGTGACATAACACATCTCTCTGACTGTGTCATACCACATCTCTCTGACTGTGTCATAACACATCTCTCTGACCTCTGACATAACATATCTCTCTGACTGCATCCTAACACATCTCTCTGACTGTGTCATAACACATCTCTGTGACTGCGTCATAACACAACTCTCTGACTGCGTAATGACACATCTCTCTGACTGTGACATAACATATCTCTCTGACTGTGTCATACCACATCTCTCTGACTGCATCCTAACACATCTCTCTGACTGTGACATAAACATATCTCAATTACTGTGTCATAACACATCTCTCTGGCTGCATCTTAACACATCTCTCTGACTGTGTCATACCACATCTCTCTGACTGTGTCATAACACATCTCTCTGACTGTGTCATAACACATCTCTCTGACCTCTGACATAACATATCTCTCTGACTGTGTCATACCACATCTCTCTGACTGCATCCTAACACATCTCTCTGACTGCATCCTAACACATCTCTCTGACTGTGTCATAACACATCTCTCTGACCTCTGACATAACATATCTCTCTGACTGTGTCATACCACATCTCTCTGACTGCATCCTAACACATCTCTCTGACTGCATCCTAACACATCTCTCTGACTGTGACATAACACATCTCTCTGACTGTGTCATACCACATCTCTCTGACTGCATCCTAACACATCTCTCTGACTGCATCCTAACACATCTCTCTGACTGCATCCTAACACATCTCAATTACTGTGTCATAACACGTCTATCTGACTTTGTCGCAATACATCTCACTGAGTGCGTCATACCACATCTCTCTGACTGCGTCATACCACATCTATCTGACTGTGTCCTAACACATCTCTCTGACCTCTGACATAACATATCTCTCCGACTGTGTCATACCACATCTCTCTTACTGCATCCTAACACATCTCTCTGACTGCATCCCAACACATCTCAAATACTGTGTCATAACACGTCTATCTGACTTTGTCGTAACACATCTCACTGAGTGCGTCATAACACATCTCTCTGACTGTGACATAACACATCTCTCTGACTGTGTCATACCACATCTCTCTGACTGCGTCATAACACATCTATCTGACTGTGTCCTAACACATCTCTCTGACCTCTGACATAACATATCTCTCCGACTGTGTCATACCACATCTTTTTTACTGCATCCTAACACATCTCTCTGACTGTGACATAACATATCTCTCTGACTGTGTCATACCACATCTCTCTGACTGTGTCATACCACATCTCTCTGACTGTGTCCTAACACATCTCTCTGACTGTGTCATACCACATCTCTCTGACTGCGTCATAACACATCTATCTGACTGTGTCCTAACACATCTCTCTGACCTCTGACATAACATATCTCTCCGACTGTGTCATACCACATCTCTCTGACTGCATCCTAACAAATCTCAATTACTGTGTCATAACACGTCTATCTGACTTTGTCGTAATACATCTCACCGAGTGCGTCATAACACATCTCTCTGACTGTGACATAACAAATCTCTCTGACTGTGTCATACCACATCTCTCTGACTGCGTCATAACACATCTCTCTGACCTCTGACATAATATATCTCAACGACTGTGTCATACCACATCTCTCTTACTGCATCCTAACACATCTATCTGACTGCATCCTAACACATCTCAATTACTGTGTCATAACACGTCTATCTGACTTTGTCGTAATACATCTCACTGAGTTCGTCATAACACATCTCTCTGACTGTGTCATAACACATCTCTCTGACTGTGTCATACCACATCTCTCTGACTGCATCCTAACACATCTCTCTGACTGTGACATAACACATCTCCCTGACTGCGTCATACCACATCTATCTGACTGTGTCCTAACACATCTCTCTGACCTCTGACATAACATATCTCTCCGACTGTGTCATACCACATCTCTCTTACTGCATCCTAACACATCTCTCTGACTGCATCCAAACACAACTCAATTACTGTGTCATAACACGTCTATCTGACTTTGTCGTAATACATCTTACTGAGTGCGTCATAACACATCTCTCTGACTGTGACATAACATATCTCTCTGACTGTGTCATACCACATCTCTCTGACTGTGTCATACCACATCTCTCTGACTGCGTCATAACACATCTCTCTGACTGTGACATAACACATCTCTCTGACTGCATCCTAACACATCTCTCTGACTGTGTCATACCACATCTCTCTGACTGTGACATAACACATCTCTCTGACTGCATCCTAACACATCTCTCTGACTGTGTCGTAACACATCTCTCTGACTGTGTCATACCACATCTCTCTGACTGTGACATAACATATCTCAATAACTGTGTCATAACACATCTCTCTGACAGCGTCATAACTCATCTCTCTGACTGTGTCATAACACATCTCTCTGACTGTGTCATACCACATCTCTCTGACTGCATCCTAACACATCTCTCTGACTGTATCCTAACACATCTCTCTGACTGTGTCATACCACATCTATCTGACTGTGTCCTAACACATCTCTCTGACTGTGACATAACATATCTCTCTGACTGTGTCATACCACATCTCTCTGACTGCGTCATAACACATCTCTCTGACTGTGACATAACATATCTCTCTGACTGTGTCATACCACATCTCTCTGACTGCGTCATAACACATCTCTCTGACTGTGACATAACACATCTCTCTGACTGCATCCTAACACATCTCTCTGACTGTGTCATACCACATCTCTCTGACTGTGACATAACACATCTCTCTGACTGCATCCTAACACATCTCTCTGACTGTGTCGTAACACATCTCTCTGACTGTGTCATACCACATCTCTCTGACTGTGACATAACATATCTCAATAACTGTGGCATAACACATCTCTCTGACTGCGTCATAACTCATCTCTCTGACTGTGTCATAACACATCTCTCTGACTGTGTCATACCACATCTCTCTGACTGCATCCTAACACATCTCTATGACTGTATCCTAACACACCTCTCTGACTGTGTCATACCACATCTATCTGACTGTGTCCTAACACATCTCTCTGACTGTGACATAACATATCTCTCTGACTGTGTCATACCACATCTCTCTGACTGCATCCTAACACATCTCTCTGACTGTGTCGTAACACATCTCTCTGACTGCGTCATAACACATCTCTCTGACTGCGTCATAACTCATCTCTCTGACTGTGTCATAACACATCTCTCTGACTGTGTCATACCACATCTCTCTGACTGCATCCTAACACATCTCTCTGACTGTATCCTAACACATCTCTCTGACTGTGTCATACCACATCTCTCTGACTGTGACATAACATATCTCAATAACTGTGTCATAACACATCTCTCTGACTGCGTCATAACTCATCTCTCTGACTGTGTCATAACACATCTCTCTGACTGTGTCATACCACATCTCTCTGACTGCATCCTAACACATCTCTCTGACTGTATCCTAACACACCTCTCTGACTGTGTCATACCACATCTATCTGACTGTGTCCTAACACATCTCTCTGACTGTGACATAACATATCTCTCTGACTGTGTCATACCACATCTCTCTGACTGCATCCTAACACATCTCTCTGACTGTGTCGTAACACATCTCTCTGACTGCGTCATAACACATCTCTCTGACCTCTTACATAACACATCTCTCTGACTGTATCATAACACATCTCTCTGACTGCATCCTAACACATCTCAATTACTGTGTCATAACACGTCTATCTGACTTTGTTGTAATACATCTCAATGAGTGCGTCATAACACATCTCTCTGACTGTAACATACCACATCTCTCTGACTGCGTCATTACACATCTCTCTGACTGCGTCATAACACATCTCTCTGACTGTGACATAACATATCTCTCTGACTGTGTCATACCACATCTCTCTGACTGCATCCTAACACATCTTTCTGACTGTGTCATAACACATCTCTCTGACTGCGTCATAACACATCTTTCTGACTGCATCCTAAAACATCTTTCTGACTGTGTCGTAACACATCTCAATTATTGTGTCATAACACATCTCTCTGACTGCATCCTAACACATCTTTCTGACTGTGTCATAACACATCTCTCTGACTGCATCCTAACACATCTTTCTGACTGTGTCATAACACATCTCAATTACGGTGTCATAACACATCTCACTGAGTGTGTCATAACACATCTCCCTCCCTGTTTCGCAACACATTCTTCTCCCTGTGTCATTACATAACCCTCTGACTATTACGATGTATCCCTCTGGTCGTCATGACATATCCTCTGACTGGTACTGTCACGACATATGCCCCTCACTGTGTGAGAACAACCGCCAGTAAGTGTTTCGTCAAGGGAAGTTCCGCGTCTGGCGACATGTCTCCTCATCCCGTGCTTTACGTTGTCTCATCACCAGCTCAACCGTGTCTCATAATTCAATTCCAAATCCAAACCGTCGGCCGCGATTGATTTTTGATGTCGGAAAACAGCCGTTATTTGAACATTTTCAACATTACATGTCCGCGAGGATTGCACACGACCCTATCTGTCTCTTTGATGTTTCCGACAAGTCTGTTAGACAATTACATCAGTTGTATTAATAATGGCCTACACGGGCCCAGGGGCCGTAAAACTGGTATAAAATACGTGTAGGGATATTTTGTTTACATTGACAGGGTCAGCAGAAAGACAAGTGAACGCATGTGATGGACACGACACGACATCCATATATACGTCTGTGTGAGGACCAGCCACTGTTTGAGAAGATAAGACTGACAGAAATCAAATAAGCTCGCACTGACTTAAAAATCTGAAATCCCGGTTTACTCTCAAACTTACAAGGAACAATTCTTGGAATCATAACTTTGTCCAAAACATAAACTGTGGAACTTGAATGATCCAAAGTGTTGTAACGAGATGTCATGGATGTTCTATAATGTCTACACTCTGACCGGCTTAATACTGACGTCATCGGGCTACCGTATAGTTCCACAGTCTGTGGTCGTCAGTATCAGTCGCTGGCAACCAAAGCAAAGTTTCAAAGTATCAGACACTGACACGTTTTGCAATCTAGACACTACATTATATAACTCATCGCTGTCAGGTACTATAGACCCTTCGACGTTTCAACGTTTTGTTGTGAAACAATTCGACGTTTCGCAGTGAAAAAATTCAAAGTTTTGTTCTGAAACAATTCAACGTTGTGCCGTGAAACAAGCAACGCTTTGTTGTTAAACAATTCAACGTTTTGCCGTGACACAAATCAACGTTTTGCTGCTAAACACTTCAAAGTTTTCCCGTGAAACATTTCAACGTTTTGCTGTTAAACAATTCAACGTTTTTTTCGTGTAACATTTCAACGTTTTGCTGTTAAACAATTCAACGTTTTTTTTCGTGTAACATTTCAACGTTTTGCTGTTAAACAATTCAATGTTTTTCCTTGAAACACCTTATCGTTTTGCTGTTAAACAATTCAACGTTTTGTCCAGAAACACTGATCCGTTTCGCTTCCAAGGTTTGACTTCTAAGTGTTGCAAGAGATGATTGAGACGAAGGTTGCGACAGTGGAAACATTCTTATATTGAACGAGTGAAACAAGTACTTGTCTCGACATGTGATGGGTTTCATCCTCCAATATTACAAATGGAACGAAAGACAACATTGCAAGAAAAAGTATATATAATTGATAGGCGTTGTGAACTTAGTTTTAGTTACAAGTTTGTAGCTGACATTGTGTACTTAGTTTGGGTTATTTGTGACTGACCGTATGTACTGAGATTGTATGTCTTGTGACTTACATTGTGAAGGATGACGTATGAGCATCAAGACAGACTCGTATGGTGGTGGACACAGACTCTGTCACGGGTCACTGAGGGCCTGACTTCACAATGACTTAACGATAATCGAACTTCAAGATTATCTGGGTAAACTCAACAACATTAACTTTAAGTTTCTCAAATAATCAGGAGAAATAAATCAAACACTTGTCCAGCATCTGCCAGAGAATAAACTGCAGTTTTGTTCATTTGATGTGGAATTGCCACTTAATTAGCTCTCTCTATTGAAGCTGGTTGCTTTAAAGTCGCAAAGCCCGTCATAATCTGGCCCAGTTTTTCTTTTTCAATAGGTAAATTATAACTCCGCGGTGGTTCATTGTTGTAGAGGTATTGCGACCCCGCGCCCCTACAAAACGACATCGCCTGCCGAGTTAATACCCATAAACCATCTCGGACCTTTCTATCACTGATACTAATTCTTCTTTTAAAAAGGGAGTCCGATCGCCATCTATGTGTCTATAATGACCTGGCCTACACAACAAACGGGTACTAAGCATCCTGAAGAGACCGGCAGCTGTCATGGCGGATCAACTCAAAACGAGGCTACCCGCTTTACGGTGATATATTGCCGACCACTAAAAACAAATTACGAGAGGCAAGCAATGTGACAATTTGAATGACCATCCGATGAATGGAAATAAACTAGGGACATTAATCTAAGGAGGGTATGGAGGGGCGGGGGATTACAGGGGCCACGCACTCCTTGCTTCTACCCATGAGGGCCCGGCCTAACGGCTTTAGGAGGGCAAATGTTGATAGAGTTACGATTGTGATTTTACGATCAAAAGACGAAGCGTTTGGAGACGCGGCCTGCAATACGGGGGTAAAGGAGTTAGTGCTGGTGGGTTGTGAGGCGCTAGTATTGTCGCTGAGATATGATTAACTCGTATCCGTGCTTAATTAAGATTTGGACCCAATTGTAATTGGATATTGAACTGTGGAGCTTCATGGCAATACTCTCTCAGCTCGCCCAGTTGCAGCGGGGAAAGGTTCATAGAATTGAACTATGTGAAGAAAGAGAACCGGAGTTAATCTTACAGATCTGTAATACAGAGTTTGTTCATCCAGAGTTTCAAAGGAGCTGCCTCTTAACCTCATGTCGTTACATGTTATTTGTCATTAGGTTGAGATAGCTTCTTCTACAGCGGTCAATGTACACGTCGTGGTCATGGAGTGTCTCAAACTGTACTGTTGTACAATTAAATACTGAACACAGAACCAATATAGACTATAGATCTATAAATACTGAACACACAACCAATAGAGGTATAAATACTGAACGCAACCAATTTGTTATAGAAGTTTAAATACTGAACACAGAACCAATATAGACTATAGATCTATAAATACTGAACACACAACCAATAGAGGTATACATACTGAACGCAACCAATTTATTATAGAAGTTTAAATACTGAACACAGAACCAATATAGACTATAGATCTATAAATACTGAACACACAACCAATAGAGGTATACATACTGAACGCAACCAATTTGTTATAGAAGTTTAAATACTGATCACAGAACCAATATAGACTATAGATCTATAAATACTGAACACACAACCAATAGAGGTATACATACTGAACGCAACCAATTTGTTATAGAAGTTTAAATACTGAACACAGAACCAATATCGACTATAGATCTATAAATACTGAACACACAACCAATAGAGGTATACATACTGAACACAACCAATTTATTATAGAAGTTTAAATACTGAACACAGAACCAATATAGACTATAGATCTATAAATACTGAACACACAACCAATAGAGGAATACATACTGAACAAAACCAATTTATTATAGAAGTTTAAATACTGAACACAGAACCAATATAGACTATAGATCTATAAATACTGAACACACAACCAATAGAGGAATACATACTGAACAAAACCAATTTATTATAGAAATTTAAATACTGAACACAGAACCAATACAGACTATAGATCTAAAAATACTGAACACACAACCAATAGAGGTATACATACTGAACGCGACCAATTTGTTATAGAAGTTTAAATACTGAACACAGAACCAATATCGACTATAGATCTATTAATACTGAACACACAACCAATAGAGGTATAAATACTAAACGCAACCAATTTATTATAGAAGTTTAAATACTGAACACAGAACCAATATAGACTATAGATCTATAAATACTGAACACACAACCAATAGAGGTATACATACTGAACGCAACCAATTTGTTATAGAAGTTTAAATACTGAACACAGAACCAATATAGACTATAGATCTATAAATACTGAACACACAACCAATAGAGGTATAAATACTGAACGCGACCAATTTATTATAGAAGTTTAAATACTGAACACAGAACCAATATCGAATATAAATCTATTAATACTGAACACACAACCAATAGAGGTATAAATACTGAACGCAACCAATTTATTATAGAAGTTTAAATACTGAACACAGAACCAATATAGACTATAGATCTATAAATACTGAACACACAACCAATAGAGGTATACATACTGAACGCAACCAATTTGTTATAGAAGTTTAAATACTGAACACAGAACCAATATAGACTATAGATCTATAAATACTGAACACACAACCAATAGAGGTATACATACTGAACGCAACCAATTTGTTATAGAAGTATAAATACTGAACACAGAACCAATATCGACTATAGATCTATAAATACTGAACACACAACCAATAGAGGTATAAATACTGAACGCAACCAATTTATTATAGAAGTTTAAATACTGAACACAGAACAAATATAGACTATAGATCTATAAATACTGAACACACAACCAATAGAGGTATACATACTGAACGTAACCAATTTATTATAGAAGTTTAAATACTGAACAAAGCCAATTTATTATAGAAGTATGAATATTGAACACACAACCAAACGAGGTATGCATACTGAACACAACTAATTTATTATAGAAGTTTAAATACTGAACACAGAACCAATATAGACTATAGATCTATAAATACTGAACACACAACCAATAGAGGTATAAATACTGAACAATTGACCCAACCCATGAAGAACTGGCGATAACTTATTTACCATTAATGTTACAGGTCTGCTATTTTAGTACAAAACACTAAATTGATGGAGTGTTACAACACAACCAAGCAAATTCTGAACACGTAACTTGTTATGATATTCAAATGCAAGGTGTAACATTTCTTTTGGCGTTCAGTTTATATATTTAATATTGATATGATATGTAATATATGAGGATGCAGTTACACTACTGAGTTTGGAAGAAAAACATCAATCTTGCCTTATTGCCTTATTGAGCACATTGTACATATAAGCTCTCCTTATTAAGCACATGGTACATATAAGCTCTCCTTATTAAGCACATGGTACATATAAGCTCTCCTTATTAAGCACATGGTATATATAAGCTCTCCTCATTGAGCACATGTACACATGGGAAGACAATTCAGCAGCAGACAGAAGCACACCTTTTGCTGAGGTAGAGACAGAATGACACCTCTTACCGAGGTAGAGACAGAATGACACCTCTTGCTGAGGTAGAGACAGAATGACACCTCTTGCTGAGGTGGAGACATAATGACACCTCTTGCTGAGGTAGAGACAGAATCACACCTCTTGCTGAGGTAGAGACAGAATCACACCTCTTGCTGAGGCAAATAAATAATCACAACTCTTACTGAGGTAGAGACAGGATCACAACTCTTGCTGAGTTAAAGACAGAATGACATCTCTTGTTGGGTAGAGACAGAACGACACATTTTGCTGATGCAAAGAAAGAATACCCCCCCCCCCCCCCTCTCCCCACCCCCGTACACAAGAGAAGCAACCGTAACAACTGAACGATTTTGGACATTAGCAATATGTTCCTAAGGCCAAGTGAGGCAGAGAGTCGCGTGTCAACACCATCATTAAGCAGCTGATCATTAACGAGTTAGGCAATTATAGACACGTGTCAGGGGCAAACTAACGCAGGTCGAGTCAATAACAACACAAATAGATAGTTTCTAGGTAAAATTCTCAATTGTAAAGTCACGTGCTGATATTCATGTCGATGCTAAATTGACTCTATGATTCTATTGTCTATAGCATTTAGAGGCAGAGAATGGGTGGAGCGCACCGCCACTATCTGGAGGGACCTTTCACATCGCTGCTCACTATTGTTTTCAATTTGACTGATCTGAAAAGGCTCTGACACAAACAAAGACGAAAACAACGTCACAAATAAATGGGTTTGGTGGCATAAGTTACAACGAGTAGCATGGCTCTTTGACATATCATAATGACCTGTTAATTAAAATAATTTGCTTCACATGTACAGGTGTCCAGCTTGCGTAAGCGACCCGAAAACAATAATTTACCATATTAGCTAGTCTTTGATGTCCCATCACTCGTGAAGCAATGTGGGGACATTGAGAAAAATTGCCTATGTGCCCCACGGGGTCCCTGATCAATCACAATTAAAGCGATCAGGAAACATTAATAAACATTGTCCTCTCACACGAGACAATCAGAGGACATTGGGAAACATTCCCCTGTATTGTCTGAGATACATGGTCGCTCTCACACGAGACAATCAAAGGACATTGGGAAACATTCCCCTGTATTGTCTGAGATACATGGTCGCTCTCACTCGGGACAATCAGAGGACATTGGGAAACATTGCCTTTGTTCTGTCTGAGATACATGGTCGCTCTCACTCGAGACAATCAGTGGACATTGGGAAATATTCCCCTGTATTGTCTGAGAGACACGGTCGCTCTCACTTGAGACAATCAGAGGACATTGGGAAACATTCCCCTGTATTGTCTGAGATACATGGTCGCTCTCACTCGAGACAATCAGAGGACATTGGGAAACATTGCCCTGTATTGTCTGAGATACATGGTCGCTCTCACTCGAGACAATCAGAGGACATTAGGAAACATTGCCCTGTATTGTCTTAGATACATGGTCGCTCTCACTTGAGAGAATCAGAGGACATTGGGAAACATTCCCCTGTATTGTCTGAAAAACACGATTGCTTTCACTCGAGACAATCAGAGGACATTGGGAAACATTCCCCTGTATTGTCTGAGATACATGATGGCTCTCACTCGAGAGAATCAGAGGACATTGGGAAACATTGCCCTGTATTGTCTGAGATACATGGTCGCTCTCACTCGAGACAATCAGAGGACATTAGGAAACATTGCCCTGTATTGTCTTAGATACATGGTCGCTCTCACTTGAGAGAATCAGAGGACATTGGGAAACATTCCCCTGTATTGTCTGAAAAACACGATTGCTTTCACTCGAGACAATCAGAGGACATTGGGAAACATTCCCCTGTATTGTCTGAGATACATGATGGCTCTCACTCGAGAGAATCAGAGGACATTGGGAAACATTCCCCTGCATTGTCTGAGATAAATGATCGCTCTCACTGGAGACAATCAGAGGACATTGGGAAACATTCCCCTGTATTGTCTGAGATACATGGTCGTTCGAACTCGAGACAATCAGAGGACATTGGGAAACATTCCCTTGTATTGTCTGAGATACATGGTCGCTCTCACTCGAGACAATCAGAGGACATTGGGAAACATTCCCCTGTATTGTCTGAGATACATGGTCGCACTCACTCGAGAGAATCAGAGGACATTGGGAAACATTGCCCTGTATTGTCTGAGATACATGGTCGCTCTCACTCGAGACAATCAGAGGACATTAGGAAACATTGCCCTGTATTGTCTTAGATACATGGTCGCTCTCACTTGAGAGAATCAGAGGACATTGGGAAACATTCCCCTGTATTGTCTGAAAAACACGATTGCTTTCACTCGAGACAATCAGAGGACATTGGGAAACATTCCCCTGTATTGTCTGAGATACATGATGGCTCTCACTCGAGAGAATCAGAGGACATTGGGAAACATTCCCCTGCATTGTCTGAGATAAATGGTCGCTCTCACTGGAGACAATCAGAGGACATTGGGAAACATTCCCCTGTATTGTCTGAGATACATGGTCGTTCTAACTCGAGACAATCAGAGGACATTGGGAAACATTCCCCTGTATTGTCTTAGATACATGGTCGCTCTCACTCGAGACAATCAGAGGACATTGGGAAACATTCCCCTGTATTGTCTGAGATACATGGTCGCACTCACTCGAGACAATCAGAGGACATTGGGAAACATTCCCCTGTATTGTCTGAGATACACGATCGCTTTCACTCGAGACAATCAGAGGACATTGGGAAACATTCCCCTGTATTGTTTGATATACATGGTCGCTCTCACTCGAGACAATCAGAGGACATTGGGAAACATTCCCCTGTATTGTCTGAGAAACACGATCGCTTTCACTCGAGACAATCAGAGGACATTGGGAAACATTCCCCTGTATTGTCTGAGAAACACGATCGCTTTCACTCGAGACAATCAGAGGACATTGGGAAACATTCCCCTGTATTGTCTGAGATACATGGTCGCTCTCACTCGAGAGAATCAGAGGACATTGGGAAACATTCCCCTGTATTGTCTGAGATACATGGTCGTTCTCACTCGAGACAATCAGAGGACATTGGGAAACATTGCCCTGTATTGTCTGAGATAAATGGTCGCTCTCACTCGAGACAATCAGAGGACATTGGGAAACATTACCCTGTATTGTCTGAGATACATGGTCGTTCTCACTCGAGACAATCAGAGGACATTGGGAAACATTCCCCTGTATTGTCTGAGATACATGGTCGCTCTCACTCGAGACAATCAGAGGACATTGGGAAACATTGCCCTTGTACTGTCTGAGATACATGGTCGCTCTCACTCGAGACAATCAGAGGACATTGGGAAACATTCCTCTGTATTGTCTGAGATACATGGTCGCTTTCACTGGAGACAATCAGAGGACATTGGGAAACATTGCCCTGTATTGTCTGAGATACATGGTCGCTCTCACTTGAGACAATCAGAGGACATTGGGAAACATTGCCCTGTATTGTCTGAGATACACGATCGCTCTCACTCGAAACAATCCGAGGACATTGGGAAACATTCCCCTGTATTGTCTGAGATACATGGTCGTTCACACTCGAGAGAATCAGAGGACATTGGGAAACATTCCCCTGTATTGTCTGAGATACATGGTCGCTCTCACTCGAGAGAATCAGAGGACATTGGGAAACATTCCCCTGTATTGTCTGAGATACATGGTCGCTCTCACTCGAGAGAATCAGAGGACATTGGGAAACATTCCCCTGTATTGTCTGAGATACATGGTCGCTCTCACTCGAGACAATCAGAGGACATTGGGAAACATTCCTCTGTATTGTCTGAGATACATGGTCGCTTTCACTGGAGACAATCAGGGGACATTGGGAAACATTGCCCTGTATTGTCTGAGATACATGGTCGCTCTCACTCGAGACAATCAGAGGACATTGGGAAACATTCACCTGTATTGTCTGAGATACATGGTCGCTTTCACTCGAGACAATCAGAGTACATTGGCAAACATTCCCCTGTATTGTCTGAGATACATGGTCGCTCTCACTCGAGACAATCAGAGGACATTGGGAAACATTCCCCTGTATTGTCTGAGATACATGGTCGCTCTCACTCGAGACAATCAGAGGACATTAGGAAACATTGCCCTGTATTGTCTTAGATACATGGTCGCTCTCACTTGAGACAATCAGGGGGCATTGGGAAACATTCCCCTGTATTGTCTGAGAAACACGATTGCTTTCACTCGAGACAATCAGAGGACATTGGGAAACATTCCCCTGTATTGTCTGAGATACATGATGGCTCTCACTCGAGAGAATCAGAGGACATTGGGAAACATTGCCCTGTATTGTCTGAGATACATGGTCGCTCTCACTTGAGACAATCAGAGGACATTGGGAAACATTGCCCTGTATTGTCTGAGATACACGATCGCTCTCACTCGAAACAATCCGAGGACATTGGGAAACATTCCCCTGTATTGTCTGAGATACATGGTCGTTCACACTCGAGAGAATCAGAGGACATTGGGAAACATTCCCCTGTATTGTCTGAGATACATGGTCGCTCTCACTCGAGAGAATCAGAGGACATTGGGAAACATTCCCCTGTATTGTCTGAGATACATGGTCGCTCTCACTCGAGAGAATCAGAGGACATTGGGAAACATTCCCCTGTATTGTCTGAGATACATGGTCGCTCTCACTCGAGACAATCAGAGGACATTGGGAAACATTCCTCTGTATTGTCTGAGATACATGGTCGCTTTCACTGGAGACAATCAGGGGACATTGGGAAACATTGCCCTGTATTGTCTGAGATACATGGTCGCTCTCACTCGAGACAATCAGAGGACATTGGGAAACATTCACCTGTATTGTCTGAGATACATGGTCGCTTTCACTCGAGACAATCAGAGTACATTGGCAAACATTCCCCTGTATTGTCTGAGATACATGGTCGCTCTCACTCGAGACAATCAGAGGACATTGGGAAACATTCCCCTGTATTGTCTGAGATACATGGTCGCTCTCACTCGAGACAATCAGAGGACATTAGGAAACATTGCCCTGTATTGTCTTAGATACATGGTCGCTCTCACTTGAGACAATCAGGGGGCATTGGGAAACATTCCCCTGTATTGTCTGAGAAACACGATTGCTTTCACTCGAGACAATCAGAGGACATTGGGAAACATTCCCCTGTATTGTCTGAGATACATGATGGCTCTCACTCGAGAGAATCAGAGGACATTGGGAAACATTCCCCTGTATTGTCTGAGATACATGGTCGTTCTCACTCGAGACAATCAGAGGACATTGGGAAACATTGCCCTGTATTGTCTGAGATAAATGGTCGCTCTCACTCGAGACAATCAGAGGACATTGGGAAACATTACCCTGTATTGTCTGAGACACATGGTCGTTCTCACTCGAGACAATCAGAGGACATTGGGAAACATTCCCCTGTAATGTCTGAGATACATGGTCGCTCTCACTCGAGACAATCAGAGGACATTGGGAAACATTGCCCTTGTACTGTCTGAGATACATGGTCGCTCTCACTCGAGACAATCAGAGGACATTGGGAAACATTCCTCTGTATTGTCTGAGATACATGGTCGCTTTCACTGGAGACAATCAGAGGACATTGGGAAACATTGCCCTGTATTGTCTGAGATACATGGTCGCTCTCACTTGAGACAATCAGAGGACATTGGGAAACATTGCCCTGTATTGTCTGAGATACACGATCGCTCGCACTCGAAACAATCCGAGGACATTGGGAAACATTGCCCTGTATTGTCTGAGATACATGGTCGTTCACACTCGAGACAATCAGAGGACATTGGGAAACATTGCCCTGTATTGTCTGAGATACATGGTCGCTCTCACTCGAGACAATCAGAGGACATTGGGAAACATTCACCTGTATTGTCTGAGATACATGGTCGCTTTCACTCGAGACAATCAGAGGACATTGGGAAACATTCCCCTGTATTGTCTGAGATACATGGTCGCTCTCACTCGAGAGAATCAGAGGACATTGGGAAACATTCCCCTGTATTGTCTGAGATACATGGTCGCTCTCACTCGAGAGAATCAGAGGACATTGGGAAACATTCCCCTGTATTGTCTGAGATACATGGTCGCTCTCACTCGAGACAATCAGAGGACATTGGGAAACATTCCTCTGTATTGTCTGAGATACATGGTCGCTTTCACTGGAGACAATCAGGGGACATTGGGAAACATTGCCCTGTATTGTCTGAGATACATGGTCGCTCTCACTCGAGACAATCAGAGGACATTGGGAAACATTCACCTGTATTGTCTGAGATACATGGTCGCTTTCACTCGAGACAATCAGAGTACATTGGCAAACATTGCCCTGTATTGTCTGAGATACATGGTCGCTCTCACTCGAGACAATCAGAGGACATTGGGAAACATTGCCCTGTATTGTCTGAGATACATGGTCGCTCTCACTCGAGACAATCAGAGGACATTCGGAAACATTGCCCTGTATTGTCTTAGATACATGGTCGCTCTCACTTGAGAGAATCAGGGGACATTGGGAAACATTCCCCTGTATTGTCTGAGAAACACGATTGCTTTCACTCGAGACAATCAGAGGACATTGGGAAACATTCCCCTGTATTGTCTGAGATACATGATGGCTCTCACTCGAGAGAATCAGAGGACATTGGGAAACATTCCCCTGCATTGTCTAAGATAAATGGTCGCTATCACTGGAGACAATCAGAGGACATTGGGAAACATTCCCCTGTATTGTCTGAGATACATGGTCGTTCTAACTCGAGACAATCAGAGGACATTGGGAAACATTCCCCTGTATTGTCTGAGATACATGGTTGCTCTCACTCGAGACAATCAGAGGACATTGGGAAACATTCCCCTGTATTGTCTGAGATACATGGTCGCACTCACTCGAGACAATCAGAGGACATTGGGAAACATTCCCCTGTATTGTCTGAGATACACGATCGCTTTCACTCGAGACAATCAGAGGACATTGGGAAACATTCCCCTGTATTGTCTGAGATACATGGTCGCTCTCACTCGAGACAATCAGAGGACATTGGGAAACATTCCCCTGTATTGTCTGAGAAAGACGATCGCTTTCACTCGAGACAATCAGAGGACATTGGGAAACATTCCCCTGTATTGTCTGAGAAACACGATCGCTTTCACTCGAGACGATCAGAGGACATTGGGAAACATTCCCCTGTATTGTCTGAGATACATGGTCGCTCTCACTCGAGAGAATCAGAGGACATTGGGAAACATTCCCCTGTATTGTCTGAGATACATGGTCGTTCTCACTCGAGACAATCAGAGGACATTGGGAAACATTGCCCTGTATTGTCTGAGATAAATGGTCGCTCTCACTCGAGACAATCAGAGGACATTGGGAAACATTACCCTGTATTGTCTGAGATACATGGTCGCTCTCACTCGAGACAATCAGAGGACATTGGGAAACATTAACCTGTATTGTCTGAGATACATGGTCGATCTCACTCGAGACAATCAGAGGACATTGGGAAACATTGCCCTTGTACTGTCTGAGATACATGGTCGCTCTCACTCGAGACAATCAGAGGACATTTGGAAACATTCCTCTGTATTGTCTGAGATACATGGTCGCTTTCACTGGAGACAATCAGAGGACATTGGGAAACATTGCCCTGTATTGTCTGAGATACACGGTCGCTCTCACTTGAGACAATCAGAGGACATTGGGAAACATTGCCCTGTATTGTCTGAGATACACGATCGCTCTCACTCGAAACAATCAGAGGACATTGGGAAACATTGCCCTGTATTGTCTGAGATACATGGTCGCTCTCACTCGAGACAATCAGAGGACATTGGGAAACATTCACCTGTATTGTCTGAGATACATGGTCGCTTTCACTCGAGACAATCAGAGGACATTGGGAAACATTCCCCTGTATTGTCTGAGATACATGGTCGCTCTCACTCGAGAGAATCAGAGGACATTGGGAAACATTCCCCTGTATTGTCTGAGATACATGGTCGCTCTCACTCGAGAGAATCAGAGGACATTGGGAAACATTCCCCTGTATTGTCTGAGATACATGGTCGCTTTCACTGGAGACAATCAGGGGACATTGGGAAACATTGCCCTGTATTGTCTGAGATACATGGTCGCTCTCACTCGAGACAATCAGAGGACATTGGGAAACATTCACCTGTATTGTCTGAGATACATGGTCGCTTTCACTCGAGACAATCAGAGTACATTGGGAAACATTCCCCTGTATTGTCTGAGATACATGGTCGCTCTCACTCGAGACAATCAAAGGACATTGGGAAACATTCCCCTGTATTGTCTGAGATACATGGTCGCTCTCACTCGAGACAATCAGAGGACATTGGGAAACATTCCCCTGTATTGTCTGAGATACATGGTCGCTCTCACTCGAGACAATCAGAGGACATTGGGAAACATTCCCCTGTATTGTCTTAGATACATGGTCGCTCTCACTTGAGACAATCAGAGGACATTTGAAAACATTCACCTGTATTGTCTGAGATACATGGTCGCTCTCACTCGAGACAATCAGAGGACATTGGGAAACATTCACCTATATTGTCTGAGATACATGGTCGCTTTCACTCGAGACAATCAGAGGACATTGGGAAACATTCCCCTGTATTGTCTGAGATACATGGTCGCTCTCACTCGAGACAATCAGAGGACATTGGGAAACATTCACCTGTATTATCTGAGATACATGGTCGCTCTCACTCGAGACAATCAGAGGACAATGGGAAGATTTGGGAAGAACTTTTCGGTCTCCCTGGTCCGTCTGAACCTCATTCAGATGCGTTTACACAAATCCCTTATTGCCGAATCGTAATCCGTAGCATTAAGATTGGCACATCCGTTTCATCAAAGTCTCGTATTTCACGTCTCATCAAGCAACCCATACATGCACACTATTAGCACCTGTTAGGTAGCAAATCGACGATAATGAAAATGTTTCTTTACTTTACAATCTAAGCTACAGCAATTTGCTGCAAGAATCGTGTACAGTCTGCCTCGTTTGCACTAATCAACACTGAATATTGACAGCGTACAAACATATGATGGAATAACAGATAAGGCGCTCAATATATCGTGATAACGTTAAAGCTGTAATGGGTTAGTCGGGACACAACGTGTTCACTTCAGATGATCAATGGTAACAAATCCATCGCAATGAAACGATCGAGCAGATAATTATCCGTATAGCTACATGAAATTAACTAAATCACCACAAGTAAGTTTCATAGTTTGTTGGGGCGGTCTCTTGTCAATTTATCATTAGCGATTTTGGAGAAATGTTTGAACAATGAACGTTCAAACAGTTATGCCATTGGGCGGGAGGAGACGAGGTATTTAGAGCACTGGAGCGGGCAATATAACTCTGCGGCGTGGAGGACTGTGGGGCCAGGGGTCGGGAACATGACATCGATCGAGGTGTAGATTGTGGTGCAAATTGCCGTTAAGAGAGCTGTTTTTCCACATTCGTCATTACAGTCCATGTTCAATTGAGCTGCAAATGACTGGGGATACTGAAGCACGTTCTGCGACACCGCGTACACAAGCATCCTTCACCTCGTCCTCTACAGGATCAATTACAGCATCAAGTCTAGGATATCCCCTGTACAGTATCACACTCTGTGAGGACTCTGATATCCAGAATGGGTAGGAGTCTGCAGATATACCCCTCGCCATGGCAATTTTTTGGAGTTTGGAGTAGGCAAGCTGTTCTCTAGTTGGTGGACAGGGTTTGCGACTGCTGCTAGAGACTTACAGTGCCTTTTGTAACGTTGATGCAAATGAGAACAAAATAGACCCGGGTAGAATAGTCAATGAAGGGATAGCACGTTTGATGGATAGTCAACTTCTTTACTACAACCGATATGACAACGCAATGTTTCCAAGCAAGCTACGTACAACTTGTCTTCTCTTCATTCCTAAAATTCCTTACAAAGAGGCAGCGCAGTGGTGGCGAGCTCTGACAGAGGCGAGGCCTTCTAATCTGAAGTTGGATCTGAATCCGATCAGCTGCTGACCGTAGCAGTGTCACCGTAGACTGGAAGTATGTTACAACAAGCCAAGTCTGTGTCGTTTTGCCTGGGCATGTGTATGTATTAGATGTACCTTCACTTTCCTAGGTGTATCGCTTAGTATTCTTCCGGTTTAACTATTTCAAACCGGAGAATACTGAGTGACACATGGAAGGGATGTCGATGCGTCCGACATCACTCTCTTATTTTTTGGGGACACTTTTTCTCGTAATTTCCCTTTAATCTGAAACAATTTCGCTTCCTCTGGTAATTATCTAAATAATTCGCCCTGTCCTAGGCAGTTATCCGTACAATTTCCCTCTGCCCCGGACAATTATCTTAATAATGACCCTTTTCAAATATCTATGTTTAAACGCTGAGATATTTAAGGTGAAAGTTAGTGTGTGTAATGACTATCTCAATATAAAAAAATACTTTTAATTAAAATTCAAATCTGCAAATGTTTTGCCGAAGAGTTGATGCTACTGCTCATCAACCCAAGCAACCATACCACTGTTCTGTGTACCCCGGCGTCTGACTGATTGAGGTGGGCTCTCGTTAGTCCAATTAAACCTACGATATTAGATTTTATCACCCAAAACTGTGTTCCACAGGAGATATCGCTTGTGAGAGATCAAGCGATATCTCCTAGGAGATATCTTTTTGGCAGTAGATTTTGCACAATGCCCTGTCACAGTCAACTACATGACATCACAATGCTTTTGCGTCATCGAGTAATGACATCACAATGCTATGACGTCATAATCACGATGATGTCACAATGCTTTGACATCACAGCACTGGAAGCCAAATAGCAGAAATGTACTCAGAGATGTACACTATTTTCACTTTAACGTAATAAGAATGATTTTGTAAGATAAATAGAATCTCACCCTCGTGTCTTCTGATATCAAATATATCAACACTCGTTGATAAAAGTGAAAATATCCTCGGCAAGCCTCGGATATTTGTAACTTTAATCAACTCGTGTTGATATATTTGATATCAGAAGACACTTGGGTGAGATTCTCTATATATAGTGATATTAAACCGACGACTCTTTTGTTTTTTCGCATAACCAATTAATGTGACGTAATTAGAAATTGATAATCGGTTTATTGGTTGGATAAAACACGACCCGCTAGCAGATATTTATGAAGCAAAGAAAGTTAGAAACAAAATACGGACATTACTGCCAATGACATCTAAATAAACAGCTCTGTGGATTTGTCGTGTATGTAAATATTCAAATTTAATTTACATTTTGACAAAATAACACATAGTGTTTTGACAAGGGTTTACAACTCCAAGTTTTAGTTGTAATTAATGAATGAATTTAGTACAAGAGATTGTTTGGCTTCTTGATACCTGTTTTAAAATGTAACCGCCCCTTTTCATATACGTGCTTAACATCCAAGTCGACTTCTTTCGTGCCACAAGCTCTTGGACAATTTCTACATCATCGTGTTTTGTTGTATTTGAACACAAGTGAAAATAACTCCATATGTAATGTAATTGTTAGACCGAGTTCAGTGGCGACTGTCATGATTCCAATTGCCCTATTTGAAAGAAACATAGTCCAAGCCGCATTAATCACCACAGGAACGCGAGCAAGTCGACATTCGCTTCTCAACAAAGAGATGATTTGTATATTAAAACCCCTTTGAATTTTGTTGGGCTCACGTTCACCCATCCGTACATATTGTGTTAGTATCAAATTGACACTACAAGAAAACATGTCACGTTGTTATTAAACCGTAGTTGTATCAGAAAAGTATAGGTTTACGACAAAACAGCAAGTTGTACCGGCTAACGCACCTACACGTTAACAAAGAAAATCATACTAATGAAACCGGAAGTAGGACATAAGTGTACAATTTAATTCACCAGGGTATGATTCTTTAAACATTTATGCCAAACACACGGGGGTGTAGATATCGCTATTTTGAGACAAATGTTTGGCAAGTTAAAAATTGATAAAGAATATTTTTTTTAAAACATTGTGGTCATAATGTCCCTTCCTGGGCTTATAATTCGTTGACGCATCGTTCATGTAGTACAATTTTCACTCAAGCGTTGAATGTACATATTTATACCCTTCATTTCCGCCCCGTCCTCCTCAAGTTTATACCTATTTAGCAGCTTTGTTGGCTATGCTTAAATTAATGATATCCTGTTAGAGAGAAAATTGGCTTCTGTTTAAGGTTTGCTCATTTTGATGGCGTATCTGTTAAGTTGTGTTTCACAGCTGGTTTAGAGATACCTTTATCACTTTGTATATTAATGGAGGCGTGTCATCGTCCGTAATGTCGTTTATTGATTGTTGATTCTGTAATAAACACTGTTGTTGCTTTTTATTCACTTTTATTCTTGAGCCCCGTGACACTTGTTTCACATTTCGTATGGAGTGATTTCTTTGACACTTGTTTCATATTTTGTCTGGTATAGCATGATTTCTGACATCGCACATTTTGGTTTTATAGATACAGCAGCCGGCCATAGATGATCATTTAACATGTGGAAAAACTGAAATATTGTCGTCGATCAATAAATTATATCGGTGACTATGTTTTTCTGATAACTTGCAAAAACACTCAATAAAACTTTTTGTTTGAAAATATGAAAAGCCATTACATAAACATTTAATGTGCGACATAACAAAAAGCGGATCATCTACAAATACCATTTAATACCGATATTTAATACCGATATTCCCCATAATGTGCGGGAACGGTGGGCCAGCGCACCGCATTCCGTCTGGAGATTCCACCGCGGGGACTTGGCGCGTCTTCAGGGAACAGTCGTTGCAAGGAAAGAGACATTTTACCCACCAGTGTCATCAAATAGTTTGTCGATGATGAATTCATCCATTCTCAGAAGACAGATTAGCAAATCAATTTTGTTGGAAGTTTGGGGTCAGGGGATACGTACATCGAGCGAGAGTGATTAATTTGCCTGGCCTTTCTAAAATTCTCGTCAAATGAAAAATTACTAGAGACGAAATCCCGCGAGATTACGGCCGTGCTATCGCGGCGGCGTGATTTGTTTTCTCTGTCAGATAAAATAATGAGATTTTTAGTTGGGTTTTCAATGTTGTGAGACTGAGACTAAATGGGATGGAAAGGTATGGCCGCTTCATGTTGGTCGAGACATTCGCCACACCGACCTCACTGCACGCTTGTCTAGACCCACGTGCGTGACCTTTGTAGGTCATGTGTTGACATACGCAAATGTTGTATGCCATATGAAGTTCAAATCTGATCAATCAAGTCATTATATTTCATTCTGAACACCGATCAAGCACTGCCATACACATTAATCATAGCGTCGCTCTTTGTGTAAGAAGATGACGTAATATGCTTCAGTTACACATACATTCAATAACTCCCATTTCCAATTAACAACAAGACAATCGGTACGGGTGGACGTTAGTCGAGCATTTAGACTCTGAAACAAGTATTTATTCCTATTTTATTTGTGTTTTGAAATCAAAGGTGTGTATGTTTGTGCTTATAAATTGCAATATATGTGCCATCCTTTAACATAATTTAAACTGCATTTAATAGAACGAACGTCCTATCCGGCAGATGGTACTATTTGAATTAGTAATTAGTAGTTTTAAAGGCCTATTTGTCTTACTAATAGTCATCAATTTTTTGCGACCTTTGTTTTATACGATATATACCTCAGACTAAAGAGTTTGCAAAAGGCTGAGCTATTGAGCGAATTGCTCTATCTGATGATCTACAGAGCCCATGGATCTATTTTCAAATATTGAAAAGGAGCATCTGTTTTCAGAATATGTTGATTTTTAACTTTAAATAATTGTCAAAAGCTTTCTTATTCAGCCTACAATCCATTGCCAGTCTGCTGACTGAATGATGTATGGCGGGATGGCAGGGACACGATCAACATGATGCCCGGAGAACGGTCTGCTGACTGAATAATGTGTGGCGGGATGGCAGGGACACGATCAACAGGATGTCCGGAGAACGGTCTGCTGACTGAATAATGTGTGGCAGGATGGCAGGGACACGATCAACAGGATGTCCGGAGAACGGTCTGCTGACTGAATAATGTGTGGCGGGATGGCAGGGACAGGATCAACAGGATGTCCGGAGAACGGTCTGCTGACTGAATAATGTGTGGCGGGATGGCAGGGACATGATCAACAGGATGTCCGGAGAACGGTCTGCTGACTGAATTATCCATGGCGGGATGGCAGATGGCAGGAACACAGTCAACAGGATGTCCGGAGAACGGTCTGCTGACTGAATGATGTGTGGCGGGATGGCAGGAACACAATCAACAGGATGTCCGGAGAACGGTCTGCTGACTGAATAATCCATGGCGGGATGGCAGGAACACAATCAACAGGATGTCCGGAGAACGATCTACTGACTGGATGATGCGTGGCGGGATGGCAGGGACACGATCAACAGGATACCCGGAGAACGGTCTGCTGACTGAATAATGTGTGGCGGGATGGCAGGGACAGGATCAACAGGATGTCCGGAGAACGGTCTGCTGACTGAATAATGTGTGGCGGGATGGCAGGGACATGATCAACAGGATGCCCGGAGAACGGTCTGCTGAGTGAATAATGTGTGGCAGGATGGCAGGGACAGGATCAACAGGATGTCCGGAGAACGGTCTGCTGACTGAATAATGTGTGGCGGGATGGCAGGGACATGATCAACAGGATGTCCGGAGAACGGTCTGCTGACTGAATACTGCGTGGCAGGATGGCAGGTACCCGATCAACAGGATGTCCGGAGAACGGTCTGCTGACTGAATAATGTGTGGCAGGATGGCAGGGACACGATCAACAGGATGTCCGGAGAACGGTCTGCTGACTGAATAATGTGTGGCAGGATGGCAGGGACACGATCAACAGGATGTCCGGAGAACGGTCTGCTGACTGAATAATGTGTGGCAGGATGGCAGGGACACGATCAACAGGATGTCCGGAGAACGGTCTGCTGACTGAATAGTGCGTGGCAGGATGGCAGGGACATGATCAACAGGATGTCCGGAGAACGGTCTGCTGACTGAATAATGTGTGGCAGGATGGCAGGGACATGATCAACAGGATGTCCGGAGAACGGTCTGATGACTGGATGATGCGTGGCGGGATGGCAGGGACATGATCAACAAGATGCCCGGAGAACGGTCTGCTGACTGAATAATGTGTGGCAGGATGGCAGGGACCCGATCAACAGGATGTCCGGAGAACGGTCTGCTGACTGAATAGTGCGTGGCAGGATGGCAGGGACACGATCAACAGGATGTCCGGAGAACGGTCTGCTGACTGAATAGTGCGTGGCAGGATGGCAGGGACATGATCAACAGGATGTCCGGAGAACGGTCTGCTGACTGAATTATCCATGGCGGGATGGCAGATGGCAGGAACACAGTCAACAGGATGTCCGGAGAACGGTCTGCTGACTGAATGATGTGTGGCGGGATGGCAGGAACACAATCAACAGGATGTCCGGAGAACGGTCTGCTGACTGAATAATCCATGGCGGGATGGCAGGAACACAATCAACAGGATGTCCGGAGAACGTTCTACTGACTGTATGATGCGTGGCGGGATGGCAGGGACACGATCAACAGGATACCCGGAGAACGGTCTGCTGACTGAATAATGTGTGGCGGGATGGCAGGGACAGGATCAACAGGATGTCCGGAGAACGGTCTGCTGACTGAATAATGTGTGGCGGGATGGCAGGGACATGATCAACAGGATGCCCGGAGAACGGTCTGCTGACTGAATAATGTGTGGCAGGATGGCAGGGACAGGATCAACAGGATGTCCGGAGAACGGTCTGCTGACTGAATAATGTGTGGCGGGATGGCAGGGACATGATCAACAGGATGTCCGGAGAACGGTCTGCTGACTGAATAGTGCGTGGCAGGATGGCAGGTACCCGATCAACAGGATGTCCGGAGAACGGTCTGCTGACTGAATAATGTGTGGCAGGATGGCAGGGACACGATCAACAGGATGTCCGGAGAACGGTCTGCTGACTGAATAATGTGTGGCGGGATGGCAGGGACACGATCAACAGGATGTCCGGAGAACGGTCTGCTGACTGAATAATGTGTGGCAGGATGGCAGGGACACGATCAACAGGATGTCCGGAGAACGGTCTGCTGACTGAATAGTGCGTGGCAGGATGGCAGGGACATGATCAACAGGATGTCCGGAGAACGGTCTGCTGACTGAATAATGTGTGGCAGGATGGCAGGGACATGATCAACAGGATGTCCGGAGAACGGTCTGATGACTGGATGATGCGTGGCGGGATGGCAGGGACATGATCAACAAGATGCCCGGAGAACGGTCTGCTGACTGAATAATGTGTGGCAGGATGGCAGGGACCCGATCAACAGGATGTCCGGAGAACGGTCTGCTGACTGAATAGTGCGTGGCAGGATGGCAGGGACACGATCAACAGGATGTCCGGAGAACGGTCTGCTGACTGAATAGTGCGTGGCAGGATGGCAGGGACACGATCAACAGGATGTCCGGAGAACGGTCTGCTGACTGAATAGTGCGTGGCAGGATGGCAGGGACACGATCAACAGGATGCCCGGAGAACGGTCTGCTGACTGAATGAAGTGTGGCGGGATGGCAGGGATACGATCAACAGGATGCCCGGAGAACGGTCTGCTGACTGAATAATGTGTGGCAGGATGGCAGGGACACGATCAACAGGATGCCCGGAGAACGGTCTGCTGACTGAATAATGTGTGGCAGGATGGCAGGGACATGATCAACAGGATGTCCGGAGAACGGTCTGCTGACTGAATAGTGCGTGGCAGGATGGCAGGGACATGATCAACAGGATGTCCGGAGAACGGTCTGCTGACTGAATAATGTGTGGCAGGATGGCAGGGACACGATCAACAGGATGCCCGGAGAACGGTCTGCTGACTGAATAATGTGTGGCAGGATGGCAGGGACACGATCAACAGGATGTCCGGAGAACGGTCTGCTGACTGAATGATGTGTGGCGGGATGGCAGGAACACAATCAACAGGATGTCCGGAGAACGGTCTGCTGACTGAATAATCCATGGCGGGATGGCAGGAACACAATCAACAGGATGTCCGGAGAACGATCTACTGACTGGATGATGCGTGGCGGGATGGCAGGGACACGATCAACAGGATACCCGGAGAACGGTCTGCTGACTGAATAATGTGTGGCGGGATGGCAGGGACAGGATCAACAGGATGTCCGGAGAACGGTCTGCTGACTGAATAATGTGTGGCGGGATGGCAGGGACATGATCAACAGGATGCCCGGAGAACGGTCTGCTGACTGAATAATGTGTGGCAGGATGGCAGGGACAGGATCAACAGGATGTCCGGAGAACGGTCTGCTGACTGAATAATGTGTGGCGGGATGGCAGGGACACGATCAACAGGATGTCCGGAGAACGGTCTGCTGACTGAATAGTGCGTGGCAGGATGGCAGGTACCCGATCAACAGGATGTCCGGAGAACGGTCTGATGACTGGATGATGCGTGGCGGGATGGCAGGGACATGATCAACAAGATGCCCGGAGAACGGTCTGCTGACTGAATAATGTGTGGCAGGATGGCAGGGACCCGATCAACAGGATGTCCGGAGAACGGTCTGCTGACTGAATAGTGCGTGGCAGGATGGCAGGGACACGATCAACAGGATGTCCGGAGGACGGTCTGCTGACTGAATAGTGCGTGGCAGGATGGCAGGGACACGATCAACAGGATGTCCGGAGAACGGTCTGCTGACTGAATAGTGCGTGGCAGGATGGCAGGGACACGATCAACAGGATGTCCGGAGAACGGTCTGCTGACTGAATAGTGCGTGGCAGGATGGCAGGGACACGATCAACAGGATGTCCGGAGAACGGTCTGCTGACTGAATAGTGCGTGGCAGGATGGCAGTGACACGATCAACAAGATGACCGGAAAACGGTCTGCTGACTGAATAGTGCGTGGCGGGATGGCAGGGACACGATCAACAAGATGCCCGGAGAACGGTCTGCTGACTGAATAATGTGTGGCAGGATGGCAGGAAAACGATCAACAAGATGACCGGAAAACGGTCTGCTGACTGAATAGTGCGTGGCGGGATGGCAGGGACACGATCAACAAGATGCCCGGAGAACGGTCTGCTGACTGAATAGTGCGTGGCAGGATGGCAGGGACACGATCAACAGGATGCCCGGAGAACGGTCTGATGACGGAATAGTGCGTGGCAGGATGGCAGGGACATGATCAACAAGATGCCCGGAGAACGGTCTGCTGACTGAATAATGTTTGGCAGGATGGCAGGGACATGATCAACAGGATGCCCGGAGAACGGTCTGCTGACTGAATAATGTGTGGCAGGATGGCAGGGACACGATCAACAGGATGCCCGGAGAACGGTCTGCTGACTGAATAATGTGTGGCAGGATGGCAGGGACACGATCAACAGGATGTCCGGAGAACGGTCTGCTGACTGAATAGTGCGTGGCAGGATGGCAGGGACATGATCAACAGGATGTCCGGAGAACGGTCTGCTGACTGAATAATGTGTGGCGGGATGGCAGGGACACGATCAACAGGATGCCCGGAGAACGGTCTGCTGACTGAATAATGTGTGGCAGGATGGCAGGGACATGATCAACAGGATGTCCGGAGAACGGTCTGCTGACTGAATGATGTGTGGCGGGATGGCAGGAACACAATCAACAGGATGTCCGGAGAACGGTCTGCTGACTGAATAATCCATGGCGGGATGGCAGGAACACAATCAACAGGATGTCCGGAGAACGATCTACTGACTGGATGATGCGTGGCGGGATGGCAGGGACACGATCAACAGGATACCCGGAGAACGGTCTGCTGACTGAATAATGTGTGGCGGGATGGCAGGGACATGATCAACAGGATGTCCGGAGAACGGTCTGCTGACTGAATAATGTGTGGCGGGATGGCAGGGACATGATCAACAGGATGCCCGGAGAACGGTCTGCTGACTGAATAATGTGTGGCAGGATGGCAGGGACAGGATCAACAGGATGTCCGGAGAACGGTCTGCTGACTGAATAATGTGTGGCGGGATGGCAGGGACATGATCAACAGGATGTCCGGAGAACGGTCTGCTGACTGAATAGTGCGTGGCAGGATGGCAGGTACCCGATCAACAGGATGTCCGGAGAACGGTCTGATGACTGGATGATGCGTGGCGGGATGGCAGGGACATGATCAACAAGATGCCCGGAGAACGGTCTGCTGACTGAATAATGTGTGGCAGGATGGCAGGGACCCGATCAACAGGATGTCCGGAGAACGGTCTGCTGACTGAATAGTGCGTGGCAGGATGGCAGGGACACGATCAACAGGATGTCCGGAGGACGGTCTGCTGACTGAATAGTGCGTGGCAGGATGGCAGGGACACGATCAACAGGATGTCCGGAGAACGGTCTGCTGACTGAATAGTGCGTGGCAGGATGGCAGGGACACGATCAACAGGATGTCCGGAGAACGGTCTGCTGACTGAATAGTGCGTGGCAGGATGGCAGGGACACGATCAACAGGATGTCCGGAGAACGGTCTGCTGACTGAATAGTGCGTGGCAGGATGGCAGTGACACGATCAACAAGATGACCGGAAAACGGTCTGCTGACTGAATAGTGCGTGGCGGGATGGCAGGGACACGATCAACAAGATGCCCGGAGAACGGTCTGCTGACTGAATAATGTGTGGCAGGATGGCAGGAAAACGATCAACAAGATGACCGGAAAACGGTCTGCTGACTGAATAGTGCGTGGCGGGATGGCAGGGACACGATCAACAAGATGCCCGGAGAACGGTCTGCTGACTGAATAGTGCGTGGCAGGATGGCAGGGACACGATCAACAGGATGCCCGGAGAACGGTCTGATGACGGAATAGTGCGTGGCAGGATGGCAGGGACATGATCAACAAGATGCCCGGAGAACGGTCTGCTGACTGAATAATGTTTGGCAGGATGGCAGGGACATGATCAACAGGATGCCCGGAGAACGGTCTGCTGACTGAATAATGTGTGGCAGGATGGCAGGGACACGATCAACAGGATGCCCGGAGAACGGTCTGCTGACTGAATAATGTGTGGCAGGATGGCAGGGACATGATCAACAGGATGTCCGGAGAACGGTCTGCTGACTGAATAGTGCGTGGCAGGATGGCAGGGACATGATCAACAGGATGTCCGGAGAACGGTCTGCTGACTGAATAATGTGTGGCAGGATGGCAGGGACACGATCAACAGGATGCCCGGAGAACGGTCTGCTGACTGAATAATGTGTGGCAGGATGGCAGGGACATGATCAACAGGATGTCCGGAGAACGGTCTGCTGACTGAATAATGTATGGCAGGATGGCAGGGACATGATCAACAGGATGTCCGGAGAACGGTCTGCTGACTGAATGATGTGTGGCGGGATGGCAGGAACACAATCAACAGGATGTCCGGAGAACGGTCTGCTGACTGAATAATCCATGGCGGGATGGCAGGAACACAATCAACAGGATGTCCGGAGAACGATCTACTGACTGGATGATGCGTGGCGGGATGGCAGGGACACGATCAACAGGATACCCGGAGAACGGTCTGCTGACTGAATAATGTGTGGCGGGATGGCAGGGACAGGATCAACAGGATGTCCGGAGAACGGTCTGCTGACTGAATAATGTGTGGCGGGATGGCAGGGACATGATCAACAGGATGCCCGGAGAACGGTCTGCTGACTGAATAATGTGTGGCAGGATGGCAGGGACAGGATCAACAGGATGTCCGGAGAACGGTCTGCTGACTGAATAATGTGTGGCGGGATGGCAGGGACATGATCAACAGGATGTCCGGAGAACGGTCTGCTGACTGAATAGTGCGTGGCAGGATGGCAGGTACCCGATCAACAGGATGTCCGGAGAACGGTCTGCTGACTGAATAATGTGTGGCAGGATGACAGGGACACGATCAACAGGATGTCCGGAGAACGGTCTGCTGACTGAATAATGTGTGGCAGGATGGCAGGGACACGATCAACAGGATGTCCGGAGAACGGTCTGCTGACTGAATAATGTGTGGCAGGATGGCAGGGACACGATCAACAGGATGACCGGAGAACGGTCTGCTGACTGAATAGTGCGTGGCAGGATGGCAGGGACATGATCAACAGGATGTCCGGAGAACGGTCTGCTGACTGAATAATGTGTGGCAGGATGGCAGGGACATGATCAACAGGATGTCCGGAGAACGGTCTGATGACTGGATGATGCGTGGCGGGATGGCAGGGACATGATCAACAAGATGCCCGGAGAACGGTCTGCTGACTGAATAATGTGTGGCAGGATGGCAGGGACCCGATCAACAGGATGTCCGGAGAACGGTCTGCTGACTGAATAGTGCGTGGCAGGATGGCAGGGACACGATCAACAGGATGTCCGGAGAACGGTCTGCTGACTGAATAGTGCGTGGCAGGATGGCAGGGACACGATCAACAGGATGTCCGGAGAACGGTCTGCTGACTGAATAGTGCGTGGCAGGATGGCAGGGACACGATCAACAGGATGTCCGGAGAACGGTCTGCTGACTGAATAGTGCGTGGCAGGATGGCAGGGACACGATCAACAGGATGTCCGGAGAACGGTCTGCTGACTGAATAGTGCGTGGCAGGATGGCAGTGACACGATCAACAAGATGACCGGAAAACGGTCTGCTGACTGAATAGTGCGTGGCAGGATGGCAGGGACACGATCAACAAGATGCCCGGAGAACGGTCTGCTGACTGAATAATGTGTGGCAGGATGGCAGGAACACGATCAACAAGATGACCGGAAAACGGTCTGCTGACTGAATAGTGCGTGGCGGGATGGCAGGGACACGATCAACAAGATGCCCGGAGAACGGTCTGCTGACTGAATAGTGCGTGGCAGGATGGCAGGGACACGATCAACAAGATGCCCGGAGAACGGTCTGCTGACTGAATAGTGCGTGGCAGGATGGCAGGGACATGATCAACAAGATGCCCGGAGAACGGTCTGCTGACTGAATAATGTTTGGCAGGATGGCAGGGACATGATCAACAGGATGCCCGGAGAACGGTCTGCTGACTGAATAATGTGTGGCAGGATGGCAGGGACACGATCAACAGGATGCCCGGAGAACGGTCTGCTGACTGAATAATGTGTGGCAGGATGGCAGGGACACGATCAACAGGATGTCCGGAGAACGGTCTGCTGACTGAATAGTGCGTGGCAGGATGGCAGGGACATGATCAACAGGATGTCCGGAGAACGGTCTGCTGACTGAATAATGTGTGGCAGGATGGCAGGGACACGATCAACAGGATGCCCGGAGAACGGTCTGCTGACTGAATAATGTGTGGCAGGATGGCAGGGACATGATCAACAGGATGTCCGGAGAACGGTCTGCTGACTGAATAATGTATGGCAGGATGGCAGGGACATGATCAACAGGATGTCCGGAGAACGGTCTGATGACTGGATGATGTGTGGCAGGATGGCAGGGACATGATCAACAGGATGTCCGGAGAACGGTCTGCTGACTGAATAATGCGTGGCAGGATGGCAGGGACACGATCAACAGGATGCCCGGAGAACGGTCTGCTGACTGAATAATGTGTGGCAGGATGGCAGGGACATGATCAACAGGATGTCCGGAGAACGGTCTGCTGACTGAATAATCCATGGCGGGATGGCAGGAACACAATCAACAGGATGTCCGGAGAACGGTCTGCTGACTGAATAATGTGTGGCATGATGGCAGGGACATGATCAACAGGATGTCCGGAGAACGGTCTGCTGACTGAATAATGCGTGGCGGGATGGCAGGGACACGATCAACAGGATGCCCGGAGAACGGTCTGCTGACTGAATGATGTGTTACGGGGTGGCAGGGACACGATCAACAAGATGTCCGGAGAACGGTCTGCTGACTGAATAGTGCGTGGCAGGATGGCAGGGACATGATCAACAGGATGTCCGGAGAACGGTCTGCTGGCTGAATAATGTGTGGCAGGATGGCAGGGACATGATCAACAGGATGTCCGGAGAACGGTCTGCTGACTGAATAGTGCGTGGCAGGATGGCAGGGACACGATCAACAGGATGTCCGGAGAACGGTCTGCTGACTGAATAGTGCGTGGCAGGATGGCAGGGACATGATCAACAGGATGCCCGGAGAACGGTCTGCTGACTGAATAGTGTGTGGCGGGATGGCAGGGACATGATCAACAGGATGTCCGGAGAACGGTCTGCTGACTGAATAATGTGTGGCAGGATGGCAGGGACCCGATCAACAGGATGTCCGGAGAACGGTCTGCTGACTGAATAATGTGTGGCAGGATGGCAGGGACATGATCAACAGGATGTCCGGAGAACGGTCTGCTGACTGAATAATGTGTGGCAGGATGGCAGGGACACGATCAACAGGATGCCCGGAGAACGGTCTGCTGACTGAATAATGTGTGGCAGGATGGCAGGGACATGATCAACAGGATGTCCGGAGAACGGTCTGCTGACTGAATAATGTATGGCAGGATGGCAGGGACATGATCAACAGGATGTCCGGAGAACGGTCTGCTGACTGAATGATGTGTGGCGGGATGGCAGGAACACTATCAACAGGATGTCCGGAGAACGGTCTGCTGACTGAATAATCCATGGCGGGATGGCAGGAACACAATCAACAGGATGTCCGGAGAACGATCTACTGACTGGATGATGCGTGGCGGGATGGCAGGGACACGATCAACAGGATACCCGGAGAACGGTCTGCTGACTGAATAATGTGTGGCGGGATGGCAGGGACAGGATCAACAGGATGTCCGGAGAACGGTCTGCTGACTGAATAATGTGTGGCTGGATGGCAGGGACATGATCAACAGGATGCCCGGAGAACGGTCTGCTGACTGAATAATGTGTGGCAGGATGGCAGGGACACGATCAACAGGATGTCCGGAGAACGGTCTGCTGACTGAATAATGTGTGGCGGGATGGCAGGGACATGATCAACAGGATGTCCGGAGAACGGTCTGCTGACTGAATAGTGCGTGGCAGGATGGCAGGTACCCGATCAACAGGATGTCCGGAGAACGGTCTGCTGACTGAATAATGTGTGGCAGGATGGCAGGGACACGATCAACAGGATGTCCGGAGAACGGTCTGCTGACTGAATAATGTGTGGCAGGATGGCAGGGACACGATCAACAGGATGTCCGGAGAACGGTCTGCTGACTGAATAATGTGTGGCAGGATGGCAGGGACACGATCAACAGGATGTCCGGAGAACGGTCTGCTGACTGAATAGTGCGTGGCAGGATGGCAGGGACACGATCAACAGGATGTCCGGAGAACGGTCTGCTGACTGAATAATGTGTGGCAGGATGGCAGGGACATGATCAACAGGATGTCCGGAGAACGGTCTGATGACTGGATGATGCGTGGCGGGATGGCAGGGACATGATCAACAAGATGCCCGGAGAACGGTCTGCTGACTGAATAATGTGTGGCAGGATGGCAGGGACCCGATCAACAGGATGTCCGGAGAACGGTCTGCTGACTGAATAGTGCGTGGCAGGATCGCAGGGACACGATCAACAGGATGTCCGGAGAACGGTCTGCTGACTGAATAGTGCGTGGCAGGATGGCAGGGACACGATCAACAGGATGTCCGGAGAACGGTCTGCTGACTGAATAGTGCGTGGCAGGATGGCAGGGACACGATCAACAGGATGTCCGGAGAACGGTCTGCTGACTGAATAGTGCGTGGCAGGATGGCAGGGACACGATCAACAGGATGTCCGGAGAACGGTCTGCTGACTGAATAGCGCGTGGCAGGATGGCAGTGACACGATCAACAAGATGACCGGAAAACGGTCTGCTGACTGAATAGTGCGTGGCAGGATGGCAGGGACACGATCAACAAGATGCCCGGAGAACGGTCTGCTGACTGAATAATGTGTGGCAGGATGGCAGGAACACGATCAACAAGATGACCGGAAAACGGTCTGCTGACTGAATAGTGCGTGGCGGGATGGCAGGGACACGATCAACAAGATGCCCGGAGAACGGTCTGCTGACTGAATAGTGCGTGGCAGGATGGCAGGGACACGATCAACAGGATGCCCGGAGAACGGTCTGATGACGGAATAGTGCGTGGCAGGATGGCAGGGATATGATCAACAAGATGCCCGGAGAACGGTCTGCTGACTGAATAATGTTTGGCAGGATGGCAGGGACATGATCAACAGGATGCCCGGAGAACGGTCTGCTGACTGAATAATGTGTGGCAGGATGGCAGGGACACGATCAACAGGATGCCCGGAGAACGGTCTGCTGACTGAATAATGTGTGGCAGGATGGCAGGGACATGATCAACAGGATGTCCGGAGAACGGTCTGCTGACTGAATAGTGCGTGGCAGGATGGCAGGGACATGATCAACAGGATGTCCGGAGAACGGTCTGCTGACTGAATAATGTGTGGCAGGATGGCAGGGACACGATCAACAGGATGCCCGGAGAACGGTCTGCTGACTGAATAATGTGTGGCAGGATGGCAGGGACATGATCAACAGGATGTCCGGAGAACGGTCTGCTGACTGAATAATGTATGGCAGGATGGCAGGGACATGATCAACAGGATGTCCGGAGAACGGTCTGATGACTGGATGATGTGTGGCAGGATGGCAGGGACATGATCAACAGGATGTCCGGAGAACGGCCTGCTGACTGAATAATGTGTGGCAGGATGGCAGGGACACGATCAACAGGATGTCCGGAGAACGGTCTGCTGACTGAATAATGTGTGGCAGGATGGCAGGGACATGATCAACAGGATGTCCGGAGAACGGTCTGCTGACTGAATAATGTGTGGCGGGATGGCAGGGACATGATCAACAGGATGTCCGGAGAACGGTCTGATGACTGAATAGTGCGTGGCAGGATGGCAGGGACATGATCAACAGGATGTCCGGAGAACGGTCTGCTGACTGAATAGTGCGTGGCAGGATGGCAGGGACATGATCAACAGGATGTCCGGAGAACGGTCTGCTGACTGAATAGTGCGTGGCAGGATGGCAGGGACACGATCAACAGGATGTCCGGAGAACGGTCTGCTGACTGAATAATCCATGGCGGGATGGCAGGAACACAATCAACAGGATGTCCGGAGAACGGTCTGCTGACTGAATAATGTGTGGCATGATGGCAGGGACATGATCAACAGGATGTCCGGAGAACGGTCTGCTGACTGAATAATGCGTGGCGGGATGGCAGGGACACGATCAACAGGATGCCCGGAGAACGGTCTGCTGACTGAATGATGTGTTACGGGGTGGCAGGGACACGATCAACAAGATGTCCGGAGAACGGTCTGCTGACTGAATAGTGCGTGGCAGGATGGCAGGGACATGATCAACAGGATGTCCGGAGAACGGTCTGCTGGCTGAATAATGTGTGGCAGGATGGCAGGGACATGATCAACAGGATGTCCGGAGAACGGTCTGCTGACTGAATAGTGCGTGGCAGGATGGCAGGGACACGATCAACAGGATGTCCGGAGAACGGTCTGCTGACTGAATAGTGCGTGGCAGGATGGCAGGGACATGATCAACAGGATGCCCGGAGAACGGTCTGCTGACTGAATAGTGTGTGGCGGGATGGCAGGGACATGATCAACAGGATGTCCGGAGAACGGTCTGCTGACTGAATAATGTGTGGCAGGATGGCAGGGACCCGATCAACAGGATGTCCGGAGAACGGTCTGCTGACTGAATAATGTGTGGCAGGATGGCAGGGACATGATCAACAGGATGTCCGGAGAACGGTCTGCTGACTGAATAGTGCGTGGCAGGTTGGCAGGGACACGATCAACAGGATGTCCGGAGAACGGTCTGCTGACTGAATAGTGCGTGGCAGGATGGCAGGGACACGATCAACAGGATGTCCGGAGAACGGTCTGCTGACTGAATAGTGCGTGGCAGGTTGGCAGGGACATGATCAACAGGATGTCCGGAGAACGGTCTGCTGACTGAATAATGTGTGGCAGGATGGCAGGGACATGATCAACAGGATGTCCGGAGAACGGTCTGCTGACTGAATAATGCGTGGCGGGATGGCAGGGACACGATCAACAGGATGCCCGGAGAACGGCCTGCTGACTGAATGATGTGTTACGGGGTGGCAGGGACACGATCAACAAGATGTCCCGAGAACGGTCTGCTGACTGAATAGTGCGTGGCAGGATGGCAGGGACATGATCAACAGGATGCCCGGAGAACGGTCTGCTGACTGAATAATGTGTGGCAGGATGGCAGGGACATGATCAACGGGATGTCCGGAGAACGGTCTGCTGACTGAATAGTGCGTGGCAGGATGGCAGGGACATGATCAACAGGATGTCCGGAGAACGGTCTGCTGACGGAATAATGTGTGGCAGGATGGCAGGGACATGATCAACAGGATGTCCGGAGAACGGTCTGCTGACTGAATAGTGCGTGGCGGGATGGCAGGGACACGATCAACAGGATTCCAGGAGAACGGTCTGCTGACTGAATAATGTGTGGCAGGATGGCAGGGACACGATCAACAGGATGTCCGGAGAACGGTCTGCTGACGGAATAATGTGTGGCAGGATGGCAGGGACATGATCAACAGGATGTCCGGAGAACGGTCTGCTGACTGAATAATGTGTGGCAGGATGGCAGGGACATGATCAACAGGATGCCCGGAGAACGGTCTGCTGACTGAATAATGTGTGGCAGGTTGGCAGGGACACGATCAACAGGATGCCCGGAGAACGGTCTGCTGACTGAATAATGTGTGGCAGGATGGCAGGGACATGATCAACAGGATGTCCGGAGAACGGTCTGCTGACTGAATAATGTATGGCAGGAAGGCAGGGACATGATCAACAGGATGTCCGGAGAACGGTCTGATGACTGGATGATGTGTGGCAGGATGGCAGGGACATGATCAACAGGATGTCCGGAGAACGGCCTGCTGACTGAATAATGCGTGGCAGGATGGCAGGGACACGATCAACAGGATGTCCGGAGAACGGTCTGCTGACTGAATAGTGCATGGCAGGATGGCAGGGACACGATCAACAGGATGTCCGGAGAACGGTCTGCTGACTGAATAATCCATGCCGGGATGGCAGGAACACAATCAACAGGATGTCCGGAGAACGGTCTGCTGACTGAATAATGTGTGGCAGGATGGCAGGGACATGATCAACAGGATGTCCGGAGAACGGTCTGCTGACTGAATGATGTGTGGCAGGATGGCAGGGACACGATCAACAGGATGTCCGGAGAACGGTCTGCTGACTGAATAGTGCGTGGCAGGATGGCAGGGACATGATCAACAGGATGTCCGGAGAACGGTCTGCTGACTGAATGATGTGTGGCAGGATGGCAGGGACATGATCAACACGATGTCCGGAGAACGGTCTGCTGACTGAATAGTGTGTGGCAGGATGGCAGGGACACGATCAACAGGATGTCCGGAGAACGGTCTGCTGACTGAATAGTGCGTGGCAGGATGGCAGGGACACGATCAACAGGATGTCCGGAGAACGGTCTGCTGACTGAATAGTGCGTGGCAGGATGGCAGGGACATGATCAACAGGGATGTCCGGAGAACGGTCTGCTGACTGAATAGTGCGTGGCAGGATGGCAGGGACATGATCAACAAGATGTCCGGAGAACGGTCTGCTGACTGAATAATGTGTGGCGGGATGGCAGGGACACGATCAACAGGATGTCCGGAGAACGGTCTGCTGACTGAATAGTGCGTGGCAGGATGGCAGGGACACGATCAACAGGATGCCCGGAGAACGGTCTGCTGACTGAATGAAGTGTGGCGGGATGGCTGGGATACGATCAACAGGATGCCCGGAGAACGGTCTGCTGACTGATTGATGTATGGCAGGATGGCAGGGACAGGATCAACAAGATTCCCGGAGAACAGACCGCTGACTGAATGATGTGTTACGGGGTGGCAGGGACACGATCAACAAGATGCCCGGGGAACGGTCTGCTGACTGAATAATGTGTGGCGGGATGGCAGGGACATGATCAACAGGATGCCCGGAGAACGGTCTGCTGACTGAATAGTGCGTGGCAGGATGGCAGGGACATGATCAACAGGATGTCCGGAGAACGGTCTGCTGACTGAATAGTGCGTGGCAGGATGGCAGGGACACGATCAACAGGATGTCCGGAGAACGGTCTGCTGACTGAATAATGCGTGGCGGGATGGCAGGGACACGATCAACAGGATGTCCGGAGAACGGTCTGCTGACTGAATAGTGCGTGGCAGGATGGCAGGGACATGATCAACAGGATGTCCGGAGAACGGTCTGCTGACTGAATAGTGCGTGGCAGGATGGCAGGGACATGATCAACAGGATGTCCGGAGAACGGTCTGCTGACTGAATAGTGCGTGGCAGGATGGCAGGGACACGATCAACAGGATGTCCGGAGAACGGTCTGCTGACTGAATAATGCGTGGCGGGATGGCAGGGACACGATCAACAGGATGTCCGGAGAACGGTCTGCTGACTGAATAATCCATGGCGGGATGGCAGGAACATGATCAACAGGATGTCCGGAGAACGGTCTGCTGACTGAATAATGTGTGGCAGGATGGCAGGGACATGATCAACAGGATGCCCGGGGACGGTCTGCTGACTGAATAATGTGTGTCAGGATGGCAGGGACACGATCAACAGGATGTCCGGAGAACGGTCTGCTGACTGAATAGTGCGTGGCAGGATGGCAGGGACATGATCAACAGGATGTCCGGAGAACGGTCTGCTGACTGAATGATGTGTGGCAGGATGGCAGGGACATGATCAACAAGATGTCCGGAGAACGGTCTGCTGACTGAATAGTGTGTGGCAGGATGGCAGGGACACGATCAACAGGATGTCCGGAGAACGGTCTGCTGACTGAATAGTGCGTGGCAGGATGGCAGGGACACGATCAACAGGATGTCCGGAGAACGGTCTGCTGACTGAATAGTGCGTGGCAGGATGGCAGGGACATGATCAACAGGGATGTCCGGAGAACGGTCTGCTGACTGAATAGTGCGTGGCAGGATGGCAGGGACATGATCAACAAGATGTCCGGAGAACGGTCTGCTGACTGAATAATGTGTGGCGGGATGGCAGGGACACGATCAACAGGATGTCCGGAGAACGGTCTGCTGACTGAATAGTGCGTGGCAGGATGGCAGGGACACGATCAACAGGATGCCCGGAGAACGGTCTGCTGACTGAATGAAGTGTGGCGGGATGGCTGGGATACGATCAACAGGATGCCCGGAGAACGGTCTGCTGACTGATTGATGTATGGCAGGATGGCAGGGACAGGATCAACAAGATTCCCGGAGAACAGACCGCTGACTGAATGATGTGTTACGGGGTGGCAGGGACACGATCAACAAGATGCCCGGGGAACGGTCTGCTGACTGAATAATGTGTGGCGGGATGGCAGGGACATGATCAACAGGATGCCCGGAGAACGGTCTGCTGACTGAATAGTGCGTGGCAGGATGGCAGGGACATGATCAACAGGATGTCCGGAGAACGGTCTGCTGACTGAATAGTGCGTGGCAGGATGGCAGGGACACGATCAACAGGATGTCCGGAGAACGGTCTGCTGACTGAATAATGCGTGGCGGGATGGCAGGGACACGATCAACAGGATGTCCGGAGAACGGTCTGCTGACTGAATAGTGCGTGGCAGGATGGCAGGGACATGATCAACAGGATGTCCGGAGAACGGTCTGCTGACTGAATAGTGTGTGGCGGGATGGCAGGGACATGATCAACAGGATGTCCGGAGAACGGTCTGCTGACTGAATAATGAGTGGCAGGATGGCAGGGACACGATCAACAGGATGTCCGGAGAACGGTCTGCTGACTGAATAATGCGTGGCGGGATGGCAGGGACACGATCAACAGGATGTCCGGAGAACGGTCTGCTGACTGAATAATCCATGGCGGGATGGCAGGAACATGATCAACAGGATGTCCGGAGAACGGTCTGCTGACTGAATAATGTGTGGCAGGATGGCAGGGACATGATCAACAGGATGCCCGGGGACGGTCTGCTGACTGAATAATGTGTGTCAGGATGGCAGGGACACGATCAACAGGATGTCCGGAGAACGGTCTGCTGACTGAATAGTGCGTGGCAGGATGGCAGGGACACGATCAACAGGATGCCCGGAGAACGGTCTGCTGACTGAATGATGTGTGGCGGGATGGCAGGGACACGATCAACAGGATGTCCGGAGAACGGTCTGCTGACTGATTGATGTATGGCAGGATTGCAGGGACAGGATCAACAAGATTCCCGGAGAACAGACCGCTGACTGTATGATGTGTTACGGGGTGGCAGGGACACGATCAACAAGATGCCCGGGGAATGGTCTGCTGACTGAATAATGTGTGGCGGGATGGCAGGGACACGATCAACAGGATGCCCGGATAACGGTCTGCTGACTGAATGATGAGTGGCGGGATGGCAGGGACCCGATCAACATGATACCCGGAGAACGGTCTGCTGACTTGATGATGCGTGGTGGGATGGCAGGGACACGATCAACAGGATTCCAGGAGAACGGTCTGCTGACTGAATAATGCGTGGTGAGATGGCAGGGACACGATCAACAGGATGTCCGGAGAACGGTCTGCTGGCTGAATAATGTGTGGCAGGATGGCAGGGACACGATCAACAGGATGTCCGGAGAACGGTCTGCTGACTGAATAATGCGTGGCAGGATGGCAGGGACATGATCAACAGGATGTCCGGAGAACGGTCTGCTGACTGAATAGTGCGTGGCAGGATGGCAGGGACATGATCAACAGGATTTCCGGAGAACGGTCTGCTGGCTGAATAATGTGTGGCAGGATGGCAGGGACATGATCAACAGGATGTCCGGAGAACGGTCTGCTGACTGAATAGTGCGTGGCAGGATGGCAGGGACATGATCAACAGGGTTTCCGGAGAACGGTCTGCTGACTGAATAATGTGTGGCAGGATGGCAGGGACACGATCAACAGGATGTCCGGAGAACGGTCTGCTGGCAGGTTGGCAGGTTGGCAGGGACACGATCAACAGGATGTCCGGAGAACGGTCTGCTGACTGAATGATGTGTGGCGGGATGGCAGGGACACGATCAACAGGATGCCCGGAGAACGGTCTGCTGACTGAATAGTGCGTGGCAGGATGGCAGGGACATGATCAACAGGATGTCCGGAGAACGGTCTGCTGACTGAATGATGTGTGGCAGGATGGCAGGGACATGATCAACAGGATGTCCGGAGAACGGTCTGCTGACTGAATAGTGCGTGGCAGGATGGCAGGGACACGATCAACAGGATGCCCGGAGAACGGTCTGCTGACTGAATAGTGCGTGGCAGGATGGCAGGGACATGATCAACAGGATGTCCGGAGAACGGTCTGCTGACTGAATGATGTGTGGCAGGATGGCAGGGACATGATCAACAGGATGTCCGGAGAACGGTCTGCTGACTGAATGATGTGTGGCAGGATGGCAGGGACACGATCAACAAGATGTCCGGAGAACGGTCTGCTGACTGAATAATGTGTGGCAGGATGGCAGGGACATGATCAACAGGATGTCCGGAGAACGGTCTGCTGACGGAATAATGTGTGGCAGGATGGCAGGGACATGATCAACAGGATGTCCGGAGAACGGTCTGCTGACTGAATAGTGCGTGGCAGGATGGCAGGGACCCGATCAACAGGATGTCCGGAGAACGGTCTGCTGACTGAATGATGTGTGGCAGGATGGCAGGGACCCGATCAACAGGATGTCCGGAGAACGGTCTGCTGACTGGATGATGCGTGGCGGGATGGCAGGGACACGATCAACAGGATTCCAGGAGAACGGTCTGCTGACTGAATAATGCGTGGCGAGATGGCAGGGACACCATCAACAGGATGTCCGGAGAACGGTCTGCTGACTGAATGATGTGTGGCAGGATGGCAGGGACATGATCAACAGGATGTCCGGAGAACGGTCTGCTGACTGAATGATGTGTGGCAGGATGGCAGGGACATGATCAACAGGATGTCCGGAGAACGGTCTGCTGACTGAATAGTGCGTGGCAGGATGGCAGGGACATGATCAACAGGATGTCCGGAGAACGGTCTGCTGACTGAATAGTGCGTGGCAGGATGGCAGGGACATGATCAACAGGATGTCCGGAGAACGGTCTGCTGACTGGATGATGCGTGGCGGGATGGCAGGGACACGATCAACAGGATGCCCGGAGAACGGTCTGCTGACTGAATAATGCGTTGCGGGATGGCAGGGACACGATCAAAAGGATTCCCTGAGAATAGTCTGCTGTGTGAATGATGCGTGGCGGGATGGCAGGGATGCCATCAAACGTCTTATTTGCAGATCATTCAGTCAGCAGACTGTTATCCTGGCACCCTGTTGCAGGAACAGGATGCCCAGGGAACTTTCTGCTGACTGAATGATGTATGGCGGGTTGGTAGGGACACGATCAACAGGATGCCCAGGGAATTTTCTGCTGAGTGAAAACGTGTGTTAGAGTGGTAGATCAACAGGATGGCCGGAAACGGTCTGCGGTCTGAATGGTGCGTGGTGGAGTGGTAGGGAACTTTAAAAACTCGTCTTGATATATTTCAGATCAGAAAACACGAGAATTGGATTCTTCTCATCTAAAAACATTTTCAACACAGCCTCAGACCAGCAGTGGATTGATGTCGTAGCATTAATTTCACCAAGTCTATGACATCATAGCATTTTGATGTCATCACATCTTGAACCTCATGAGAGTGTGATCCACGTACTTGCTGATGGTAAAACATCATGATGTCATGATTTTTATGATTTTTATGATCGGGACATTTTGCAAAATCTACTGTCAAGCTATATCCGATGGGGAACACGATGGTGGATGATATCTACAAGGAACTTAATTAGTATTGATTGTAATCAGGCCACCAGTGCTCAGGTCTGTGTAATAATGTATGTGTTTATAGATATCTGCAAATAAGACATTTCAAACGCCACTCTCTCGCTTACATTGTAAGCATCTAAACCTTACTTTATAGGCTCTATTCACATGTTATATGTGAACACTGTTATATGTGGACACTGTTCTATGTGATTACTGTTATATGTGAACACTGTTATATGTGGACACTGTTATATGTGAATACTGTTATATGTGAACACTGTTATATGTGGACACTGTTATATGTGAACACTGTTATATGTGGACACTGTTCTATGTGAATACTGTTATATGTGGACACTCTTATATGTGAACACTGTTATATGTGGACACTGTTATATGTGGACACCGTTATATGTGAACACTGTTATATGTGGACACTGTTATATGTGAATACTGTTATATGTGAACACTGTTATATGTGGACACTGTTATATGTGAACACTGTTATATGTGGACACTGTTATATGTGGACACTGTTCTATGTGAATACTGTTATATGTGGACACTCTTATATGTGAACACTGTTATATGTGGACACTGTTATATGTGGACACTGTTAAAAGTGAACACTGTTATATGTGGACACTGTTATATGTGAATACTGTTATATGTGGACACTGTTATATGTGAATACTGTTATATGTGGACACTGTTATATGTGAACACTGTTATATGTGGACACTGTTATATGTGAACACTGTTATATGTGGACACTGTTATATGTGAATACTGTTATATGTGGACACTGTTATATGTGAACACTGTTATATGTGGACACTGTCATATGTGAACACTGTTATATGTGGACACTGTTATATGTGAACACTGTTAGATGTGGACACTGTTCTATGTGAATACTGTTATATGTGGACACTGTTATATGTGGACACTGTTATATGTGAATACTGTTACATGTGAACACTGTTATATGTGGACACTGTTATATGTGAACACTATTATATGTGAACACTGTTATATGTGAACACTGTTCTATGTGAACACTGTTCTTTGTGAACACTGTTATATGTGAACACTGTTATATGTAGACACTGTTATATGTGGACACTGAGTAAGATATTTCATGAAACCCGATAATATTCCAATATAACATATACAATTAAAGCGATATTAATGTTGTTATTTGTTTACTTATGACGATGTTATGGATGCTACAGCAGACGGAAGAGCGATTAACTACTGAGTGTAAAACCTGCATGTTGGCTGTGTACAACTCGGCTGACAAACGAGCAACAGGCGGGCCATAAAGCGTGATAACATCCATATTGTGTTCCATATTCTGTACAACAAATGTTTAACGCGGCCCCACATCATGACATGAGATTGAAACTGCTTAACATCTAAACTGCCAGGCAAAAGAAAGTACTCACCGCAGTTGATTTTATGATATGTATTATTTTCAAGTGCATATATCTCAAGTTTTCGATGTCATAATATAAAACTGAAAAGTACAGGTGTTTAGTCAGCGGTCAAATAATACTTTTTTGTTTTTTGTTTTTTAAATGAAATTTTAAATTTTAAACTTCTTCGCAATATATGTGTTATGGTACACAACTGTTCATTGACATATAAGACATATGTGAAAATTAAAAAATGTGACTGATTCTGCACACATTTTAAACATTTTGAACATGGTAGAGGTCTTTTTACTGTAAATATCTTACCCCTGTCTTCATTAAACAAAAATAGTTTAACTAAAATCTACCCACAGTCACCAAATAATTCATTCAAACTACTGCAGATAAGTATATTTGTATCGTGACACAGTCAAATGCATCTGATTTCTTTTAAATATTGAATTAATCGAAACCAACTGAGGGGAGTACTTTCTTTTGCCTGACAGTTTACTCATATGCCCCCTGGCCACATTCGGGAATCTTTAACGGAGATTTCAGTCTAACCATGACTCGACTTTGAACCTATAGAACTTTTTAAGTAAAGTCAAATAAAACATGAATAAATTATTGAAATTCGATGTTGAAATTATATTTAAAATATCGAAATATCCAGCCATCATCAACCATATAATTCTTAGATAAGAAATGGAATATTGTTTGTGACACCAATCCCTAAAGTTTTTATTGAGCCACATTTACACAGTACGCCTAGTGACATCAAGATGTAGGTCTATACTATCCAAAGCACTATTTGGCAGTTTCTAAAATTGACAACTTTGTGAAGTTGCAGATAGAGTTGTTATTACGCACAACCAATAAACGATCACGATACGTCTTAATGGGAGTTGTTACTTGTACGACTATCGCCTGTTTGATACAGACCCTTGAATGAAGCTATCAAACATAGCCATTCATCAAAATGTCATATTGAGAGAAAAAAATAAAGAAAAACTGCTATCCAAGCTCAAGTTGTCTGAAGTTCCTCAGCTGACCTGCACGGAGTTTGATAGGACAAGCGATGCGCCGAGCCATCCGGATTTATTTTATCGCTGCAATCAATAGGTCGGTCTCCATATCGACCCAACGACAAGCGCAGCGCTATTATCAACAGTCGGGAAAGATGAAACCTTCAGCTCGCATTTGTCTACTATAAATCAAACTAAATATCCCCAAATCTCTCCCCTGAACAATGCTGGGATTTTTTTGCCGATAGGTGTCGCTTGCCAAGGGCAGATAAATCGTAATTTGTGGTAGTTGTCAAAAATGGATGAAGAACTTTTCAATTTTAAAATTCAAATGTCTTGTTTTTTTCTCTTTCCAAATGTGATAATATCTTTGATTAAATTAGTAAAGCCTTGAGTTGCAAGTAATAACGCGTGATGTTTAAAGGGGGTTTCAAACACGCTCCGTTTAGTTTAATGCTTGTTATTCACTAAAACTTTTTAAAACCTAGAGCCATTGGCTCTGTAGCTCATCAGGATTGTAGAATGTATCAACTAAGTTTTAAAGGAAATTCTCATTAAATACATTGTTCAAAATTTTATCAAAATCCTCAAATAGCATTAAAATATCAAGAGAGTGCCTCGTATAAGGAAAATAAGGAAACATGTTTGTCCCCACCCAAACTCAATGCCATAATCTCCTTCCTCAAATGCACCCACCCACATTAAATGTCCAGCAGAGCACTGCACCTGCATCCAATATACATTTTGTACATGACAATACACGCTACCTGGCTGTTACTTTGAAGACAGCCAAGTGAATGGTAAAACTTGCTTCTTGTTGTCCGTATTAATGGTGCTACAAACATGAATTTGGACTCGTTTGAAAGCTATTCATAATACACCACTTTAAATTTGACCCTTGGGAGTAGGACAATTGAATCTTTAAATCTTAATCTCCGACAAAGATGATATTTGAGCTTAGCATTTCTACCAGGAGAGAAGTGGAAAGAAGATTTGAGAGCTGACACCCTGCCGGGCTCATATTTAAGGGGGAATCAAGACCTTTAGTTTCTTTGTAATAAACACGTTATTCTGAAATGTAATCAGGTGCACAGAAAAAAACCTGAGATCATTATTGTATAGTTTTTGTCTCTGTGTGCGAGGCCAGGTCATCGGGAGAATCAGGGGATGTCATGTATATCATTTTAATCGAGCGAGACTGCAGGCTGAATGTTCGTGTAGGGTCGTCACGCGCACAGTGCATCTCGCACCGCTTCACCTGCAGTCAAATACGCACTTGCTCTAAGACAATTGTACAACATTTCGCTCCCTTGAATTTGGTCTCGTCAGTTCAAGACAAAATTGTCAAGCTGTTAAATCTTGTCGCAACATACACGATACAAGCTCTATTCTATATATTTGAAGACATTCGTTCGAGTTCGGTTTCGCTGAAGATGTTTACCAAGTCGTACATTTAGGTGTAAATAAATAAATGAATGAATGAATGAATGCCTTGATTGTCATTTGTCTATGAACAGATTTCTTTTCATTTTGATATCTGAGATGCAATTGAATAGGTTTATATGTCATTTATATAGCTGTATTCTAGTTCCCAGCTTGGAAGCAACGTTATGGTTAACATTACAACATTGTTAAATTTGGCGAGAATATACCTAACTATAGGATCATGAGAATAGTTCATAATGTACTATTAGTTTACAACACATTTTAAAAATAATGCGAGATATCAATAACAAAAGATAAATGGAATGCCACCATACATCAGCCTGGTATTAATATGTTCACAATACAATATATAACAATATTTCTTTCTTTTAAAATGTCATATCAGAGACATCGATCATTACATGAGTTTAGAAGTATTCATCTATCATCGTTATTTATGCTGATAGCAATTTCCCTAATATAACGTCCATATAAGCAATCGGCCCGATCCTGGAATGGACTTACTCCATCAGATACACCAACATTACAGGACTGCGCTGTATCTGTGAGATAAGTTTTATGTCTACATTACTGTCTATCAGTGGAAGGTATAGAAGCTGATCAGCACCACATCAACCAATCAACGTCGTTAATTGAACATATTAGTCGTCAGATTCCCAACTGGTGTACATTTACTGATGTCACATACCTTGATGAATGTGGGAAAATACAATTTGACGATTTCACAAACTCAGCAAATATATCTCACAGATGTGAGTATTTACATTTACTATTATCTATCTCTTTCTCTCTCTAGTTTACATCAGTCATTTTAGTAATTATATGTGATTAATTTAAAAAACTATTTAAAACAGAAATTTCTTCAATGTCTTTCCATTTATTCATTTATTATTTATTATATATATATATATATATATATATATATATATATATATATATATACTGTATATTTCATATCATATCATATCTATCATATCTATATGTGTAGATAGATAGGTAGAAAGATACCTATTTCTTAATGTATTTATTTATTTAATCTAAACCCCCTGCGTCTCCCGGCGAGATCATGGCGTCCCTCAGTACACACGTACACCTAGTGGCAGCATGAGGAGGCACAACTTCCCAATGCAAGGCATAACTCTTGCCAGTCTCCATTACTGGCTGATTTAGGCCTTGCAGTATTTCTTTAAGAAATCTGTGTTTAGAAATCCAGGCCCGCTATGCATTTCCAGTGCAGCGATTCACTGCCTCGACACAAGAAAGCGAGGGAAATACCGCAAGGGTTAAATCAGCCAGTAATGCAGACTGGCAAGAGTTATGCCTTGCGTTTGGAAGTTGGAGGAGGCACGACAGACTCCACACATCTGAAGTACCACCCCTAAACAATCACGGTATAGATCCTGCATAAATGTGGTCCGACCCCCGGGCATGTTACAATATGGGCCAGATTAGTTAAGTAGCCCCACCACACCGACACTGCGAGACGTCCCAATCTGATGCACCCTTCACAAGTGTGCACACCCATCTCTACTTTAATGTGGCCTGTGTGTCCGACAGCCGGGAATCTACACCAATCATTTCTCACACAAAAGTGTATACACACGACCTTACATAAACTTTAGGTCGTAGTCTACGTTCATGCTAACAATGACACATATATATGTGAGCACTGCTCCCCCTGTGGGAAATGTGTTGCACTGATATAGAAGGAGAAGTGTTTGTGACAGACGGGTTGGAGCAACTAGAACGACGAGACGAGGGAAACAGCTGGAGGTCTTCTTCTCGATGTACTTGCTGTGGTTTGTCTCGAGCTGTACTCAGTGGTCGTAAACTTGTGCAACATGACAGTAATTTGTCATGACACAATGTATTTGGGATTCGTCAGTTCTTCACTCTACGTCAACAATATTAAGAAAACTTCGTCATATCTCTTGCATAAAGAGTTGTGAATCCATAATATGTAGGTGTTTCCCTTTACCATACGTATTGGATACCAATGTATCAAGACATTATTTTACTTAATTATTTCAGTATTTTATTATTACAATCCATTTAAAATGTGAACAAAATCACAGTAGTTTTTAAAAACGTTATTATTATTCATGTTTAAATATATGTTATCAAATTATAATGTATTAAATATGATTATAAATTTAATGTTCAAATATGTTGCTGTATGTATCATAAACCTTCTTAGCTAAAGCATGTGCACACTAGCTGAATGCACACGACCCCGACTGACCCAGTGTCCTTATGTCTGTTGTCTCTACACTGTATATAACACCAGTAAATACGACTCGGAAATCACTTTATCACAGCATTTAACTTGAATAATTGATAAAGAGGTAATCCAGAAAAAAAACATCTCACGTTACGGAGTATCAGGTAATCACCTGTCCGGTAAAGTGAGCACTTATTACATTTCATGATTTGCCAGCACATTGACAACTAAGAGCTTGTAGATGTTCATCTGGTATGAGTGCGACGGGCGAGTAAGGATCCACCCGACTGCATCGTGTCAGGGTGTGAGACATGTACAGGGAGACCTTCTCCTCCCTTTTCTCTATACACTCTAGATGTACAAACCAAGATAACCCTTATCAGCCTACTTACCGTTACATTAATTCATTGTGCATAGTTCTAGGCCAGATAACAAGGCTTTAGATAATCGCTTCCAGTGTAGAAATGAGGATATCTTGATGATAAATACGATATGGGAACTGCTTAATGTAGCACCGTTCACGAGAGATCACATCGCCGTGGGAAAATAATTTAACTTCGTAATTTGAATTTAACAACCATGACATGCAATACCGGTATTCAATATGCAAACATAAATTTATCTTATCTTTTTTTAAGGAAAGTATCTTCTATTTGGGGAAATTAGTTTATTGTGTCCAAACGGGACAGCATTACACCGTAAAAGTAATAGCCGTTAAAGCTTGGAAACATCAATTTCTTCTATGGGCGGTTAATTATATGTTATGCTCACGTTGCCTGCAATAGTACATGAAAGATGATAATTTCATGGTTAATGAAAACATGTAAGCGTGTGTAAATTGCTGAATTAGTGCGGTTCTCCTGACCAGGTACGAGAAACCATTCGTAAGTAAATTCACTCACGTATACAAAGTGTCATGTACTCACGTATACAAAGTGTCATGTACTCACGTATACAAAGTGTCATGTACTCACGTATACAAAGTGTCATGTACTCACGTACACAAAGTGTCATGTACTCACGTATACAAAGTGTCATGTACTCACGTATACAAAGTGTCATGTACTCACGTATACAAAGTGTCATGTACTCACGTATACAAAGTGTCATGTACTCACGTATACAAAGTGTCATGTACTCACGTACACAAAGTGTCATGTACTCACGTATACAAAGTGTCATGTACCCGGGACTAGGAATGTACAGCATTCTTCACAGAGCTTTCGGTTCATTTCCTACTTAAATATGACATTTTGTTTCAAAACTCATTTATAATGATATGTTTCGGTATATGTTATGAATATATTGTCTTGTTTACATCAATTTAGATACTTAAACGTTAAATATTGCGAAGTAATCATTTGGGTGTTGGTAGTTTAACGAAAACTCTGTTAAGCCCTAATGGGAAGATACTAATAGCACTATAAGTACTCAAAACTAAATGCCTACATAACATGTTTACCGGGTTTACCGAGCTGTATATGTATGTGTGTTTACTTCTGTTTCCTCTTCCGCAACCATGGTACACCCCCTGCATGCGTCATAACGTTTCCTAATACGTCATACAGTTTCCTTACGTCATATAGTATCATATCGCTTATTTCCAAGTCGCTGCCGCACTAAATCTACCTCGTTTATATGTTTACTTTCTGTATATACGCTATTTACATTATGTTCGAGTTCCTTTAAAGTGATTGTCTTAATAACACTCACATTGTCTTAATTTGAAATGTTTGCAAACATCATCATAAGTGTTAAAACAGAAGTGTAAAACGTCGGAAATAAATTTTATAATTTCTGAGCTAAAAATGGCTAGTTAAACAACATTATCATTTAATGGGTTCCCCAATCTAAAAATAGAAGAAAACAGAAATAGAAGCCAAAACAAAAGTGAAGAGAATTGATCATTATTTCTCATGACTCACAATTGTGAAATAGAGAATAGTTACATATATGTATTTCATATATTAATAATATGTTTACATTTACAAATATCCATACACAATATACATTATACATTTGTAACCAACAGAGACACAATCCTCCTTCTTTAAAGACGTTTGACAGATTTAGTTAAAGAGGTTTATGAGTGGCTTTCATATAAAGGAGATATACTTTTCAATTTATGGATATTTACAATAATATGGTGTTAAGTATTTATATACTTATAATTCTGATTAAAAAAGGCAGGCCAACAGGAAATTCGTCTCCGATGGAATTATAAAATAACTTACAATTTCTTTTATTTTTATCAACTTTAAACCTTCAATTGACAATCTATGGTGAGAAGTGTTAAAGTGGATTTGCCAAATTCGGAGGTTAACGGAAACTTCCAAAAGGTACGGATCCATAGAAGGTTTTATTTATAAATTTTCTTGTATTTTTGCTTTTGAGGATTCAATTTGGGAGGAAATCCAACTTTGGTAAAATGTATCGAAATGGACCCGTGTGTTGAATGATTTTAATAAGTGAGAGCTGGTAACATTTTGAGATCTCCAAACATTATGAACATGAAGTATTTCCCTTATGTTACTTTATGTCATTTTAAACCAAAGACAGTATCAAATGCCTTGTTAAAATCAACAATAATCACGGTAAAGCCTTATTTGGAAATTTTGAAAGATATCAATTAAAGCTTTAAAGACAAATATATTACATGAAGTAGCATAATAATTTCGAAAGTCTGCTTGTGATTCGCTAATTAGGTTGAAATGATCTGAATAATTTTGAAGACGCTTATATAGATATTACGGAAGTGAAAAGTTTTACGAGACATTTAACAATAGAAATGCCTCTGTAGTTATTAGGGTCAGTTTGGTCACCCTTTTTTAATACTGGTTTTATGTAACTATCTGACCAAGCCTGTAGGAAAACAACACGATCTTATACCAAATTGAACAGCTATCAGACATCAACATCAATAACAGAACACATAACGTTTTTGTACGCTAACACAAAACGTTTTGAAAACGTTTCCTGAAACGTTTCTGCAAACATTTTTGAAAACTCGTGTTTAAACTTTTTCACAAAGTTTATTACACCAAAGGAACAGATATAATACATTACACTGCATGCTGTGTAGGTTTACAATGGGATTATTACTGATGTTTAGTTTAGTATTAATCAACTGTAAACCGAACCAGGTCGATAATTTTTTTAAGTTACAACCAAATAAAACTCATAAACCAACGTTTCAGAAACGTTTCTAACTTTTTACAGAAGCGTTTTTGATACGTTTTGGAAATATATTATTGTTAGCTGGTCAAACTTGGTGCTGTCGGCTCTCATCGAAGTTCACCGATTCTACCATACTGAATAGTTCATTGTTTACCATTGAGTAGGGTCTTACACGAGTGCTTGTTTCTAAATGTATATATCATAACTTCTACACGTGCACCTCATTTGAAATATCTGATCGACTTCAAATCACCAACTTACTTCTGTTTATGTGTCCAAATATATACTTTGTGCTGTGAAAGTGTGAACAGTGACACTCTAACAGTGACGCTCTAACAGTGACACTCTATATAGAAAGTCATATGGCTTGATGGCTTGATGTGTTGTTTGTGACGCTCTATATAGAAGGTCATATGGCTTGATGTTTTGTTTGTGACACTCACTGCTGGGCATTTAAACAAAAAGGCACTTTCTAAAGTTAGCATAACAAAAGCAACTTCACTGACTTTTTAAAATTTTGATATGAAATCATCTTATTGAATCGTGTATGTGTCTGATGAAGTATTTTCTCCGATTGTTGTCTATTCAATTACAAAGCTACTTACCATTAAGGAATTCGTTTACTTCCGAAATGACTAAAGTGATGGATGTTTTCTTTGGAGTTCGGACAGCTGATCGACAGCCCAGCCAACTGGATTGAAATGTACATACTCTGGTCCAGTGCAGTCGTGTGCAGGTCAGGGGTCATTACCTACACCCCGCTCCCTGCACGGTCGGAACAGTGAGGGTGAGGAGTTTATATCATACACACTCGTGGATATTCGCCGCCTTTCAGATTTGATCGTGCAGATCGCGTGATTGCATTTAAATTGCTTGAGACTGCAACTGATTTATCTGAAGTCATTGCCAGTTTTTGACACGTGTCTAATCGCTAATGTTGGGTTTGTTTTCTGTGCAGTGGCAGACGGTCCCGATCCGGGTCACGTGACTGCCACAAATCGTTCTGAACTTCCGGGCCTATGGCCTGTTGGTTAACTGCGCAGACGGTGAATCGCTCTGGAGTCGCAAATATCTCCCCCAAAAGATCGAGCTTGATGTTGCGTAATAAAACCGACCAACTGTCAAAATACTCCCTTGAACACGTTTTCTTTGTAATTCGCCATCGCTGATATTTCGCCACTATCACCCTTCTGTTCAATCACTTTCAAATGTTTTATTTGACGTAAAAACACCGGGGATGTGAGACAAATGGCCAACTTAAATGCCGATATTAGGGAACATATGTTGCTAAGAAGTTGCAAAAATAATAAAATAAAGGTGGAATTAGAAGCAGTTATTTTATAGTTTTTCGGCGCTCGCTCTGGCTGTTTAATCCTCTTCAACTTCTGCACATTCACATAAGTCAAAGTGTCGCGTGCAAAACTCCTCAGTTTGCAAATGTAATTTCAAAAGTAAACAAATGTGGGATTGAAGTACAACAGATGGAGGGAAATGTTGCAACAAATTGACAGGGAATCCGTCATGGTTCACGTGCATCCATCCCATGTTTGTTTCACAACACACTACAATTGTGTTTTTCTGATCTCGAAGGAGCACTTACCTTGGGCTGATAGCATGTGACGACTGAAGCAGTGTCGTGCTCTTCATGAACATATCGTAAAACAGTAGTCAATCTAAGTACCATGAAATGAACGCACGTCCTGGGTATCACACAAGATGAATCCAGGTCTAAACCCGGCTAATTTTTCAAGGAAAGCCAAGTTCTATGATTTATCTTTTTCATTAATGAAATTATACGAAATTTCGCATCCATGGAAATAAAGAAGTGTACTATCCATAAAAGTTGGTAGGCCTATGCTTTCATCTTCAAAAAGAGTTTGTCCTGATATCGATGTATCGTGGTATGGTCCGACAGCAGTTAGATGTGTTTGTACCATCAACAAGAGTTAGGTACACGGTGTTTGTACCATCAACACGAGTTAGGTACACGGTGTTTGTACCATCAACACGAGTTAGGTACACGGTGTTTGTACCATCAACACGAGTTAGGTCCACTGGATACACACACTATATATAAACCTATTGTATATTAGGTTACATACTTTAATGGTAGAAAGCGGGGTGCTTCACCTTTCATTCTGCTGATTACGTCATAACAATCGTTTACACTGTCCAGTTAGAAACGACCATGCTATATAGACATCAGTGACGTCAAACACGTTATCCTTTCTGTGATATGTTGAACATGACGAGAATGGTGATAATGATAATGAATTGTATAGAGTTTAATGTCAGGTGTTCTGCAGCTCTTCTATGCAGTATCTTTCATTGATTAATAGCAGTCAGTATCCCTTGGGACTTGACAAGTTATCTGGCACTTGGCTCAAGTTGCGGTACTTCATCTTCAATACGGGTTGATCTATTCCCCAATGATATATATCTACTTTATAGACAATTCTACAAGAGGTCCTGGTTTGAATAAACCATAAGGGTTTTTATTGTCGACAACTAGCGACTAGATGCATATGAAGTCGACGATCCAACTACTTATACAATAAAGACATAATATAAGGGCTGGATCGACACTACAAGCTCCTGTAGAATAAACTTCATCGTCTGAACAGACTCAGTTTCCTTCAGCACAATAGTTTGTCAATGGGTTCCACCATGCATCCTACTGCCAAACCTGAGTCAAATAAAGTTACCTACAAAGGCCTTGAATGACCATTTAAGATTGTTACTCGCCCTGTCATGGATTACAGCTCTAAACTACCAGACCACTTAGATATATAAAACATTATATCCAATTCATATCATTTTGATTTCCGGACCAAGTACACCGATAGCATCCATGTATCGAACACGAATCAAGGATAGATACATGATATTGTTGAACTATGAATTGAACTATGAAATACACCATGAGCCTGTGGCACATACTGTAATTACACTTAGCAATTACGGGTTAGCCATGTTAGTACCTGTATTGTTTAAAAAGACTCAATTTTGTTCCACATAGATTAGAGAAATTAATGCAAGCATAAATTTGAGTTTCATCTTGCAGGCTGAACTGCTGATACCAGATCCTTATTTCCTGAACACTGTGTTCAAATGTTCACTTCTGGTACCGTGGTACCCAAGTCGTGTAACAATATGTTGAATAAAATATTAAGGATAGCCATGTCTTGCAGTATTAGGTTGAAACTCAGATGATCTATCACAGATCCTGCAAGTTTGATATTCCTGTTGTACGTAATCATATACCTTGATGTGTAGCCTAACGGTAATAACTGACGAATACTGCTTTTAAACTAAAAAGTGTATACTTGTTTACAGAGCATCGGGTGGAATATACTTTTCCTCTGCGGTGCCTGACTTTCGAAATGTCAGCAATAATTGACAAAGTCGGCTGTGATGTCAATTATGTATCCTTTTGAAGATATGCAGACATTTTAAGGAAACAGTAATGGTAACTGACGGTATCTGACTATTATTCTTTAAAAAATAAAGTAAAATTATTCTCTTTGATTACGAAACACTTCATGGCTGAACTATTATTTATATATGTGAATGAAACAAACTTTTGAAAGCATTTGAATATGATCACATTATCAAGCAAGTAAACGTTGATCTCGTCATATGCATGACTCACACTTGTATGACTTCAAATATCTAGTGACGTCTCAATTCTCTGCACCGATTATCTAAAGTGTAATGACATTTGTAAATGTACATTTTGTCGTTAAAACTAAGAATGATTTTGGAGGATAACTGCAATATCAACCTCGTGACACTACGGGGGTAGCTATTGTCCTCTGTGCTTTGGAAAAAGTCAGAGCAATGATACAATGTTGATTGTACAACATACCAAATATGTAGCATTGCAGATATCCACGGACACCTCATCTATGTAGAGATATATTAGTGACTATAATGAAGTACAAAAGAAACTTTACACCTTAGTTGGTTTTATCATATGTTTGATTTTCAATTTCAATTTTCAAATATATGATGTTTTCGACGTCGTACTCTAAAACTGAAAAGTGCAGGCGTTTAGTCATCAGCCAAGGAATACTTCTATGTGGGTTTTTTGTTCGATTAAAAATTAAATTTTAAATTAATAAATTCTTCCCAAATTATTTTGGATAAAACACAACTGTTCATGGACATATAAGACTAGTTGAGAGGCTCTATGGGATGAAGACCCCGCCTCGACCACATGCAACTTCACTCTTTACTAAACGCTGATACTGAGTAACAAAACTAACATCTTCAATTGAATGTAAAAAGGGAAATTTATTAAAATGAATTTCTCAGACAGATGTAAAGCTGCTATATATTGTTAACATAGATACACAAATAGGTGTAAACTTGATTGAAATGAATGTTAAAATAGACAAAAAAGATGGAAACTTGATGGAATTTTAAGGTTAAAATATTTTTTTTAAATGTATGTATACTTGATGGTTCTTGAAATGAATGCTAAAATGTATTTTTTAAAATATGAGTAAATGATAATTAATAATTTAGTAAATGATAATTAATAATTAATACTGACACAAAATAATATTATAAATGTTTTAACTCAATACACCGACTGTATTATTTAAATGCTTAAGATAATTGCAAACAAAATATTTAGGTGAATGCTAAAGATATAAACAAAATACGAAGGAACATCGATTGTAAGAGATCGCAACAACAAATGGCATCGATGAATCTTGAAAATGAATGCTCTATACAGAGTAAATACTCTTATGTGATGGGTCTTAAAACAGTTTAATACAAAATTATCTTATTCGATGTTTTGAAATCAAATATATAAATGAAAAAAATAAAGCTTTCAATATATAAATGATCATGACATACTATTAAATGAATGCTAAAGTGATTGTAAATAAATCGCTAAACGAATGCTTGGAATGAATGATGTGTGAGAGCCAACATAGAATGCTAAAGCTTAAGTCAATGGCAGAATTTAGCTGTAAACACATCGTAAGAATCACGTTTATCAATGTTGGATATATAAACAAACGAATACCGTAAATCCTTGAATACTCGCACGCCTTGAATAATCGCCGGGTGTATGCCTTCTTTGAAATAAATAATCGCCTGCTTTGAATAATCGCCCGGTTAAATTTAGCAAATGTAAATGAACTAATGGCGATCTCCTGTTCAAAAATAACTTCGGCATAAGCATAATTATGCGAAGTTCAATCTCGTGACATGTACTTCGTTTACAATATTCATAATTTAAAACATATAATGATGTTTTTGTAATGATTTTTTGAAATTTTCACATATATTATATGGCTTCGAAAAAAATAATCGCCTGTCTCTAATAATCGCCGGGTCAAATCGGTGTTTGAAATTGATAATCGCTGGGCGATTGTTCAAGGATTTACGGTATTTATAGCTCTTAAGTAAACGATGATATTAATGAAGACTAAAATGATGGAACAATATATATATATATATATATATATATATATATATATATATATATATATATATCATAGATCACTTTTTGACATATTCTCGAAAAACATAATTCTAGAATTAAATTGTGTAGGTGTTACTAAAATGAATTACTATTTATATGAAGGGCTAAAACAAATACTATTAGTGAGCAATAAAAAGACGAAAGACTAAGTAAATAAATGTCTATGAATAATATATGAATGATCAAATGAATTTATAAATGAATGCAATAATGAAGTTTAAAATAATGAAACAAATTAAAAGACTAACTTAAAACAAGTATTAAGAAATGAGGCTTTTAAATAACTCATATATCAGAATGTTATCATTAAGATTTGAACTACATTTTAAGTAATGAAGCAGTGAATGTCATCAATGTATTCACGCATGAACACTTAATAGATCCAATAGATTCATGAAGACCTACAGTGATTGCTCAAAATCAAATCTTCAGATGCATGGTATACATACGAGGGGCGTTCAATAAACATTTCCCCTGACCAACTTCTCTTTACCGGAAGAGGTAGAAATTTCACATGTGATATGTAGCATGTCTCCATAGGTCAAGTGATGTCTCATACTTTTAAAATATTCATTCTCTCTGTCAGCACAGGTCTTAGAGTAGAGTAAGGTGTAAAAATGGAGGCCGTTGCGTACAGAGCGGTTATCAGGTTTTTATTCTTGAAGGGTCGTACACCAAAGTAGACTTTTGTTGAGATGAAAGAAACTTATGGAGAGGATGCCCCATCGTATAACACTGGCATCGTCAATTCAAGTGTGGTCGGACCTCCGTTGAAACAGCTTCAATTCCAGGTCGACCCCAGTCAGCCAATGATTATGACTATCAGGCATGTGGAAGCTGCAATTTTGGAAGATGGCCGAATTACTGTCCGTCAACTTGCCCAAGATGTCAAAATAAGTGTGGGGTCTGTGGAGAAAATCATTCATGACCATTTGCACATGCGGAAGTTGTCAGCTCGGTGGATACCCCGACTGCTCAAACCTTTCCAAAAACAGGAACGAGTTGACTGCTCAAAAGCTCTTTTTAGCAATGTGCCAAGAAAATCAGGATCACTTTTTCGACAGACTAATCAGACAGGATGAAACATGGGTCCATCACTATGACCCTGAAAGTAAAATCCAGTCAAAGCAGTGAAAGCATCTTCAGTCATCACCACTTAAAAAGGCATGGGTCCAGCCCCCGGCAAGGTTATGCTCACCGTATTTTGGGATCAGCATGGTGTAACCAAGGGGGTACCACAATTACTTGGACATACTACGCTAGTTTGCCGCAAAAATTGCGGAAAGCTATCAAAACCGAGAGACGCGGTATGCTCACTATAGGTGTCCGCCTGCTTCAGGACAATGCTCCTGTCCACAACTCACGTGTAGCTCAGACGGAAGCGCAGACCTGCGACTATTAAATACTTCCTCACCCACCGTATTCTCCTGACCTTGCACCATCTGATTTCGTCCTCTTCTCAAACATGAAGTCATTTTTGAAAGGCACTCGTTTTCCTGATGATGAAAGCCTCAATAATGAGGTCAAGTCCTGGCTTTTGACAAGATATGATGCCTTTTACAAGAAAGTCCAAGAAGGCTGCATAAAGCGATGAGAGAAATGTGTCACAATCTGAACCAAGGTTCTTACAGTAAAGAAGAAATCTTTATTTCTACCGGTATACCCCCATCACAGATATCGACTTTATCCGGCAGAAATATGTTGCGTTTGACTCTGTTCAAAACTGGTATGTACTAAATAGTAACCTACCCCTAGGTTGATATGTTAAATATTTTACCTCGAGCGGTAGCGAGAGGTTAAATATTTAACATATCAACCGAATAGGGGTAGGTTACTATTTGTCATACACACAGAGGAATAAAGTGTCAATTGTACAAATACTGTTTTCATCATTGTTGTTACTATTTCAGTTCATTCAACCATTTATACTATTTTGCCTGCTAAATAACATGGGCACTCAATGTACAACCTCACGAGCAGAACATGGCAAGAAGAACGCTCTCCTCGTGCAAAGTAAAATGCACGAGGTTTTCCGAGTTCGACTGCTGTCAAGCTTTCCGAATTATCCAATCAGCAAAAAATGATACTGTGACGTGCGCACACGTGTAAGAAAGCACGTGCTATTCACAATTCACTTGAGCGACTGGATGGTCGGACTGGTTTCAGGTGTGATACAATATGGCGAACACGTGCTTGTCGGAATACTCTTATTTACAACGAAGCAAACATATGGATAATAATTGTGGGCCCAGTTTCGGATGATGTAGCGAAGATTAGGCTACTGGTAAATGTTGAAAAGAGGATTGTGTAAATTAAATGTGTTATTTGAGCAATGAAATGCTCAATTGCATAGACAATCAACAATTGCAATAATACCAATATCCCGTTTGTCTTGTTCCTGTATGCTGCACTTGGATTCTTTGAATCTAAAAAAGGATCAGCAACGCCACATCTCTAGAAGTAGAAGACCGACACCACGCCTGCATATTTTATCAGAGCGCTATTCTTCTCAAATCAGCCGTGTTGCAGGTAAATACTTTCACTACATCAAATACATCGACTTGTTCATCGTTAAACGCACTGTAGGACTTTTTTTGGCATTTTTACATATTCATATTTGATATTTATAATAAACGTTTATGTAGTATAAAAGCAGTCCATGCCATGATCTGATTAACCGTAGAAAACGGTGTGACGTATAAAACGAAAATTGCTAGCGGCCATTTTACTAATATTTAGTGTAAACACCTTTTAATAATTCAAGAATGAGGAATAGGTTCTGTGTTTCTTAACCAACCCGCTAGACATGAGCTGATGAGGCTGAGCATATGTGATGTCTGTATGACATTAAAATGAACATTTCTCATTCGATTTGGTGCGGTTTTATGATTGACAAGATACTTTTTTCTCGCAACGTGATGCGGGATATGTTGGGCAAGAGAAAACATGTTATTAAAGGTATTATTTCATATATGTTTTGTATAGCTATGTAAGCTGCATTGATTCGTATTTCATTGAATTAAGTTCTCTTCTGCAGGCATTGGACAATTTGGATGAAAACCAGGTTGAAACAGACTCGGTTTCCTGACACATCTCTCAAGGAATACTAAGATCTACCCTTACAACATATCAATTATCATCGCGTCTGTGTTTGAAGCCCTGCTTATTGTTGTTCTTCATGACATTGAATTCGTTTGTGTAAATGCACTATTTTGTTGAAATGAACACTTGTTCTGTTCTTCCTCCTAACCAATCGTTAGATTAATCGGCAAGGTCGATAACAACATATTAACCAAGGGAAATATCAGATATTAACCTTTCATGACGTCACATAACCTTAAACATCTTTACGGAAGTGTTTTAAAAGATTACTCGAGGCGAAGCAGAGAGTAATATTTAAAAAAACACTAACGTGTTTTTAACCGAGGAAGGATACTGAAAGTCGAGGCGAAGCCGAGATTTTCAGGATCCGGACGAGGATACATTTTTGCAGCTATGACGTCATCAGAGGTTGAATATCTCATAACTCCCTAGGTCGATATGTACATATCAACCTCCGATGACGTCATGCCAGGTTGATATGGATTATAAACAGTCACCCGTTTCAATGGCCATATCATCCCAAGGTGTGTATCGTTTCTTTGGCTCCTAGGCGTATAGTGAATGATATGAATGATGAATGTTATTGTTGTATGTCGTAAATGCATACAATAAATACATGCTATGGTTATGCCATGTTTTGGTTGAATGTCGTGAATGCATACAATATATAAATGCAATAAATACATGCTATTGTTGAATACCATGCTATTGCTAAATGACATGAATGCATACAATATATAAATGCTGTGGTTGAATGTCATTCTATGGTTGAATGCCGTGAATGCGTACAATACATAAATGCTGTGGTTGAATATAATGATGTGGTTGAATGCCGTTAGTACATGCAATAAATGAATACTATTGTTGAATACCGTGTTTTGGTTGAATGTCGGGAATGCATTCAATAAATTAATGCAATAAAAAATGCTATGGCTGCATGCCGTAAATGTATACAATGAATAAATGTTATGGTTGAATACAATGCTATGGTTGAATGTCATAAATAAATGCAGTAGATGAATACAATAGATAAATGATATGGAATAAATCTGATGAAGATATGATTAATAAAACAGAGCAGAAGCTTCTTTGAGCAACAATGGAATGGATAAATATCCTTGTAGTACAACGAGTTGCGCTGCTGATATCATTCCATACATTCCTTAGCTCTACACTTATAGTTATCCAATACATACATTCGTATTACGCGCTAATTTATACAACATTAACGAAGAAAAATACTTAACTGGTTTAATTACCAGGGAAAGCTTCAAGTATGACCCGAGTTGGATCAGAAACAATGATCGCGGTGCTAACATCTACAGCAAATGAAATATAATAAACATGATGTTAAACAACTTGAAGTTGTGCACATTGATGTGGTGCTTGTTCCTTCACAGCCCGGCCGTCACTCATTGGCTGGGTTGTTTACAAAAACAACAGATGTAATAAAAATGCATATGCAGAATGAAAGTATATACATGTATATACAAATAAAAACAAATGAAATACGTAACTGCACAAATGATAATCCAGGTTCCCTTTCCGATTTCACAATACTACACAAACATATGTTCGAACATTCGAAGGAATTCATTTCAGAAAGTTAATTGCTTACATTATTTTGATTATTTACTTTGATATTTTTATTTTTAATCAACTGTTGATATTTGCTTATAACTAGTGTAGTGCATGATAATTGAAATTTGGTTTAAATATAAATACATAAAAATATACCTTCACTAATTTAAGCTTATTCCAATTGTTTGTATCAGGGGTCAGCCGTAGAAACAAAAATCGACTGAAATATCTGAAAACGTTGAGATTCCTAAAAAGCTGTAAAACAAAACTGCATACTGTTTTGAAAAGTAATGTAATTCGTCATGTGCGGGGTAAAAAGTGCTCGCAATAAATCTTTCTAGAAAATACACTTCCTGTTGCTTTTTACCGACAGATGTGTTACATGTCTCATATCAATAGCATCTTATATACACCAACGTTGCACATAGCCATGGTGGCCGAGAGGACCCATATTATTCCATGTTAAATTCCAACACAAAACCATGAAATCTTCTAAAATATCAGGGTGACACTAAATCGCGGTATTTTAATCATGAAGCGGGAATTGAAACCATATTATGTCTGTTAACATCTAATCGTTTATTTTCAAAACAGAAGTATTAGCGTATTAACATAAGAGTAGGAGAGTAGGAGAGAAACAAGAAGGTCTATTAAATGATAAATATTTAGTCTTCCATAAGGTGAACCCCTCCTCATAATTCCAATAATTAACAATAATTGCAAGAATGTTGATTTATCATTTATACATTTATAGTTTCTATTTTCTTTCGTTTTTAATGTGGATTCAAACATTACTAATGCTTAACAATTATAAATGCATTAAATAAAAGAAACAAGCAGACAGAGTCTACTATCCCCCCCCCAAGTGTGAAAAGTTAAAAAATATACTGAAAAATCATCATGGACCTTTATTCATTTATAAATCATAAATCATTCATTAGTAATAAATTCATGTTACAGAAGAATATATATTTCCTAAGATGTATTAATCTCTGCCTAACAGTTTTCAAGATCTGAGCTGGAAGTAAAATTGTAAAAAGCATTGTGAGTTTTGCTCCGGAATCCGAAATGGAAATGGCTAAAAATAAAAGTCTCCAAAAAGGTGGGGAAAAAACAAAACACATATACACATGCTGATTGTTTCACATATCACGTTTCATTGAGCTAGGTCTTACACTTGTTGAGTTCTGGTTCAGAAACAAAATGTAAAGCTATGTTTAAATGGAAATGGCTAAAAACAAAATTCCAAAGAAGTCGAAAAATCCAAAAGGCACATCTACACATGATGACTGTTCCACATACCAAGATTCATATAGATAGGCCTTACAGTTTGGTCCTGAAAGAGAATCTTATAGTATATTTCCATGGAAAAGGCTAAAAACAAAATTCCAAAGAAGTCGAAAAATCCAAAAGGCACATCTACACATGATGACTGTTCCACATACCAAGATTCATATAGATAGGCCTTACAGTTTGGTCCTGAAAGAGAATCTTATAGTATATTTCCATGGAAAAGGCTAAAAATAAAATCCCAAAGAAGTCGAAAAACCCAAAAGGCACATCTACACATGATGACTGTTCCACATACCAAGGTTCATTAAGCTGGGCCTTACAGTTTTTGAATTGTGGTCCGGAAATGGACGGACGTACGGACAGACGGACGGAGGTCATTTCAATATCCCCCGACAACTTCGTTGTGGCTGGGGATAATTACCCACGTCTGTCGATGTATATAGAACAAACAAGGAGACATAAGAGGGAAATAATCAAGTTATCATAAACGAATACTAGCCTTCAATATTTTAACATATAATATCTGATAATGAATGTACAGTGACAATGGATGCGCTATCGGTGTACAGACAATAAGTACCCCAACATACACATTGTTGATTCTTGTGTCTAAAAGTACATATGTTTCACTTGATGTCTCTATACAACAAACATATTTCATTTATACAACATATTTAAAAAATACATGTTCTGATTTATTTACCTTCAATGACAAACCCGAGTTGAAGCTTTATGGCGATGTAAAGTGTTTCAACGTTTGTTACATAAAAATATTAGTTTGTCAAAGAAGTGTGCCGATTTCTAAACAATGAATACTTTGATATTGACTGTAATAACACATGACGAATTGTTTGTTTATTTCTAGCTCAGGAAAATCAATGAACATGACGAGAATAGGCTACAATAAAGGTTTAAAAAAATAACTTAATCTATAGAACTCGATACAAGTTTTACTATTGAATGATAAATCGCAAATGCTGTTTTCATTATAGGTTGCATTTTAATCTATCAAACAGTTTTGATTCATATTCATAACATTTTATTCTATTGGTAATTCATTGATATCATGAATTACATGTGAAGCGTTTCACTTTGGTAAAATATATATTCTAGTCTTCTTAATATAAAAGAAACCCATAAACCTTCAAGACAATATTATATGTATGTGTGACTTCTCCGGCAGTGACTCGGACTGTTGCGTTTGACAATCAGATTTTGCCATACCTAAGTTACGATCTTTTATTTGTGAAAAACATTTATTATGGGATTATCTTTTATTAGAAAGTATTTGCATCATTTACACTTTCATTCCTTTAACCCTGTCCCAAAAGCTTTAATTCAAGTGGTCACACTATAAGATTCAATTGAAACAAAGTTTTCATGTTTCACTTTTTCCGAGCAAAATTCTGTATTTCCCTCCAAACGTTGGCCTAACTTTTCAAAACGTTCCTTTTCTGTGATTCCTAAACTTTTGATTTATTAGAAAGGAATACTTCACCTGTTCTAAACCATTAAAATCCTTTCTGTTGCAATTTATGGTGGGTTGGGCTGTTATTCACCCTAATTTGACCGGACTTTTAGATTATCGCGCATATTCAAATTGTATATATAGCGGCTTGTTGCGTCTCTGCAGCATGTGTCTATGGGTTGTAGCACTTTGTAATAAATAGTCTCTGTATGTTAACTTATAACCATCTACATGGACATTATTTAGTTACATAAGCATATATATCCTTGAATTGATTATACTAAATAAATACGTAGTTTTCATTGAATATGGTGTTTGTATCTAATTAGTTTAACTGTTGTTATCATAACTATTATTTACATTGTATATAATAAGTTATCTTTTAGTTAATGCTCACATTTCAAGGATCCTTGAAATCGGCTGATATGTAAGTATAATTTTGTTCATCGTATATCTATATAATTTACTAAATAATGTGTCATCGTAATATTGATGAAAAGGATCTTGAAATCTTACAAATGTAACAAAATCCATAAAATCCGGGCTGTATGATCAACAGTTTTATACAACGCGGTGCCCCTAATAACACTGAACTTGAACACTGAAAGATATTCCTTTTGATGAAAGATTTGTGCTACCTCGAATGAATTATTCGAATGTTTGCTAAATACACCGCATGCCCATGCTCTTAACACTGTCGCTTGAGTATACGGACATGCACCGAGTTTGAAATAGCGTTTTCAAAACCGATCTTTCTATTCTTAAAAAACATATTTCTTAATTGTGAATTATGGAATATGTGTATTATCTACATTTAATCTTACATCATAACATTAATGCTAAGGAGAAATAGTCCATTCATTAACGTAATAATTATTATTTCAAATGATGTTTAAATGCTTATCACGATACTAACCTACTGGATACTTAGTTGTGTGTTCAGATGTAGAATACAATCAATAGTATATAAGTTTAAATTTTAAAAGCTGAACGTTGAAAATAATTCTACTCAAATTATGAATACAATGTGTGATATGATAGATTTCAAAGTAATCGGTTAGCGACTCTTCAACATATCCTGGAAATATATATGGTCTTCAATGAAAACTGATTTGGTAAATTTCACTTTGGGTTCCTAGAAGTTTGAATAAATAACATATTTAAACACTGTAAAATATTTGTGAAATATACCAGTTATAAAAGAATAAGAAAAGCAAATACACAATGTCGGTAACATGTCGAATGCATTCAGCAATGAATATTGACAGATTTTACAGACGCTTCGTACGACTTATCGGCACATATCGGCTGGAAACTGCATAAAAAAAAGGAATGTTGATATTTTCGACAAATAAAGCGTTTGTTAATGAAACCACTCCATTTTATAAAGTTTTATATCACAATATATCATTTTTTTTAATTCATTATCGATAATACGAAAAGGGATAAAAACATGCCTAATTCTGTTAAATATAGTTTTATTGGAATTAGGAAATATTCACTTAGTATGATTAAATGAAAGCTTATATTTAATCATATGACTTTTTTTATTTTAAAGATATGGAAACGTGCATAAAATATATATTTTGATTGCCTGACCGCATACAAGGATTATTATAAATATCACAAGCATTGAATACTCATATATCTTCTCGCCTGTGACGTTAGGGGAAGATTTTGTTCATTTATAGATTACAAATATCGATTGATGTTTGGAATTATTAAAATTCGTCCCATGAGAACCACGTTGTTCCAACTCCAGAAAAGTAGTTTTGGAGCTACAGCCATTCTAAAGTTCTAATGTTCATAATATTTGTAATACTCATTGGAATTCAATAATAATAAAAATTGTACGCATATGTAAAATTGAATCCTTAATGTAAAATAATTTACCGATATTCGAAAAAAAATAATTCATAAATATTCGTATTTCTGTTTTGACATAGAACATTTATCTCGTCTTTCTAAAAAGAAGTTTACTTCTAAAGGAGTTTATAAAAGATTTATATTTTCTGTTTGTAAAGAATTTCAAAACAAGTGATTTTCATATCAGTTTATCAATATTTGACCTGAAATAAGCGTTAAAAGGAGGGAAATAGCCGTGAATTTTGAAGATACCATTAGTTCCAAACTGTCTATTGTCCATGTCACGTGATCAAAAGCTGCTATTGGATTGGTTGATGATACATAGAACACTTTGGATGTGAGCAATTGTCTGGATTTAGAACCACGAAAATACCAAGAAAACCATTTTCTCAACTATATACTGCCATGAAACCTGATGTGGACATAGGATGTTCTGAGTACTTCTGGTAGTTTTTTCTAACTCAGTTTCTACAAAAGTGGAGTTCGACCAAAAGTGGAGATAGAACAACGTGGTTCTCTTTGGACGAATTGTTACAATTGAGCTCTATCACTGGGCACTTGTAACTTCAATTTAGTTTAAAATAAAATACAATGACAAAAGATGAGGTGAGTTGGGGTTTAACGCTGCTTTCAAGAGTATTTCACAGCGGCTAGTATCATGGCAAAGAGAAAGCCTGCAACACCATGTGGCTATGCATTGCAGTAAAACCTGTGAGCATCGGCTGGAACTAGCGAACCATGGGTGGTACTACGCAGAAGTTCAGATCATTGTGGTTAGGGGAGGTCAGTTTATTTCGGGTTTAACGCAGCTTTCAATAGTATTTCACAGCTGCTAGTATTAAAGAGCCATCAAGGATGTTAGTGTTTCAAATTAAAAATATTTTTGGGAAAATATACTTATAACGTCAATCGCCAGAGAAATCTTTTATCTACAACATGGCATATGTTAAATAATGTTCATATCATGATAGTGTAATGCAATTTGGTTTCAAAGAGAAGTACAACTTCGAGTAGCGCACTAAGGGTATCTGACGTCATATAACCAGAATCCCCTTTATTGCATGAAACGTACAGCACAACAGCGGACAACAGGAAGCGTTTCCGAAGCGTGAAGGCTCGTCTCTAGCGTAAGTCGCCATAACAACCCATGTGCTGCACGTGCTTCTCTTGCAAGTTACCCTTGTCACACATTACCTAATGTGACGATTGTTTCTAAATGTCCTGAGAATATACAAATAATTGCCTGTTTAATGTAATTATGATTTTTTTTTACTCTCATTAATTATAAAATTAAAGCAAAATACCTTGTTGGGTAAAACAATTATTCCAATATCTGTAGCAAATACATAATTAAATGAAATGGTAAATAAATAACCGCCAAAAATTTATATTTTTTTATTTCTTTCAGTGTTCATAATTTTTTTTTATTCTTTCATGTCTTTGTTTACTGCACCGGTGAGCGACAATTGTGACGGTACTAGGCGCTATATATAAGTGAATTATTTATTTATTATTATTTACTGTGTGTGAGCTAGACCATAATGCTTTACGCTTGAAAAAAAGACTTGATCTATAATTAGACTGGAAAACACCTTTACTAATTAATACAATTCTCGGCTTATTTTAGGTTGAAAAAAATTTGGAAAAACATAATGTATTTATTTCACGGAGATAGATTTTTGGAAATTTTTTGATATGTTCATTAACTTCCTTGATGGCTCTTTAAGGCAGGGAGGAAGCCCCAACACCATGTGGCTATGCATTGTGGTGAAACCTGAGAGTATCGGCTGGAACAAGTGACCATGGGTGTTATGCATGGTACTACGCTGAAATTCAGTGTAGCATTACACCCAAACCTTACTGTTTGTAGAATAGTTCTCTAGTACAGACAAAGTTGATGGGCCCCTGGTGGGATTTGAACCCTGGATCTCGATCCGAACATAGGTGAGGTGAGTTGGGGTTTAACGCAGCTTTCAAGAGTATTTTACTTGTATCGCAGATGCTAGTATTAAGGCACGGAGAAAGCCCTCAATGCCATGTGGCTATGCATTGCAGTGAAACCTGCGAACATCAGCTATTACTAGCGAATCATGGGTGGTACTACACTGAAATTCATCTTACTGCGTGTATGAACCCTGGATCTCGATCCGAACATAGGTGAGGTGAGTTGGGGTTTAACGCAGCTTTCAAGAGTATTTTACTTGTATCGCAGATGCTAGTATTACGGCACGGAGAAAGCCCGCAATGCCATGTGGCTATGCATTGCAGTGAAACCTGCGAACATCGGCTATTACTAGCGAATCATGGGTGGTACTACACTGAAATTCATCTTACTGCATGTAGAACAGTTCTCTACTGCAGACAAAGTTACTGTGCCCTGGACCTCTTGATCTGAAGCCGAACGTGCTAACCACTGTGCTATCCCGTGTAGAAGTAACTTAGATAGTCCATACAGTGAAAAACAACTTTTGATGACCAAAATCAAAATGAGTTAAATGAAAGCTTCCCGTAAAAAACATGTCCCGCCAAATGTGGAAACTGAAAAATGAGCGCATAAGAGAAGAAATTTGTAAGTATTTTTATTCAGTGTAGGGCTAGCACCTTCAAGTCATTAAGAGTCACACTATACAAAAGTTATATACAGAGATAGACAAGGAGAGGTGTCTCACACACAATCAATCTTTCAATCTCTCACACTCACACTCACTGAGCATATAAAACCATACAGGCACCCAGATCTGCTTTCAGTGGGCCAGGTAGAAAATACAGAGGAGCTATGAAACCAGGGCCCTTATTCTCTAAACACTCGTAGCCTTAAGAATTCTTAACTTTGATTGAAACGCATGTTTGAAGTGCTACAAACGTTTCGAGAATAAGGGTCCAGGAGTCTACTGAAAGGAAATGATACAAAAGAGGGACAGATTGTGTTATAGACACACAGTATTTGAAGACAATGATCAACAACATGGAGGTGAGGTGACTTGCGGTTTACATCTTATTAAAGCATGTACAACAGTAATTTATAGCAGACAAAGTTGGCGAGCTCGAGACCCTGGCAGGACAAGAGAAAGCGAAGCTTGAGAAGACAGTACTCTGTACATCACAATCATGTGCTGGCTACACACAATGACTTTATTGAGTTACAGATTTCTGCACACTTTAAATGTGTATGCAGATGATGTTCATTTATTTACTTGACGAAGGATTTTACTTATAACAACACATATGTAGTAAAGATTTGGAATAATTAATGTGCATAACTATTTTTTACAGATTGATATTTTATAATCTATATGATCCTTTTGTTCAGTATACACATATATAAGGGGAGTCCTTTTAAAGAATTTAGAAGAGGAGTACATGAGAAAAGTTTTAAGAAATAAAACACATGAGAAGAGAATTTAGAGAGGAATGCATGAGAAAAGAATAGGAATATATAAGAAAAGCATTTAAAACATATCTTGTTATCTAGAAATGTAAAGTTTCTCATTTATTGAGTTCATCATTTCCACTCTTCAAGAAAGACTACACATCACTGATAACCATTAGTTGCACTAATGCACTGAACTCAACAACTCCCTATCTGCACACAATACATCAGTACAGCAACAATCAACACAATCATCTATCAACAAGCAGTAGGAATATACCATACAAGCTTCTTTCACTGTCTGCCAACAAGTTATTATATACATAACTCAAATCGCAATTTTAATTCTACTTGCCGTAATTTGGGCGATTTAACATTACATGCACTGGTTGGATATATAATTAAAATTTTACTGAATGTTTACATTTTTCTTTGCAAACCACAAGAGTTTAAATCTGTAGTGAATGTCCTCGTGAAGTGTAGTGTAACTTTGTTATATAGTGTATAGAGTGTTGCATGTATATAGAGATTTGTTAAGTAAGATGGGATATATATCTACTGAAGAAAAGTATTTTATGTCGTCTGTCACAACAATTTAACACATTAAAGGCCCTTAATAGTGTGCGACAGGTTGTGAATCGAGTCTGGATGTTAACTGAAATGATAGATCATAGGTTCAAATCAATCAGCTGACACATATTGCCCTATTATGAGAATATGCAAAACACTGCAAGTACTGTCTTGTGGCATTTTTCATATCTGTGATGCATACTCTGATATTAGAAATGAATCTCAATATTTTAGCAAATCTCCAACTAATGTCAATATCATGAAGGAAGTCTTTCTATATTATGTTTATAAGAAGCACAAATCTAAGTAAAAAATGTATTGCAACGTGCTCTTGATATTATACAAAGAGTGATGTACAAGTATTCTGGGCAGGAGGCCAGTTATTAAATGTCTGTTTGTCTTATAATGTTGTGTAGAGGAAGAAAAGAAGTACCACTGTACTCGGTGTCAACATAAACTTATACTAATATTTAGCCAGGTGACAGGACAGGTGATCAGGTGACAGAGTTGAAGATAAAATGAGGGATGGGAATCTGAGTGAGTGAGTTATTGTTTAAAGCCACTTGGGCAATATTGCAGCCATTAACGGCGAGTGATGGGAATCTGATATCAGTGTTAAAAGTTTGCATGTGTATGTAGCACTTGAAGAAGCAAATCTCATCTATGAGATGAAGCTGAACTAAAGCTTGACTATATGTAGCAACCAAATATAAGATACATAATAAAACATGGTACTTCATTCAGTAAACCATCCTGATCAGTCCATCCTTAAAATAATCATAAAAGTCGTCTTCATTGTTCTAAAATATTATTAAAACAAGATGAACAAGATAAATATATATGGTTACTAAAATACATCCTTAAAAAGTTAGCACACATTATGCAGTGAAGAATAAATGCAGTGTACAGCCTATATATATATATATACAGTTTATATGTACATCACTAACATGGATGTGTAGTTCACTCTGCTTGAAGCACTCATAAAATAACAACATTATCTTGCATTGTCTGTTCTGTATCCAGCTAAGCTCACAGCAGTTGGTCTGCAACACGGAGAAGGGGAACATGACTAGTAGAAAATTGGTTCAACTGACCCTCCCTTTCCCTATTTTGCAATGCTTGTAAATAACATTACACAAAAATGGTTTTGTAAACAGAAAAATTTTACTTTTTAAAAATAAAGCAATTATGACTGAACGACATTAACACATTTTGCCCTGAAGACCTAAAACTTGACATTACAAATAGATATACGTGAATGTATTGCAATTAGTAGACTGCACACGCTGTTGTGAACCATTACCAGTGGATATATTGAGAGCGAGTGTTGCGCACCTATCACAGTCGGGTGGTGGTGAGGATGTCCTCACATAGCTTCTTGTAGTGCCACGTGTCTCCCTTCACACGCTTGCGACACACTCCGATGTAGGCCATCTTGGGCAGCACACACACCTCCATGTCGAAGGCAAGTCTCACCCGCCCCCAGTCATCCATCACTGTGCACCGCAACGCATAGCTGCAACAGTACAAGCAGGTCAACTTATACATCATAACACTCCATCAGTACTTAGTGCTCAACTCTTTTACATGCATAGAATGTTTTCTACAGACTGATGCAACAAACTTAGCACCACAGAACCTTGGGCAAATATAGTTGGCACAATAAGGCAAATCAGTTTAAACTTTCACCATTTGTATTGATTGATAAATTTCATTTCACATTAAATAAAATTGTCATTTACCAACTTGATTTCAATACATGAGATTCAATACAGAAGCATTATTTCAGTTAACGAATCCATCAAGTGTCAATGAGTCAGTCAGGGACCAACTCCACAAAGTTACAGAATAGATGTCCCACATTTGAATTGGAATTAATCTCAGTGTGGGGCAGGGAATAACCCTTCAATCATGTAGTTGATTGAGCACTGAAGAGATGAATGAAAGAATCAAGTCAAGCAAGTTTGATTGTTTTTTCATAATTCCTAATTAGCGACAATGAAGACAGCAGATAAAAGAGAGAACTGACTCGCTCTGCTTGTAAGGGATGCACTTCTCCTCTATGACGGCTCTCAGCCTCTTCAGCACGTAGTCAGGGTTCATCTCACTTGTCCGGAACACATTGTGTAACGCCTTTACTTTCCTCGGCCCCTCTGCAGTGGAGCCACGCTGTTTCTTTGGTGTGAGCATGTTAAAGACCTTCTCAAGACTACCAAACATGGAACCCTTGCGAGACTTGTGGCCGCTGCCTGGCGTGCTCATACCGGCCCTGTAAAGACCCTCGTCCACCGACGTCGCTCTGCAAATACAACAGTGATCAAATTTCTATATAGCAAAAGGCACATCTAGACTACTTGGTTGATACCAAAATATATTGAATAGTTTTGAAGTTTGAGGCCGGAATATAGTTTTCCCACTTCATGGTTCTAAGTCCAGACTGTTTGCATTCGTAAACAAAAAAATATATTCTCAAATTTCATTATAGCAAAAGGCACATCTAGACTACTTGGTTGATACCTGTACAAAGTTTCAGCAAAATATATTGAATAGTTTTGAAGTTTGAGGCCGGAATGGAAAAGCCCGGACGCAGACGGACAGACGGACAGACATGTCGTTGTGGCGGGGGATAATTACATCTTGGAGAGGTTTTATCAACTGTGATATGCATCTAGTCTTGAAGGAGAAGGGAGTGATGCAAGACTTACCTCTTGGAGGCACTGATGGGTGTGTGTATCTAGTCTTGAAGGAGAAGGGAGTGATGCGAGACTTACTTCTTGGAGGCACTGATGGGTGTGTGTATCTAGTCTTGAAGGAGAAGGGAGTGATGCGAGACTTACTTCTTGGAGGCACTGATGGGTGTGTGTATCTAGTCTTGAAGGAGAAGGGAGTGATGCGAGACTTACTTCTTGGAGGCACTGATGGGTGTGTGTATCTAGTCTTGAAGGAGAAGGGAGTGGTGCAAGACTTACTTCTTGGAGGCACTGATGGGTGTGTGTATCTAGTCTTGAAGGAGAAGGGAGTGGTGCAAGATTTACTTCTTGGAGGCACTGATGGGTGTGTGTATCTAGTCTTGAAGGAGAAGGGAGTGGTGCAAGACTTACTTCTTGGAGGCACTGATGGGTGTGTGTATCTAGTCTTGAAGGAGAAGGGAGTGATGCAAGACTTACTTCTTGGAGGCACTGATGGGTGTGTGTATCTAGTCTTGAAGGAGAAGGGAGTGGTGCAAGACTTACTTCTTGGAGGCACTGATGGGTGTGTGTATTTAGTCTTGAAGGAGAAGGGAGTGGTGCAAGATTTACTTCTTGGAGGCACTGATGGGTGTGTGTATCTAGTCTTGAAGGAGAAGGGAGTGATGCAAGACTTACTTCTTGGAGGCACTGATGGGTGTGTGTATCTAGTCTTGAAGGAGAAGGGAGTGGTGCAAGACTTACTTCTTGGAGGCACTGATGGGTGTGTGTATCTAGTCTTGAAGGAGAAGGGAGTGATGCAAGATTTACTTCTTGGAGGCACTGATGGGTGTGTGTATCTAGTCTTGAAGGAGAAGGGAGTGGTGCAAGATTTACTTCTTGGAGGCACTGATGGGTGTGTGTATCTAGTCTTGAAGGAGAAGGGAGTGGTGCAAGACTTACTTCTTGGAGGCACTGATGGGTGTGTGTATCTAGTCTTGAAGGAGAAGGGAGTGATGCAAGACTTACTTCTTGGAGGCACTGATGGGTGTGTGTATCTAGTCTTGAAGGAGAAGGGAGTGATGCAAGACTTACTTCTTGGAGGCACTGATGGGTGTGTGTATCTAGTCTTGAAGGAGAAGGGAGTGGTGCAAGACTTACTTCTTGGAGGCACTGATGGGTGTGTGTATCTAGTCTTGAAGGAGAAGGGAGTGGTGCAAGACTTACTTCTTGGAGGCACTGATGGGTGTGTGTATCTAGTCTTGAAGGAGAAGGGAGTGGTGCAAGACTTACTTCTTGGAGGCACTGATGGGTGTGTGTATCTAGTCTTGAAGGAGAAGGGAGTGATGCAAGACTTACTTCTTGGAGGCACTGATGGGTGTGTGTATCTAGTCTTGAAGGAGAAGGGAGTGGTGCAAGACTTACTTCTTGGAGGCACTGATGGGTGTGTGTATCTAGTCTTGAAGGAGAAGGGAGTGATGCAAGATTTACTTCTTGGAGGCACTGATGGGTGTGTGTATCTAGTCTTGAAGGAGAAGGGAGTGGTGCAAGAGTTACTTCTTGGAGGCACTGATGGGTGTGTGTATCTAGTCTTGAAGGAGAAGGGAGTGATGCAAGACTTACTTCTTGGAGGCACTGATGGGTGTGTGTATCTAGTCTTGAAGGAGAAGGGAGTGGTGCAAGACTTACCTCTTGGAGGCACTGATGGGTGTGTGTATCTAGTCTTGAAGGAGAAGGGAGTGATGCAAGATTTACTTCTTGGAGGCACTGATGGGTGTGTGTATCTAGTCTTGAAGGAGAAGGGAGTGGTGCAAGACTTACTTCTTGGAGGCACTGATGGGTGTGTGTATCTAGTCTTGAAGGAGAAGGGAGTGATGCGAGACTTACTTCTTGGAGGCACTGATGGGTGTGTGTATCTAGTCTTGAAGGAGAAGGGAGTGGTGCAAGACTTACTTCTTGGAGGCACTGATGGGTGTGTGTATCTAGTCTTGAAGGAGAAGTGAGTGATGCGAGACTTACTTCTTGGAGGCACTGATGGGTGTGTGTATCTAGTCTTGAAGGAGAAGGGAGTGATGCGAGACTTACTTCTTGGAGGCACTGATGGGTGTGTGTATCTAGTCTTGAAGGAGAAGGGAGTGGTGCAAGACTTACTTCTTGGAGGCACTGATGGGTGTGTGTATCTAGTCTTGAAGGAGAAGGGAGTGGTGCAAGACTTACTTCTTGGAGGCACTGATGGGTGTGTGTATCTAGTCTTGAAGGAGAAGGGAGTGATGCAAGATTTACTTCTTGGAGGCACTGATGGGTGTGTGTATCTAGTCTTGAAGGAGAAGGGAGTGGTGCAAGACTTACTTCTTGGAGGCACTGATGGGTGTGTGTATCTAGTCTTGAAGGAGAAGGGAGTGATGCAAGACTTACTTCTTGGAGGCACTGATGGGTGTGTGTATCTAGTCTTGAAGGAGAAGGGAGTGGTGCAAGACTTACCTCTTGGAGGCACTGATGGGTGTGTGTATCTAGTCTTGAAGGAGAAGGGAGTGATGCAAGATTTACTTCTTGGAGGCACTGATGGGTGTGTGTATCTAGTCTTGAAGGAGAAGGGAGTGATGCAAGACTTACTTCTTGGAGGCACTGATGGGTGTGTGTATCTAGTCTTGAAGGAGAAGGGAGTGATGCGAGACTTACTTCTTGGAGGCACTGATGGGTGTGTGTATCTAGTCTTGAAGGAGAAGGGAGTGGTGCAAGACTTACTTCTTGGAGGCACTGATGGGTGTGTGTATCTAGTCTTGAAGGAGAAGTGAGTGATGCGAGACTTACTTCTTGGAGGCACTGATGGGTGTGTGTATCTAGTCTTGAAGGAGAAGGGAGTGATGCGAGACTTACTTCTTGGAGGCACTGATGGGTGTGTGTATCTAGTCTTGAAGGAGAAGGGAGTGGTGCAAGACTTACTTCTTGGAGGCACTGATGGGTGTGTGTATCTAGTCTTGAAGGAGAAGGGAGTGATGCAAGATTTACTTCTTGGAGGCACTGATGGGTGTGTGTATCTAGTCTTGAAGGAGAAGGGAGTGATGAAAGACTTACTTCTTGGAGGCACTGATGGGTGTGTGTATCTAGTCTTGAAGGAGAAGGGAGTGGTGCAAGACTTACTTCTTGGAGGCACTGATGGGTGTGTGTATCTAGTCTTGAAGGAGAAGGGAGTGATGCGAGACTTACTTCTTGGAGGCACTGATGGGTGTGTGTATCTAGTCTTGAAGGAGAAGGGAGTGATGCGAGACTTACTTCTTGGAGGCACTGATGGGTGTGTGTATCTAGTCTTGAAGGAGAAGGGAGTGATGCAAGACTTACTTCTTGGAGGCACTGATGGGTGTGTGTATCTAGTCTTGAAGGAGAAGGGAGTGATGCAAGACTTACTTCTTGGAGGCACTGATGGGTGTGTGTATCTAGTCTTGAAGGAGAAGGGAGTGGTGCAAGACTTACCTCTTGGAGGCACTGATGGGTGTGTGTATCTAGTCTTGAAGGAGAAGGGAGTGATGCAAGATTTACTTCTTGGAGGCACTGATGGGTGTGTGTATCTAGTCTTGAAGGAGAAGGGAGTGGTGCAAGACTTACTTCTTGGAGGCACTGATGGGTGTGTGTATCTAGTCTTGAAGGAGAAGGGAGTGATGCGAGACTTACTTCTTGGAGGCACTGATGGGTGTGTGTATCTAGTCTTGAAGGAGAAGGGAGTGGTGCAAGACTTACTTCTTGGAGGCACTGATGGGTGTGTGTATCTAGTCTTGAAGGAGAAGGGAGTGATGCGAGACTTACTTCTTGGAGGCACTGATGGGTGTGTGTATCTAGTCTTGAAGGAGAAGGGAGTGATGCGAGACTTACTTCTTGGAGGCACTGATGGGTGTGTGTATCTAGTCTTGAAGGAGAAGGGAGTGGTGCAAGACTTACTTCTTGGAGGCACTGATGGGTGTGTGTATCTAGTCTTGAAGGAGAAGGGAGTGATGCAAGATTTACTTCTTGGAGGCACTGATGGGTGTGTGTATCTAGTCTTGAAGGAGAAGGGAGTGATGAAAGACTTACTTCTTGGAGGCACTGATGGGTGTGTGTATCTAGTCTTGAAGGAGAAGGGAGTGGTGCAAGACTTACTTCTTGGAGGCACTGATGGGTGTGTGTATCTAGTCTTGAAGGAGAAGGGAGTGATGCGAGACTTACTTCTTGGAGGCACTGATGGGTGTGTGTATCTAGTCTTGAAGGAGAAGGGAGTGATGCGAGACTTACTTCTTGGAGGCACTGATGGGTGTGTGTATCTAGTCTTGAAGGAGAAGGGAGTGATGCAAGACTTACTTCTTGGAGGCACTGATGGGTGTGTGTATCTAGTCTTGAAGGAGAAGGGAGTGGTGCAAGACTTACTTCTTGGAGGCACTGACGGGTGTGTGTATCTAGTCTTGAAGGAGAAGGGAGTGATGCAAGACTTACTTCTTGGAGGCACTGATGGGTGTGTGTATCTAGTCTTGAAGGAGAAGGGAGTGATGCAAGATTTACTTCTTGGAGGCACTGATGGGTGTGTGTATCTAGTCTTGAAGGAGAAGGGAGTGGTGCAAGATTTACTTCTTGGAGGCACTGATGGGTGTGTGTATCTAGTCTTGAAGGAGAAGGGAGTGATGCAAGATTTACTTCTTGGAGGCACTGATGGGTGTGTGTATCTAGTCTTGAAGGAGAAGGGAGTGGTGCAAGACTTACTTCTTGGAGGCACTGATGGGTGTGTGTATCTAGTCTTGAAGGAGAAGGGAGTGATGCAAGATTTACTTCTTGGAGGCACTGATGGGTGTGTGTATCTAGTCTTGAAGGAGAAGGGAGTGGTGCAAGACTTACTTCTTGGAGGCACTGATGGGTGTGTGTATCTAGTCTTGAAGGAGAAGGGAGTGATGCGAGACTTACTTCTTGGAGGCACTGATGGGTGTGTGTATCTAGTCTTGAAGGAGAAGGGAGTGATGCAAGACTTACTTCTTGGAGGCACTGATGGGTGTGTGTATCTAGTCTTGAAGGAGAAGGGAGTGATGCGAGACTTACCTCTTGGAGGCACTGATGGGTGTGTGTATCTAGTCTTGAAGGAGAAGGGAGTGGTGCAAGACTTACTTCTTGGAGGCACTGATGGGTGTGTGTATCTAGTCTTGAAGGAGAAGGGAGTGATGCGAGACTTACTTCTTGGAGGCACTGATGGGTGTGTGTATCTAGTCTTGAAGGAGAAGGGAGTGGTGCAAGACTTACTTCTTGGAGGCACTGATGGGTGTGTGTATCTAGTCTTGAAGGAGAAGGGAGTGATGCGAGACTTACTTCTTGGAGGCACTGAGGGGTGTGTGTATCTAGTCTTGAAGGAGAAGGGAGTGATGCAAGATTTACTTCTTGGAGGCACTGATGGGTGTGTGTATCTAGTCTTGAAGGAGAAGGGAGTGGTGCAAGACTTACTTCTTGGAGGCACTGATGGGTGTGTGTATCTAGTCTTGAAGGAGAAGGGAGTGATGCAAGATTTACTTCTTGGAGGCACTGATGGGTGTGTGTATCTAGTCTTGAAGGAGAAGGGAGTGGTGCAAGACTTACTTCTTGGAGGCACTGATGGGTGTGTGTATCTAGTCTTGAAGGAGAAGGGAGTGATGCAAGATTTACTTCTTGGAGGCACTGATGGGTGTGTGTATCTAGTCTTGAAGGAGAAGGGAGTGGTGCAAGACTTACTTCTTGGAGGCACTGATGGGTGTGTGTATCTAGTCTTGAAGGAGAAGGGAGTGATGCGAGACTTACTTCTTGGAGGCACTGATGGGTGTGTGTATCTAGTCTTGAAGGAGAAGGGAGTGATGCAAGACTTACTTCTTGGAGGCACTGATGGGTGTGTGTATCTAGTCTTGAAGGAGAAGGGAGTGATGCGAGACTTACCTCTTGGAGGCACTGATGGGTGTGTGTATCTAGTCTTGAAGGAGAAGGGAGTGGTGCAAGACTTACTTCTTGGAGGCACTGATGGGTGTGTGTATCTAGTCTTGAAGGAGAAGGGAGTGATGCGAGACTTACTTCTTGGAGGCACTGATGGGTGTGTGTATCTAGTCTTGAAGGAGAAGGGAGTGATGCAAGACTTACTTCTTGGAGGCACTGATGGGTGTGTGTATCTAGTCTTGAAGGAGAAGGGAGTGATGCGAGACTTACTTCTTGGAGGCACTGAGGGGTGTGTGTATCTAGTCTTGAAGGAGAAGGGAGTGGTGCAAGACTTACTTCTTGGAGGCACTGATGGGTGTGTGTATCTAGTCTTGAAGGAGAAGGGAGTGATGCAAGATTTACTTCTTGGAGGCACTGATGGGTGTGTGTATCTAGTCTTGAAGGAGAAGGGAGTGGTGCAAGATTTACTTCTTGGAGGCACTGATGGGTGTGTGTATCTAGTCTTGAAGGAGAAGGGAGTGATGCGAGACTTACTTCTTGGAGGCACTGATGGGTGTGTGTATCTAGTCTTGAAGGAGAAGGGAGTGGTGCAAGACTTACTTCTTGGAGGCACTGATGGGTGTGTGTATCTAGTCTTGAAGGAGAAGGGAGTGATGCGAGACTTACTTCTTGGAGGCACTGATGGGTGTGTGTATCTAGTCTTGAAGGAGAAGGGAGTGGTGCAAGACTTACTTCTTGGAGGCACTGATGGGTGTGTGTATCTAGTCTTGAAGGAGAAGGGAGTGATGCGAGACTTACTTCTTGGAGGCACTGATGGGTGTGTGTATCTAGTCTTGAAGGAGAAGGGAGTGGTGCAAGACTTACTTCTTGGAGGCACTGATGGGTGTGTGTATCTAGTCTTGAAGGAGAAGGGAGTGATGCAAGATTTACTTCTTGGAGGCACTGATGGGTGTGTGTATCTAGTCTTGAAGGAGAAGGGAGTGGTGCAAGATTTACTTCTTGGAGGCACTGATGGGTGTGTGTATCTAGTCTTGAAGGAGAAGGGAGTGATGCGAGACTTACTTCTTGGAGGCACTGATGGGTGTGTGTATCTAGTCTTGAAGGAGAAGGGAGTGATGCAAGACTTACTTCTTGGAGGCACTGATGGGTGTGTGTATCTAGTCTTGAAGGAGAAGGGAGTGATGCAAGACTTACTTCTTGGAGGCACTGATGGGTGTGTGTATCTAGTCTTGAAGGAGAAGGGAGTGATGCAAGACTTACTTCTTGGAGGCACTGATGGGTGTGTGTATCTAGTCTTGAAGGAGAAGGGAGTGATGCGAGACTTACTTCTTGGAGGCACTGATGGGTGTGTGTATCTAGTCTTGAAGGAGAAGGGAGTGATGCGAGACTTACCTCTTGGAGGCACTGATGGGTGTGTGTATCTAGTCTTGAAGGAGAAGGGAGTGATGCAAGACTTACTTCTTGGAGGCACTGATGGGTGTGTGTATCTAGTCTTGAAGGAGAAGGGAGTGATGCAAGACTTACTTCTTGGAGGCACTGATGGGTGTGTGTATCTAGTCTTGAAGGAGAAGGGAGTGGTGCAAGATTTACTTCTTGGAGGCACTGATGGGTGTGTGTATCTAGTCTTGAAGGAGAAGGGAGTGATGCAAGACTTACTTCTTGGAGGCACTGATGGGTGTGTGTATCTAGTCTTGAAGGAGAAGGGAGTGATGCAAGATTTACTTCTTGGAGGCACTGATGGGTGTGTGTATTTAGTCTTGAAGGAGAAGGGAGTGATGCAAGACTTACTTCTTGGAGGCACTGATGGGTGTGTGTATCTAGTCTTGAAGGAGAAGGGAGTGGTGCAAGACTTACTTCTTGGAGGCACTGATGGGTGTGTGTATCTAGTCTTGAAGGAGAAGGGAGTGATGCAAGACTTACTTCTTGGAGGCACTGATGGGTGTGTGTATCTAGTCTTGAAGGAGAAGGGAGTGATGCAAGACTTACTTCTTGGAGGCACTGATGGGTGTGTGTATCTAGTCTTGAAGGAGAAGGGAGTGGTGCAAGACTTACTTCTTGGAGGCACTGATGGGTGTGTGTATCTAGTCTTGAAGGAGAAGGGAGTGATGCGAGACTTACTTCTTGGAGGCACTGATGGGTGTGTGTATCTAGTCTTGAAGGAGAAGGGAGTGATGCAAGACTTACTTCTTGGAGGCACTGATGGGTGTGTGTATCTAGTCTTGAAGGAGAAGGGAGTGGTGCAAGATTTACTTCTTGGAGGCACTGATGGGTGTGTGTATCTAGTCTTGAAGGAGAAGGGAGTGATGCAAGACTTACTTCTTGGAGGCACTGATGGGTGTGTGTATCTAGTCTTGAAGGAGAAGGGAGTGATGCAAGACTTACTTCTTGGAGGCACTGATGGGTGTGTGTATCTAGTCTTGAAGGAGAAGGGAGTGGTGCAAGATTTACTTCTTGGAGGCACTGATGGGTGTGTGTATCTAGTCTTGAAGGAGAAGGGAGTGATGCAAGACTTACTTCTTGGAGGCACTGATGGGTGTGTGTATCTAGTCTTGAAGGAGAAGGGAGTGATGCAAGACTTACTTCTTGGAGGCACTGATGGGTGTGTGTATCTAGTCTTGAAGGAGAAGGGAGTGGTGCAAGACTTACTTCTTGGAGGCACTGATGGGTGTGTGTATCTAGTCTTGAAGGAGAAGGGAGTGGTGCAAGACTTACTTCTTGGAGGCACTGATGGGTGTGTGTATCTAGTCTTGAAGGAGAAGGGAGTGATGCGAGACTTACTTCTTGGAGGCACTGATGGGTGTGTGTATCTAGTCTTGAAGGAGAAGGGAGTGGTGCAAGACTTACTTCTTGGAGGCACTGATGGGTGTGTGTATCTAGTCTTGAAGGAGAAGGGAGTGATGCAAGACTTACTTCTTGGAGGCACTGATGGGTGTGTGTATCTAGTCTTGAAGGAGAAGGGAGTGATGCGAGACTTACTTCTTGGAGGCACTGATGGGTGTGTGTATCTAGTCTTGAAGGAGAAGGGAGTGGTGCAAGACTTACTTCTTGGAGGCACTGATGGGTGTGTGTATCTAGTCTTGAAGGAGAAGGGAGTGATGCAAGACTTACTTCTTGGAGGCACTGATGGGTGTGTGTATCTAGTCTTGAAGGAGAAGGGAGTGGTGCGAGACTTACTTCTTGGAGGCACTGATGGGTGTGTGTATCTAGTCTTGAAGGAGAAGGGAGTGGTGCAAGACTTACTTCTTGGAGGCACTGATGGGTGTGTGTATCTAGTCTTGAAGGAGAAGGGAGTGGTGCGAGACTTACTTCTTGGAGGCACTGATGGGTGTGTGTATCTAGTCTTGAAGGAGAAGGGAGTGATGCAAGACTTACTTCTTGGAGGCACTGATGGGTGTGTGTATCTAGTCTTGAAGGAGAAGGGAGTGGTGCAAGACTTACCTCTTGGAGGCACTGATGGGTGTGTGTATCTAGTCTTGAAGGAGAAGGGAGTGGTGCAAGACTTACCTCTTGGAGGCACTGATGGGTGTGTGTATCTAGTCTTGAAGGAGAAGGGAGTGGTGCAAGACTTACCTCTTGGAGGCACTGATGGGTGTGTGTATCTAGTCTTGAAGGAGAAGGGAGTGATGCAAGACTTACTTCTTGGAGGCACTGATGGGTGTGTGTATCTAGTCTTGAAGGAGAAGGGAGTGATGCAAGACTTACTTCTTGGAGGCACTGATGGGTGTGTGTATCTAGTCTTGAAGGAGAAGGGAGTGGTGCAAGACTTACTTCTTGGAGGCACTGATGGGTGTGTGTATCTAGTCTTGAAGGAGAAGGGAGTGATGCGAGACTTACTTCTTGGAGGCACTGATGGGTGTGTGTATCTAGTCTTGAAGGAGAAGGGAGTGGTGCAAGACTTACCTCTTGGAGGCACTGATGGGTGTGTGTATCTAGTCTTGAAGGAGAAGGGAGTGATGCGAGACTTACTTCTTGGAGGCACTGATGGGTGTGTGTATCTAGTCTTGAAGGAGAAGGGAGTGGTGCAAGACTTACCTCTTGGAGGCACTGATGGGTGTGTGTATCTAGTCTTGAAGGAGAAGGGAGTGATGCAAGACTTACTTCTTGGAGGCACTGATGGGTGTGTGTATCTAGTCTTGAAGGAGAAGGGAGTGATGCGAGACTTACTTCTTGGAGGCACTGATGGGTGTGTGTATCTAGTCTTGAAGGAGAAGGGAGTGGTGCAAGACTTACCTCTTGGAGGCACTGATGGGTGTGTGTATCTAGTCTTGAAGGAGAAGGGAGTGATGCAAGACTTACTTCTTGGAGGCACTGATGGGTGTGTGTATCTAGTCTTGAAGGAGAAGGGAGTGATGCAAGACTTACTTCTTGGAGGCACTGATGGGTGTGTGTATCTAGTCTTGAAGGAGAAGGGAGTGATGCGAGACTTACTTCTTGGAGGCACTGATGGGTGTGTGTATCTAGTCTTGAAGGAGAAGGGAGTGGTGCAAGACTTACTTCTTGGAGGCACTGATGGGTGTGTGTATCTAGTCTTGAAGGAGAAGGGAGTGATGCAAGACTTACTTCTTGGAGGCACTGATGGGTGTGTGTATCTAGTCTTGAAGGAGAAGGGAGTGATGCAAGATTTACTTCTTGGAGGCACTGATGGGTGTGTGTATCTAGTCTTGAAGGAGAAGGGAGTGGTGCAAGATTTACTTCTTGGAGGCACTGATGGGTGTGTGTATCTAGTCTTGAAGGAGAAGGGAGTGATGCAAGACTTACTTCTTGGAGGCACTGATGGGTGTGTGTATCTCCTTGCTGGCCTGGATGGTGTTCAGTTGGGAGTCGTAAGATCGCGAGGGGGACAGCGTTGTGTTCATATACGACTGGTCCGCAGACTTCACTGGGGTGCACACTGAAACAGGCATCAAACAGTTGAAGAATTGGACAGAAAGATTATCTAGATTTAAAATTTTAGCATCGGTCAGGTTTATCTGGAACTCTTAGACATGAGGAAAAAAACTGACTGAAGGGACACTCAATGGCATTATTCAACATCAGTCATAGTCAGAGATTTACATTTATTTTTTAGATTGAATTACTTCCATTATATTTATTTACAAAAAGTTGAAACATTTATGCACGAAATAGGAATACAATATTTTTAATCTACTGAGGATTAAGGAGATAAATGATAAAATGAATAAAGCATTAGTACAAGACAAAATCTATCATTGCAGTTGATAAAGAGGATAAATGACATGATGACGATAGATGACAGATAAAGTGTTACCATGACAACATGCATCTCCACTACAGACATGCATCAGTTGGTAGGCGCTGGGTGCAAGACAAGCGGACAGATGGTAGCCCACCAGGTAGGGGAGGGACTTGATGAGCACTGCTAGATACCTTATTTGGTGCTAAACATGCTTACAGAGTTTGCACAGAATTATTGGAGGTAATCAAGAAATGATGAGAGTTTGCTTATATACTGCGGATATAAGGAAGCAACGAAAATGTAGAAACAAAAAAACTACAGAGTTGACAGATGAACAAATTGGGAGTCTGCTTATATAAAGACTGATCGGTGATGGATACAGCTGCAGAGTACATACAGCGGCACAGCAAGCGGACCAGCTAGCAGGAGACCACAGCACGCTACCAACTGATAAATACCTTTGAAGAGAGCAGCACAGTCATAGCCGTGTTTCTTCCTATAGGGTGGAGCAGACTTAGGAGCTGCCATTATTAGAGGCTCCGTGGATCTGGTAACTGGAGACTTACTGCTGTCGTCCATGGAGGCTATTTGCAACTGTTTAGACATAAGGGGTGAGCGCGGCTTGGTGCCCACTGCAGTCAGCACACTCTTGGCGTTAGGAGTCTTCTGTGTCTTGGAGCGGGGGGAACCGGGTATCGGGGGGATGAGGAAGTTCTCCTTGTCGTCCTTGCTCTCCTCCGAGAAGGGCAGCCTCTCTCTGGCGCGACCTTTGACCCGCTCACGCGTGTGCTGCTGGCAGTTATATGTGTTCTGCTGGTTCTCGTAGTCCTTTTCCTTCGGGGTCAGGATGAACGGGGAGTGGGGCGTGTCCGCCTCGTCCGAACTGTACGAGTACGTCTAAAACATGCACAGAAGTCCAACATTCAACTTGCAAGAACTCTCATGAGAAACATTGCTCAATATCTGTTAATGACAAATTAACTGTCAATTAAACTAAGATAACTGGGCACTGACTTTGTCAGAAAATATATGCATATACTGAAATTACTTCAGGTTTCTCAGGGGTAGGTGTTGTAAATATAGGATAGTGAAAATAATACTGAAACATTTTTTAATATTGAACCCCTGGTTTTCTAAATGCAGTGGTCAATGAGCTAAGAATGAACAGGAGTTATCTACCTTCTTGGGAGCGGGGGTTACAGATGAGCTGGTTGGTTTCTGAAGAAGACGCACTGGGCGACCTCGCATCTTCTTCTCCAGGAGAAGGAAGTAGGTTGCCGTGAGGTAGTCATACTTCCACTGAAAGACAGATCAGCTTATCAAGGAGACACACATTGAGGTGAGGTGATTTGGGGTTTTAACGCCCTTCTCAAGAGTATATCATTTATATCTCTGCTTCTAGTATTATGGCAGGGAGAAAGCCTGCAACGCCATGTGGCTATGCATTGTGGTGAAACATGCGAGCATCAGCTGGAACTAGTGAACCATGGGTGGTATTACGCTAACCACTGCGCTATCCCACCCCCAACACACGTTGACTAGGTCCATCTACTCACCTCCAGCACTTTGCCTTCCATGTCTTTTTTTGTCTTCCCATAATGCACTGCGAGTTCTGTGATGCAGTCCTCATCCAGCGTGCGCTACAAACACAAATAAATCTGTGAACACACAAATCATCTTTTCAAACAAAATGTATTGAACAAGGTTGATGCAAGCCTGGCTTACTTATCCTTGCTTCCAATCTTGATAAAAGAAACAAACTTTGTTCATGTTTCCATGGAAAGAAACATGTGGATCTAACATTAACAGCATATATTATATCAGTCTACCTCTCAAAAGGCACATGTATGAAGTTTGGTGAAGGTAGTTCTCTAGAAGAGATATGCTCTGGACAAAATTTCAGGATGAACTAACAGATGCACAGAATGAATGTTATTGTTCACCTGGTGCTGTATGAGCCTGAGAGATAATACATGGTCTACCAGTATCGGTGCTCATACAGCACCTGAGAGATAATACATGATCTACCAGTATCGGTGCTCATACAGCACCTGAGAGATAATACATGATCTACCAGTATCGGTGCTCATACAGCACCTGAGAGATAATACATGATCTACCAGTATCGGTGCTCATACAGCAGCTGAGAGATAATACATGATCTACCAGTATCGGTGCTCATACAGCACCTGAGAGATAATACATGATCTACCAGTATCGGTGCTCATACAGCACCTGAGAGATAATACATGATCTACCAGTATCGGTGCTCATACAGCAGCTGAGAGATAATACATGATCTACCAGTATCGGTGCTGTATGAGCCTGAGAGATAATACATGATCTACCAGTATCGGTGCTCATACAGCACCTGAGAAATAATACATGATCTACCAGTATCGGTGCTGTATGAGCCTGAGAGATAATACATGATCTACCAGTATCGGTGCTCATACAGCAGCTGAGAGATAATACATGATCTACCAGTATCGATGCTCATACAGCACCTGAGAGATAATACATGATCTACCAGTATCGATGCTCATACAGCAGCTGAGAGATAATACATGATCTACCAGTATCGGTGCTGTATGAGCCTGAGAGATAATACATGATCTACCAGTATCGGTGCTCATACAGCACCTGAGAGATAATACATGATCTACCAGTATCGGTGCTCATACAGCACCTGAGAGATAATACATGATCTACCAGTATCGGTGCTGTATGAGCCTGAGAGATAATACATGATCTACCAGTATCGGTGCTCATACAGCACCTGAGAGATAATACATGATCTACCAGTATCGGTGCTCATACAGCAGCTGAGAAATAATACATGATCTACCAGTATCGGTGCTGTATGAGCCTGAGAGATAATACATGATCTACCAGTATCGCTGCTCATACAGCACCTGAGAGATAATACATGATCTACCAGTATCTGTGCTGTATGAGCCTGAGAGATAATACATGATCTACCAGTATCGGTGCTCATACAGCACCTGAGAGATAATACATAATCTACCAGTATCGGTGCTGTATGAGCCTGAGAGATAATACATGATCTACCAGTATCGGTGCTCATACAGCACCTGAGAGATAATACATGATCTACCAGTATCGGTGCTGTATGAGCCTGAGAGATAATACATGATCTACCAGTATCGGTGCTCATACAGCACCTGAGAGATAATACATGATCTACCAGTATCGGTGCTGTATGAGCCTGAGAGATAATACATGATCTACCAGTATCGGTGCTCATACAGCACCTGAGAGATAATACATGATCTACCAGTATCGGTGCTGTATGAGCCTGAGAGATAATACATGATCTACCAGTATCGGTGCTCATACAGCACCTGAGAGATAATACATGATCTACCAGTATCGGTGCTCATACAGCACCTGAGAGATAATACATAATCTACCAGTATCGGTGCTGTATGAGCCTGAGAGATAATACATGATCTACCAGTATCGGTGCTCATACAGCACCTGAGAGATAATACATAATCTACCAGTATCGGTGCTGTATGAGCCTGAGAGATAATACATGATCTACCAGTATCGGTGCTCATACAGCACCTGAGAGATAATACATAATCTACCAGTATCGGTGCTGTATGAGCCTGAGAGATAATACATGATCTACCAGTATCGGTGCTCATACAGCACCTGAGAGATAATACATGATCTACCAGTATCGGTGCTCATACAGCACCTGAGAGATAATACATAATCTACCAGTATCGGTGCTGTATGAGCCTGAGAGATAATACATGATCTACCAGTATCGGTGCTCATACAGCACCTGAGAGATAATACATGATCTACCAGTATCGGTGCTCATACAGCACCTGAGAGATAATACATGATCTACCAGTATCGATGCTCATACAGCAGCTGAGATAATACATGATCTACCAGTATCGGTGCTGTATGAGCCTGAGAGATAATACATGATCTACCAGTATCGGTGCTCATACAGCAGCTGAGAGATAATACATGATCTACCAGTATCGGTGCTGTATGAGCCTGAGAGATAATACATGATCTACCAGTATCGGTGCTCATACAGCACCTGAGAGATAATACATGATCTACCAGTATCGGTGCTGTATGAGCCTGAGAGATAATACATGATCTACCAGTATCGGTGCTCATACAGCACCTGAGAGATAATACATGATCTACCAGTATCGGTGCTGTATGAGCCTGAGAGATAATACATGATCTACCAGTATCGGTGCTCATACAGCACCTGAGAGATAATACATGATCTACCAGTATCGGTGCTCATACAGCACCTGAGAGATAATACATAATCTACCAGTATCGGTGCTCATACAGCACCTGAGAGATAATACATGATCTACCAGTATCTGTGCTCATACAGCACCTGAGAGATAATACATGATCTACCAGTATCGGTGCTGTATGAGCCTGAGAGATAATACATGATCTACCAGTATCGGTGCTCATACAGCACCTGAGAGATAATACATGATCTACCAGTATCAGTGCTGTATGAGCCTGAGAGATAATACATGATCTACCAGTATCGGTGCTCATACAGCACCTGAGAGATAATACATGATCTACCAGTATCGGTGCTGTATGAGCCTGAGAGATAATACATGATCTACCAGTATCGGTGCTCATACAGCAGCTGAGAAATAATACATGATCTACCAGTATCGGTGCTCATACAGCACCTGAGAGATAATACATAATCTACCAGTATCAGTGCTGGGGGCACGGTGGCCGAGTCGGCAAAGGCGTCAGGTTAGCAATCCAGCGAGCTTTAGGTGCCGGGTTCGAGTCCACCTGTGACCGGGTGTAAAAACCTTGGAGTCAACTTTGAGTGCGGACTCTTTCAGTGTTGTCACAACCCCTAGTGTACAGTATACAACCCTGTGCACTTAAAAGAACCCATGAATCCGTTGGTAAATGACCAGATGGTGGCCACATGAATACGTGCAGACACCTAGTTGCAGGTTCAGCAACGTGCAGTATCCTTGGACAAAATACTGTGACTATGTGTCCTAGTTCACCCAGCTATGAATGGGTACCTCGTAAGGATGAGCATGGTGATTTAACTTGGTGCGCCTAGTGGCTGCAAAAGTTGCATACTCCAAATGGAGTTGAGATTGACAAAGAGTGTCGTTAAACAGTGACATCCAATGATCGGGGGCAAACAGAGCGCCTTTGAGCAGCTTAGCTTAGCTGGATATTGGCGCTATACAAATGTTTATATGTATGTATGTATGTATGTATAAGCCTGAGAGATAATACATAATCTACCAGTATCGGTGCTGTATGAGCCTGAGAGATAATACATGATCTACCAGTATCGGTGCTCATACAGCAGCTGAGAGATAATACATGATCTACCAGTATCGGTGCTGTATGATCCTGAGAGATAATACATGATCTACCAGTATCGGTGCTCATACAGCACCTGAGAGATAATACATGATCTACCAGTATCGGTGCTGTATGAGCCTGAGAGATAATACATGATCTACCAGTATCGGTGCTGTATGAGCCTGAGAGATAATACATGATCTACCAGTATCGGTGCTCATACAGCAGCTGAGAGATAATACATAATCTACCAGTATCGGTGCTGTATGAGCCTGAGAGATAATACATGATCTACCAGTATCGGTGCTCATACAGCACCTGAGAGATAATACATGATCTACCAGTATCGGTGCTGTATGAGCCTGAGAGATAATACATGATCTACCAGTATCGGTGCTGTATGAGCCTGAGAGATAATACATGATCTACCAGTATCGGTGCTCATACAGCACCTTAGAGATAATACATAATCTACCAGTATCGGTGCTGTATGATCCTGAGAGATAATACATGATCTACCAGTATCGGTGCTCATACAGCACCTGAGAGATAATACATGATCTACCAGTATCGGTGCTCATACAGCAGCTGAGAGATAATACATGATCTACCAGTATCGGTGCTCATACAGCACCTGAGAGATAATACATAATCTACCAGTATCGGTGCTGTATGATCCTGAGAGATAATACATGATCTACCAGTATCGGTGCTCATACAGCACCTGAGAGATAATACATGATCTACCAGTATCGGTGCTCATACAGCAGCTGAGAGATAATACATAATCTACCAGTATCGGTGCTGTATGATCCTGAGAGATAATACATGATCTACCAGTATCGGTGCTCATACAGCACCTGAGAGATAATACATGATCTACCAGTATCGCTGCTCATACAGCACCTGAGAGATAATACATGATCTACCAGTATCGGTGCTCATACAGCACCTGAGAGATAATACATGATCTACCAGTATCGATGCTCATACAGCAGCTGAGATAATACATGATCTACCAGTATCGGTGCTGTATGAGCCTGAGAGATAATACATGATCTACCAGTATCGGTGCTCATACAGCACCTGAGAGATAATACATGATCTACCAGTATCGGTGCTCATACAGCACCTGAGAGATAATACATGATCTACCAGTATCGATGCTCATACAGCAGCTGAGATAATACATGATCTACCAGTATCGGTGCTGTATGAGCCTGAGAGATAATACATGATCTACCAGTATCGGTGCTCATACAGCACCTGAGAGATAATACATGATCTACCAGTATCGGTGCTCATACAGCAGCTGAGAGATAATACATGATCTACCAGTATCGGTGCTCATACAGCACCTGAGAGATAATACATGATCTACCAGTATCGATGCTCATACAGCAGCTGAGATAATACATGATCTACCAGTATCGGTGCTCATACAGCACCTGAGAGATAATACATGATCTACCAGTATCGGTGCTCATACAGCACCTGAGAGATAATACATGATCTACCAGTATCGGTGCTCATACAGCACCTGAGAGATAATACATGATCTACCAGTATCGATGCTCATACAGCAGCTGAGATAATACATGATCTACCAGTATCGGTGCTGTATGAGCCTGAGAGATAATACATGATCTACCAGTATCGGTGCTCATACAGCACCTGAGAGATAATACATGATCTACCAGTATCGGTGCTCATACAGCAGCTGAGAGATAATACATGATCTACCAGTATCGGTGCTCATACAGCACCTGAGAGATAATACATGATCTACCAGTATCGATGCTCATACAGCAGCTGAGATAATACATGATCTACCAGTATCGATGCTCATACAGCAGCTGAGATAATACATGATCTACCAGTATCGGTGCTCATACAGCACCTGAGAGATAATACATTAAATACCAGTATCGGTGCTCATACAGCACCTGAGAGATAATACATGATCTACCAGTATCGGTGCTCATACAGCACCTGAGAGATAATACATGATCTACCAGTATCGGTGCTCATACAGCAGCTGAGTGATAATACATGATCTACCAGTATCGGTGCTCATACAGCACCTGAGAGATAATACATTAAATACCAGTATCGGTGCTCATACAGCACCTGAGAGATAATACATGATCTACCAGTATCGGTGCTCATACAGCACCTGAGAGATAATACATGATCTACCAGTATCGGTGCTCATACAGCAGCTGAGTGATAATACATGATCTACCAGTATCGGTGCTCATACAGCACCTGAGAGATAATACATTAAATACCAGTATCGGTGCTCATACAGCACCTGAGAGATAATACATGATCTACCAGTATCGGTGCTCATACAGCACCTGAGAGATAATACATGATCTACCAGTATCGGTGCTCATACAGCAGCTGAGAGATAATACATGATCTACCAGTATCGGTGCTCATACAGCAGCTGAGAGATAATACATGATCTACCAGTATCGGTGCTCATACAGCAGCTGAGAGATAATACATGATCTACCAGTATCGGTGCTCATACATCACCTGAGAGATAATACATGATCTACCAGTATCGGTGCTCATACAGCACCTTAGAGATAATACATGATCTACCAGTATCGGTGCTGTATGAGCCTGAGAGATAATACATGATCTACCAGTATCGCTGCTCATACAGCACCTGAGAGATAATACATGATCTACCAGTATCGGTGCTCATACAGCAGCTGAGAGATAATACATGATCTACCAGTATCGGTGCTCATACAGCAGCTGAGAGATAATACATGATCTACCAGTATCGGTGCTCATACAGCAGCTGAGAGATAATACATGATCTACCAGTATCGATGCTCATACAGCAGCTGAGAGATAATACATGATCTACAAGTATCGGTGCTCATACAGCACCTGAGAGATAATACATGATCTACCAGTATCGGTGCTGTATGATCCTGAGAGATAATACATGATCTACCAGTATCGGTGCTCATACAGCACCTGAGAGATAATACATGATCTACCAGTATCGGTGCTCATACAGCACCTGAGAGATAATACATGATCTACCAGTATCGGTGCTGTATGATCCTGAGAGATAATACATGATCTACCAGTATCGGTGCTCATACAGCACCTGAGAGATAATACATGATCTACCAGTATCGCTGCTCATACAGCACCTGAGAGATAATACATGATCTACCAGTTTCGGTGCTCATACAGCACCTAATAATAATAATGAGGATACTTATATCGCGCTGGACTCCACAACACAAAGGGCCATGCTCAAAGCGCTACACACATTATTACCCTGGTGTAAGGACCAACATCGTTCCTTTTTCATTCTCAACTCCCTTGGGAGTATGCAACCTGGGCTGCCAATTAAGCGCTCGAAGGTTATCTGTCACATCGCCTGCACTTCCAAACCAGGTACTCAATTGTACTGCTGAGTGAACAGAGGCACATTTCGAATAAAGTCCCTTGCCCAAGGTGACACCACGAGCCTCTCAACTCATGTCTCAGTGTGGGGCAGGGAATCACCCTTCAAACTCTCAGTTTTCATTCAGCAATGAGGCGGGCAACCCACCCATCCAGCGAGCCACGCCCGTTGTTGCTGAACTTAACTGATAGCGGTCGACTGAGCTATGCACAGGACCACGTGCCACCACGAGAGATAATACATGATCTACCAGTATCGATGCTCATACAGCACCTGAGAGATAATACATGATCTACCAGTATCAGTGCTCATACAGCACCTGAGAGATAATACATGATCTACCAGTATCGGTGCTCATACAGCAGCTGAGAGATAATACATGATCTACCAGTATCGGTGCTCATACAGCACCTGAGAGATAATACATGATCTACCAGTATCGGTGCTCATACAGCACCTGAGAGATAATACATGATCTACCAGTATCGGTGCTCATACAGCACCTGAGAGATAATACATGATCTACCAGTATCGGTGCTCATACAGCACCTGAGAGATAATACATGATCTACCAGTATCGGTGCTCATACAGCAGCTGAGAGATAATACATGATCTACCAGTATCAGTGCTCATACAGCACCTGAGAGATAATACATGATCTACCAGTATCTGTGCTCATACAGCAGCTGAGAGATAATACATGATCTACCAGTATCGGTGCTCATACAGCACCTGAGAGATAATACATGATCTACCAGTATCGGTGCTCATACAGCACCTGAGAGATAATACATGATCTACCAGTATCGGTGCTGTATGATCCTGAGAGATAATACATGATCTACCAGTATCGGTGCTCATACAGCACCTGAGAGATAATACATGATCTACCAGTATCGGTGCTCATACAGCACCTGAGAGATAATACATGATCTACCAGTATCGGTGCTCATACAGCACCTGAGAGATAATACATGATCTACCAGTATCGGTGCTCATACAGCAGCTGAGAGATAATACATGATCTACCAGTATCAGTGCTCATACAGCACCTGAGAGATAATACATGATCTACCAGTATCTGTGCTCATACAGCAGCTGAGAGATAATACATGATCTACCAGTATCGGTGCTCATACAGCACCTGAGAGATAATACATGATCTACCAGTATCGGTGCTCATACAGCACCTGAGAGATAATACATGATCTACCAGTATCGGTGCTGTATGATCCTGAGAGATAATACATGATCTACCAGTATCGCTGCTCATACAGCACCTGAGAGATAATACATGATCTACCAGTATCGGTGCTCATACAGCACCTGAGAGATAATACATGATCTACCAGTATCGGTGCTCATACAGCACCTGAGAGATAATACATAATCTACCAGTATCGGTGCTGTATGATCCTGAGAGATAATACATGATCTACCAGTATCGCTGCTCATACAGCACCTGAGAGATAATACATGATCTACCAGTATCGGTGCTCATACAGCACCTGAGAGATAATACATGATCTACCAGTATCGGTGCTGTATGATCCTGAGAGATAATACATGATCTACCAGTATCGCTGCTCATACAGCACCTGAGAGATAATACATGATCTACCAGTTTAGGTGCTCATACAGCACCTAATAATAATAATGAGGATACTTATATCGCGCTGGACTCCACAACACAAAGGGCCATGCTCAAAGCGCTACACACATTATTACCCTGGTGTAAGGACCAACTTCGTTCCTTTTTCATTCTCAACTCCCTTGGGAGTATGCAACCTTGGCTGCCAATTAAGCGCTCGAAGGTTATCTGTCACATCGCCTGCACTTCCAAACCAGGTACTCAATTGTACTGCTGAGTGAACAGAGGCACATTTCGAATAAAGTCCCTTGCCCAAGGTGACACCACGAGCCTCTCAACTCATGTCTCAGTGTGGGGCAGGGAATCACCCTTCAAACTCTCAGTTTTCATTCAGCAATGAGGCGGGCAACCCAGCCATCCAGCGAGCCACGCCCGTTGTTGCTGAACTTAACTGATAGCGGTCGACTGAGCTATGCACAGGACCACGTGCCACCACGAGAGATAATACATGATCTACCAGTATCAGTGCTCATACAGCACCTGAGAGATAATACATGATCTACCAGTATCGGTGCTCATACAGCAGCTGAGAGATAATACATAATCTACCAGTATCGGTGCTCATACAGCACCTGAGAGATAATACATAATCTACCAGTATCGGTGCTGTATGAGCCTGAGAGATAATACAAGATCTACCAGTATCGGTGCTCATACAGCAGCTGAGAGATAATACATAATCTACCAGTATCGGTGCTCATACAGCACCTGAGAGATAATACATGATCTACCAGTATCTGTGCTCATACAGCACCTGACAGATAATACATAATCTACCAGTATCGGTGCTGTATGAGCCTGAGAGATAATACATGATCTACCAGTATCGGTGCTCATACAGCAGCTGAGAGATAATACATGATCTACCAGTATCGGTGCTCATACAGCACCTGAGAGATAATACATGATCTACCAGTATCGGTGCTGTATGAGCCTGAGAGATAATACATGATCTACCAGTATCGGTGCTCATACAGCACCTGAGAGATAATACATGATCTACCAGTATCGGTGCTCATACAGCACCTGAGAGATAATACATGATCTACCAGTATCGATGCTCATACAGCAGCTGAGAGATAATTCATGATGTACCAGTATCGGTGCTCATACAGCACCTGAGAGATAATACATGATCTACCAGTATCGGTGCTCATACAGCAGCTGAGAGATAATACATGATCTACCAGTATCTGTGCTCATACATCACCTGAGAGATAATACATGATCTACCAGTATCGGTGCTCATACAGCAGCTGAGAGATAATACATGATCTACCAGTATCTGTGCTCATACAGCACCTGAGAGATAATACATAATCTACCAGTATCGGTGCTGTATGAGCCTGAGAGATAATACATGATCTACCAGTATCGGTGCTCATACAGCAGCTGAGAGATAATACATGATCTACCAGTATCGGTGCTCATACAGCACCTGAGAGATAATACATGATCTACCAGTATCGGTGCTCATACAGCAGCTGAGAGATAATACATGATCTACCAGTATCTGTGCTCATACATCACCTGAGAGATAATACATGATCTACCAGTATCGGTGCTCATACAGCACCTGAGAGATAATACATAATCTACCAGTATCTGTGCTCATACAGCACCTGAGAGATAATACATGATCTACCAGTATCGGTGCTCATACAGCAGCTGAGAGATAATACATGATCTACCAGTATCTGTGCTCATACAGCACCTGAGAGATAATACATAATCTACCAGTATCGGTGCTGTATGAGCCTGAGAGATAATACATGATCTACCAGTATCGGTGCTCATACAGCAGCTGAGAGATAATACATGATCTACCAGTATCGGTGCTCATACAGCACCTGAGAGATAATACATGATCTACCAGTATCGATGCTCATACAGCAGCTGAGAGATAATTCATGATGTACCAGTATCGGTGCTCATACAGCACCTGAGAGATAATACATGATCTACCAGTATCGGTGCTCATACAGCAGCTGAGAGATAATACATGATCTACCAGTATCTGTGCTCATACAGCACCTGAGAGATAATACATTAAATACCAGTATCGGTGCTCATACAGCAGCTGAGAGATAATACATGATCTACCAGTATCGGTGCTCATACAGCAGCTGAGAGATAATACATGATCTACCAGTATCGGTGCTCATACAGCAGCTGAGAGATAATACATGATCTACCAGTATCTGTGCTCATACAGCACCTGAGAGATAATACATTAAATACCAGTATCGGTGCTCATACAGCAGCTGAGAGATAATACATGATCTACCAGTATCGGTGCTCATACAGCACCTGAGAGATAATACATGATCTACCAGTATCGGTGCTCATACAGCAGCTGAGAGATAATACATGATCTACCAGTATCTGTGCTCATACAGCAGCTGAGAGATAATACATGATCTACCAGTATCGGTGCTCATACAGCACCTGAGAGATAATACATAATCTACCAATATCGGTGCTCATACAGCAGCTGAGAGATAATACATGATCTACCAGTATCGGTGCTCATACAGCACCTGAGAGATAATACATGATCTACCAGTATCGGTGCTCATACAGCACCTGAGAGATAATACATGATCTACCAGTATCGGTGCTGTATGAGCCTGAGAGATAATACATGATCTACCAGTATCGGTGCTCATACAGCACCTGAGAGATAATACATGATCTACCAGTATCGGTGCTCATACAGCAGCTGAGAGATAATACATGATCTACCAGTATCGGTGCTCATACAGCACCTGAGAGATAATACATGATCTACCAGTATCGGTGCTCATACAGCACCTGAGAGATAATACATGATCTACCAGTATCGGTGCTGTATGAGCCTGAGAGATAATACATGATCTACCAGTATCGGTGCTCATACAGCACCTGAGAGATAATACATGATCTACCAGTATCTGTGCTCATACAGCACCTGAGAAATAATACATGATCTACCAGTATCGGTGCTGTATGAGCCTGAGAGATAATACATGATCTACCAGTATCTGTGCTGTATGAGCCTGAGAGATAATACATGATCTACCAGTATCTGTGCTCATACAGCACCTGAGAAATAATACATGATCTACCAGTATCGGTGCTGTATGAGCCTGAGAGATAATACATGATCTACCAGTATCGGTGCTGTATGAGCCTGAGAGATAATACATGATCTACCAGTATCTGTGCTCATACAGCACCTGAGAAATAATACATGATCTACCAGTATCGGTGCTGTATGAGCCTGAGAGATAATACATGATCTACCAGTATCGGTGCTCATACAGCACCTGAGAGATAATACATGATCTACCAGTATCGGTGCTCATACAGCAGCTGAGAGATAATACATGATCTACCAGTATCGATGCTCATACAGCAGCTGAGAGATAATACAGCTGTCCTCTGCAGAATCCAGGAGGGACTGATATACTGAACAAACTGAATGGACTGTCAGTAGAGTGGGCGGAAGTACCCACCTTGTACTTGGTCTTCCACTCCACGTTGATCTTGAACCCCTTCGTGAGCCAGGGGTGACCCAGCAGCTGCTGCACTGTGATTCGTCGCTTCGGGTCAACACGCAGCATCAAACCAATCAGATCAGCAGACTCAGGAGACAGCCAATCAGGGACTTCATACTTACCACTCTGTGGAAGTACGTTCATACCATGTGATAAACACAAGACAGATAGTTAGAGTGTACTTATTGGTTATATTCAATCTGACCTGAAGAGTCAACATGGGACACATTACTATATGAGGTTGTGTAGTAGATACCTGAATCTTCCGGTACAGTGCTGGGATCTTGTCATCGTCGAAGGGGAGGAAGCCACAGAGCAGAGCGTACAGCAGCACCCCCATGCTCCACAGGTCTGCCTGCAACACATGCCACTACCACAATATTACACACTCAATATTACACACGCCACACTCAATATTACACACTCAATATTACACACGCCACACTCAATATTACACACTCAATATTACACACGCCACACTCAATATTACACACTCAATATTACACACTCAATATTACACACGCCACACTCAATATTACAAACTCAATATTACACACTCAATATTACACACTCAATATTACACACGCCACACTCAATATTACACGCGCCACACTCAATATTACACACGCCACACTCAATATTACACACTCAATATTACACACGCCACACTCAATATTACAAACTCAATATTACACACTCAATATTACACACTCAATATTACACACGCCACACTCAATATTACACACGCCACACTCAATATTACACGCGCCACACTCAATATTACACACGCCACACTCAATATTACACACGCCACACTCAATATTACACACTCAATATTACACACTCAATATTACACACTCAATATTACACACGCCACACTCAATATTACACACGCCACACTCAATATTACACGCGCCACACACACAATATGTAATTAGAGCAGCTTCACCTCAAATCTCCCACTTTATCTTTCTCCAGTAAAAACCAGAATTATCCCTACAAAAATGTTATTTTATAAAAGTTATGATAGACCTTCAAATTCTTCCGGGACATGTCTAAAGATTTACCCAGCCGGACAGTAAGAAAAGACTGACTGAAGTGGACTGACCTCTGCTCCGAGATACTCCTTGCCCGAGATGAGTTCAGGGGCCGCGTAGGCAGGACTGCCACAACACGTGTAGAGACACCGCTCCATCCCTCCCTGCAACACCACCATCAATATAAGTCTTACTTTCTCAAAATAAATACTCTTTACATAAACAGTATTCAAAACAAATCTGACAAAATATAAATAAACAGTTTTCATTGAAGGATTTCTGGTATTTACAGGGCACATACCTTTGGTTTAGCACACAGCCCAAAGTCAATCAGCTTCAAGTTTTGATCTTCGTCCAACAAGAGGTTTTCCTGCAAATCATGTACATCATAAGTTGAGTTATCCAAGGCAGATCACATGGACAAAATGAAAGCATTTACAGATGGAATATTAAATTATAATTTGCTCAAATGTGTATAAATAATACAAATAAACTATTTTCAATGGTTTTTTTCTGATTTGGTATTCCGTAACAGGCAACATCAAGGACAACACATTAAACAAGAAATGTTTATCCCACATCTGTTTCCAAATATTGCTTATGACATATCATTGACAAATGTCACGTTTACAAAGGTGTTGCTGATTGCATAACTAACTTGCAATGCAAAGAGTCAGGTTACAATAGAAAATCTGAAAGGAGTAACTTCTGTGGGAAGAGAGAGGAGGAATGAAGGAGTAACTTCTGTGGGAAGAGAGAGGAGGAATGAAGGAGTAACTTCTGTGGGAAGAGAGAGGAGGAATGAAGGAGTAACTTCTGTGGGAAGAGAGGAGGAATGAAGGAGTAACTTCTGTGGGAAGAGAGAGGAGGAATGAAGGAGTAACTTCTGTGGGAAGAGAGAGGAGGAATGAAGGAGTAACTTCTGTGGGAAGAGAGAGGAGGAATGAAGGAGTAACTTCTGTGGGAAAAGAGAGGAGGAATGAAGGAGTAACTTCTGTGGGAAGAGAGAGGAGGAATGAAGGAGTAACTTCTGTGGGAAGAGGGAGGAGGAATGAAGGAGTAACTTCTGTGGGAAGAGGGAGGAGGAATGAAGGAGTAACTTCTGTGGGAAGAGAGAGGAGGAATGAAGGAGTAACTTCTGTGGGAAGAGAGAGGAGGAATGAAGGAGTAACTTCTGTGGGAAAAGAGAGGAGGAATGAAGGAGTAACTTCTGTGGGAAGAGAGAGGAGGAATGAAGGAGTAACTTCTGTGGGAAGAGAGAGGAGGAATGAAGGAGTAACTTCTGTGGGAAGAGAGAGGAGGAATGAAGGAGTCACTTCTGTGGGAAGAGAGAGGAGGAATGAAGGAGTAACTTCTGTGGGAAAAGAGAGGAGGAATGAAGGAGTAACTTCTGTGGGAAGAGAGAGGAGGAATGAGGGAGTAACTTCTGTGGGAAGAGAGAGGAGGAATGAAGGAGTAACTTCTGTGGGAAGAGAGAGGAGGAATGAAGGAGTAACTTCCGTGGGAAGAGGGAGGAGGAATGAAGGAGTAACTTCTGTGGGAAGAGAGAGGAGGAATGAAGGAGAAACTTCTGTGGGAAGAGAGAGGAGGAATGAAGGAGTAACTTCTGTGGGAAGAGAGAGGAGGAATTAAGGAGTAACTTCTGTGGGAAGAGAGAGGAGGAATGAAGGAGAAACTTCTGTGGGAAGAGAGAGGAGGAATGAAGGAGTAACTTCTGTGGGAAGAGAGAGGAGGAATGAAGGAGTAACTTCTGTGGGAAGAGAGAGGAGGAATGAAGGAGAAACTTCTGTGGGAAGAGAGAGGAGGAATGAAGGAGTAACTTCTGTGGGAAGAGAGAGGAGGAATTAAGGAGTAACTTCTGTGGGAAGAAAGAGGAGGAATGAAGGAGTAACTTCTGTGGGAAGAGAGAGGAGGAATGAAGGAGTAACTTCTGTGGGAAGAGAGAGGAGGAATGAAGGAGTAACTTCTGTGGGAAGAGAGAGGAGGAATGAAGGAGTAACTTCTGTGGGAAAAGAGAGGAGGAATGAAGGAGTAACTTCTGTGGGAAGAGAGGAGGAGGAATGAAGGAGTAACTTCTGTGGGAAGAGAGAGGAGGAATGAAGGAGTAACTTCTGTTGGAAGAGAGGAGGAATGAAGGAGTAACTTCTGTGGGAAGAGGGAGGAGGAATGAAGGAGTAACTTCTGTGGGAAGAGGGAGGAGGAATGAAGGAGTAACTTCTGTGGGAAGAGAGGAGGAATGAAGGAGTAACTTCTGTGGGAAGAGGGAGGAGGAATGAAGGAGTAACTTCTGTGGGAAAAGAGAGGAGGAATGAAGGAGTAACTTCTGTGGGAAGAGAGAGGAGGAATGAAGGAGTAACTTCTGTGGGAAGAGAGAGGAGGAATGAAGGAGTAACTTCTGTGGGAAGAGAGAGGAGGAATGAAGGAGTAACTTCTGTGGGAAGAGAGAGGAGGAATGAAGGAGAAACTTCTGTGGGAAGAGAGAGGAGGAATGAAGGAGTAACTTCTGTGGGAAGAGAGAGGAGGAATTAAGGAGTAACTTCTGTGGGAAGAAAGAGGAGGAATGAAGGAGTAACTTCTGTGGGAAGAGAGAGGAGGAATGAAGAAGTAACTTCTGTGGGAAGAGAGAGGAGGAATGAAGGAGTAACTTCTGTGGGAAGAGAGAGGAGGAATTAAGGAGTAACTTCTGTGGGAAGAGAGAGGAGGAATGAAGGAGTCACTTCTGTGGGAAGAGAGAGGAGGAATGAAGGAGAAACTTCTGTGGGAAGAGAGAGGAGGAATGAAGGAGAAACTTCTGTGGGAAGAGAGAGGAGGAATGAAGGAGTAACTTCTGTGGGAAGAGAGAGGAGGAATGAAGGAGAAACTTCTGTGGGAAGAGAGAGGAGGAATGAAGGAGTAACTTCTGTGGGAAGAGAGGAGGAATGAAGGAGTAACTTCTGTGGGAAGAGAGAGGAGGAATGAAGGAGTAACTTCTGTGGGAAGAGAGAGGAGGAATGAAGGAGTAACTTCTGTGGGAAGAGAGAGGAGGAATGAAGGAGTAACTTCTGTGGGAAGAGAGAGGAGGAATGAAGGAGTAACTTCTGTGGGAAAAGAGAGGAGGAATGAAGGAGTAACTTCTGTGGGAAGAGAGGAGGAGGAATGAAGGAGTAACTTCTGTGGGAAGAGAGAGGAGGAATGAAGGAGTAACTTCTGTTGGAAGAGAGGAGGAATGAAGGAGTAACTTCTGTGGGAAGAGGGAGGAGGAATGAAGGAGTAACTTCTGTGGGAAGAGGGAGGAGGAATGAAGGAGTAACTTCTGTGGGAAGAGAGGAGGAATGAAGGAGTAACTTCTGTGGGAAGAGGGAGGAGGAATGAAGGAGTAACTTCTGTGGGAAAAGAGAGGAGGAATGAAGGAGTAACTTCTGTGGGAAGAGAGAGGAGGAATGAAGGAGTAACTTCTGTGGGAAGAGAGAGGAGGAATGAAGGAGTAACTTCTGTGGGAAGAGAGAGGAGGAATGAAGGAGTAACTTCTGTGGGAAGAGGGAGGAGGAATGAAGGAGAAACTTCTGTGGGAAGAGAGAGGAGGAATGAAGGAGTAACTTCTGTGGGAAGAGTGAGGAGGAATTAAGGAGTAACTTCTGTGGGAAGAAAGAGGAGGAATGAAGGAGTAACTTCTGTGGGAAGAGAGAGGAGGAATGAAGAAGTAACTTCTGTGGGAAGAGAGAGGAGGAATGAAGGAGTAACTTCTGTGGGAAGAGAGAGGAGGAATGAAGAAGTAACTTCTGTGGGAAGAGAGAGGAGGAATGAAGGAGTAACTTCTGTGGGAAGAGAGGAGGAATGAAGGAGTAACTTCTGTGGGAAGAGAGAGGAGGAATGAAGGAGTAACTTCTGTGGGAAGAGAGAGGAGGAATGAAGGAGTAACTTCTGTGGGAAGAGAGAGGAGGAATGAAGGAGAAACTTCTGTGGGAAGAGAGAGGAGGAATGAAGGAGTAACTTCTGTGGGAAGAGAGAGGAGGAATTAAGGAGTAACTTCTGTGGGAAGAGAGAGGAGGAATGAAGGAGTAACTTCTGTGGGAAGAGAGAGGAGGAATGAAGGAGTAACTTCTGTGGGAAGATAGAGGAGGAATGAAGGAGTAACTTCTGTGGGAAGAGAGAGGAGGAATTAAGGAGTAACTTCTGTAGGAAGAGAGAGGAGGAATGAAGGAGTAACTTCTGTGGGAAGAGGGAGGAGGAATGAAGGAGTAACTTCTGTGGGAAGAGAGGAGGAATGAAGGAGTAACTTCTGTGGGAAGAGAGAGGAGGAATGAAGAAGTAACTTCTGTGGGAAGAGAGAGGAGGAATGAAGGAGTAACTTTTGTGGGAAGAGGGAGGAGGAATGAAGGAGTAACTTCTGTGGGAAGAGAGAGGAGGAATGAAGGAGTAACTTCTGTGGGAAGAGGGAGGAGGAATGAAGGAGAAACTTCTGTGGGAAGAGAGAGGAGGAATGAAGGAGTAACTTCTGTGGGAAGAGGGAGGAGGAATGAAGGAGTAACTTCTGTGGGAAGAGAGAGGAGGAATGAAGGAGTAACTTCTGTGGGAAGAGAGAGGAGGAATGAAGGAGTAACTTCTGTGGGAAGAGAGAGGAGGAATGAAGGAGTAACTTCTGTGGGAAGAGGGAGGAGGAATGAAGGAGTAACTTCTGTGGGAAGAGAGAGGAGGAATGAAGGAGTAACTTCTGTGGGAAGAGTGAGGAGGAATGAAGGAGTAACTTCTGTGGGAAGAGAGAGGAGGAATGAGAAGTAACTTCTGTGGGAAGAGGGAGGAGGAATGAAGGAGTAACTTCTGTGGGAAGAGAGAGGAGGAATGAAGGAGTAACTTCTGTGGGAAGAGTGAGGAGGAATGAAGGAGTAACTTCTGTGGGAAGAGAGAGGAGGAATGAAGGAGTAACTTCTGTGGGAAGAGAGAGGAGGAATGAAGGAGTAACTTCCGTGGGAAGAGAGAGGAGGAATGAAGGAGTAACTTCTGTGGGAAGAGAGAGGAGGAATGAAGGAGTAACTTCTGTGGGAAGAGAGAGGAGGAATGAAGGAGTTACTTCTGTGGGAAGAGAGGAGGAATGAAGGAGTAACTTCTGTGGGAAGAGAGGAGGAATGAAGGAGTAACTTCTGTGGGAAGAGAGAGGAGGAATGAAGGAGTAACTTCTGTGGGAAGAGAGAGGAGGAATGAAGGAGTAACTTCTGTGGGAAGAGGGAGGAGGAATGATGGAGTAACTTCTGTGGGAAGAGAAAGGAGGAATGAAGGAGTCACTTCTGTGGGAAGAGAGAGGAGGAATGAAGGAGACTGACTGGTTTGAGGTCTCTGTGAGCGTATCCCTGGTAGTGAATGTAGGCCACGGCTGACACAATCTGTCGGAAGAAGATGCGAGCCTCGTCCTCATCCAGTCGATCCTTCGACACGATGTAGTCAAACAACTCTCCCTCCGGGCAGTACTGGAAGCATACAAGCAGTACATTGTCTTGTAGATTCAGTAAAGTACTTGATTACTACAGACTCAGCTAAATCTCATTTACGCATTACAGATTATTGCATTTAGGAACGTTTAGCAATATCGATAAAGCTGCTATAGCAATATTGATACATATATCATGCTTTAGTTTTGTTACATATATCCCTTAATTCAAATGTTTTATATGGCTCAAATTTGCTCACTCACAATTAATCCATGGTCATGACGTCACTCTATGGAGGGGTGTTAGGTTTAGACATTTTCAGTAATGTTACATTTTTCGAGACTGATGTATTTTGTCTTGGTGTATAGGATAGGATCTTAAGATAGCTAGACAACTATAGACAAATTAATTTTTGTAATGCATGAACCTGGAATCGTACATGCAACCCTTCGCTTGGTAGTCAGCGCTTCTAACCACTAGGCCACAAGACGCTGTTAGAAACCTTCGGATTGTTTGTCAGTAAGAATCCCACCTTCTATTCAATGCACGGAAGACATGAAAAGGCAGATCTTTAGCTGTCAATCACATCGCTTCGCGTGGAAGTTTTGCGCTGCACGTGCGTGGAAGAATCCATTTCTTGAGGATCGCAGCTACTTGTACCATATCCGATAAATGAGCACCCAAATTTTTCAAAATAATTGATTTTTGTGTCCCATAATTTATTGTTTCAAATGTAAATGATCACATATGCATGTTTCGTGACGTCATACATGGATTAAGATGGAGAATGCATTCAGAGCCCTTTGGGGCTCATTTATTATTTTTAACGAATCCACAGCTCCTCATGCATTCTCCATTACATAATGGTTAGAGATTTCATAAATTTTCTTAGTGCTCAGACATTAAAGGTGCTGTAGTACACTTTTTTGCAAATTTTATTTTTTCAAATTTCCCATTTATTATGATAGGTTATATCACTTATATTTACTTTAGAGAGTAAAACATCTTATTACACAAACCTATTATCCGTAGTGGTAATAACAGTGTTGCATATAAAACAAAAATTGCATGGTGGCCATTTTAATGTCAACACATTTCATTATTTTGAATTACAAAAACGATTTCCATTGCTTCACCAAACCATGTACTCATTTTCCGAAGAGAGAAAGGTTTTTTACTCTTCGTGACATTTTTTTTCGAATACATTTCATCAACTTGTTTGAGCAAAAAAAATTTGCTACTGCCCCTTTAACATTGATTTATGAGTATTCTAGAGATGGGAGTGTTTGACAGAGCGAGGCTGAATCTAAAAGTAAGAGTCACCTCCAGAACCATGTAGAACCGGTCATCAGTTTCCACGACCTGGAAGAGTTTACAGATATGCTGGTGACACAACTCCCTCATGGCCGCAATCTCTGTCTTGACGCGGGGCAGGTCTTCCTGCAACACACAACACGTGTCAGTCTTCAAAGTATGTGCACAGCTTCAAAAATGTGACCATAATAAAAAATGTTTTGGTATTTTGTCAGTAAGTCGATGTAATTTTTATGTCTATGATTTTAAGGTTTCCTTTTCACCAGTAGTATGTATTTGTTTCCCTTACACTCTGTGGGTTCCATAATCACAAACTAATGTGTTGTTAACTGGTCCTGATCATACAATAGGTAAATTCTCATTTATCTGTGAAACTATAACAATCAGTGTAATATATATATATTTGTTAGTCTGGTTAGGTGAGAGTGATGAGCATACATACCCCCAGAGCCTTCTTATCCATGATCTTGACAGCGACTTTCTCTCCAGTCAGTGCATGGTATGCAAGCTTCACCTTGGCAAATCCACCTGATTACAAGAATACAACCAGATAGGTAACAGCAATATCAGCAAACAGATTTACTGTATGATACAGAACCCAGTGAATAGACGAGTTTAAATCCAACCTGTAAGGACCTCAGAGCTCCAGATAACTTTTCCAATATGGGTCAGTCAGGTACACACGTTTACAACTTAGTCTCAAATCGGTAATCTCATCTCCCTTGAATATTAGTCTCAAATCGGTAATCTCATCTCTCTTGAATGACAAATATTGTGCTCGCTTTTTCAAAAATAAAATTGTCCATTTTTTGTTTAAATGCAATTAACATTTAACAATTTCAAGTTGTACAAAAAGGCACAAAACCCACCACAAAGGTTACTGCAACATACAATTTTTCCTCAAATCTTTCAGTTCTCAAGTTATACTCCAAGTCTTAAAATGTATCTGTTGTGTCAAAATTTCAAAACAAAATTGTCACCTGAGACTTGTAACACCAATAAGGTTCAACAGAATCAACACCATCATATAGGTTACTTTCTTACCAATTTTAACTTATAAGTCAAATAGTTTTTCGGAAACTAATTCGTAAGGGCAAACACATTAGGCGCTATATACCACAGACTGTCATATTAAACGGAGGAATAAAAACAAAACTAGAAATTTATTCTTTAGGATGAGGCAAGGATATTTCTACCAACTTACAACTACCGATAATTTAGTAACTCTTGGCATTTTCCAAAACTTATGAATACATGTTCAAAATGAGAACATAAGTACTTGGGTTTTGCAATATATTGTTGCATAATTAACTTATTTGTAATGTCTACAGCTTTGAAAATCTCATGATAAGTATTATATATATAAACTTGACAAACCAGATCCGATTGTTTCCCGGAGGTGGTAAAAGCCCTTTAGTTCCGGGTATTGAGACGACATCGTGCTTATATCTGTCCAGCTTCCACACGACTTGTTCTGCACTATCGAGCTGTAAGTAGAGCAACAGGGTCTCATCACAGTGTAACACGTGCAAATGTTAGTACATAAAACACACAATCAAACTTTATAATGACACCCTCAATAAAGCCGCTGACTGGAAGCGATGAATTCATACCCAATCTGATTAAAATCGACCTTGTTCCGAGGAATCAAATTTGCAAAATAATATATCTACCGGGATACGAACAGATGCTGTAGATTCCTCGCCACAAGGTCTGAGAACATCCCGTATAAGCGTGTGTTCCGAACCAGTTTAGCGCAGCCGAAGCCCAGTCAAATAGCTGACCAATCACATCATAGTATTTAAACGGTCGCTGCTTTGAAAGCATTCGGAACAGACAAAAGGATAGCTGTTTGGAGTTATCTGCCCCCTAGCTTCTCACACCGAAAGCATTTGTTGGGCATCTTTTGATTGGCTGCCTGAATTGTGCTCGAACACGCGAGTCTACGGGCTGTATTCAGACGGTTTGGTGTGGAACCTACGACTGAAATGAGTTCGTATCCCGGTAGATGCACTATTTTGCAATTTTTATTCCATGGAAAACCGTCGATTTTAATCAGACTGAATTCATACCCAAAACAAACTCGTGGCCACAAATTTCAGCAATTCGTAAACAAAACAGGAAATGAACTTGTACTCACTTTCAATTTTTCTTTTATGGTGTAATCAGTTTAGGGAAACCCACCTTTGACAATGGGTCATTTTTGGAATTTTAAATGAGCCTTTCCCCTTTGTGGCAATGGTAAAATTTGAATTTTAATGGGCCATTCTTTCATCCACTGGCAAAATGGCCTATTGCCGCTACCTTTCCCAATCCTGTGTAATATTATAAAATAATTTCATATAGTGATTTTATTTCATCCACTATCTTGCCCCAAATTAAAAAATTAAAAAATAATAATGATAATTGAATTTACCAGAATATTGCCCCCTATTTGAGTTTATCCCAAGTTGATCCACTTTACAAAAACAACATGTTTAATGGGACGTAATTGATCTGTGATCATTTAGGAAATTAGGTATAAAATGTGGTAAATTTGTCATTGTTTTGGGTATGAATTCCTGGTGGAGACGAGTTTGTATATGGGTTTTGGGTATGAATACTTCGGTTTGGCCTCAGGAAGTCGACCATCAGTCGCGTATTCACGGATGAGTGAAGAAAAAAGGTCGATGTCCTGAGGCTGTGGATGTTTCAGCAATTTAAGTTGGATTATAAAGACAAAGACGCGTCGACATGTTGTTAGAAGATGATAATCCGGATTATGCGGATGAGAGCATGCCTAATGAGTAAATAGTGTTTTACTTCACATAGCATATACATTGAAACATAAAATAAAGAGTTATATAGTAGTCTGTATTATTTTTTATTGGAGTGTATTAAAATACATATACATATATACGCATATATACATTCATTTTATATATTTTTCATCAGAATGAACAAGGACCTACATTATGCATATGCAGTTTGATTTGATCATTTGATCATCATCAGGTATTCACACAATCTTTATATTATTCATAGGCTTTTACAATCAAATGGTTCATTCAAGTACATAATACACATGCATAGTTCATAATACATACATACAGATAGATCAACACAAATTACATTCAAGAGAGATGTAGCAGATAGGATGCCGAATCAGCATATTCTCGAACAGATGATTGTCCATTCTGAAGCTGGTGCCTCAGTTCCTGAAGTCGGCGTTCGAGGTCACGGTATTTCTTTTTTTTCAATGGTTGTCTTTGGTCGGCAGCATACTGAACCAGTTTGTTCTCTAAGTTGGCCTGTTCCTTGGTCAAGAACGTGATCATTTAAAAAATGTTCGGGTGAGACTTGCTAATGGTTCTCTTCAGTCTGGAATGCCACCCCTCAAGGTGGTTATTCGTTCTTGTTATGTTCAAGTTGAGCATTAGCCATTTGGAAATCGAATGGATACTGTCATGTTTCTTCACAATATATATCCTTATTTAGTTAAATGTGTTCACATTGTTGTTATAAATGATTCGATTAATTTATTATTGAGTATATAGTATGAAATATGTTCACTTCATAAATTATGTTAATCTCAGTGAATATGAACTCAGTGTGCGATGAGTTCAATCAACCACCAACGCTGTAACAAAACCGCTTAGGAGATTACCCGCGTATTATAACAACACCCAAACTTCAAAGCTTACCGCGGATCGACCTCCTGAGATTTTAGTAAATTCAAATGGTCGACTTCCTGAGGCGACACCAATACTTCAGCCCACTGCTTGTTTAACAAATCAGGCAGCTACCCCTTATTTCCATACATATATAATGTGAGTTTAGTGGAGTTGTGAGTGAGTGAGTTATTGTTTAACGCCGCTTCGGCAGTATTGCAGCCATTAACGGCGAAGTGGAGTTGTGATGATATATGCTTAATTGCTAATGTTATGATATGATACATATCACCACACTGGTAGTGCGATACTCATGATTTGATATGTATCAAGATACTCAAACTGGTAGTGCAATATTCACGATACGACACATACACCTTGCTTTAGTTTTTTTTCTTTGAAAAATAGTTTTATTTTTTACAAATTCTGTAAGTTTTATTGAGAAAATTGACAATTTAATGTCAACGATATGTATCAAGTTTAGGAAATGTATCATGAACAGGGGTTTCATTTATTTATAAGATAATAGGGTATAAGATGTTTACAGGCAGGGAAAGCAGGCTGTTTCTGCAGTGTGTTAAGATTGAAATATAATAAATTTGACTTTTCATAGCCGGGTAATTACAATCGTATACAGGTAGGGAAGTTTCCCCTGTACCCCGGCTATTAATGAAACCCCTGCATGTTACAATGTATCGTCAAATTTATATCACAATCGATGTGCAATAGGCTACAATAAATTCAAAACTGATCAAGATTTTAGCAGTTGAAAATGTCCATGTAAAATTGTAAGATCCCAAATGATCCCTCTTCATCATGTGTCATGTTTGAGGAAGTCATAAAATATGCAACAAAAAGATCATTGACATTTCATGTTTCTTTCGATTTCCGATATTATTGATACAGTGTTGGTGTAAAATTTCTTGGTCAAGGGTTGTAGTCATTGGCGTGAACTTTTACTTACATCTGTATACATGGGGTCACGATCGAAGATAATAAGATTTTCGATTTCAGTCTGTTTTCAAATTACACATGATTTGAAAAAGGTCTCACCTAACATTAGATTCTAAAAACCTAACGTGTCACAACTGTCGACTTTATGAATTTGATGGAGTTGTGTTGACTTCAGCGTGCATTCCACCAGTGTCCACCTCTCTTCTCGGGCACTTGTTGTTTCAAATTTGGCTCGTGAATATCACCAACCAATGAAAACACGCGTTTATCGTATGCCCGGATTTCTTTTCCAAAAACATTTTAAATACAATTCGTTTCACTCTAAAAATATACATTGTGGGTATACATTCAAACTCCTAAATTAATGAGATTTTGATCAGATTTGTTTCGTTTTATGTTTTTTAAAAATATTTACTGCGGTACTTCAATAAGTAAAATGGCGTCGGACGAAGAGGTAAGTTCATGTCAAATATTGCGGATTTATATTTTGTGTTACACCACTATTTGCTAATCAGCAAGCGTTTTATATATCTAGGACTTGTATTGTATCAACTGTGCATCATGTATAGCCTAAGACGCTGTTGATTCACCCCTTGTTTAGACGATTTGTTGCCGAAAATGACAGACTTTGTATACAATGTTGTTTGAAAGGCATGCAATAAATTTGCAAATCAAGTTCTGAGTGTCCCATTTTTAGTTAGTTAACAGTAAGTAGACTATCTCGTAACCGTTGATATTATCATATGTAGACAAATTACGTCTTAAATAAAATACACTCTTTTAGTTATATTCAGTAAATGTGCCTTACAAAATTAGAATTTAGATAGGCCTATGTCAAGTGGCATAGATTTTAGGGAAGTCTTGATAGCCATGTATCAATAGATTTTCTTAAACAGCGCTAGTAATTATCAACTTCACTGCACTACCAACCCTTACGCTAGACAAACTAACCCTAATATCGTCGAAAGGGATCCAAGGGTTAAAAAAGATAGTCTACTGATATCCAAGGGCTAAAGAAGACAGTCTAGCTTGAATCCAAGGGTTAAAAAGATGTGCGCCCGGTAAACTGCAGTGTAGCCAGTCTTTTTTCGTAAGGCATCAATCTTCATGGATACCATCTGTTTAGTCTTTAAAAACGTGACATCGCAAACCCATGTTATATATTTTTCAGTGGTAGGCAGAAATGATACAGACACAGTAGAACAAGGATATAGCGAAGACGGATAAAGCAAACAAACTGATAAAGTGAACAAATTTATAAATCCCATCTAAAAGCCCTATATAATATTCCAAATGCGAATAGTGAACAACGGATATAGCGAACTGAATTCTTTGGTCCCTTGGATTTTGTTATATCTGTGTTGTACTGTATTATTAAAATGGTCAATGCAATCATTTTGGAAATGTAAACAGTTTTCAAACAAGAACAATCTTATGTCCATACCTCAAAAAATAAAGATATCTAAGATAATACTGTTTGATAAAATGGTCAATGTAATCTAATGAAAATGTAAACAGCTTTCAAACAAGCCCAATTTCATGTCAATAGAGCCAGTTTGTATTTATTCTCAATTTAGTTGCCCAACCCCCTCAGCTTCCCGCTCCCCCACTTACCGTACACTACAAGCAATCCACCTGGGCTAGTAGTGGTCCTAGTACTGTTTTACATACCAGTTGGTGAAGTGGAGGAGGGGTTTATTTCAGACATGTTATTTGTATGTGTTTTGAAAGCAAAGGTGCTTCTTTAAGTCTAGATAAGTCTAGGATAAATAATTTTCATAGATAAGAATATTGTCCGATCCTATTCACATTTATCAAGTTTGTGAGGAATCATCTTGGCTACAACCTCATAATTATGTTTAATTTTTGGTTTTCTATATTGGGAATGGCACAAATTTGATCAAAATATACTCATATTTGTAAAAACATTTAACATGGCGATCTATGGGAACTGTTTTATTTAATGTACATATATAGGTAATTTGGATAACACTTGTTAAATTGTCGTCAGAAAATATAATCTAAATCATGTACGTCAAGCTCAGATGAATTCATATGAAGCTGAAAATTTGGACAGTGATCCAACCAGAATTTATTTTATGAAAATTATTCATCCTAGACTAAATTAACATGTAAGTCTATGGAAATAATGTCACCGTCCGAATACTTTTTGCATCACTGTGTAAGATTCATTAATAAGCTATACTCACTTGAGAAGGGATTTGCATTGTTTCTCTCCAAATTTTATACCATTTTGTTTGATGGTTTGGGGAATATGTATATTCTATTTTAATTTGGAGGATCACCTTTTCTTCAATATCTTTGCAGGAATTGTGATACCTGGACAACCCATTTTATCAAAATTTAGTGTCGAGTCATGTTTTTGTTATGCATTGACAATTTCAAGACTGCCATTTTTCAGGGCTAGGAGTTGTGCATTATATTTATTACTTTAAATGAAAAAAAATCACTAGAATGCTGAAATCTTGTGTGGGAATATCTTTTGAAGCAGTTATAATTACATAAATATTAATCTCTTATTCTGATTTAAGCAGTTGTTAACAATTCACTCACTATGTCATCAACCTTTGATATTGAATCATGCAATTTCTGATGAGCTACAGAGCCCATGGCTCTATTTTTTAGAATAGAGATGCTGCAGTTGTTACTGAAAGATGGTGATATTCAAATGTCTTCTGTTCACAGGATGAAGAATTGGCAGCTCTGAGGTTTGCTGCCCTTGCTTCTATGAAGAGTGTAAGTTGCTATAATAAATAAAATTTGTGTCAAAGTATAATCTGTGAGAATTGTAAAAATCGAAGATGAGAATTACTTACCAAGATGTGAGAAATGTTCTATTATGAAAGAGATGACAGTTGTATTCTGTTACTTACAGAAGCAGAAACCTGTTGAAGAGGATGAAGATCTGAAAGCATTAAAAGAGGCAGCACTTCGTAGTCTGGAGAAGACAGTAGTCTGTCCACAAACAGTAAGTCTTTCATCATAGCTTCACAAGTTTTGTCCTCAATGTGGTGAGAAAAATTGTAATGGAAGTGTCAAAATAATTTATTGATCCAAGTAAATTTAATTAAGATTTAGTACCCAATCGTCATCATATTGATGATGATTGAAAATAATAGTTCTATCGTTCATTATGAAAATGACAATTTTGAGTGAAACCCGTCAAGAAAATTAAACAATCATGTTTCTGTTAATATTTCTTTTCCTTTTAAACTACTGGTAACAATCTCTACTTTTTGGCTCATCAGGCCTGAAAGGCCAGACGGGCTTATGGCATGGATGGCCTCCAAAATCATTTCACATAGGAAGGTGAAATTTCAGAATAATGTCTTTGTAACATGGAGACTAAAAAATTATCATTTGGTCTTTATGCCCACTCAAATATGAGCGTGACAGAGGTGTAAACCCTAAAATCTGAAGAACAAATAATGCTAGGAAACTCAAATTTTGAGTTAAATATGACCTATAATAAATATGACCTTTGTTGGATGGAGAATAAGATTTCATTGCCCTACTCTTAAAATAAGGACTTTGCAGTGAAGCATACTAACCTCTATTTAGCTATTTGATTTTATTTATGATTATCATGAAGATATTTCTAACCTCTCCAATTTTATGCCTGTAGCACCAATGAAAAGGAAGATAAATGAATATAAATTTTCTCCCCCCTCCCTTCTCTGCTCGTCTCTAATTTTGCATTGATAATTTGCAGCTGAAGGACAGTTGTTTGTTGTATTGTTTACTGCCTTCAAATGTTTGAACCACATTCTTAATAGTAATATCTATTTGCCAGTATGGAAGCAGCCAAAGCAGCCAGCACCCAACCACACTGAGCCACCTGCACCCATCTCAGAGCCAATCCCCGAGCTACTACAGCAACTCCCCGCCAATCACCTCCCAGTATTCTCTCACGCCGTACTCCCAGCCTCCACCTCACTACCAGCACAGCCAAAGTATCCAGTCTAAGTCCATCTACCAGCAGCGTCAGCGCAACCATCCGAGGGGCAGGCTCAACTCCAATCGGGGACGGAGCAACACCCCACCCAATGTGGCCAGGAAAACAAGCGGGAGAGGAGGTGGTGGTGGGAGAGGAGCCTCTCGGGGCGGTCCTCCCAGAGGTCTACCCCCTCGGGCAAACAACCTCATCGTCATCAGTCCAATGCCACCTGAAGGGGAGGCAGCTCCAAACACACAAACAATGGGTCATAGAAATGGTCCGGGTTCTAAAGGAGATGTTTGTTCAACGAAGCCAGTATTGTTGCGTCCACAGGACAAATGGCATTCTGGAACCTCAGACAACAGTCAGACAGAAAGCCCTTCCAGACCGAAAGGTACTCAACATCCATAGTTTCTCCATGCAGTGTTTTAGTTCATCAATCCTGAAAGAGCCTCATGTAAGAGCTGCACCCAAAAATCCTATTTACTTCTTCTCAAGAACCAGTAGAAAGCTGAAATCTTGTATTGAGACTCCACCCATAGTTTTTCAATGCAGCCATTTAGCTCACTTGAAAGTCACGATAGGTGTATAGCATGTCAAGGCGTCTGTCTGTCCTCCATTCAGACATCCGTAAATGTTATACATTTTCAACTTGTTTTCAATAATCACTGGCTCTTGAGAGCTGAAATCTTGTGTATGGCTACCTTAGTCCATTGGGAATTTTAGACCTGGTGAATCTGTGCCTCCTAAAATGGGCCAGGCCTAAAAAACATTTTATCTTATGATTATTATGCTTACAAACTAACAGCCCTTGCAGGCTGAAACTGTGTGTACGGACTCCTTTATAAAAAAATATACAATTTAGATTTGGTAACTCTGTGGCTTCTAGTAAGAGCCTCAATAATCCTATTTGCTTCTTTTCAAGAACCAATAGAAAGCTGAAATTTTGTGTAGGCACTTTTCGGCCAAAATGCTGTTTTTGAGTAATGAAAGTCTGGTTTAAAGATATGAAACAAGTAGTGAACTGGTGCTCTTGAAATTGATTAATCAAATTTGAACTCCGAAAGTATCAGCTGTTACCTTTCTTTCAGTATACCTTAAAATGTTTGGTTAATGATTTCTGCCCCAGTCAAAGATTCAGTACATCTGTGTTACAGAATTACATCTGAAAGTATGACTAGTATCTCGAAGGTTTACTCTTCTCAAATGAAGGGCTTATGAGTATGAGCTTCTAAGCTTTACTCTTTCTTAAGAATGTTCGCTCCTCAAATTTATAGTATTAAACTTTTTTAGCAGCTCCGACTAAGTCGGAGCTGCTATCAGTTTTTGCGCAGTTTCCGTCGCCGCCGCCGCCGCCGCACGCGCGTTTTGTATTCGCTATAACTTTTTTCCTAGAAGGTTTTGAGAACTCATATACATAACTTCTTACTTATGCCCCTGGGGAATTTTTTTGACATGTTCATATTCAAGGTCAAAGGTCAAGGTCACGAGTTCTGAAATCGCTAAAAAAATCCTTGTAAACACGATAACTTGAAAAATATTTGTACTATCAGGCTCTTATTTGGTGTACATTAACTATGGAGAAAGGCCAAGATTTGAAAAGGTTTTCGCTAACATCCGTCAAAGGTCAAGGTCACAGCGAGGGCACGACTTAAGCATGCTTTTGCAAAAATGTCTTATTTCAACTATTAACACTTTAAATCATTAAATGATTGTTATACACAATGAAAAGTGATCACTGATTGTGTGACCTTGAATTTAAAAGGTCAAGGTCACGAAATATGGTCAAGGTCACCAGTTCTGAAATCTCTAAATAACCTTTTCCCAAGAAGGTTTTAACACCTCATATACATAGCTTCTTTCTTATAAACCTGGTGGATGATTTTGACATGTTCACATTCAAGGTCAAAGGTCAAGGTCACGAGTTCTGAAATCGCTAAAAAAATCCTTGTAAACACGATAACTTGAAAAATATTTGTAGTATCAGGCTCTTATTTGGTGTACATAAACTATGGAGAAAGGCCAAGATTTGAAAAGGTTTTCGCTAACATCCGTCAAAGGTCAAGGTCACAGCGAGGGCACGACTTAAGCATGCTTTTGTGAAAATGTCTTATTTCAACTATTAACACTTTGAATCATTAAATGATTGTTATACACAATGAAAAGTGATCACTGATTGAGTGACCTTGAATTTTAAAGGTCAAGGTCACGAGATAGGGTCAAGGTCACCAGTTCTGAAATCACTTAATAACTTTTTTCCATGAAGGTATCAACACCTCATATATATTGCTTCTTTCTTGTACACCTGGGGAAACATTTTGATATGCTCACATTCAAGGTCAAAGGTCAAGGTCATGAGTTCTGAAATCACTACAAAAATCCTTGTAAACACGATAACTTCAACAACTTCTGTGCTATCAGCCCCTAACTTGGTATATATCAACTATGGAGAAAGACCAAGATTTGAAAACGTTTTTGCTAAAATCTGTCAACGGTCAAGGTCACAGCAAGGTCACAACTTAAGCGTGCTATTGTGAATATGCCTTATGTTAACAATGAGCACTATTGAGTCATTGCATGATTGTTATACACAATGAAAAGTAATCATTGATGGTGTGAGCTTGAACGTCAAGTTCAAGGTCATGAGATATTGGTTAAGGCCATGTTAATCTTTTGATCTAATTTTGAAATCAGAAATAGTTTTTAAGAACAAAGTTGTGAAAAGTGACCCCAGTGATGATTCAACTTGTTAGAATAACTTGAATAATGAAAAACATTTTGTCCAAAAAAATTCCAATTTTATTTATGCTGAGGAGAAGGCGGAACAGGGAAAGGCGAGACCCAAAGTTTCGGAGCTGCTCTGCTTTTGCGGTGTCCCGCAAACGCTCTTCTAGTTTCTAACCTGTATTTTTTAAAAGATCAAAGTATATGATTGAAAAATCAGCATTAAAAAATAGGGGGTAGTGTGTTTTTTTTCGAGATATGACACCTGTAAGATAATTGGGTGAAGTACAATTTTAACATGGGAAAATGAGAAAAAAAACTGCTTTAAACTTAAAAATACTACATTTAACTTTTTTTACTTTTTTGATATGTTAACAAAGTTCATGTTCCCCCGATGACAAAATATATATGGTAGTGTGTTTTTTTTTAAGCTTTGACACAAAATGTACCTGAAAACCCGCCTTTGATGTTATATCCCTAAGTATTTGATATTATCTTTCCTTTACAGTAAAATACTTGTTTTTGATTGGCTAACAGTCGATACATTACCCCGCGAGTCTCAAGGTGTACAAATTTCATGTACCCCGCTGCCATAGTAACAGCTCCTAGCTAAGAGTAGGTGTCACATAACGGTCAGATGTTGTTACAAAATGACGCATGCGGTGTACAGAGTTTTAAACAGTTCTATCAGCTGTTCTTGGGTCTATAATTACAAATTTTAAACAAATCTTATTTTGCATTGCTTGCACTCTCAATTTTACGAAGATTAACTCGTTTTAACGCTTTTCAAAGCTTGTAGTAATACGTTGTATGACTTTTAATATTTCAGTAGAGAAGGATGAATCCATGTTGTTTACGTTTATTGTCAAGTTCATTCAAGCGATATCAGCTGATTAGTCATCGGCAGTCAAAACGCAATAACTATAATAATACTCATTTTATTGACATAATGGAAAGATAAATATGCTGTATACTTCTCCCTTGGGTAATACGGTCTCATGTACTATCTTTGTACCAGTGTCATTCCTCATCTGAAGGCTCAGACGACACTGGTACAAAGATTGTACACGAGACCGTATTACCCTTGTGATAAGCAACTTATCTTGATGTGTTATGTTGCTGTTGCAGCCTCAAGCAAGTTCAGTCGGTTTGACACAAGCAGTGGGAGTGAGGAGGAGTCTGACAGCGAGGAGGAGGTGCCAGTCAACAAGTCCTCCGACATGGGGGATAACTCGGGATCGGAGGGGAGTGACGCTGAAGACAGGCTGCTGGGGGAGTCGAGTGTGTCCAGTGGGGAGGAGGGGAGTGGGAGGGAGGCAAGGGCTCAGCAGAACAAGAGTAGGGAGAGTGACTCGGATAGTGAGCAGAACTCTGACTCCGAGAAGGAAAGTGCCGGGAGTAGCAGTGACAGTGAGTCCGAGACAGAGAGGCCGGTGGATGGGGACATGAGTCAAGTAACTCCTGATGATTCTGGGAAGGTAGAGTCTGAGACAGAAGAAGAGAAGTTAGCCAGAAAAGAAGCTGACCGGTTGCTTGAAGAAACAATGGACCAGCGGCAAGTACTCAACACCAGCTCAGAGAGGGAGGATGAAGTTACACCTAAATGGACGAAAGAGAACATAAAAATGAATGTTCCAACAGAGAATGTGCCATCATTTGATCTCTCACAGAAACTTTTACATCATCGAGCTCGTGTGAAGGAACAATCAGAAAGTGAAAATAACCACAATGATCTGTCCTTCAAGTTGACTAGTCGGAAAAACAGAAACGATAATGATCAAGATATATCAGCCCCTGTTTCTGAAGAGCCAAAAGATTTTGAAAATATCATAATTAAAAAATCAGTAGAGAATGTTCCTGAACCCAAGAAGCAGAAACTGTCTGAAGCCGATCTTCGAAAGTTAGAAGCAAGGAAAAGAAAGTTTCAGGCATCACCAGTGTCGAGTTCTAAGGAAGGAAAGAAAACAATATCCTTGAAGGGAATAGTGCCAAGGTCAAAAAAGAGGCAGAAAGAAAAACATAGGTCAAGATCAACATCACCCGTCCCAAAGAGGTATTCACGAGATCTGGAGAGATATGAAAAGAAAAAGGCATCCAAAGAACGGCATAAAAGTGGGTCTAAAGAAAATAAGGAGCAAAAGATTCCCAGAGAAATGAAAGATGTGAAGTCAAAAGTTAAAGAGAAGGTTGATAAGAAAAACAGTGACAGAAAGCAAGAGGATGTTGATTCTTCAGAGGAGTCCAAGTCTGATGTTTGTGCTCAAATGAGTGACAGTGATAGTGATGATGAAGGCAGATCTTGGAAGAAGGAAGAGAACAAAGATAGACTGCATGTGAGCAAAGTGAGGACGAGAGTGATTCGAGACACACTGGACTATTCACAGCCTAGCAGCAGAGCCAGGAGACCGTACCCTGTGAGCTCATCTCTCCGGGATACTAGATATCCTGACAGGAGAGAGAGGTCTGATCGCTCTAGAGACTCTAGGAGAGAGTCCATGATGGCCCAGCGCCAACCCAGACACAGAAGCATTGAGGTGATGAGAGAGAGCGAGAGTGATTCAGACGGACCCAAACTTTCCAGTAGTATTGTTCTCCCCAGCAGCAGGCAGCAATCTATCAGACTCTCTGACAGGCAGTCAAGACAAGAAGACAGTGAGGAGGAACGAGATTCCAAATCTTCCAGGGACTCCAGTCCATCATGCCCAGTAAGACTTTCCAGTGCTACCCAGAAGAGAACTGTTCTCTCGGTGGACACAGGTCATCGCTCCAAGCAGTCTCGGGGGACCAGAAAGGTCACAACTGACCCTGACTCAGCTTCCATGCTTTCTATCAGAAAGTCGTCCTCCTCAGAAGAACATACCAAAAGGCGTGCTAAGTTTGAGTCGCGAGATCGGTCCCCTCTATTGAGTGTGACTCTAGACTCAGATAAACGCATGCCTGAGGTTGAACCCTCAAAGTCTCGCAGCTCTGTTCATGAGCGTCTTGGACGGCAGGTGAACTCTGAAGTAGAGAGAGACAGATCAACAATGAAGCACAGCAACAGGAGGAGGAAGGAGAACTTGCAGTCCGTGGAACTAAGCTCATCCAAGAGAACAGTGGATGAATCCCCAAGTATGTCATTCTGTTCAAGTAGAGGTTTGTCAACCAGACTCCTGCTCTCATAGTAGGGTCCTGTCACTTTTGTGATTTACTTAAGCAATTATTGTTTTAAAAGTCATTTCATCTCTTATAAAAGATAAAATAAAAATTGTTGATTTGTATATTTTATGGTAAAGCTGAGACACATCCTTAATCATAAATTCATCATTGTGAATTCTTGTCTTTTACAAATGGTATTAATCTTTGATTATATGCAGAAGTTCTTACCTTCTAGAATTTATGTATAAACATTCCAGAGCTGACTGCTTATCTGAACAAGTGTCTTGTCATATTACGGTAATTAGGTGTAAAAAGGGAAGTAACTCTTCTTGAACTAAATCTAAAAATCAGAATTATTTTGCCTAATATTTGCTTGTTGCCAGTAATAAATAATCAGTTTATAGTTTTGTATACATATCAAACATGTGCATTTATGTGCTTATTTTATGACGACTTTACTTAACTATTACTTCTCAGGTGTTTTATGATATTTATTCTATGCATCATACCTCAGATTGTTTACACTGCCCATAAATCACACTTTGAGTCTCCGTCATTACTGTGATATTGTCCTCGTCAACTGTTCTTCCAGATCTCAGTAGTCTTGCTTCTTCATGGAGACCCATTCTCTGAGAGTTTACATTATTTAATATCTAGTGTTGAAATGTCAATGTGTTAATTCAATATTATTCTTGAAAACTGTGAAAGGTTATTAATTTTACCATAGTTAAAGTATGAATGTGGAAAATTAATTGTTTGATAAGAAAGTCAAGAATGGATGCATTGCATGGCTGTTCAAGATGATGTAATATTGTTTTGTGCTCGTCAGAAATTATGTGTATCATTGCCAAATTACGTTTATCTCCAACAAAGGTTTGTGCAGGATGTTTTAACCAATAGAAATGTGCAATTAATGACTTGTTGAAGCTTGTATTCTGTGATATGCTCATGTTGGAAGTGGCAAGCATTTTGTTGACATGTGTACAGTGCCTGCAGCTTGATTGATAGAGCGGTGCTAAGCAAGCCGAGCTTGTGAGGTGGTCAGTTGGTGTTGTCTACATCTCTTGTATGCTTTACCTTCCTTCTAGAAGCAGATGATGATCTTGAGCAACGCATCCAGAGAATCAAGGAGAAGAATGCAGCCATCTTGAAGCGCAGAGAAGAGGTTCAACAGGATAAAGAGAGATACGGATAGATATCCTGAAATGATGTTCACATTTTGATCCTATAGTTGGATATGTATGCATGTTCTGCAGTGGGATACAGATACATATTCCTCGGTTTATGATATATATCCTGCAGCTGCATACAAATTCATGTCCTTCAACAGGTTGAATGAGAACAGTGTTGTTCTAGGTGATCCCCCTTAAGGGTCTTATTGGCCTATTCTGAAGAGATGGGCCCCTTCCAATGATATAAGTAACACTTATGTATCCTATGCCATTAAATTTTAAGGGACACAAAGCCAAAAGGGTGGGCAAATTCCCCCAGAATCCCCTCTTGGAACAACACTGTATGACAAATGGATGAATATCCTGCTGAGGAACATGGACTGTATACTGCAGCAGGCTATAGATACTTTACTTGCAGGGATAGAGAGATCTGTCCTGCAGTTGGATATTGTTATATTAACCTTGTTGATATCAGCAGCCTCTATTCTTCATGTTGAAATCTTCATCAACAGGAGTGGCTGGGTGGTTGTAGCCAAAACAGTAATACAAGACCTCACTTCCACACTGATGTTGGGTGATAGGGACATGGGGTGGATAGTTGAGTGTACCCTGTAGTTATAACTGTGTGAATGTGTGTATGAATGTGTACCAGTGTACTTGTTCCCATCTGCTGTGTGTGACCATGAAAGATGTGCCCAGTTCTCTTGATTCATCTAACAGTTTCATATCTGCCTCATCTTCACTACTTATCATCAGTAATTTGTACAGAAATATTTAATGTGATCGGGAAAGTGATAAAATATAATCATTCATTCTAACTAAATCAATTCTGAGACACATTTGGGTATGAAAAGTGCTATCATAAAAGAGATAATCATATCAACTTTGGGATATCCTATCATCAACATTGTCTCATGTTGTCACCTTTGGAAGTAAAGAATGTGTGAAACTTTCAAACTTTGTTGTTTGTTTTATATGTCCACTTGAAGCATTTGTTCAGACAAAGGTGTCTACTCTCTGTGTCTTGTGACTAAGATACTCAGTCTGGTATTCAAATCTTACTGAAGACTCTGAAAGTTCTTATGCATACAGAACTGTAATGAAATATATACATGCAGTTAGTTCTTGGTAAATTCAGTTCTGCACTAGTCACTATTTGCTGTTTAGCCTTAATCATATGATGATATTAAATGTGGACACTCTGTAATTGTAAACTCCACATCGGTAAATTCCCCATACACATTTGAAGCTTCCAAATCATATAGTTTTTCGAATAATGCTCCAGAAAAAATGTTTTTCTTAAACACTGATCCTGGTTATAAGATACGGTAAGCATATTTTGGAATTGAAATATCAAAGATAAGTGATGTAAATATCCCATGTGAATGAATATGGTTAGGTATCAAAGTTGTTTATAACTGACCAATTTAGGGAGAATTCAATAACCTGCAAGGTGAAGTTCACAATGTCAACAGTATCTTCTTTATAAGATCTCGTCGCCATGGATACACGTGTCAATCATGACAGGTCTGTCACTGTCTTATCAAAGTAAGGGCCGAGGATAACGTTTTCGAAAAATATTTCCTCTTCCAAGGTCAAGGTCAGAAATTATGACCTCATCTGAAAGGATACAAAGGTCTATCACTGATCAAAAAAAGGTTATGGCCAATATTTTCAAGTTTAAGTAGTTTGTGCCAAGTTCAAGGCACAAGATCTATAACTTCAATTGAAAGGTATTGTAGAGGATGCACATGTCAAGTATCAAAAGCATATCACTGACCAACAAAAAGTTTGGACCAAGATTAAAGCTTTTGAAAAATGGTGTCTGCTCCAATGTCAATGTCACGTGATCAACTCACCAGAAAAGTGTCATCACAGGTGAAGTTTCAAAAGCCTACCACTAACCAAACACAATTTATGACCAAGGTTAAAGTTTTCGAAAATGGTTCCTGCTTCAAGATCAAGGTAAATAATTTTGACCTAATCTGAATGGTCTCGTCACAATCGTTGCACATGTTTCAAGTTTCAAAAGCCTATCACTCGCCAATCAAACGTTAATATGGCCATGGACGGACGGACATGTAAACAATAATATACCCGGAATCTCCGATTCAGGGGCACGAAAAGTAAGAGAATTTGGGTTTGAATTTCATAAATTGTTTGCACCTCAGATTGTTACCCCTAAAGGTGCAACACCGCCATTTATATTCCATGCCAGATGATACAGAAAAGCAAGAAAGTCGGCACTTGACACCTAATGGTCGTTACTCCTAAAAGGCACACCACCACCATAAACCACCAAACCAAATTTAAAGACGTCCAGTTTTCGAGTAAGGCTCCTGAAACTATTTCGGAAGCGCTTTCTACACTCTATTACACGATTGTTCGTAGCAGGGGTAGGTCTATAATAAGGCATTTCTCAATGAAACTTATTGTGGAAAATAATTTTCATGTGTAGTTGTACCTTTTTAGAGATTTAAATTTCTTGTGATTTGTATTTTTCGCTCACCATCTCTGTAAAGCCAGATGGATTATGACATGGGCGCCCAGAACTGCAAAGTTGGGAAGTACCTGGCAGCTAGGAGATCAACGTTTCTACATTTGGTCCTGAGCAACCCCTTTCCCTCGAATGTAAACTCCCCAATGCAAGGCATAACTCTTGCCAGTCTCCAGTACTGGCTTATTAAGGCCTTGAAGTATTTCCTTAATATAAGGGCCCACTATGCATTTCAAGTGCAGTGATCCAATCCAAGAGTTATGCCTTGCGTTTGGAAGTTGTCGAATAAGGGCGTTGCAGGCATTTTCCCGAAAATCTTTAAACGACTTCTCTGAAACCATTTGGCATAGGAAGCTCAAATTTCAGAATACTTTGTTAGATGGACACTCATCTGAAAGGCCCGGTGGGCTTATGGCATGGCTTGGTCGCCGGCGTCTGTCCGTCCGTCTGTAAACATTTCGCTTTTTCGACTTCTTCTCGAGAACTAGAGAGAGCTGAAATTGGCCTATGGGGATTCAAAATTGTAGATTTCGTCGTGACCCCAAATAAGGTCACTGGGGTCACAACCTTAAAAACCTATTTTCATCTTCTTCTCCAGTTCCAAAAAGTCTAGAAGGCTGAACAGTTGTGTGCAGACTCCTTGGCCAATGGGGATTCTAAATTGTAGATTTCGTGACCCCATGACCCCAAATAAGGTCACCGGGGTCACGACCTTAAAAACATATGTTTTGTCTTCTTCTCCAGTTCTAAAAGGTCTAGAAAGCTGAAAAGGTGTGTGTATACTCCTTGGCCAATGGGGATTCTAAATTATAGATTTCATAACCCTGTGACCCCAAATAGGGTCACAGGGGTCACGACCTTAAAAACATATTTTCATCTTTTTCTCCAGAACCAAAAGGTCTAGAGAACTGAAAAGTTGTGTGCAGACTCCTTGGCCAAGTGGGATTCTAAATTATAGATTTCATAACCCTGTGACCCCAAATAGGGTCACAGGCGTCACGACCTTAAAAACATATTTTCATCTTTTTCTCCAGAACCAAAATGGTCTAGAGATCTGAAAGGTGTGTGCAGACTCATTGGCCAATGGGGCTTCTAAATTATAGATTTGGTGACCCCATGACACCAAATAGGATCACAAGGGTCACGACCGTATTTTAATTTTCTTCTCCAGTTCCAAAAGGTCCAGAGAGCTGTAACGTTGTGTAGAGACTTTTTAGACAATGAGGATTCTAAATTGTAGAACCTATTTTTTACTTATTTCCCAGTATGAAAAGCTCTAGAACTAGCTGAGAACAAATAATTTCGGTTTTGCAAACAATACACGTCCTGGTGAGATACAGAGCCCAAGGCTCTATTTGTTGTCATTTGGTCTTGATCCCAACTCTACTAGGGGTATTACATCTACACCTCAAGACGTTTTTAAGTAAAGTCAATAAAAGTTCCTTCTGATGTCAAATGTTTCGCAGTATTTGTCAGTTAAATGATATATCAGTATTGATATGAAATCAATGAATTAACTTTCAGAAATACAACAATCTATAACACAAATATTGGTTCATCAATCAAAAAGAGCATTTATGAAAAATTAAATAAATATATTTTTTTAATGACAGATACCTTAGTAAATTCGCACTAGATTTTAATTCATAAATAACACAGTATGTTATCAGAGAACAGTCGGGTTATACCATTAACCAGACAGAGCATGCTCCAATCTCATTCAAAACATATCTTTGATTCGTTCCTAAGGCTAGATGTATTTTGGTTGTCACTCAGTGACAACCCAAATTTGTTCAAACTTAACCTTGCGAACGAATCAAAGATATGATTTTAATGAGATTGGAGCATACTCATTATTAAGCTCCATACACAGGGGAGATAACTCTTTATTGACAAATTCACTTCTATTGACCTTTTTCACAGAAAGAGATTTTCGAGCAAATAAAATCATGTTATGAAACAGAGAGTAATGCGCATATTTGTAATACAATTAATTATCATGTTCTTACAGGTAAGAAAGTAACAATTCGAATTCATGTTACTGACATGCGTGGACACAAGGTACAAACCGAGGATGCGCAGAAACAATGGCATCCTACCCATTTAAAGGCGCTGTAGCACGTTTTTGGCATGTTTTGTTTTCTCATATTTTCCATTTATCATTTACGTTTATACAATATCTTGTTACGTTAGAGGGTAAAACATCTCATTACACGACCCGATAAGTCGTATCCATATAGAAAACTGTTATCCCGTATTGAAAAGAAAGAGGTGCGACTTATAAAGCGACAGTATTGTGGAACTCTTCAGTGTGAGAGGTAGACTTGTAGGTCTTATGCGTATTTGAGAGTTCAGACAGCAAGATAATTGACCATTCTATCATGGTACCATATTCAAAACTCTATTTTGAGTGTTTAGGTATTGTTGCATCAGTAAGATTACTTGAACCACCTTCGAGAGGTCATTTTAATGTGGACAGATGGCCATTCGATGGGAAATGGACTCGCATGGCTTAACCGAACAATTTACATTAATTTTATAACTCTTTTTAGTGATTCAGGAGTGTTATTTCGCCATTGGTAACACTTATTTACCTTTTCGCGAGATCACTTTATATCATATTTCAGTAAGAAAAACGTGCTACAGCGCCTTTAATACATCGATCGGCTCTTCCAATATAGCTATATGCATGCATGCATGCATGAGGTAGTGCATGAGAGTACTTTCTTCTCACTAATCTTAGTTTCCGCGTGCCCCGTGACATCATGAAGCCTACGTCTTTCCTTTTAAGCCCTATCGTTTGGATTTCTATTAAAACATATTTGTAATCTCAGCGGTTGCTCTTTCTGAAATTAGAAACAGTGCTTTATTTCAGGGACTCTCTAATCATAGAGATCATGGAGTCCATGCTTATATGGAGGATATTTTGAAATTTAGATGAGTTTTCTTTAAGGAAAAATATCTATTACGTTAATTATTCGTTTGAAGAACAGAAGCTAAAAGTCTCAGTTCTCACACGAGTAAGATGTTTAAAAAGTTGAATCTGAACATGATTAATGATAGATGAAACGTTCAAAATTCACAGAATTTGATATGCAAGACAAAGGTTACAATTCATTCCCAGTGTCGATCCTGACTCATTATTTATCGTTATATTCAAGGTCGTGTCTCCATGCAGACGTCTGGAGACTTGGATATCTACATCCAAACCAATAGCCGGATATGGAAGAGAGTAATTCTGGAAACTGACGACTTTTGCTTTGTTTTGCTGGACAAACATACACAAGCGCTCCGTAATTTCGAGTTTGTGTCATACATTGCTATTAGTGTTAATGCGTGAAGATTAAGCGATATCTTTTCGAACACCAAGAGCCGCCCTGACGAAACAAATGTTGAGTCAGCGAGAGGGAAGTGGTTGCATGCCGCCCAGCAGACGTTATTCACACATTACGTCAAGTTCTAGCAATCGATACTGACGAGGCGAGAGAAATAAAACTTGAAGTTCAAGATGACGTCGGATGTATTCTGACAATCCGTCTGACAAGCTGACAATAACAAGACGAGCGTCCATAACTCTTTGTGTCGAGTGAAGATTGATCGCAGCCTGACATGTTGCGTAATTCTTGTGATTATGATTGATGAAGTCGATGTCAAGTGGGAAATATTACGACGATATTACACAAAAGAGTGTTAATCTGTGAAGATAGTAACGTTATGAGTAGAAACATCCATGCATAGACACATTTTACACGGCAAATCCCATACAGGTCTTTGAAGGGCATTTAGAAGTGGTATACATGAGAATAGGAAGATTTTCTGGATACCAACTTCTTTAATGTGAAAATACACATTACAAAAATCCCATAAAGACATCAACCTCCTATGCCGTCTAATGAATGAACACTTAATTCATTAAATGAACATTTCCACCAACGTTTAGTGGAGTGAAACAGTTATTCCTTTCTCTTGAGATCGACTTTTATTATTATATATTACGCTCAAAGTGAGAAAAATGTGCCCATCATTTTCTCATCACTGTGCAAACAATAGAGATGATTAAGCAAACAAATGAATCAGACGAATTTCACTAAATGAAGCTAAAATATTTGTAATACCGGAGCGAGAGCGAGGATTATACAAAAAACGTGCATGCATGAGTTTCGCAAGGATCTTTATAGCTTTCGGGCATTATTTCTTTATAGCCCATTTCACTCATTTAGATATGGTAAATATGGTACCTGAAGGGCCTTGCATGATGCCCTTGAGATAGTCCGCTTCAGTGACGAGATGGTCAAGTCCAAGACTATGAGTTATATCATACCTCGTACCAAGTCTTGCAGTCGTGGCGAGGTTATGCTAGACTAACATTTTGTTCCTGAATAAATATTTCTTACTGAATTTTGTAATACAAATATTTGGTGTGAAATAGATAAACAGGAATCCTAAACAATCGGAATCCAGACTTCTAATAATTTTCTAGACTGGACTGGTCGTTAATTGAGTATTTTGTTCTAGGGTCTGGAGGACAGACTGAGACTATGGTGTGCATTATACTCACAGGTGATGAATATTCTCTAGGAACGTTTAACAATATGGCTTATGAATTGTGGAATCAAATAAGCGAACGAAATGTGCAATGGTATATGACTTCATAACAACACTGTTAAAGTGATATTTTTTTAAGTTAAAGAGTTTTTAATTTCTGTTTGATTTGCTAAACAGCCAAAATTACCACGCATTCGAGTGTATAAACATCGCACTTAATATTGTGTTCAAGCCTTCAGAGATGATCGGGCGGGACGATTTACACTTTATTAGCTAATTCGTATGATAAATTCTTTAGAAAACATGACAAATAAAACTCGTGGAAATAAGATCATATGAGATAAGATTACTCTTATTACTTAAACTCATTACAGCCGGTCGTGTATCACAAAAATACGAAATGTTTGAAATTTAAAATGATGATATTGATAAAGATCGGTCTGAATTTGTTGCCCAAAACTCTGTCAATGTAATACAACATTTACATAGTGCCCGACGTTAGACCATATTTAATCGTAAAGATACAGAGTCGTGCAAAAAGTATTCGGACAAGGACGTCATTTCCATAGACTTACATGTTAACTTTAGTCTGGGATAAATAATTTTCATACATAGGATTTTTGTCCGATCCTATTCACATTTATCACGTTTGTGAGGACTCATCTTGGTTACAAACTCATAATTTATTTATTTATTTTCCGTTTTATATAAAGGAAATGACAATAATTTCATCAACATATATACATAGTTGTGAAAACATTTAACATGGCGATCTGTGGGACTCGTTTTTATTTAATGTACACAAGTAGGTAAAAAGGATGACATTTGTTAAATTGTCGTCAGAATATTTAATCCAAATTATGTACTTAAAGCTGAGATGTTTTCCAATCAAGCTGGAAAATTTGACATTGATCAAACCAGACTTTATTTTATGAAAATTATTTATCCAAGACTAAATTAACATTCAATTCTATGGAAATAACGTCACCGTCCGAATACTTCTTGCATCACTCTGTAGGTCTCGGAGTTCAGGTAGTGTATATATGTATCAATTCACTGTAATCAGAACACTATAGGTCCATAGAGACACTCCAAACACTTTGTGACTATATTAATTTTTGAATTAAAGCACTTTTTCCCAAATTTAAAAAATCTCCAAAAATGAAAATGTTATTTTTAATCTGCATGGCCAGTCATTGGCACAAAAATAGACGTATATATAGGATATGCGTCAGTTTTACAAATATATAATCAGTTATAATTTTGAAAACTTTCACTGGAGAATTATACGGATTTCCAAGGAAAATTTGTATAAACGTCGTAAATTACTATTACAAAATGAAGTTAAGGAATATTACAATCGCCTTGACCATAGTATTACTCTGCAATGGAAACATACTGGTGTTCAATAATAATGATGATGATACGGATTAACTTATTTTCTGAAGATAACCTCCCCATGCACTGTTTCACGGTTCCGTACTAAAGTGTCTGGGATATGAAGCTGCACGGGAGTTGAGCGCGGGGTCGTGAGGTGCCGTATTAAGCAGCTCTCCATCTATGCCTAAAGAATTCCACGCCTTTGAACAGGCTCAGGCTATTTACATACGATCTACGGTGGGCCGCACAAGCCATAAATTCCGTAACGGCGGTGAATCACTTGATTCAACGACCTATAATATACACATTTTTTAGGATTTTTTAAACAAGGGTAAGAACAATAATATTGTTATAAATAAGAAATGTTGGCGACTGCGGATGGTCACGAGGTTCAGATTATAATATCGCACATTTGTGATGTGTGCTCGATTCTCTGCCGTCCATCTCAAATATGCATGCTTACACCCCTTGGGAAGTTATTTCTTTTGTTTGAGTTGCAAGTTATATGCCATAACCACGATCTGCGCAGGTTGGTTATCTCATAACCACCATGGTCGGTTATGAGATAGTCAACCTACGGAAACAGATGGACTTGTAAAATTTGGAAATTTTGTCAAATTAGAAATGAAAATGTTGTAAGTAACGAAAGTGGGATTCGAACCCTGGACCTCTATATCGTCGAGCAGAGCCTTTACCAATGGAGCTACCGAGGATCCATACCGATGAGTGTTCATTCTTTTGTGTCTAGGATGTATTTTCATATTTTCTAGTATTATATATACATATGTATATATGGGTACCAACTTATGTCTACTTTAGGTATCATGGAATGAATGATTAAGTTTGAAACCTTCCTTTCGAGTTAGTCATGGGTGTATTGGGAATAATTCACTGATATATTTTGATCATGTCGTACAAATCAACAAAATACTCCTTTAAAATGCATATATACAATTAGTTTATAAACAGAGTGTTCCGCGGGAGTGTAAGGCAAATAATGACCCGATTGCCTCGCGTTATGGCAATAAACTCTGCTCGGGCTGACGCCCTCGCGAGTTTATATGCCATAACCGCTCGGCACCGGGTCATTATTTACTACATATCGTGTATTTGTTTATCTATGTATCATCGTGCGTGTGTGTATATATGTGTATGCTCGTTTATATAGTCTATATGAGTATCCGATAAGTACATTCCTGGCATGTACCGGTAGTGTATGTGTGAAGGTTTATATGTGAATTTCTGAATTGTATGCATTTTTAGGAGGCTGGCGTGCATGTGTATTCTGTATTTTTGCCTACGTGTTTGTGTATGTTGTGCCTTTGTGTATGTGAGTACTTGTTTATGTATTGTTTGCCTTTGTGTGTACTTGTTTATGTATTTTGGACTTTTTGTCTACGTCTATATGTCGTGCCCAATACTCCAGTATACTCGTTCAATCCTTGAGTTTGGGCAACCGCCTCGGAAACGAGATAATTCATAATAAAAAATTACACATTCAATTAATCTCGCAAACAGAACAAGGATTAAGAGATAGAGATAGCATTAATAACTTGATTGATACAACGGAACAGAATCTTATTATCATATGTAATCATAGAAAAGGATATAGAAAACATACACACAACCATTTATAATATACAATGTATATATTTAGATAAGAAAATGTAACACATCATATAACATTTAGATATAGTTAAAAATTTAAACAATATATTATTTAAAAACTGAAAATTATAATTATTTTAATTTAAAAGTTATTATAAATTCAAACAACTAGTTAACTTTTCATTTGATATTTAGAGGATAGCATCCTTGTAAATACATAAGTTGTTCATCCATTGATATCGTTGTCTTCTTCATCTTTGTAGCACTTGCAACGTTTTTGTTTCATTGACCATGACAGTTGGGGCGAAGTGATAAAGTTCGAACAGTGTACATGTACATTCGTGTGCGTAAAAAGTGTGTGTTGGTGTAGTGTATGCGTAACTTAGGGTGTTCACTGTATGAGTTTTATTTTGCATTGTGCATGAGCGTATTTGTGCAGCTGTATGTATGTATACCTCTGAGTATTTTGTGTGCGTATATGTATGCATGTTAATGGATGGCGTGATTGTCACTTTGGTAGTGCGTTCATTATGCGTGAGTGTTGTAAGTGAAAACGTGCACTGCATGTCAAATAGTGTGCTAGTGTGTTTTCATATTTCTAATTCTTTGTACGTGCATTTGCGTATGCATTTATGTGCAAGTTTTTTTAACAAAGGGATTTGTGTACATACATGTAGGTGCGATACGTAGGTATAGCATAACTCAAAGCTCATATTAATCTTGGCACGTGTACATGTAGTCACACCTGACGGGCTCACCGACGCCAGTTGAAGCCGATCACGTGAGTGATACATCAGAAGGCGGGAAGGATAGGCACCGTGACAGTACTAGTGCATTCTGACACTAATCTGAACATCGGTGTCACATGCATAATACTTACTGTGGGATTAAACATATAATATCTGCTCTAAGAATAAGTCAAAAGGGTAAAAGCTCGTTAAGGCGTTCATTACGCGCCGTGAGTGCCGAAATGCCAAGTATAACATGCATGCATATCAAGTACAACTGTCTGTTATGAACCTCTATTTATGTACGTGTGTATAGTGCAAACGAACAGAGTAATTGAAAAGAGATTTCATACTGACATTCTATTTTAGTTGATATGAAATTACCATTATAGCCCTGAACTATATTTAATTTAAGGCGATCTAGACTTGCCAAACTTCCAAACTTTATCAGCTGGTGTTAACGTGGGATTCTTAACGTGTATACATGTTGTACAGTGTACATCGATATCAGTAGAAACCATTTGAGATTCTCAAAAACACGAGCACTTGCTATCTTTGAGTTAACAGCAACATGATGGAGATGGTAGATATATAGCTGCTCGTAGTTCGTTTTAATTTGATGGATAATGCAAACAATCTGTCAAAATACACAGAAAATGTATTTCATTAATATTTATTAGATTACAATTTAAGCGATGTGGGTTTCATTTGTCCAAAAAAATAAATAAAAATTGCTCATTCAATTTAGAATATAATTTAGCTTCAACATAGTTGAATCACTGTTATATTAATAAGGATACAAGTCTAGCAACCTGACCTTTCAGTTGTATGAAATGAATGTAATTGTGATCAAGTACTCCCCGATGTATACTTTCCATGTGTACGAAGCGTGTGGAGGAAGAGAAAGAAGGACATATTTCTAAGGACTCGTTTTTTATCCTCGCTGTAATGGCAAGAGTACGATGTCAACACAAGCGACGCAATGGAGCAGCATGCGAGAGATATGTAGTTCACTGACCCGATTCCTGAATCACGCGCTGTGGAACGCGAATAGGTTATGACCCTTTCATGTAGCCGTAGCTTGTCAACCAATCGAAGTGGCTGTTTGATTCCCTCACACTACGGGAACATGGGACCAATATGGCCGATACTACAGTTGTGGTCGAGGGGAAAATTAAGTTTAGAGATGGCAAAAAAGTAAGTTAAGTTTCAATTTTGTGTTTATAAAGTGCCTCTTACATGAGACTACCAGCTACAAGTGTGATGTTTTCTATTCCAGTGGAAGCCGCGATGGTGTGTTATGAAAAAGCCTTCCCCAGTCGCAGGTAAGTTTCCAAGTTCTCTACAAGTTTTCAACTTAGAACCCTGTCACAGTTCTGATGGCAGTTAATCTCCCCAGTCAATTCTTGCATTCTCACGCATGTTACTCGTCGTTTAGGATTTTCAGTTCACTCAGATACCGCTAGAATTTGTAGGAAATACTTCTCCGTGAATGCGGAAATGGAATTTGGTTACAGCACCAGTTGAAAACAAGCGGCACCGATCGGCTTGCGAGACGAGTAGTTCAGAGTTGTCAACCGGTGCCATGGTGCGTGTGTAAACGCAGGAAATATTCACATCACTCGTTGGGAGGCAAAGTGTGATACAAGTAAATAATCACTCTCAATGTATGTGTCCCTGCGATTATCTTCTCATAACAACCAAGTAGATGATGGGTTCACTCCCGAGGGATGGGAATAGCAACAATGTTTAGGTCTCTAGATCTTCATGATTTGCTGAACACTGCAACATTGTTGATAGTATGGACGACACTGTTGCACTATAGCTTATCAATGTTTAGAGCTATATTTTCTCTCCATGTTTCGAAGTTTATTAAAATTCCTATCAATATTTAGATTTTACTATCGACCTTAATCATTTTACAATTAGAAAAATATTGCAAATACAGTTACATTGATTCTAATGAGTTAAAGGTGCAATCATTATGTTGATGGAGGTCACAAATGCTGAATGCTATAAAAGATGTTATTTTATCGAGAAGTGCAGACTGTTGCTGAAAGAACAATTTTGATGACTCAGTATCATGACAATATAAAGTATAAAGTATCCCTTGACTCTTTCAAGAAGAACCTTAAAACGTATCTTCTCCATCCAGTGAATCCTTACTTCCCAGTGACTCTGTACATAGTTTCTTTGTGACTTCTTTCTATCTCCAGCGCCGTTGAGCAGCTTTTGCTGGAAACTAGGCGCTTTATAAGTTAATTATTATTATTATAAAGTAGTGATTTTGGATAATGCACCGCGACTGAGGCGCATCAATTAGTCAAACGTAATTTGGAAATTTATTTACAACAGACAAAAGACAAATATGGGTTAATAATGTTTGACAATTCATTTAACTTTTGTGTGTGTAAATGGGACGTGTAGTTTCAGATTCTACACATGTTTAATGATGTTGCATGGTTTTCATTAGAAAATAGTAAATATGATATATTTAGCGATTGGAGCTGAAGATGGAAGTTTAGTGAAATTATCACTCAAATATAACTGATTTATCACTACATATGGTAATTTGGCACATGTTAAAGCCAAATAAAATATAATGAAACACAAAGGATGCATCTTTAATAAATTCTTTAGGTACATATAGATTTGTTTATGTTATTTATGTTATTTATATGCCGAATGTATTGTTTGATAAGGCAAATGTTTTGTTTTTCAATACTGACATCAAAATTTTATCAAATGTTCAAGGTTGCACTATACATTCCGTTTATCATTGTAAGCATGAAGCTTAACAACTGTTACTGTAGTTGTGCTGCTCAGTATATTCCAAGGTCAGTGCTAGTGTATAATTGCATAGAAGGTGTCTTATCAGGATACTATATGATAACACTTGCAAGCTGGATGTGTGTTTGAGTAGGGGCTGAGTGTATGAGAGAGTACATACATACACACACAGTAGATAATGGAAGTAGGTCAGACAGTCACCCACAGACAGACAGACAGACAGACAGGCAGGGGACTCAGGGTATAGAGTCAGTGTTGTGGAGCCACTACCACCTCTGGTCACACATGTAGACTACACTCTTGTACAAACATACAAGCTCTGCACTACATGATAGACAGCCTCTGTATAACACTGCTCTTGTTTAGATCCGCACACACTGGGAACGGGCAGTAAGGTGAAGCAAGTGCAACTATCACCTATATAGGTCTCTTGTACATCAGCAGAAATACTCTCCATACAACATTGTACAGGTCTCTTGTACATCAGCAGAAATACTCTCCATACAGTGTTGTACAGGTCTCTTGTACATAGCAGAAATACTCTCCATACAACGTTGTATAGGTCTCTTGTGTATCGGCTGAAATACTCTCCATACAGTGTTGTACAGGTCTCTTATGTATCAGCAGAAATACTCTCCATACAATGTTGTACAGGTCTCTTGTGTATCAGCAGAAATACTCTCCATACAATGTTGTACAGGTCTCTTGTGTATCGGCAGAAATACTCTCCATACAATGTTGTACAGGTCTCTTGTGTATCAGCAGAAATACTCTCCATACAACGTTGTACAGGTGTCTTGTGTATCGGCTGAAATAATCTCCATACAGTGTTGCTCAAATGATGATAGCAAATAATTAGTTTGTCATACATCTCATTAGTTGCGCAAAATCAGCTGTAAAGGCTTCTGTTATGTTGTAAATGCCATCCTTATGTGTTATTCATGACCTCATTATTACTATTGCTCATTAATTGTGTCATATGTCTGCCGAGGTACATTTATGTAAGCCGGTATGTTCCTCCATCAGTTCTGTGGCATGAGACTACAATAACCTGCTAATTAATGTATTTCTAAAACACTCGTAGCTGTTGAAGGTAATGTAGTTAGGCTGAAGACGAGGTTGAAGTCCGTCGAGTGACAGTTTGCTATTGGTACAGTTATTCTAGACCTTCAAGGAGTCACTCATCTTCAGAAGTTAGCCCAGGAAGTATCTTAAATGAAATGTTTTTCCTACCACTAATAGTTTTGTGCTATATTTACCTCTGCCCAGCCCAGCTGTTTATCTAATGGCCGTGTGTAGGGAGGAAACTGGGCAAGGAGAATCCTCTATCCCCCCCCCCCTTGGTGGAGGCATCCAGTCAGTTAATGAGAGTCAGGTAATGAAGCTGGGAGTCCATCTGTCCACCTGTTTGATGTGGAGGCGCCACCTGCGGTCAGACTCAAACACTACACTAAACTCTTGTAGACCGTAAATAGCGCTGTGTGTACTTTGGTGCAAGTACTACTACTACATAAGTTGTTCATTATATAAGATATGATATTGATAACTTCACCCAGAGTATGAATTGAGGTGCGTAATAAGTCCCAAGAAAAAAAGAGTCGCTTTGTGGAGGAGTTCACCGTTGTATGCGGCAGTGTGAGATGAAAGTGTTCCTTGCTTCGGCTAGTGGGATATCCCTTTCGCTCAACCAAGAGAGCAGGACTCTCCTCAAAGAGTCCTGGGTTCAATTCCTGCTGGAGATGATCTCATAGTCACCTCTGTTACATATGGTGTACTGAGGTATCATGGTGTACTGAGGTATCATGGTGTACTGAGGTATCATGGTGTACTGAGGTTTCGTGGTGTACTGAGGTATCATGGAGCACTGAGGTATCATGGTGTACTGAGGTATCATGGTGTACTGAGGTATGGTGTACTGAGGTATCATGGAGCACTGAGGTATCATGATTTACTGAGACATCATGGTGTACTGAGGTATCATGGTGTACTGAGGTATCATGGTGTACTGAGGTATCATGGTGTACTGAGGTATCATGGTGTACTGAGGTATCATGGAGCACTGAGGTATCATGGTTTACTGAGACATCATGGTGTACTGAGGTATCATGGTGTACTGAGGTTTCATGGTGTACTGAGGTATCATGGTGTACTGAGGTATCATGGTGTACTGAGGTATCATGGTGTACTGAGGTATCATGGTTTACTGAGACATCATGGTGTACTGAGGTATCATGGTGTACTGAGGTATCATGGTGTACTGAGGTATCATGGTGTATATTGAAAGCTGTTTCCTGGTTCATGTTAGTGTACACAAGCCATACTATGTGCCATACACAACCACTCTCTGAACACTGTGAGCTGTCAGTGTTCTCATCATCCCGAGTTGTGGAGAGAATCTGACAGCTCCTCAGATAAAACTTGCAACATCATTCATTCTTCCCTTGATGGACATCCCTCAGATGATGGGGAAGGCTACTTATAAACATTCCCTGTCTGTTGTTAGCTTTGTATCTGATTCTATGTTGAAGTGTACATACTTAAAGTGTTGTTTGACTTTAAGCATCATTCCCTCCCCACAGAGGTTATGGAAGTCTTCTCACATGTGTCAGTTACCTTTATTCCAGGTTCCCAAATAACTATTGTAGGAAAACTTTGCACAACATATGTTGGCCTTTTTAGTCCATCAGGCCTGAAAGGCCCAATGGGCTTATGGCATGGCATGACGTCCTTCAATCCGTCTGTCTGTCCGTCCGTGAAATATTTTGCTTTTTCGAGTTCTTCTCCAGAAGCAATGACTCTAGAGATCTGAAATTTTATGTGCAGATTCCTTGGCCAATTGGGATACTAAATTGTAGATTTCGTGACCCTGTGACCCCCAATTGTGAATCACAGGGGACAATCGAAAAACCTATTATTCGCTTGTTAACAATGTTTTACTTGAGATAACTTAGATAATAAATCAATGAATTCCTGATGGGCTACAGAGCTCATGGCTCTATTTTTTTGTACCCAGTAGTAACTTGAAACAGAAACAGTCTAAAATGTGTGCATGCAATGATTTCAAATTTCACGACAGCTCTAGCTCTTATCGTGATAGTTGCTGGGTCAATAGTAGTTTATTGATAGTCATTCTAAGAATAGATTGATAATATTGATAGCACAGCTAGATTACGCACACTAGCATTTTAAATTTTAATGAAAACATTTATTACTTGAGACAACTTTATAAAAAAAAACCTTACATGACAAATACTGCAAATCCATATGAGCTACATAGCCACTGGCTCCATTTGGTCCTTGTTACCTTGACCTTGATGCAAGAAAGGTGTTCTGAAATTTGACCTTGGCAACTTTTGAGTGGTCAGTGATAAACCTTTGTGATGAGACCTTTCAGGTGATGTCATACATTTTGCCTTGTGACCTCGACCTTGGCAAATAAATAAAAACTGAAAACTTACCATGACCCAGTTACCAGTGATAGTAATAACGTTGATTTATTACACATGTCAGAGGTAATAGTAGTCTTTAACCTTGTGAACACTTTGATATTTAATCAAACAATTACAAACACATCTGGTTACATCTTCTAATACACAAGACCTACCTTGACAAGCAGAATATTATTGAATTTTTGATGAATTATTTCATTACATAATCCTATTATTTCCCTTGTAAGTCTTCAATCTTAGATACTAAATCATGCATAATATGAGCTACAGAGCCAATATCTCTATTTTGTTGATACCTGCTAGGTTTTCAAAGCCACATGTCTCCCCTGCCCCCAGCTGACAATCTGTGTGGATGTGTGGCCCACATGTGGGTGGGAATCTGACTCCAGCCCAGCAACAACCCCCCCCCCCCCCCCCCCCCCCCCCTGCTGTACATGTGTGTGTATGTGACCGCGTGTGATTGGTTGTTTGTGTAGCACATTGCAGTAGCTTTAATATTTAATATTGTGCTCATGTGGACAATGATGTTACTTTTATTTGTTGTATTTTCCCTCTTGAACATAATGTTGGTATTATAAGACTGGAGGTGTGATGTGTTTGTTCAAATTTCAAAGCCTCTGCTGGGCTGAAGGGCGGTCTGAGTCTCTGGTCTTATAATTTTCTAAGTCTTGGTTATTCTTATAATCTTCATTTCCATCTGGTGCTGTACACTTTCAATCAATCAAATTAGGGTGTGGATCATGCTAGGATACACTTGATGTGATATTTTCTCCAAGTTGTGCCTACTATGGTGAAAGATTAGCAGAAAAGAGATTGTCACAATGAATTTGGTGAATTTAATCAAGTTCATAAACCAGTAGAAACAAAATTTTCAGTCTATTTATCAGCATCATGTTTCAGCATTTTGTTTATATTTAACACTTTTATAGGAACTAAATAAGAATTAATTGATAGATCAGTTATATTTTCTATACTATTTACAGTTGAAGAAGGTACCTGTACAAGAAGGGGAAGCTTTCATCACACAGTAACTGGCTGAGCATATGTTTCACTGGAGGGGGGATGAGGGGGAGGGGGAGGGTGACCCACTTACAGACTGGCAATATGAGCTGCTCTGGGTGCAGGAAATGGTTAGGTAATCAGTTCTAATAACTTCCAACAGAATGAGTAAAATACTTGTGTGTATGATAAGCGGATATTGGCCTCCTCCAGTACAAGTCAGGCCTTCCTGTATGGGCGCAAGTCTTGAGCTTCTGTATTTACAGGCAGGAGAGGACGGAGAGTCTGTGGGATCTTGTTTTTTTTTGCATGGCATGAACTCAGAAGAAAGCTTACCTTTGTTTTACACCAACACAATGGAATAATTGTTGTTGTGATGCATGGAGGAAGTGATGTCATATCTTTATAGAATTAGAAGATCAACATTGTACATGACTAATTTCCATGGACTTGATATTCAAGCACCTCAATATCAAAGTTTTATTAAATTTTGAAAAGGAGACTATAAAAAAAAGAGGCTTCTTTTCAATATTTGTTCAGTATTTTATGTCAGAGTGTAAGTGTAAGTGTTAAACCTCCACAGTATCCGATGCTATGGTTCTGGCTATAAGGGCAGACTTGTTAGACTGATATAATGAAGCACCGTCTGGCATCTGTCTCCTGTCTGCAAACTTATCACATTTCGACTTCTGAATATTGCAAAAGGTACCTTGCAACTAGGATCATGTTGTGAATTAAATTTTGGTGCTGGTCGATTAACTAAAATGCTAAGACCCATGGTAATAAAGCCCATTTTCATATACATGTGGTTTATTAACAATTGTTGTGACTTGTTGAACAAACTGAGTGATGTATAAGGACATGCTGAATATATGAACCATAGTCCATCAGTAGGATATGATTTATTTTAATTAGTGTGTCCAGTAAATGATAATTATCTGAGTGTCTGGAACTTGGGAGGAAGCAAGTTATTTTATATGAAAGAGGTTCTTTCAACTCCGCTCAGAGAAAGCAGGCACTTTATCCAGACCCGTATCACTGGGTAATTTAAGAGTCCATATGAAAGCAGAGATACGGAGATAGTTGAGGCAAGAAATCTACACTGACAGTTGGCTGTGTTTCTTCTGTCCTTTGTTGTTATATTGGAGATTATAAAGGCTTGTTTATGTACTTATCCTGTAGATTCTGACAGTAGCTTCTGTCTTTGTGCTTCAGTGGTTCAACCCCGACCCACCCCCATATATCTACCCCTCCTCCTTCCCCCCTCTGTACACAGCATCACCATATGGAACATATTCTGGTTCACACACACACACAAAAACAGGTGATGTACATCCCCGACACTTGTTCCAACTGATGTAGCCTCCCTCTATAGGTGTGTAAATATTGACTGTAGATATGTTAAGATTGGAGGTTCACTCCACACTACACCAGTGTGTGCATCGGTCTTGTAGTGTACTGAGACACAGCTGAGCATAGGATCCATCTGCCTTGCCTTGCCTTGCCTTGCCATTCTGCACCCAGCCATATCATACTACAACATGTAATGCCATACTAGATGTAAACAAGAAGAAAAAACTTTATTTCTCTCAATTTGAGTATTTCTTACATCAAACCATCCCGAAAACTGTACTAATGTGTTCTGAAATCAACTCCTCTCACAGTTTTTGACCAATCAGTCTGAAACTTTACACATGCACACATGCCCTTGACTCGGAGCACTCAGCTTTCTGACTGGGGGGTTAAACTTAAACTTAGTGTGGCTAAAAAATTATGTCTCTGTAACTTGTGTTTCCTTTCACATAAGACCATTGAATACGATCACATCTTTTGTAAATCAGCCTTACATCATTATCCCCGCCGCGCGAAGCGGGGGATATAGTATTCGGCTGCGTCTGTCAGTCCGTACATACTTACGAAATGGAATAACTCAAATACTATTCACTGGATTCTTTTCATATTTTGCATATGGGTTCATCATAGGGAGGGTAATGTTCTTGTTTGTGACCTTGACCTTCAATTCAAGGTCACAACGGGACTTTGTCATTTTTCCCTTATCATCGGGATATCTCAAGAACTGTTTACTTGATTATTTTCATATCTTACACATAGCGTCTCCTAGGAAAGACGAAAGGCTGGTTAGATTTTGGTGACCTTGACATTCCAAGGTCACAGCGGAACTTTGAAGGCAAGGTGTGTAGATGTGTGACGGAAGGCAAGGTGTGTAGATGTGAGACGGGAGGCAAGGTGTGTAGATGTGAGACGGAAGGCAAGGTGTGTAGATGTGAGACGGGAGGCAAGGTGTGTAGATGTGAGACGGAAAGCAAGGTGTATAGATGTGAGACGGGAGGCAAGGTGTGTAGATGTGAGACGGGAGGCAAGGTGTGTAGATGTGAGACGGGAGGCAAGGTGTATAGATGTGAGACGGGAGGCAAGGTGTATAGATGTGAGACGGGAGGCAAGGTGTATAGATGTGAGACGGGAGGCAAGGTGTATAGATGTGAGACGGGAGGCAAGGTGTGTAGATGTGAGACGCAAGGCAAGGTGTATAGATGTGAGACGGGAGGCAAGGTGTGTAGATGTGAGACGGGAGGCATGGTGTGTAGATGTGAGACGGGAGGCAAGGTGTATAGAGGTGAGACGGGAGGCAAGGTGTGTAGATGTGAGACGGGAGGCAAGGTGTATAGATGTGTGACGGAAGGCAAGGTGTGTAGATGTGAGACGGGAGGCAAGGTGTGTAGATGTGAGATGGGAGGCAAGGTGTGTAGATGTGAGACGGGAGGCAAGGTGTGTAGATGTGAGACGGGAGGCAAGGTGTGTAGATGTGAGACGGGAGGCAAGGTGTGTAGATGTGAGACGGGAGGCAAGGTGTGTAGATGTGTGACGGAAGGCAAGGTGTGTAGATGTGTGACGGAAGGCAAGTTGTGTAGATGTGAGACGGGAGGCAAGTTGTGTAGATGTGAGACGGGAGGCAAGGTGTGTAGATGTGAGACGGGAGGCAAGGTGTGTAGATGTGAGACGGGAGGCAAGGTGTATAGATGTGAGATGGGAGGCAAGGTGTGTAGATGTGAGACGGAAGGCAAGTTGTGTAGATGTGAGACGGGAGGCAAGGTGTGTAGATGTGAGATGGGAGGCAAGGTGTGTAGCTGTGAGATGGGAGGCAAGGTGTGTAGATGTGAGATGGGAGGCAAGGTGTGTAGATGTTTGATGGGAGGCAAGGTGTGTAGATGTGAGACGGGAGGCAAGATGTGTAGATGTGAGACGGGAGGCAAGGTGTGTAGATGTGTGACGGAAGGCAAGTTGTGTAGATGTGAGACGGGAGGCAAGGTGTGTAGATGTGAGACGGGAGGCAAGGTGTGTAGATGTGAGACGGGAGGCAAGGTGTGTAGATGTGAGACGGGAGGCAAGGTGTGTAGATGTGAGACGGAAGGCAAGGTGTGTAGATGTGAGACGGGAGGCAAGGTGTGTAGATGTGAGACGAGAGGCAAGGTGTGTAGATGGGAGGCAAGGTGTGTAGATGTGAGACGGGAGGCAAGGTGTGTAGATGTGAGATGGGAGGCAAGATGTGTAGATGTGAGACGGGAGGCAAGGTGTGTAGATGTGAGACGGAAGTCAAGGTGTGTAGATGTGAGACGGGAGGCAAGGTGTGTAGATGTGAGACGGGAGGCAAGGTGTGTAGATGTGAGACGGGAGGCAAGGTGTGTAGATGTGAGACGAGAGTGAGCAGCTTACACAGAGGCCAGGAATGTGCTAATGTAGGAGATGAAAGCATTGTCTCTATCGGTCCATCAATCAGCGCAAGACTGTCACCTGTACAGCAGATCAGTCATGTTTTCTACCCACTGCTCAATGCAAAACACTCTTGTAATTCTCACTCATTCACTCCAGTCTGGAAAGATTAAACTTTCATTTAAACACACATTTAAGTGCATATTAGATCCCTTGTTCACAGGTTACATAATTACAAAATGGGCTACATGTGGCCATGCTCTAATTGTTCTGTCTACGTTAGTTATATCCCACCCGCCACAACAAACTGTACAGGGGGAGCTATAGACATTACCTCTGTCCAGGCTTTCTTGTCTTGCAATATTCATTACCTTTTGGGTTTTTCAACTTCTTTAGATTATTCTGTTTAGCCATTGAAACTCAACATAGGTTTTTGTTTCCAGAGCTGTACCAAAAACACAATGCCTAGCTCAAAGAAATGTGGTATGTGAAACACTCATCAGAGTGGATGTACCCATTGGGGTTTTCTGGTCTTTAAAATCTTGCTAGTTTATATTATATTAAACATTAAAGTTTCATTCCAGATCAGAATTTGAAAACCATATGGCCTAGCCTAATGAAACTTGGTTGATTAATCTATCATCAGGTTTTGATATTTACTGAATGAAACTTAGTGTCTCAATAATTGTCATGTGTGAAGGTACCTGTTCTTCGGACTTCTTTTGAATATTCTTCCGTGGAAATTCAACTGAAAACTGTAAGGCTGAGTTTAGAGAGACTTTGGAGGTGGTGAATATTACCAAAGATATGAATACTTCAAAATTCATGGATGGGAAAGGATTTGTTTTCTTGAATATTGTTCAGTATAATTTTACACGTTTCCCACTGAGCATGGTTGAATCTGTCTGCTCGTTTATTTTAAAAGTCAACTATGAGCATGAACCTCCCTGTTATAACTCAGCTCTCTTTACCGGGTGGTCCTGTGGATAGGATGAATGTGCAGCATGGTAGAAGAGCAGGGAGGGAGCCTGTCTGTCTGTCTGTCTGTCTGCACCTGGGAGAGCTTGCCGGCACCCTGTGTAGATCAGCAGGGCGAGCCTCCCTCACAACAAGCAATAACATCCCCCGGAAACCAGCCCCCCATATCATTTCAGCATCACCCGTAGGTCGCTAGAAAACTGGAGCAGCCTGTGTTTTATACAGACTGTTGAGAGTTTGGTCCCTGTTGCAGGATGTTTTACTTCTGAAACTCTGGTATTGAATAGACTATTGTTGAGCTGTGAGGTGCACAACAGTACATGAGGCATGAGAAATTGGTTTCTCAGTGAAGCATGTGATCTTTGATAGATTAGTGCAAACTGGAGCAGACACAGATTTCACTCCTTGACTGTGTATGTCTCTGTCACTGTGTGTAGATAGCCATGTCTCTGTTACTGTGTGTACAATATATAGGCGGGGGAAGTCTGTGAGAAGCATCCCTCTCCCTTGTCATACCAATTAGTTGCTGGAGCCTAGTATCAGACCTGGTGTCTCAGACGTATGTGATTCTTCACTCTACAAGCAGTCAGATGCACTTGCTCCAGTACTGCCTATAATTGTGTATGATACAGATCTTAATCTCTTATGCTCTTGCCAACAGAAGTCAGATGAAAGGTAATCGTGATTCATGCAGATCAGTAAGCTATAAAGAATGCCAGTACCATGTGGTGTCTGAAGAGATCCATACACGATGCAAGCAAGTGTTCAACCATGAATAGTCTCCCTAACCCTCACTCTTGAAACTTGTACAGGCAGTCAATCATGAATTATTATGAAGTGAATGGATAAAGGTAAATAAGTACAGTAGGTTGTGTGGGATCTGCTTCTGATATCATTCCGAGCATTCCAGTCGACAGGAGGAGGTGTGAGTAAAGAGTGGTGCAGCCCGTCAAGCTCTCGTACATGCACTTACCACTATTATACTCAACAATGATACACCTATCAGAGCACTACCGCCACACTCACACCAAGCTCACTCAAGCGCGACGGTGATTAGTGTTCAACTAGCAGGCAGAAATCCGGCATGACTGTTGACCCAGGGGGATTGGTATTCTGTCTCACGTTCTTATCTGTCAGCAACAATGAACATATTTATATCAATGTTTTATTGGCCTGATTGTGAGTGAGTGGGATTGGACGCTCCTTAGATGTGATGTCATCACGCTGTCCCACTAGGCTGTCATACACACATGTAAAGGCAACGCAAACATACACACACTTCTTCAGTGGGCACAGCTTGAGATAATTGTTGCAGGAATATCATCATATCTATAAACACAAATACAAACAGTCTGTCTGAGTTACATGAGTACCTGTGACAGTTGTGCTGTCCTAAATAGAATCTATAAGAAGAATCTCTATCCATGCTATCCTCTATGAAGAGAATCTCTTCCCATGCTATCCAATATAAACAGAATCTCTTCCCATGCTGTCCTACATAAACAGAATCTCTTTCCATGCTGTCCTACATAAACAGAATCTCTTCCCATGCTGTCCTACATAAACAGAATCTCTTTCCATGCTATCCTACATAAACAGAATCTCTTTCCATGCTGTCCTATATAAACAGAATCTCTTCCCATGCTATCCTACATAAACAGAATCTCTTCCCATGCTATCCTATATAAACAGAATCTCTTCCCATGCTGTCCTACATAAACAGAATCTCTTTCCATGCTGTCCTACATAAACAGAATCTCTTCCCACACTGTCCTATATAAACAGAATCTCTTCCCGTGCTGTCCTATATAAACAGAATCTCTTCCCATGCTGTCCTACATAAAGAGAATCTCTTCCCATGCTGTCCTACATAAACAGAATCTCTTCCCGTGCTGTCCTATATAAACAGAATCTCTTCCCATGCTGTCCTACATAAAGAGAATCTCTTCCCATGCTGTCCTACATAAACAGAATCTCTTCCCACGCTGTCCTACATAAACAGAATCTCTTCCCATGCTGTCCTACATAAACAGAATCTCTTCCCACGCTGTCCTACATAAACAGAATCTCTTCCCACGCTGTCCTACATAAAGAGAATCTCTTCCCACGCTGTCCTACATAAACAGAATCTCTTCCCATGCTGTCCTACATAAACAGAATCTCTTCCCATGCTGTCCTACATAAACAGAATCTCTTCCCACGCTGTCCTACATAAACAGAATCTCTTCCCATGCTGTCCTACATAAACATAATCTCTTCCCACGCTGTCCTACATAAACAGAATCTCTTCCCATGCTGTCCTACATAAAGAGAATCTCTTCCCATGCTATCCAATATAAACAGAATCTCTTCCCATGCTGTCCTACATAAACAGAATCTCTTCCCATGCTGTCCTACATAAACAGAATCTCTTCCCACGCTGTCCTACATAAACAGAATCTCTTCCCACGCTGTCCTTTATAAACAGAATCTCTTCCCACACTGTCCTACATAAACAGAATCTCTTCCCATGCTATCCAATATAAACAGAATCTCTTCCCACGCTGTCCTACATAAACAGAATCTCTTCCCATGCTGTCCTACATAAACAGAATCTCTTCCCATGCTATCCTTTATAAAGAGAATCTCTTCCCACACTGTCCTACATAAACAGAATCTCTTCCCATGCTATCCAATATAAACAGAATCTCTTCCCACACTGTCCTACATAAACAGAATCTCTTCCCATGCTATCCAATATAAACAGAATCTCTTCCCACGCTGTCCTACATAAACAGAATCTCTTCCCATGCTGTCCTACATAAACAGAATCTCTTCCCATGCTATCCTATATAAACAGAATCTCTTCCCATGCTATCCAATATAAACAGAATCTCTTCCCATGCTGTCCACTATGCTAGAAAACTAAAATTTTGAGGATATCATGTGTAAGACATGCATTGAGTTTTGTTAAAATAAGTCTTCATGAAATATCTACATCTGAAGCATCTTTTACCAATATTGAAAAGGATGATTTATGAGTGAGCAAATGCCCTTGACTTATTAGATAAATAAATGCTAATATAAGTAGGACCCCAGTCCCCTAGAATCATTCAAATGATTACTTTATATACAATCATACTTAGTGCCTCTATGTTCCAGACCGCCTGCAAGTATTACTGTTTAAAGACTTCAAGGACACGCGGCGAGATGGCACCAAACCAAAGACTGTGTTTCCACTGGAAGGCTTCTATGGGCTGGAGTCCTTCCCCTTCGACAAGGAGCCCAATGTCATGGCTGTCCTCTGCCACAAACAGGTCACGCTTCTTGCCTTTGAGTCCCGCGAATACATGATACAGTTTGAAATCAAAATCCGGAGGAGCCTTGGTCAGGGTGAGTATCTCAGTCTCCCGGTCTAATTATTGTCGTAGAACTCATTCATGAAAACTGAAAACTGTACCCAGGCTAATTGTGGCCTGTATCATAATTTTCACAAAACTTAGCAATTCATCAATCACTTGCTGTTTACAAAATATATGTATGGATAATTCTCATTTTGATGAGAAATGCGATAAAGTTATCAGATATATGATGGTCTTTGTGCATTAATATTTGACAAATTTGAGAAAAAATAATATGAAAAAAAATGTGATACAACGCCTTTAATCAACATGGGGTATTAGTACTTACCTTTGGTATTTTTGCATCCGGGGGCATCAGTGTTTAACATCAGTGTGTTATGTAGTACTTGAGAATTTGTTTTTAAGGTCTTTAACAATAGATAATAAATCCTGCAAAACCTGATGAGTTAAAGAATTAATTGCTTTATTTATTCCATTCATTTCAAAATATCGACATATATGCATGTGCATGTTGATATTCATAGATTTGTCATTTAGATTTCTTTAAAAACGTTTAAACATGTTCTCCCATAACAAGTTTAGGAGGTTTGAAGTTGAGCAGTTTAATCTACCTGCAGCTGTACGTATTTCCCTTGTTACAGAGCACCAGTTTCCAGTTCAAATGGCCAAGGTTCCTCACAACAGCCGATTACCTCTAGAATTAGTGCGAATGCACATTCACGGTCAGAAGTTTTGTCTGACTGCATATATTCCACCGAAAATCCTTCAGTCTTGGCAGATATGTGATCTGAGACGTTTCGGATCTGTCGAGGGCAAGTTTTGCTTTGAAGGAGGCTCAAAATGTGGAAGAGGTGAGTTGCAACCCCTTCCTTAGTAGTAGCAGCAGTGTAGTCCGTCCGTTCGTCAGTCCGTCCGTCAGTCCGTCCATCCAGGGTACCTGTATTCTGAAATCAACTCCTCCCACAGTCCCATCAATCTCTCTGAAACTTTACACTTGTTGTGGATATACATCAATGATACGTATGTGATTTGAATATAATGAATATTTCAGAGTTATGGCCCTTGTTTTAGATCAAGTATATGATTTTGAAACTTAGTATATGTTTCCCTTGACATAAGACCATTAACATAAAGTTATATTCATTTTGGAACTTTGGTCATAACTGTTAATATGTTAGCATCGGCCTTCGAAAATGATATTTCCAATGTCATACTGAAGTCGTGACCTTGACTTTGGTGTATGATGCATTTTCTGAAAAATTTAACCATAATTCCGTTTGAAAAGTGATATTTTACATGTTTAATCATTGTCACTAGATCATTAAGTTAATGTCATAATTTTCGAGCTAATTAAAGACCATTTCATGATAAATGCCGATCTAGAAGATAAAATCTGATCTTTCATAAATGGCCCTTACATTTAAACTGCTTACTTGGACTACCCCCTACTGCAAGTGAAACACAGTAAAAAAAATTACTGGTTTCACAGCTCTACAAGTTAAAGGAGTGTATGACTGTGGACAACAAAGAAAATATTGTAACATCAATAATTAAAGAGTGTCTCTGAGAGAATGCAAACATTAATATTCAATGCTAACGTAAAAAAAAAAAAAATTCAAATCCAAATTAGCTTATTAGTATTAGCTGTTCATAAAAAAATACAGAAACAAATCCATTATTCCAAATATTGTGTATTATGATGAGACTGGAAGCAGGGAGGTGTGCAGCTGTCTGTATTGTGTCTTTATGAGAAGGAAGGCTATTGTTAAATTAGATTCACTAACCATGATGAAATGTGATCCTGGAGTCAAGATGAGCTGGGAGATGGAAAGGGATTTCACTAGTGATGTAACATAACATAACAATGCAAGATGTGCATGGGTGCACATGTCTATCTCACCCCCCTCACAACACGTCTGTCATCTCTTAGTACCAGTACCACAGTACTTCAATTTCTACATTACCTACTTCCTAATTTGTCACACACTCAATCAGACATGGGAGTATAAACCACAGTCGCAGAACAAGAAATGTGCAAGGAGGGGGTTAGGGGAGTTCACTTATTGAAACGGGGAGTGTTCACCTCTGGGGTCCCATTAAATTTACACAAAAGTTTGTGGGGGGTGGGGGTACCCCCCTCTGGATCCGCCAGTTAGCTACTCTGGGATTGAAGTTATAATGATTTCTCAGAGCTAGGTGGATTACTTGTGAGATTACACGTTCTTGTATAAATTGTATAGATTTAAGTTAAAATTTAACTTATTGTTATGAGAACACTTAAAGAAGTTGATATTTAATATCAATATTAAAGAAGTTAATAATATGAGTCAGATGTTCATGTTTGGTATTGATTTTGGCTTGGTGTAGTGATTGTGAGCTATCAGATGGGTACATTGTTCCCCCCAGACCGGGGTCAAGTGTGAGATTAGTCATCTGAGGAACTGTATTTAATTATCCTCAGCACAGGGTAATTAAGCTGTCATTCTGTGCAACAAACACAATGTCTTTTTTCCTACTGGGGTTGAGCCAGTGTTACAGGCAGGGCTAGAGAGGGAGACAAAGGACTGATTTCTCTTGTGTGCGTCGCTCGCTGTCCCTCACCCAGTGCTTGCCGTTATATGTTTGTATGTGAGTCTATATACTGGGGAGTCGTTGATGTAGAGCTTGTGTTCTGTGTATTGTGGAGTTTGTGGTTAATGCAGTAAGTGTTCTTGTATTGAATGTATGCAGTGTATTTGATAAAATGTGTTGTTGTTTTGAAGGCATGATGTATGTGATACAAGTCTTGTGTGTTGTTGGTATGATGCAGTTTATGTGATACAAAGTTTTGTAGGCATAACGTGTATGATACAAAGTTTTGTAGGCATGATGTAGTATGTGATACAAAGTATTGTAGGCACGATGAAGTATGTGATACAAGTCTTGTGTGTTGTTGGTATGATGCAGTTTATGTGATACAAAGTTGTGTAAGCATGATGTAGTATGTGATACAATGTGTTATGGTGTTACAGGCATGCTAGTTTGTGTACAATACATTTGCTGTTGTGTTGTAGGCATAGTACAGTGTGTACATAATACATATGCTGGTGTGTTGTAGGCATAGTACTGTGTGTACATAATACATATGCTGGTGTGTTTTAGGCATAGTACAGTGTGTACATAATACATATGCTGGTGTGTTGTAGGCATAGTACAGTGTGTACATAATACATATGCTGGTGTGTTTTAGGCATAGTACAGTGTGTACATAATACATATGCTGGTGTGTTTTAGGCATAGTACAGTGTGTATATAATACATGTGCTGGTGTGTTGTAGGCATAGTACAGTGTGTATATAATACATATGCTGGTTTGTTGTAGGCATAGTACAGTGTGTATATAATACATATGCTGGTTTGTTGTAGGCATAGTACAGTGTGTATATAATACATATGCTGGTTTGTTGTAAGCATGATACAGTGTGTAAATAATACATATGCTGTTGTGTTGTAGGCATAGTACAGTGTGTACATAATACATATGCTGGGGTATTGTAGGCATAGTACAGTGTGTATATAATACATATGCTGGTGTGTTTTAGGCATAGTACAGTGTGTATATAATACATATGCTGGTGTGTTGTAGGCATGGGTACAGTGTGTATATAATACATATGCTGGTGTGTTGTAGGCATAGTACAGTGTGTATATAATACATGTGCTGGTGTGTTGTAGGCATAGTACAGTGTGTATATAATACATATGCTGGTGTGTTGTAGGCATAGTACAGTGTGTACATAATACATATGCTGGTGTGTTGTAGGCATAGTACAGTGTGTATATAATACATATGCTGGTGTGTTGTAGGCATAGTACAGTGTGTATATAATACATATGCTGGTGTGTTGTAGGCATAGTACAGTGTGTATATAATACATGTGCTGGTGTGTTGTAGGCATAGTACAGTGTGTATATAATACATGTGCTGGTGTGTTGTAGGCATAGGACAGTGTGTATATAATACATATGCTGGTGTGTTGTAGGCATAGTACAGTGTGTATATAATACATGTGCTGGTGTGTTTTAGGCATAGTACTGTGTGTACATAATACATATGCTGGTGTGTTGTAGGCATAGTACTGTGTGTATATAATACATATGCTGGTGTGTTGTAGGCATAGTACAGTGTGTATATAATACATGTGCTGGTGTGTTGTAGGCATAGTACAGTGTGTACATAATACATATGCTGGTGTGTTGTAGGCATAGTACAGTGTGTATATAATACATATGCTTGTGTGTTGTAGGCATAGTACAGTGTGTACATAATACATATGCTGGTGTGTTGTAGGCATAGTACTGTGTGTATATAATACTTGTGCTGGTGTGTTGTAGGCATGATACAGTGTGTATATAATACATATGCTGGTGTGTTGTAGGCATAGTACAGTGTGTATATAATACATATGCTGGTGTGTTGTAGGCATAGTACAGTGTGTATATAATACACATGCTGGTGTGTTGTAGGCATAGTACAGTGTGTATATAATACATGTGCTGGTGTGTTGTAGGCATAGTACAGTGTGTGTATATAATACATATGCTGTTGTGTTGTAGGCATGATACAGTGTGTATATAATACATATGCTGGTGTGTTGTAGGCATAGTACAGTGTGTATATAATACATGTGCTGGTGTGTTGTAGGCATGATACAGTGTGTATATAATACATATGCTGGTGTGTTGTAGGCATAGTACAGTGTGTATATAATACACATGCTGGTGTGTTGTAGGCATAGTACAGTGTGTATATAATACATGTGCTGGTGTGTTGTAGGCATAGTACAGTGTGTGTATATAATACATATGCTGTTGTGTTGTAGGCATGATACAGTGTGTATATAATACATATGCTGGTGTGTTGTAGGCATAGTACTGTGTGTATATAATCCATATGCTGGTGTGTTGTAGGCATGATACAGTGTGTATATAATACATATGCTGGTATGTTGTAGGCATAGTACAGTGTGTATATAATACATATGCTGGTGTATTGTAGGCATAGTACAGTGTGTATATAATACATGTGCTGGTGTGTTGTAGGCATAGGACAGTGTGTATATAATACATATGCTGGGGTATTGTAGGCATGATACAGTATGTATATAATACATGTGCTGGTGTGTTGTAGGCATAGTACAGTGTGTATATAATACATGTGCTGGTGTGTTGTAGGCATTGGACAGTGTGTATATAATACATATGCTGGTGTGTTGTAGGCATAGTACAGTGTGTATATAATACATGTGCTGGTGTGTTGTAGGCATAGTACAGTGTGTATATAATACATGTGCTGGTGTGTTGTAGGCATAGGACAGTGTGTATATAATACATATGCTGGGGTATTGTAGGCATGATACAGTATGTATATAATACATGTGCTGGTGTGTTGTAGGCATAGTACAGTGTGTATATAATACATGTGCTGGTGTGTTGTAGGCATAGGACAGTGTGTATATAATACATATGCTGGGGTATTGTAGGCATGATACAGTATGTATATAATACATGTGCTGGTGTGTTGTAGGCATAGTACAGTGTGTATATAATACATATGCTGGTTTGTTGTAGGCATAGTACAGTGTGTATATAATACATATGCTGGTTTGTTGTAGGCATAGTACAGTGTGTATATAATACATATGCTGGTTTGTTGTAAGCATGATACAGTGTGTAAATAATACATATGCTGTTGTGTTGTAGGCATAGTACAGTGTGTACATAATACATATGCTGGGGTATTGTAGGCATAGTACAGTGTGTATATAATACATATGCTGGTGTGTTTTAGGCATAGTACAGTGTGTATATAATACATATGCTGGTGTGTTGTAGGCATGGGTACAGTGTGTATATAATACATATGCTGGTGTGTTGTAGGCATAGTACAGTGTGTATATAATACATGTGCTGGTGTGTTGTAGGCATAGTACAGTGTGTATATAATACATATGCTGGTGTGTTGTAGGCATAGTACAGTGTGTACATAATACATATGCTGGTGTGTTGTAGGCATAGTACAGTGTGTATATAATACATATGCTGGTGTGTTGTAGGCATAGTACAGTGTGTATATAATACATATGCTTGTGTGTTGTAGGCATAGTACAGTGTGTATATAATACATGTGCTGGTGTGTTGTAGGCATAGTACAGTGTGTATATAATACATGTGCTGGTGTGTTGTAGGCATAGGACAGTGTGTATATAATACATATGCTGGTGTGTTGTAGGCATAGTACAGTGTGTATATAATACATGTGCTGGTGTGTTTTAGGCATAGTACTGTGTGTACATAATACATATGCTGGTGTGTTGTAGGCATAGTACTGTGTGTATATAATACATATGCTGGTGTGTTGTAGGCATAGTACAGTGTGTATATAATACATGTGCTGGTGTGTTGTAGGCATAGTACAGTGTGTACATAATACATATGCTGGTGTGTTGTAGGCATAGTACAGTGTGTATATAATACATATGCTTGTGTGTTGTAGGCATAGTACAGTGTGTACATAATACATATGCTGGTGTGTTGTAGGCATAGTACTGTGTGTATATAATACTTGTGCTGGTGTGTTGTAGGCATGATACAGTGTGTATATAATACATATGCTGGTGTGTTGTAGGCATAGTACAGTGTGTATATAATACATATGCTGGTGTGTTGTAGGCATAGTACAGTGTGTATATAATACACATGCTGGTGTGTTGTAGGCATAGTACAGTGTGTATATAATACATGTGCTGGTGTGTTGTAGGCATAGTACAGTGTGTGTATATAATACATATGCTGTTGTGTTGTAGGCATGATACAGTGTGTATATAATACATATGCTGGTGTGTTGTAGGCATAGTACAGTGTGTATATAATACATGTGCTGGTGTGTTGTAGGCATGATACAGTGTGTATATAATACATATGCTGGTGTGTTGTAGGCATAGTACAGTGTGTATATAATACACATGCTGGTGTGTTGTAGGCATAGTACAGTGTGTATATAATACATGTGCTGGTGTGTTGTAGGCATAGTACAGTGTGTGTATATAATACATATGCTGTTGTGTTGTAGGCATGATACAGTGTGTATATAATACATATGCTGGTGTGTTGTAGGCATAGTACTGTGTGTATATAATCCATATGCTGGTGTGTTGTAGGCATGATACAGTGTGTATATAATACATATGCTGGTATGTTGTAGGCATAGTACAGTGTGTATATAATACATATGCTGGTGTATTGTAGGCATAGTACAGTGTGTATATAATACATGTGCTGGTGTGTTGTAGGCATAGGACAGTGTGTATATAATACATATGCTGGGGTATTGTAGGCATGATACAGTATGTATATAATACATGTGCTGGTGTGTTGTAGGCATAGTACAGTGTGTATATAATACATGTGCTGGTGTGTTGTAGGCATTGGACAGTGTGTATATAATACATATGCTGGTGTGTTGTAGGCATAGTACAGTGTGTATATAATACATGTGCTGGTGTGTTGTAGGCATAGTACAGTGTGTATATAATACATGTGCTGGTGTGTTGTAGGCATAGGACAGTGTGTATATAATACATATGCTGGGGTATTGTAGGCATGATACAGTATGTATATAATACATGTGCTGGTGTGTTGTAGGCATAGTACAGTGTGTATATAATACATGTGCTGGTGTGTTGTAGGCATAGGACAGTGTGTATATAATACATATGCTGGGGTATTGTAGGCATGATACAGTATGTATATAATACATGTGCTGGTGTGTTGTAGGCATAGTACAGTGTGTATATAATACATGTGCTGGTGTGTTGTAGGCATAGTACAGTGTGTATATAATACATATGCTGGTGTGTTGTAGGCATAGTACAGTGTGTATATAATACATATGCTGGTGTGTTGTAGGCATAGTACTGTGTGTATATAATACTTATGCTGGTGTGTTGTAGGCATGATACAGTGTGTATATAATACATATGCTGGTATGTTGTAGGCATAGTACAGTGTGTATATAATACATATGCTGGTGTATTGTAGGCATAGTACAGTGTGTATATAATACATGTGCTGGTGTGTTGTAGGCATAGGACAGTGTGTATATAATACATATGCTGGGGTATTGTAGGCATGATACAGTATGTATATAATACATGTGCTGGTGTGTTGTAGGCATGGGTATCCATGTGGCCCTGTCGGAGCATGCAGAGGACATTGCCAGCATAGTGCAGTTGGCCAGCCAGGGCAAGTTGACCAGCTCCAACTCCAACTCCAACAAGAGAAGTGAGTAGCACCCTTGTTGTCCTCTCTCACCACTAATGCCACCCAGTTCCACTGCAAACTTGGCTGATACATCAGCGTGCTGTTCCAGCGTTGTTCACTCAGTCATTGGTCTGTCTCTTGCTGCCTCCATCTCTCTCCCATGTGGACTTGGTGCTACATCTCTGTACATACACATGTGCATTCTAGATCCAGCTCCGGTCTATCTCTTGTCTTCAGCTTGAGCCAGACTCGCTTGTAGAGCTTTGCACAGAATAACACAATTGTTGTACAAATATGCATTCATACTGTCATTGATAACCTCTCATGTTCAGTCTGTCAGGCTTTAATCAAGGTGGCAGTTCACATTTAGCTAGACAAAGTAGTTTTCTAAGCGTTGCTAAGCCAGATAGTTTGCATTTCCTGGGACTCATTGTGGGCACATTGTATAGTATACATGTTTACTCCTGTACGGTCCTGACATAGCTCTCCACTAGTGGGCCAGGCTGAGCATGTACGTGATGTTGATTGGTCAGCGATTAGTCTGATTGAAGTTCAGCTCATTAGCAACGGAGGAGGGGGTTGAAACTTGGGGCTCATCAGGGTCTATCAGTTAGGAGGGGCGAGGGGAGGTGAGAGTCTAGGAGAATTTGGAGGTAAACGATCGCTAGTGGGAAGAAGGAGAGGGGTATCCATGTGTACATGGGAGAGAATAGAGGGGAGGGAGGGCCTAGGGTAGAGGTTATCTGCTACGTCCACTGAATGAGTTAATTTGATTTTAATCATGATCTCTTTGAGCCGCTAGGTATGAAAACTGTGGGTACTTCAGATCTTTGTGTAGACAGTGAAGGAACTGATGAAATGGTGTGTTATCTATTGTACTCAGATAATTAGAACTCAACATTCATTGAACTGAAGAGGGAAGTTGATAATAGTCAACCTGTATGTCTGTAAACCCATCACTTTCTATACGCTGCTGATGGTGGGCAAGATGGTCTGAATCAGTTTAGAAATAGAGGGAGGAAAATTATTCAAAATGTAGTGGGATTTCAGAAATGTTACTTTCATTGAATTCATGCTTTTATGTTTGAACAATACACACAGAGTACAAAAGTTCCAAAATGTTAAATATGTAAAGGAACATAGATTGACCGTGAATATCCTTTATTGTGAGCAAGAATGTGGAGTTTGAGGAGACGAAGTAACATCTAACATCAGAATGCTTCTCAGCTACGAATTTCACTTCCCTATCAATAACCAAAAATCTTATTCAAATGTTTGAACAATTACTATCTTATTATAAAGTGATGGCTATCAAATACTAATTCTAAAAAGAGAAACTTTCATACAACTTTGCTGACTTGCCTAATTAAATACATCAGCTTTATTTAATCCTTATCCATGAGTTAATTAAATGAGGTGTATTTCCATGTGTGCCACATGGCGTGCTGTACTCCAGTGACAGGGCTGTTTGTATTCCATCACAGGCTCACAGATCCCAGCGGCATTTGACTCAGTTGGCTCCAGTTTCGCAAGCGGCCATCATGGCCTCCCGCCGAGCATGCTGGGATGTTGTGGAGATCCTCGTAATCAGGATGATTGGGGTTGGCAGAAACGACATTCGATCAGTGTAATGGACTACCGGAGAATGGCTGCTTTTGCCGAGAAATCCAAACTAATGAGTATTGAAAACCTTGAGAGACAACGTTTGTTAGCAATATATGATGTTCCCCCAAAACGAATCCGAAAAGTAGAGCCAGGAAATAATTCGAAACCTGATGTAAGCCAAAAGACTGAAAATCGTAGGTTGTGTTCAGCCTGTTTGACGCAGAAATCCCAGAGTTGTAGCATGGCTCAGTCCTGTATCCATGTTGCTACCTCCACCTCCTCCTCCTCCACACCCAGTGAGACGGGAGGACAATCTGCACTGACTCGCACCACCACCCAGTCCGCGCGGGACCTGCTCAAGCTGCATGCCAGGGGAGACTATCACAGCTACTCCCGCAGTCTAGGCAGCCAGGGCAACTACCAACTGAGCGTTATTGAGGACGAGATAAGGATGGCCAATGATAGAACCAAGCGGAAGGAGGCTTTGCAGAAGCTTCAGAGAGAAGAGAGCTCACTTCAGAGAGAGATTACCCTTCTTGATGAGATACTCCAGGTCTGTAAGTTCGATGAGGATCCAAAGGAAGCAAGGACAGGGGGAAAAGCTTTGAAAAATGCGGAGAAATCTTCAAGTTTGCCATCAAAGTCAAAAAAGGATTTGCGCATTGATACAGCCCTCTGTAATAAAGAAGGAGCTCGGGTTACATATGTGCAAAAGGCGGTTCAGAGAGAAGATGTAGAACCATCTTGTATGAGTCCAAACTTGTTAAATAAACTTAAAGAAATCCCTTCTCACTCAAAACTTCTTGCTCCACTGCCGTACATTAACTTGTCAAAGTATGATGATGGAGGGGACAAGTCGAACCATGTACATGTGCCTGGGTCCGGGGACAAGCTTGTCACAGCCAGTGCTTGCAGCAGCAGTCTCAGCAATGTGTCTGTCTTCAACAAGGAGAACTCACCTCACTCACAGAACATGAAGCAGAAGCTTGGGGCCAGGTCCTCCAGTGAGTCCCGCATCGCAGCCAAGAGTACTGGTTGGGAGAAGGAGAGAGAACCTGTACAAGTTCCTCTACCCAAGCGAGAACCAATCTATGCCAATGACTGCCAGCAGAAGGAGGACACCCCTCCACCTGAACTCCCCCCGAAGGGCCCCGCCCTGCTGAGGAAGAACCTGTCTCGGACTAATGGAAGTGCTACCCCCAGTACTACCAGCCTCTCCCCTCCTGCTCTACCTGCTCGTGACCGCAGTCGCTCCGTCGGTTCACAGGGCAAGCAGCATGGATACGACAATGCTCCAGGCCACAGCTACAGCAAACCTTCCTCTGTTGGCATACAGGATTCCTATCTTCTCATGGGAGGCTTTGAAGAAGAACCCAAACAATCCTTAGAATCTGCAGCTAGTGGCAGTGATGAATCTTTTAGAAATAACTTAGCTAGTCGACCTCAACTGCCAGGGCCAACTAGAGGTAGATGTTACGATTCTAGTCAGTACATGGAAATGGCAGGACAGTTTGAACCAGACTGCCAAAAATTGAGGATATCAGATTCCTCTTCATCTGAAAGTGATCTTTATGGATTTTCTCCCAGTCCAAGGCCCTCAATTGAACTGAGAATAACTGAGCCTATAGATGAAAAGGCAGTCTATCTTAGACCAGCAGTCCAAGAGAGTAATTACATGGAAATGTCAGGTCTTCACAGTAATAGAAACTCGCAGGTTATTCAGAACCTACAAACTCTACAGAATTATGTATCCTCAACCCCAGGAGGGGTAAGTTCACAGGCTAGTCGGACTGATGCATCAAAAACTGCCATGCCATTTCCTAATTTACTTAATTTTCAAAAACGACAGACGGAAATAAAACGATCATCTCCCAAATCTACAGGTTCTTCAAGCTCAAACAATACATACATTGAGCAACCATCAACTCCAGAAGCACCAAAAGAAGGTTTCCTTGCAAGATTTATGAGAAGAAGCTCAAGAGACCAAAAGGCAGCATCTCAGAGTCAGGAAAACCTGACGGGACCAAGAAGTCGGGCAAGTTTCCTGGAGCGGAGTCAGTCCGACCAGGGAGAAGAACAAGTAGCCCCTCCAGAATCTCCAGCACATGTCAAGGTTGGGCGGCAGAGGTCATCAAGTTTCCCAAACAGACTGAGCTACCAGGAAGCAACTACTGACACCAAAAACAAGGATTCACCACCACCTCTACCTCCAGAGAGAAATCGAAGCAGAGAGTACAGGGGCAGCAAGAGTTTGTCTCTGGACGACACTCCGAGTGCACCTGTTGAAGTGATGAAAAAGTGTGAGGAGTCTCCTGCCTTGAAGCGGAATGTTACGGAGCCCCTGCTGAAGGTGGATGAGGGCAAGTCGGAGATGAGAGTCCTCACTGTGCTGCATGTACAACAGGAACTCCCCAACCCCTACATCCACCTTGGTGACTCCTCCAAAACTGATGATGAAAAACTTATAGAGTTGCTGCAAAGTTCTTGTGGAAGGTCCAAGTTAGATTACAATGAAGAGGGAAATTACACATCCTTGTCAGATCTCAAGAGCAAGATGACCTTGCCCCTGTCTCCTAATAAACCTAAGACAGCTAGTGAGCAAGCAGCAGAAATAGCTCGCCATGTGACCAACCTGCCACCCTTCATCCCTCCCAAGATTAAAACCTACCCATCCACGCTGTCCCCAGTGATTGAAGCTCAACTCTCTCCCCGAGGGATGGACTCTGAATCAATCTATGTGGAGATGAAGGAGCTGCCTATAAGACCGACAGATCTCCCAGACCCTGCAGCCCAGAAACACCGAGCACGAGCCACTCTGCGAATCTCCCCACCAATAGAGGATGAGAACGGCAAGATCTGGGTTCCGCGTAACAGCCTGAGTAGAACAGGTACGTGCAGCATGAGGATTGCCTTGCCTTGCCTTGCATTACTTTGCCTTGCATTGTGAGCTTGTAGATTGGAAGGACAGGAGTGTGTGTGTTGAGGTTTCTGCAAGCTAGAATAGCTGCTCTCTGATATACATAGTCTTCTTCCCCTTGTTATACTGTGCACTCATACCTATTGTCTGATGATCATGTGCTTCTGTTATCTCAACATCCTTCTACCTCACTCTCATTCACTCTTAACTTTGTCAGTTGGTATTGAGATGTTGAGAGTTGTAGAGCAGCCCTTGTAGATACTAACGTAGTGATTCCTCCAGACCAAGGCATGACTAGCCCCTGCTCTCTGTCTCCCTGTGTTTCCTCCTCTCTGCATGACGTGGCAGCTGTTAAGCGTGGGACATGCTCGCAGATGTCATGCCACCGCCTCACCACTCACACCTTCACATTGCATGCATTTACTTACATCTTAGTATTCTGTAATGTCATGTGTTAATAGAAAAATGTAAAGAACATTTTATAGCTTTCAGGTACATTTAGGAGTGGTAATAAATAAATACAGTTCCTGGATACGCTTTTTCTGCACATATTTTGAGACTATTCTTTTCCCTTCATTGGGTGAAATGGAATGATTATGGGACGAGAATGGCCTCTAAGTGTGCAAAACATTAATTTTCTAAAGACGCTTAAAGGGTAGTTACAACCTGTATGTGTAGCTAGTGCATGTTGAGTGTCTAAATCTCTAAGTGCTTCATCCTGCATATTTCTCCTTGATTGTGTTCGACTTCACTCCTACAGTGAGCATATTTCACCTTGATTGCATGTGCTTGTGTTCGACTTCACTCCTACAGTGAGCATATTTCACCTTGATTGCATGTGCTTGTGTTCGACTTCACTCCTACAGTGAGCATATTTCACCTTGATTGCATGTGCTTGTGTTTGACTTCACTCCTATTTTGTTCAGTTAATTAATAATTTTACTTGTTTTATTAAAATTGATTACTCTTCAGTTATGTTTTTAGATTAATGTGAGTTGGTCAGAGATTGTTATTGATATACAAGTACAGTATATAAATATATACAAGTAAAGAATCATTTTCATTGTTAATTTGAAGTTCTTTTCATATCTCCTTCTTGTAAGGTTATGTCAATGAAGGTTCCATGTTAAGATGTATGTTGACTAAATTACTAATATGCGTGTTGCAGAGAATGCCGAAGATACCTCTGACGATGGTGCCAAATGTGAGTCTTCATTGCAGTATAGTGCCCTTGTTGTCTCACTCGATGATCTCAACGACAAACTGGACGCTATCTCAGTCTCCTCCCACGACAGTAGTGACGCTCACAGTACCCGCAGTGAGGAGACAGTGCGCAGTAGTCCTGCCTCCACTATCCTGCGGCCCCGTTCCGGCCGGGACTACCAGGTTGTGGAGCGCAAGAGGACTGCTAGTGGGAGCTGCACCTCCAGCCCCAAGACTCCCTACTCCCCGTCCAATGCTACTGTGTTCAGCTTCGAAACCTTCTCTACATCTTCCGTGCTCAGTGAGGAACCCAACAGCTACATAAATGTGGACATGACTCCTGGTGCTAAACACTCTGTGTCCCGCAGTAGCTCTGACCATGATCCCACACCCGAGCGCTCTTTGAGGGATAAGCACAGCTCTGAGAGGGAGACTCTGTGTTGTGAACGGATATGTGAACTTGGTGAGGCAAGTAGAGCTTGTACAGACAGTCCAGGTCTAGTAGTAAAAGGAGAGAAGGCAAGGCAAGACCCAGTGACTCCAGAGCGTGACAAATGTCTCTCCAGTCAAGAGCTGTGTGCCCAGTGTAGTAGTAAAGTAGCCTGTATATGTGATAGAGACCGGTGTAGTGGCCAGGAGCCCGCCTGTGTTCAGGCAGACAGTAGTGCCGGCTCCCCTGTGATCCCAAATGTGCCAACGTCCCCACCCCCTGAGCAGATGGAACCCCAACTCAACTATGCAGAGATTGATCTCTCAACTGCCTGCTCTTCCCCACCCCCCTCAGACTCTAAAAGACGACCAAAGAAGACCCCTCCCACAAAACCCATAGCATATGCAACTATAGACATGGTGGCAACCAATGCCGTGAAGAAGGCGGGTATAGAACATGCCCAGGCCCGGGACAGCTTGAGGCGTAGTGTGAGTGTACATGCACATAAAAGCTCAACACCGGTGCCAAGAGACAGGAAGTTCTCCATGAGAGAACGCAAGATGAGTACAGGCTCACTCGGAGACACATAGTGACATGCCCCCCAATCCTGTGTTACTCGGAGACAAGTAGTGATATAGCCCCAACCCTGTGACTCCGAGACACGTAGTGACATAGCCCCAACCCCGTGACTGGTCGTCCTCTGCATGCCGCTAGTATGCATGCCCCCTGCTCAATCTCAGCCCAGTAATCCAGCCCCTAGCGGTGGATGGTACTCCAGTACTCCAGCCCCTAGCGGTGGATGGTACTCCAGTACTCCAGCCCCTAGCGGTGCATGGAAGTCCTCTTGGCACTGCTTTGTGATTCAGTCCCAAGCTTAGCTCTGCATGTTTCTGTCACCTTGATGTTTATGTTTTGTGCTGACTGTTACCTGATCAATTACAGTAATAAGATAGGTATGCCACCTGTAAGAGAACATGAACAAGTTTGTCTCAATGTTTGTAGTTTTTATCCTCGCCACAACGTGGGAGGAGGATTGAACAATTGGAGCCAGTCTTACAAAAGCTTGTCAAGAGAAATAATCTTGTTATCACATTGAACTTAAACTATTTTAAATTGTTTGAATATGTTGACAAATAGTGAGGAATGTTGATTACTTCGGTAAGAAAAGCTGCAGATGTATCTTCTGATTCTAACTTAACGTCCTTTACCGTATGGTCCATGGTTTAGTGGACATCTATCTGACTGCACCTTCTCCTGTAGGAGCACACGTTTCTCACAAGTACGTAGATGAGGCTTTTCTCCATCATAAGGTATGAATGCTATAATATTTTGGCTCTTCTAAGCTGTAAGTTCAGATATAAAGGTGACCGCCTGGCAGCTTTGTCCTTATCACTTACAAAGGCTTTTGTAATTATATTTTTTTCAGTTAATTTATCATTTCTTTTTAAACTTTACCTGAGACAAATCAACACAACCAAATGACGGTGAAACTGTGTACATGTATATTTACAAGTATCCAGAGTCTTCCCAACCTTGTAAGATTGCTGATGGCTGCAGGTGGACATCCTGTACCAACTCTTAAAGGTACATCCATTGTGTTGTTCGGGGTCAAATTTGACAAACGTTATAAATGGTCTTATTTTATCAAGAAGTACCAATTGTTACCGAAATTTTTTTTTTAATGATACTCTACTTAGTATATTGACGATATGAGGATAAAAGTATCGGTTTCTGATCGAAAACCGGACAATGCACCGCGTGTTGCGCGCGCCAATGAGGGAAACGTAATTTTGGAATCTTATTTACACAAGACAAAATAATAAATTTGGGTTGATAATGTTCAAGAGGTCATGTAAATAGGACGTGCACTTTCGGTTTCTGCACATGCATAATGATGTTACTCGATTTTAATCGAAAACTAGTAATTTTGATATGTTTGGCGATTGGGGATGAATATGCAAGCTAAGTGAATTTGTTTGTATTGTAAAAAGCACATATGGTGTGTTAGAACGTATTAAAGCCAAATAAAATTTTATGAAACACAATGGATGTACCTTTAAATACTTGTCCTTAACATTAAGAACAGCAGATATTTGTCATTAGGTATCAGTTGTAAAGTTCTGGATCAGGATTGTCAGATAGTAAAAAATATATAAAAAAAGTTTATGATGCATAAGGAAAGTCAGTAAGGGTAATTCTTCCGGTAAATATACCTGTATCAGTGTTTTTAAGTTTTAAGTCAGGTTTTTCAAACATAGTGATCTGACTTTGTCTCCTACTTGTGCTGTCTGAACCTATTCCCAAAGAAGTGATTTTACGAGAGCTTCAGCTCTCTGCCAAACTCCCACGTTGTATACAATATTGATGTGACTGTTTGACCTTGCTGAGAAGTGTACTTACATTTTGGTGTATATTTCACTTGGTGCTACTACTAACAGCCAGTAACAATGGCATGTGATGCCTGATAGTGTATTCTTCACCCACCTGTCCGTCTGTCTGCCCGCCCTTCCGCGTGTATGAATGTTTCCAGAACCATAAGCAGATTGTCAGCAAAAGTTATTTATGTTCCATGAAATCATTGTTAACTTTCAGGGTCATCTTCCTTCATTTATAATTGATTTGAATTTTATTTGTTTAATTAAATTTTTCAAAAATCAATAATGAAAATTTGAATTTTTTAATTTGATCAAGACATCAAAAATCAAATGAAAATTGAAATCAGATGAATACATGTGCCGAAGAACTAGAGTAGCTGCATGGGTGTGAATGTACGAGACAAGTGTGTATGAAGGGAGAGACAGTGTGTGTATGAGAGAGAAGTAACTTATGCTTGTTATGTTTGTTTGTTAGAGGTAGCTGGTTATGGAGGCACTCCAACCAGTCCCGCTTTTGTTCTTTCATCAACCCGATGAATCAATGTGCTAGAGACATGCGCTCTTTGTTTGCCAAATTACATCTCATCTCATGTTTTGTGTTATTTTCTTTCAGTGAAAGCATAATAAAATGATATTTAGTGTTTAGAGCCTGCTTGTGTTGTTTATTTGGTTATAATGATAACATTTCTTATGAATGCTTTTGCAAAAGAACGTCACAAAGTTTGGCAATAGTAGCTATATATATACACTCTGACAAGAGTGAAATATTGTGAAATGACGTGATATTTACTGGCTTTTTTTTAATATCGTATTCATATTCGGTTGTTTCGGCCCGTCCGTCTGTACGAAATGGAATAACTCAAATACTATTCACTGGATTCTTTTCCTATTTTGCATATATGGGAAGAGTAATGTTCCTACAGAGTTTTGTGACCTTGACCTTCATTTCAAAATCACACCGAGACTTTGTCATTTTACCCTTGTCAGCAGGATATCTCAAGAACCATTCACTGGATTCTCTTCATATCTTACATATGGTTTCTCCAAGGAAAGATAAAGGGCTGATTAGATTTTGGTGACCTTGACATTATTCTCAAGGTCACAGCGGAACTTTTTTTGTATAGCTTGTCAGCGGGATATCTCAAGAACTATTCACCGGAATTTCATCATATTTTACACAAAGCACCTACTAGGGAAGACAAAGAGCTTATTAGATTTGAGTGACCTTGACATTTGCAAGGTCACAGTGGAAGTTTTGAGTTTGTCGGCATGTTAAGCACAAGAACTGTTTATTGGATTCTCATCATTATTACCAGTGGTTCTTTAAGGGAAAATTCAGGGCCCAGTCGATTTTGCTGATCTTGATATTATTTTTCAATTTTGAAGTATTCATTTGCGGCGGGGGATCATGTCACCTTAGTAACAATTACTTGTTTTTACTGATTTTGGGTAATATTTAAGATATGTAATTCAAACATTCCTCCAACAAATATTTTCATGAAAGTTGTGTAAGTCAGTGTAGATGGCTTTTGGCATGCACTTTCGTCCGACTTTGTACATTTTCAACTTCTCCAGAAAAACTGCCGCACCATCAAAGCAGAAAATCTTGTAGGGAAGTACCTTGCATCGAGGGGGATATATATTCTTGAGTAGATTAACTGTCTGCTTTGAAGCCGACCTTTCTTGTGTAGGTAATGCATAACAGAGAGGTGTGTATTGAAGTCTGGTCAGGTCATATTTAGGATTGCAATATGAACAAATAATTAAATATCACTGCAGTACAAATCCCTTTCAAACGAGTGGTGGATGCAGTATTCAAATTGATAGAATGTACTGTATAAAAATCTTGACGAGGTGGTGAAAATATTGTGTAGTCATAATAAATCATAAGGAAAAACAAACCCAAAGTTTTCATGAAAGTTTATTAGTAAATATAAAAGAGATATCACAGATATGTTCAGCTAAGTTGTAAAGAGTATAAGCAAGGAATGCTCCCGGTTGTCCTGATGTTTGAGCGTACAGTGCAACTCATCTCTCTTAACAAGAAGGAATGATCTAACAATCCACGAAGACCTACAAGTACAGACTTGACAATGTTAGACTTAAAGCCAGCTAAACATGTCTTTATTTCTACTAGTAAGTTTGTTTTTATTTAAATGATGAAAAAGAGGCACCAAAACACTCGTACTACTTCTTGGATGCCATCGAGAAAACTTAATGTAAGCAAAGGATTCACAGTTAACATTTGGATTTAGCTAGGATTGTTGTTATTCTCAAGCTTTTACATCAAACCTACATCCTTACAACATTGGAATTCTGTAGTCACTGGTCAGCAAAGAGGGAATCTCTCCAGTGTCTTCTGAAGATGTGCAGTGAGGTCGTAAACTAGATCTTGTCAAAGCTTACTGTAGTTGATGATGTCAGGGCTTTACACAAAATCAAACAAGTTGCTTGATCTCACACACACTGACGACAGTGGACGGACAGAGCAGCTTGGTCTTACACACAATGTCAGCAGTGGACGGACAGAGCAGATTGATCTTACACATACTATCGACAGTGGACAGATAGAGCAGCTTGATCTTACACCCATTGTCAACAGTGGACGGACAGAGGCAGATTGATCTTACACACAATGTCAGCAGTGGACGGACAGAGCAGCTTGGTCTTACACCCATTTTCAACAGTGGACGGACAGAGCAGATTGATCTCATACATACTATCAACAGTGGACGGACAGAGCAGCTTGATCTTACACACATTGTCAACAGTGGACGGATAGAGCTACAGTTAAAGCAAAAGCAACATACTATAAGCATATCTCAATACTAACTTTTGTCTTCCTAAGAAAAGCAAACAAAGAAGAATCTTAGCGCTATTATCAAAATAAACACACTAAACCATCTAGAGGCTCTTCTACGTAACAGGAGAATTTCTCCACTTAACAAACACAACCTTCTACAGCAGTGCAATCTGGGAAAGCTAAGAGTAAATCATAGATGGCCTTATCATTTATTACATATCCTGGACAACCAGAGATGATGGACATTTACAGCATCAGTTTCCATCTACCAACCAACACAGTCCTTTCTCTGTGACATCAGTAGTTACGAAATACACAGTGAAACTCTCATTGATTAAACACATTATCCTAAAACAAATAAAAGATTTTTGACTGATATTAAACATTCTGGATTTTCAAGTTGAAAGTACATTGAAAAATATCATTGATTAAACAAATTATCCAACTAATAACAGATTTTGGACTTGTATTAAACATTCTGGATCTTCAAGTCGAAAGCAAACTGATTTTGTTTTCATGTATACACAATGAGGAAACATGCATGTACATTAAAGAAGTGGCAGCATACACATGTGTCATACACAAGAAAATAATATCTTCAGCAGACATTTTAAAATTAACAAGTTGAACATTTCATTTAAAACGTATCAATCTGATAAAACTCACATATTTGTATTCAAAATGATTAATTTAATATAAAATAGTTGGAAGAAAATACATATTGTTTTCAGATGCTAAGGTCTTACGAAACTTAAATACATTATTCTATTTTATGTGTAGGTATGCTGTTAAATCAAGACCTTATAAACATCTCGAAATCAGTAAAAATAACAACCGAAATATAATAAACATTGTCAAAATTCAGTCATGCTAATTATAAGCATACATGCTTGTGGACGGATTATATATCACAGAGCAGATTTTTATTTTCTATGGTTGTTGTACAGACTAGCAAGGTGTAATAATACTGCTGGGATTATATTGTATATATCTATCAAATTGAATGTAGTCAATATTGTCTATTAAAAATACATGAGGTTTAGTTTGTGAGTAACAAATGTAACATTGTTCTATTTAGGATCACACTTTATTACTCAATCGTGGTGAGATCACTCATTAGGTAACAATAAGTAGGTTACACACATGTGTGATACCACCGCGTGCTGCCGTAACGTCATAATCGGCGAGTGACGTCATAGTCGTTTTTGGTTGACGTCACAACGTTAGCCGCGCGACTGCAATAGCAGGTGACCTATTTGCAAGTGAGCGTCACTAACAATGATTTTCTTGCAATTCAGCGCTACTTACATCATTGAGTAATAAATAAAATACTAAACTTGGTCCCGTTTGATAACATGTTTATGAAACTCGTGAATGGCATCGGTATTTAACTCGCTTTCGCTCGTTGAAATACCAAACCATTCACTCGTTTAATAAACATGTTATCAAACAGGACATCGTTTAGTATTCTATATATCTACAATAGCAGCTTGTCCAGTCTCTAGCACCTGCTAAACGGAGAAGCTGTTGGGACAGTTTGTGCTGGGGAATGGTGCCTAACTCTGAGGGTGTGGGTTTGAATCCCTCCAGGGATTCAACTTGAAAAAGTACAAGTACCATTGCAGTTAGTTGATCCCAAGTATAACAATCTTAAATGTACTCTGTACTATCTACTAAAATATTACCGATAGATATAAAGATAATCAATAAATAGGAAACAAATATTTACATAAATCACATATAAAATATCAAATTTCAACAAAATATAACAAATTAAAGCAACAGTCATTCACAACAAGTGTTTACCACGAACAGGGTATTGTCCCCTGCCGCTCACTTAAAGTGAAGTAAGACACATTCTTATCATTTGGTCTTCTATATATTTCATTACTCCAAAAAATATCTTAATGAACTTGAAAAGAAGGTCAAGGTCACCACAGTAGACAGGTGTCTCTGTAATTCACAGTTATAGACACCGGGGTGCTATGGTTTATGAGATTTATCATTAAAAAGACTTGAAAACCTGGTTTAAAATAAAGTCACGGTCACTAAAACTCAATAATGTATCAAATAGCTACCCAAAACTTTGGTGCACCGGATCATGAGATATTGTGTTAACAAGAACGTACCAAACGGACAGACGACGTTGAATACATAGTCTCCTGTTTCTCATTCTGGCGGGAAACAAATAGGATTCTAGAAATTAATTTCTTCATGGTTTGTAACAATTTTAAAATTCTGCTAATACTGGTTCTATAAAACATTAACAAGAGTTTAATGGTCCCGATGTATATATACATGCACTCTATACGTGTCTGTGCTGTGATACAGTACCCAGCGTTCACCACTCTTCCACAGCTCTCAAAACCTGAAACATACAACACATCACTGTACACCTACCTAATCTAAGGATATCTGTATTCCCTTTGTATTTGTCAAGGAGAACCAGATACTATAATTATCATTATTACTATGTTTTATGTTGAAACAGTCTTGGATTTGGCAAGCTCCTAGCATGACGTCAAAACACTGTCCTAATGATGGCACATGAGTGGCGATAAATATTGTCACTGTAGCCTGGTAGAACATAATATCTCACTCTGAGTTATAATATAAACTCTACTCTACTCTATATCCGGGTTTAAAACCAGGTTCCTAAGCTCAACCAGCTGTATAAAATAAATGAGGTTGAAACATTAAATTTTCCAGGGGAAGGAGTAAGCACATACCAGTACTCTGAAATGTTGTGTGCGTTCACTGTAAATAAGTTGTTATCCAGAAACCTTAAGATGCAATGTTATTTTTAAGCTCATTGGGTCTGAATGGATATCTTCCTTAAACTTTTCACAACTTAAGACTTCTCCTCAAGAACTGCTTTACCTCGAAGATGAAATACTGTTGTATGGTACCTTGCATCTAGGAGATCAAGGTTTGTACTTTTAATCCTGAGGACAATTGAGGACACCTAAAATATATGTGTTAATTCTTTCTCAACTACTTCACAATTGTAAATTTGGTGACAGGGCAATGCCTTATAATTTGACATTTTAGTCTTTATCTTAGAGATAATCAATAATGTAATACCTGATGAGCTACAGAGCCAATGGCTTTATCTCTAAAAGATGTTTATATTTACGTTTCCATGTTTGGTATCCTCTGGCCAGTATATTTCTCGATGAGGTGGTCGGCATACCTGCGTTGTGCATCACTGAGGATTGTGGGCTCTTGTCTGCAACATGCAACACTGAGGATGAGAACTACTGGCTGGTTAAAGGGGGAGGGGACTGGTACACCGGGCTGCACTCTCCCTCCCCTGGGCTGTGTCATAATCATCGGTACTAACATCAGTGACTCTTACACAATACAGCAGTGCACTATGGAGCCATCGTAGATGCTTGTCAAAACATTCATCTTTTTCTATCACATCTACCACACTGAGTAGGGTAACTGCAGTTACCTACTTCGAAAATGGTGGCAGGTCAAAATATGGCTGTTCAGAGGTTTTCTTTTAATTCATTTCACATATATTCTAGGGAACTTTCCTACATATTATTATAACATATAACTCTGTGTTGTAGGGGTGTCAATGAAAGGTTCATGTATATAAACAGTTATAGATATCACATCTAGAAAAGAGCTTCTTTCTTGATACCGTAGTAGTTTTACCAGCTATAACTAATCCAGTCACACTTGAAGTATGTTAAAGTATTACGTAGATAGTGAACTAATTGCTACCAACATGGCTACTATGACATCCACCAGTAACACTGCTCAATAAAACAGATACATAGATGTGTAGGGCACTTCTATCAGATGTAGACAGTATGGACAGTAAGGCTACACACAAATAGAAAGTGGAAAGAGAAATGATGACTTGCAATGTTTACAAATCTAACATGGTTCTGTGATGATGTCATATATGGAATGTATTCCCAGAAAGCTCTACTGGATGATTAAATTTTAATAGTTATGCAGTCTTCAAGACACTCTTTAAACAGTCTAACACTGATAATTCCTTCCTTATTCTAAACACAAAATGTGACATAAACAACATGTGATCGAAAAGGGGAAAATATTGAAAAACATATTTGAAATAAAAATGCCATCACCAGTGTAATGGATTAGCTCCCTTTTAGAAACCCTTCATACAGTTACCTCCCTTTGACAAAAGAATTTGAAATTGTCATGAAATTGATGTGAGAGTTAAGGGTTGGAGCTAAAATGCATCAAACATTTATGCGAGCCCTAGAATCTGTGATGATCAATAAACACCCAAGTCCTTGATGCTGTTTTTCTAACATATGTCTTAGCTAACTTGGTATAACTTTGATATAAATCAGATGACTTGTTGCTACTTATCATGTGACGACATTTCAAATTGTCTGACTTAAAACAACTTTTATCAACTGCTACCCAACAAAGGGTGTAAGAATTTGATGGACCAGAGAAAGAGTCCGGTCACACGAGTGGATTTGTGATTTAGCGTAAAGAAGCTTCTTGACACGCCAGATTGATGAAAACCACAATTTCAAAGGGAAGCAGAGATCATGACATAATCTGGCATCTTGCTGACTGCATGATTGTAACCTAATATGTATCCAGTAAAAATTACAGCACTTCTTCCTTTGGAGAAGCTGTAGGGGAGAGCGGGGTGCATTGGGACAAAATGTGTTCTTTGAAGCCTAACATCCACTGTAAATGTAACCAGAAAAAAATAAACACATTTTCGTTTGAACACTTTAATGATGAATAACTAACCAAAGTATAAACTTTACAAACATAATACTTATTGAGGCAGAGCCGTTTTTAAAACAGGAAAAATTTGTCCCATTGCACCCCAACCGTGGGTGCATTGGGACAGACGTTGGGGTGGATTGGGACACCCAAAATATCTGAACAAAATATGGATTTAATTGATCAACGAACTCAACATAACTTTAAAACCTTACAAACGTTTGATAAATCATTCCAATTAACTATTTTTCCAAATGATCTGTCTGACACTCAACTAATCAAACTTATTTTGTAAATTGTGATTTAATTTCAACAACCAAAGGCATACAAAAAACATAATACTGTCATTTTTAGTAACAAAATTAACACATTTGATCCTAATTATTGATGTATTTTAAAGTCTAAATAATAATATAATTGTTCAGCCTTAGATGTTGCTTCTATACTACACACCATTAGCAATTAACGGCATAAGCAAAAGATAATACTTTCATTGTCAATAAAATAGAAACATCACAAACAATAATTGACCTTAATCCTGGATGTATGTTTAACATAATGTTGCCATCTGTGTCAAGAGTGAGTAGGGATGGTGCCAGATCAACAAATTCGAACCAACCTGCAGAGGTTGCAGATTCTTTGAAGGGATCCTCCTTGGGGTACATATAGCATAAAAATCCTAATTTTTAACTTGATGACAGATTGTAACTTAATTTTTAAAAATAACAGTAAAAATAAGTTCAAAAAACACAAAATAAGTGTTTTCCGAACGTGTGACCACCCTGTGTAGAGCCCCATCCCAGCGCAAACCAAGGGATGTAACTCTAATCTCACCACTTATCAATCTAACCATGTCAGACAGAATAAGGGGAGGTGGGTGGCCGTACCCCAAGGAGGATCCCTTCAAAGAATCTGCAACCTCTGCAGGTTGGTTCGATTCTTTTTCAGAAGGGATCCTCCTTGGGGTACATATAGCATAAGGCAGACTCCCAAAGAAGACTTAGGATGTGGATTCTGTCTGTATACTAAATACCCCTTAAAAGTGCTCTACTCAATCCAAGAAAGGTGTCACACTTACCAGATCACGTGACCTCCCGCGCCGAGGGCTGAGGATGGGTGATCCCTTGGGGACTAACCAATCGGCTAACCAGCCTGATTACCGTTATTCGAGCCAAATACCCCCCCCCCCCCCCCCCCCCCCCCTCTTTTTTTTACAAAAGACTATTGGGGAGCAATAGGAGTAACTATTTCCCGCTAGGCAGTGCCACCGGGACACCTGCTGCGGAGGATATAAATGCCCAAAACAGTGTAACTGGTTAGGATGAACAATTAAGGTTAGTTTATTAGTCTTCTTAGAAAACTGAACTGAACCAAACTGAACAATAACTCGAAAGCTCAATCAGCCAGAGAGTGTCAACTCTGCCCACCTGAGAGAACCGACTGACCAAACCGAGCGCGCTCTCTAGAGTGCCTGTCTAGTTGGTAGTGTCGAATGAACGTGCTCGGCCGGCTCCAGATAGCGGCGGAGCAGATCTCTTCGATGGGCAGAGCCGCAGCGAACGCCTTAGACGTCGCAACCGCTCTAACCGAGTGAGCTTTCAACTGACCTGGGGCCTCTAAGCCCTTGTGAACGTAGCCCATGACAATGGCAGACACTATCCACCTGGATATTGACTGCTTCGACGCCGGCAAACCAGGCTTGCTACCTCCGTAACAACAGAACAGTTGCTGATCCTTACGGATAGCCCTGGTACGTCTGATAAAAGTCTTAAGAACCTTGCGCACATCCAAAATGTGTGCATGGTTTCCAGTGGACCCCGAAGAGGCCGGCTGCATAAGAGTCGGCAGTTCGATAGGAGCCGTCACATGGAACGAGTGGTCGACCTTGGGACGATAGCTGTCGGGCAGCCTGATACTGACTCTGTCCTTATGAAAGACAGTCAGTTCGGGATCAGCAGACATCGCATGGATGTCGCCTACCCGCCTGCCCGACGCCAAAGCCACCAAAAAAGCGGCCTTCCACGTCAGAAGCTGCAGTGACAGTGCGTTCAAGTCTTTGAACCCCGGACCTGAGAGCCAATCCAAAACAATTGAAAGGTCCCAAATGGGGCTGATACGCCGGGCAACCGGACGTATCCTGTCCACGCCTGCTAAGAAACGCTGTACCAGTGGATGCGATCCCAAAAGAGCACCGTCCACTGGTATGTGGAAAGCAGAAATAGCCGTAGAGTATCCCCTGACAGTCGATGCGGCTAAACCAGCATCTAACCTGGACTGGAGGAACTCCAAAACAGCGACTAGATCTGTAGAAAAGGGATCGAGAAGCCCTCTATCGCCACACCAGCGCGCATAACAGGCCCATCGATCACCTGATAGGGAGGCGTCTGTCTGGATGGTGACCGAAGGCGTTGGAAGCTCTAGCGGTAGACCCTTGAGAAGGTTGCTCTCGGAAACCCACCACCGAAGATGCTCTAGCACCCAAACCGGTGTGGTTAGAACCTTCTCGAAGCTGTCCGAGTGTGACCACATTCGTGCCAGCGCTTGCTGAACCGGTCTCATACTCAAGCGAGCTCTCCAAACCACGTCCACTGTCGCCGCCATATGCCCCAACAACTGAAGCCAAGTCCTGGCTGTGTGGGTTGGCGATTGAAGGAACAAGTGGACTGCCCCGATCACTCTGGGCACCCGATCCGGGGCCAGGGACACGGAACCGGAGGCCGTATCGAACCTTGCGCCCAGAAAGACCAGGTCCTGTCTGGGGGCTATGTCTGACTTCTTCAGGTTGATGATCCAACCCAGCTTGAGCAAGATGTCTAACACCTGCTGGGTGGCTTCCTGATTTAGTTCTCGAGACAAGGCTCTGATCAGCCAGTCGTCCAGGTACGGATGACAACACCTGCCCTGCGACCTGGCGGCCTGCGCCGGTATCAACATCAACTTGGTGAATACCCTCGGAGCAGTTGAAATGCCGAAGGGTAACACCCGGAATTGGTAACAAGCCCCGTCGAAGGAGAACCGAAGAAACTCCTTGAAGTCGGGGTGCATTGGAACATGGAGATAAGCATCCTTGAGGTCTATTGACGACAGCCAATCTCCCCTCTCTACTGACGCTATGACCGTTCTCAAGGTTTCCATCTTGAACGTTGGAACCTGTAGACTGCGATTCAAATATTTCAGATTGAGAATCGGTCTGAACCCTCCGTCCTTGGGTACCAGGAAGTAGGTCGAGTAATAACCGCTCTGTTCCTGACCCTTCGGTACTACCTCGATGGCTGCTTTGTCTAGCAAAGCCTGCACCTCGGCACGAAGGACTTCCGCCTTCTCGGGCAACTCGGGCACCTTCGTGTGCCGTATCCCGGAGAAAGTCGGTGGGTCGTACTTCCAAAGTGGTAAGTGGCCCTCCCTGAGTGTGGACAGGACCCAGGTATTTGAGGTGACTTTCTCCCACTCTGAGATGAAGTGAGATAGTCTGCCCCCCACTGGAAGATCTCTGGAAAGACAGTTGTTTCAGAATGTAGGATATGGCTGTTTGGTTGTCCATCTCTAGACGAACCACAAGCCCCCTGATCCGCTCTTTGAAGCACTCGAACACACGTCGAACTGGTCAATGACAGATTGATAAGTGGTGAGATTAGAGTTACATCCCTTGGTTTGCGCTGGGATGGGGCTCTACACAGGGTGGTCACACGTTCGGAAAACACTTATTTTGTGTTTTTTGAACTTATTTTTACTGTTATTTTTAAAAATTAAGTTACAATCTGTCATCAAGTTAAAAATTAGGATTTTTATGCTATATGTACCCCAAGGAGGATCCCTTCTGAAAAAGAATTTAAAATGTTCTCAACCGACAAGTGACCTGACAGTTGTAGAAGTTCAAGAGAGTGCAATTCAGAGACAAGTCCATTTGTCACCTTCTTTGTCAGTGCCACACAGTCCATAAACTTCATTTCCTTCAGAACATTTTTTCGACTTGCTTGATTCAATATGGAATGTTAGTCTTCATCACCAATGAGTGTACCAGTTAAATTCAGTCTAGTGATGGATTCAAACATGTAGGAAAACTCCTGGAAGACAGTTCCACTTATAAAAGTTCAATGATGAAGATAGAGATTTTGGAGACCAGGTTTGTTTGTCTTCTGTAGCAACACTCCAAATGAAAGGTCACTCAAGTCACTGTCGGACACATCATAATATCTATACAGTGATGGATGTAGGACTATAGCCTGCAGGGAACGACACACCCTCTCTAAGCATAGAAGACTCTTGACAGGAAGATATTGGGCGATCAGCTAAATAAGCTCTACAGGAAGGTCCAAGAGTCCCGTCATAAAATCATCTTATTATTATTCATTTATGATTTTTGAGAGATCAGGAAAAAGTTCACAACTGCCAAGTCATTACACTTTCAATTTATAACAATGATAGTATGATGATAAACTATAATAAAAATTGTGGGGTGCATTAGGACAGGTGTGGGTGCATTGGGACGCGTCCCAATGTACCCCAGTCAACATGTCCCAATGCGCCCACACCTACCCTTGCATCTTATTAATGGTTGCATGGCATAACCATGTGACAAATGGATTGTATATTTTGGTTGAGTACTTCTAAATAACTACTGTTTTGAGTAGTATTCATACATCAAAAGAATGATGAAACAGTTGTTCACAAATAGCTTTTTTAATAGGTGTCTGAATTTTACAATGAGGTGCAAAAATCCAAGTTTACTTACCACACTGCTGAAATTGTCAACTGCATCCACTGGTGATACAAAAAGTGCCAGGATGTATGATGTCACTCCCTTTAGGGTCTATGATCATGTGATTGCACATCTATAAATAACTGTATTTGGGGGTGTCCCAATGCACCCTGTGTCCCAATGCACCCCGCTCTCCCCTATATAAGATATGAAGAGAATCTAGTCAACAGTTAATGCTCATATCCCGTTGATGAGGGTAAAATGACAGTGCTGTTGTGACCTTAAAATGAAGGTCAAGGTCTCAAAATTCTGTAGGAACATTACACTATGCTGAACCTGTATGCAAATGTGAAACAACTCAAGTGAACAGTACTTGAGTTATTCCATTTTATACATACATATATACGTTGCCAAATATGTATAAATACACTCTGCTTCCTGTTAAATGCATGGCAGGATAAGGAAGTGTGACTCAATAAAGAGGTGTATTTATACATGACAGTGAAGACAGAGTAGAGAGTGCTGGGACTAAGAACAACACACAGAGACTGCTAGGAGTCAGATCTGGGCTATATACAAGCTACAATCTCAGACTGGACAGCTCCATACTTACCCTACTCTCTCACTAATCTCCGCTACTCTCTCCTTCCTCCCATCATTGTCATTTCTGTTTCAATTGCACAATTACTTTATTACATTGTACTCATTGACTCTACCTACATTTGTTGACAACATCTTCAAAAAGGAACAGGTTTCATTTTCTTTGATGTTCCAAGTGATGCACTTTCTGAAAAACTTCAGCAACATTACTATTTCATATCAACTTTAATGCAACCAGCTGATTCGGATTACGACTGCATTATACTTACAGCTGCAGCTCGTACCAGGACTTGGCGCGGGAGTAGCCTGAGTTGTGGTTCCAGCTGCGGTTGAGCTCGAGGTCCCGGGACTGGACGCCTCCTCTCCGTGCACTGGCGGAGCGGCCGTACACCTGTTTGTGCTGTTTACTCAACTCACTGGAGGACAGACGGGTCGGGGGAGAGTGGGACCTGCCGTACCTCTGCAACACGGGGCTGCAGCTTCTCTCTCGCAGACTGGGTCTACTCTTTTCTCTTCCGTTCTTAAGAATTCCTTTTTTTGAAGCTTGCATGTTCTTCTTGTCAAGTTCATACACAGCGCTGTACGAGTTGTTGAGTCGGTCTTGTGAATGTCGCGAGTGATGATGTGCCTGCAGCTGTGGCTCCTGGAAGCTCTGAGTTAAACGCTCTACTCGCTCGGACTGATACCGGGAGGGGGACTCCACAACTGTCTCTACAACATCCCTCCCTGAGCAGTAGCTCTGACTAGATTCAAACTGATCAGTGTCCCCTGAGAAAGCAGCACTCCTCCCATGTCGGTGAAACAAAGCATCCCTGCCACCTTTACCAAGGTACTCGTCCTTCGTGTCGTACTCCAGCTTGGTGGGAAACTGCTGCAAATCAGAGTAATCCGCAAAGGGGATCGGGGAAGCTCGGGCGTCTAGGTTCACCATCTTGTCCCGATTATATTGAGCCTTTCTATGAGGATAAATTTCTCTGAATGAAGATGGGACTGAAGGTGCCATGTCCTCCGTACCATATCCTGTGTCTTTGCTGGAGATGGTGTCATAGGTACTGGACAGGTTCAGTGAAGAGTTCAGTTTACTGGGGCTGGAATCTAACTCATTCTCCCAGGTGCTTGTCCTCCTATGAGCTCGTTGTGTAGTTTCACTGTTGGCCCATCGAGAGGACACATAATCATCTAAGCGTGATCGCCGAGCATGGCTACCAGCGGAAGCAGTTGACAGGGAGCGGCCAGCGCTGGAAGGACGAGATGCTGGCTGGCTTGTTGTCCCCTTCTCCTCACCTGCTGTCTGCTCTGTGTAGTGCTTCATGATGTCCGCCACCTTGGACTTCTGGTTGCTGGCGTGGAGAGCATTGATCTCCTCAAAGAGCCGGGACCTCTCCTCCCGAACCTCCTCCAGACACATGCGCAGCTCCTTGATGGTGTTCTGCGCCTTCTCGTTGCTGTACTGCAGCTCCTCCACCTCCTGCACACAGATTTACATGCATGTATTTACAGGGGGAGGTGTTAGTCACCTTACCATGGATATATCAACAATTAACAATGCAGTCATATCAGCATTGGTACAGTTATGTTTTAGGTTATATTTATCGAATATTTAAAAAAAATACTAGATTTGGATAAACTTGTAACTTATAACTTACCCTTGTCAGTGAGTCATTTTGACCCTCAACTGTTGACAGATTTATCTTGAGATGCTGATTTATTTTCTTCAGATCTTCCTGTGGCTGCAGTTCACTCAGAGCCTTGTTCAGTGCTTCAGATGTGTCTGTTAGTTGACCCTTGACCTGGTCTACCTCTGCTCGAGCCTGGAATATCCCGTCCTCCAGACTCTTCATTCTACTCTCCATACCCTCCGTCCTGTGTCGCTCATGCTCCAGGTTACTGCGCAATTCCATATTCTCTGCTTGCGATTTGGCAAGATGTCGACGACAATCATCAAGAACATCATTTGTCTTGAAGAGTTTCTCAGAAACATCAGCTTTAGCATTCCTAACCTTAGCTTGCAATATATCATTCTCCACGATGCAGCTAGCTAGAGCCTGCTTCAACTCAATGACGTCCTCATCAGACAACTCTCGCATTGCAATCAAACTCTTCCAGCGATCCTGTCGTTGAGGTTCCAGACCCTTGATGGTGTTCAGTTTGTTCCCCCAGATCTCCTGGGTGACGCTTCTTACTGGACTGCTGTACCCGAGACTGATGGATCTGCTCTGGTCATCTCCATCAATCAGGTTTTCAATGAGCTCTCCTCCAGAGGTGTGCATTGAGTACTCGGCTCTGCTGGCACTTCTGATGGGAGAGAAGCCATTAATGGGACCGGGGCTGGATTGATTGAGCACAGGGGAGGGGCTATTTCTCCTCACAGTGGAGCTGGGTCGACCATACCTCTCTGGCGAGATCCTGCTTCTCAGTTTCTTCTCTAGTTCTCTCTGTTGTTCTAACTTAGGACTAAGAGATCTACTTCTGCTGTAATCTGGACTTCTGCTGAATGGCACTCTGCGGAGAGGCTCTGGTGATTTCCTCTGCTTTGTATAAACTGGACTGAGCGAGCGACTTCTCGACGATTGAAACACCATACGTCCATTCTGCTCCTGGATGTCACTATACTGACTGAGTGGCTCTATCCTGGTTCCTGTGGGCTGGACGGGACTTTGGCCACCTCTTGAGGGAGGTCTTCCCATCGGACTGCTCTCATCTGAACTTTCCATTGTATCCATCCTGAACTTTAACTCTTCTATTTCTTTGCACAAAACTTCAATGAATCTGGCTTGAGCTAAAGAGTCTATTCTGCTAGCATCTACTGGATTATCATTTTCTCTATTTCTCCGTTTCTCCCAAGCCTCCCTCCTTGGAAGGCGACTAAAGCTTTCATCCAATCTGAGGTCCTCTTCCATCTCATTTCCTAAGCTGCCTATGGGACTGTAGTTCCTTACTGAGAACTGGGTAGGAGACGTCCTCGTTCGGTCCGGGGACTCCGATAGATCTCTCAGATGTCTCTCCGATGCCAACATCTCTCCTGCTGGTCGCTGAGGTGAAACTGAACCTGCTCTCATGGAACTATCTCCTGAAACTGTTTTCACACTGGTGTTCTCTGTGGAATCTCTGCTCCTTAAACTTCCCTTTGGCATGGTGCTGTCCACAGCTAACCTTGCTTTCTTGATCTTTTCAAGAAGTGTTAGAACATCAGGAGGTTCATCTGATTTATTGAGAATATCCAATTCCTTTGGATCTAATGTTGACAGTAACGACTTCAAATTTGGAAACATTGGATGTGATTTGAGATCATTAATTGTTGTACCACTAAGACTCTCTAGATTCAAGTCAGATAAGTTCAAGTCCATATGTTGACCATCAACTGACTTAGGTCTTTCTGTTTGGCCATTCCTAGTGTTCTTTGTCCTTCCTTCCCTGTACTTCTTCATTGAATCAGGTTGACTGTGAGCCTTTGCTCTGTACAAACTCTCAGCAGTTCTTCCCTCTCTGTCTAATGAGCTGCTAGTAACAATACTTTCACTTAAATTATATTTTGATTCTTGTGACCTTGACCTTGACCTTGACAGTGAACTTGACCTGGATCTGCCACTGTCACTGAGGAGGTCAAGGTCACTGTGTGACCTGGAAGACCGGAGCAGGCCTGAAGAACTTGATGGCCCCTGAGAGAGCCTATCGAGGTTGTCTTCCCACTGAAGGAAATAGTCTTTAGGGCGTTTTATCTTAACAGTTCCTCGTGACTTATGTATTTTGGTATTGTTTTCAGAATGTACTCCAGTGCTGCTGCCTCCGTTGTACATGTGCCTGCTGCTGGATCCAGACTTGTCCTCCTCATTCTCAGAGGCGGGCATGTGCTCAAGAACCTGCTGACTGATGGTCTCCTTCAACATGCTCTCTCCGGCAGAATTCAGGGGGGAGAGCAGATCATCGGGGGAACGGCTTTGACTCTTGTGCTCTGTCCGAGAGGAGGAGGAGACCCAGTCGGACAGTTCCTCAGCTGATCCAGGTCTCCTGGTTTTGAAGGAAGAATGATTTCCGTTCACTCTGACGGAGGAAGATGATGATTTGGAGCTGGAGCTGTGTTTGAAGGTGGACCGGTTGTTGACCTGCTTGTGTCTTGTCTCCTCCACTCGGAAGAGTTCACTATCAGACGAGTACCGCTCCTCCTCCTCCGACTGGGACCGGTACCGTGATGCTGGACTCGAACTCCGACTGCGGCGCATTGCATCAACCACCTCCATGTTCATGCCGCCAGGTGGCTGAAACATAGACATAATGATATTGAATCTGCGAACAGGCACTTCCTTGCAAACTTGCTAACCCAGACATCATGTTAATTTGATTACTCAACTTGTATGTAAAACAATTTTTTCAAGAGGCCTAGTGAATGAAGTTAAATCAGCTAATTAATAATTAATCATTATTTACATCATTTATTCATATTCCACCACTAGATCAATCATTTTGGTAACTAATCTTGTATTAAAGCTTGGGTCCAACTACACCAGTTGATATTGAACTCTTAGATACAGTTCATATAGTTGATATGATTCAATTTACTAACCTTTCTTAGTCGTGAATAGGCTCTGAAGTTGTCTTCCCCACCAATCTGTAACAAACAAACCAGGAGAGAATGTTATATTGATAGTACAGGATGTTGAACAAAATTGTGTATACACAGGTCCTATAGTGAGATAATCTTGCAACATATTGAATAAACTCATTTTTCAACATTTATAATTTTAACATCATACTTTAAATAAAATGCCTTGCAGGATTAATAGAGCCATTGGCTCTGTAGCACATCAGGCTTTAGTCACACATAGTTAACAAATCTACATTTTATAATCCACATTGGCCAAGGTGTCATAGCTTATAAATTCCTGTGTAGCGTCTGTCCTCGTTATCGAGGGATACCAAGTAATCAGATCCTAAAATCATAATTCTCATCTACCACAGTTCTGCCAATCATATTACTATTAATATTATTATTTAGTTTTGCTCAAGAAACTATTGACGCTTGTTGACGCAATGAGTTTAGTGGGGCGAGTTGTACAACTGTAGGTGTGTACTGTATGTAGACTACAGTGAAGCAGCTGTAGGTGTGTCCTGTATGTAAACTACAGTGAAGCAGCTGTAGGTGTGTACTGTATGTAGACTACAGTGAAGTAGCTGTAGATGTGTACTGTATGTAGACTACAGTGAAGCAGCTGTAGGTGTGTACTGTATGTAGACCACAGTGAAGCAGCTGTAGGTGTGTACTGTATGTAGACTACAGTGAAGTAGCTGTAGGTGTGTACTGTATGTAGACTACAGTGAAGCAGCTGTAGGTGTGTACTGTATGTAGACCACAGTGAGGCAGCTGTAGGTGTGTATTGTATGTAGAATACAGTGAAGCAGCAGTAGGTGTGTACTGTATGTAGATTACATTGAAGCAGCAGTAGGTATGTACTGTATGTAGACTACAGTGAAGCAGCAGTAGGTGTGTACGGTATGTAGACTACAGTGAAGCAGCAGTAGGTGTGTACTGTATGTAGATTACATTGAAGCAGCAGTAGGTATGTACTGTATGTAGACTACATTGAAGCAGCAGTAGGTGTGTACTGTATGTAGACTACAGTGAAGCAGCAGTAGGTGTGTACTGTATGTAGACTACATTGAAGCAGCTGTAGATGTGTACTGTATGTAGACTACAGTGAAGCAGCAGTAGGTGTGTACTGTATGTAGACTACAGTGAAGCAGCAGTAGGTGTGTACTGTATGTAGACTACAGTGAAGCAGCTGTAGGTATGTACTGTATGTAGACTACATTGAAGCAGCAGTAGGTGTGTACTGTATGTAGACTACATTGAAGCAGCAGTAGGTATGTACTGTATGTAGACTACATTGAAGCAGCAGTAGGTGTGTACTGTATGTAGACTACAGTGAAGCAGCAGTAGGTGTGTACTGTATGTAGACTACATTGAAGCAGCTGTAGATGTGTACTGTATGTAGACTACAGTGAAGCAGCAGTAGGTGTGTACTGTATGTAGATTACATTGAAGCAGCAGTAGGTATGTACTGTATGTAGACTACATTGAAGCAGCAGTAGGTGTGTACTGTATGTAGACTACAGTGAAGCAGCAGTAGGTGTGTACTGTATGTAGACTACATTGAAGCAGCTGTAGATGTGTACTGTATGTAGACTACAGTGAAGCAGCAGTAGGTGTGTACTGTATGTAGACTACAGTGAAGCAGCAGTAGGTGTGTACTGTATGTAGAATACAGTGAAGCAGCAGTAGGTGTGTACTGTATGTAGACTACATTGAAGCAGCTGTAGGTGTGTACTGTATGTAGACTACAGTGAAGCAGCAGTAGGTATGTACTGTATGTAGACTACATTGAAGCAGCAGTAGGTATGTACGGTATGTAGACTACAGTGAAGCAGCAGTAGGTGTGTACGGTATGTAGACCACATTGAAGCAGCTGTAGGTGTGTATTGTATGTAGACTACAGTGAAGCAGCAGTAGGTATGTACGGTATGTAGACTACAGTGAAGCAGCAGTAGGTGTGTACTGTATGTAGACTACAGTGAAGCAGCTGTAGGTATGTACTGTATGTAGACTACAGTGAAGCAGCAGTAGGTATGTACGGTATGTAGACTACAGTGAAGCAGCAGTAGGTGTGTACTGTATGTAGACTACAGTGAAGCAGCAGTAGGTATGTACGGTATGTAGACTACAGTGAAGCAGCAGTAGGTGTGTACGGTATGTAGAATACAGTGAAGCAGCTGTAGGTGTGTATTGTATGTAGACTACAGTGAAGCAGCTGTAGGTGTGTACTGTATGTAGATTACATTGAAGCAGCAGTAGGTATGTACTGTATGTAGACTACATTGAAGCAGCAGTAGGTGTGTACGGTATGTAGACTACAGTGAAGCAGCAGTAGGTGTGTACTGTATGTGGACTACAGTGAAGCAGCTGTAGGTGTGTACTGTATGTAGACCACAGTGAAGCAGCAGTAGGTATGTACTGTATGTAGATTACATTGAAGCAGCAGTAGGTATGTACTGTATGTGGACTACAGTGAAGCAGCTGTAGGTGTGTACTGTATGTGGACTACAGTGAAGCAGCAGTAGGTATGTACTGTATGTAGAATACAGTGAAGCAGCAGTAGGTGTGTACGGTATGTAGACTACAGTGAAGCAGCAGTAGGTATGTACTGTATGTAGACCACAGTGAAGCAGCAGTAGGTGTGTACTGTATGTAGACTACAGTGAAGCAGCAGTAGGTATGTACGGTATGTAGACTACAGTGAAGCAGCAGTAGGTATGTACTGTATGTAGACTACATTGAAGCAGCAGTAGGTGTGTACTGTATGTAGACTACAGTGAAGCAGCAGTAGGTATGTACGGTATGTAGACCACAGTGAAGCAGCAGTAGGTATGTACGGTATGTAGACTACATTGAAGCAGCAGTAGGTGTGTACTGTATGTAGACTACAGTGAAGCAGCAGTAGGTATGTACGGTATGTAGACCACAGTGAAGCAGCAGTAGGTATGTACGGTATGTAGACTACATTGAAGCAGCAGTAGGTGTGTACTGTATGTAGACCACAGTGAAGCAGCAGTAGGTATGTACTGTATGTAGACCACAGTGAAGCAGCAGTAGGTATGTACGGTATGTAGACTACATTGAAGCAGCAGTAGGTATGTACTGTATGTAGACCACAGTGAAGCAGCAGTAGGTATGTACTGTATGTAGACTACATTGAAGCAGCAGTAGGTGTGTACTGTATGTAGACTACAGTGAAGCAGCAGTAGGTATGTACGGTATGTAGACTACAGTGAAGCAGCTGTAGGTGTGTATTGTATGTAGACTACAGTGAAGCAGCAGTAGGTATGTACGGTATGTAGACTACAGTGAAGCAGCAGTAGGTATGTACGGTATGTAGACTACAGTGAAGCAGCAGTAGGTGTGTACGGTATGTAGACTACAGTGAAGCAGCAGTAGGTGTGTACTGTATGTAGACTACATTGAAGCAGCTGTAGGTGTGTACTGTATGTAGACTACAGTGAAGCAGCTGTAGGTGTGTATTGTATGTAGAATACAGTGAAGCAGCAGTAGGTATGTACTGTATGTAGACTACAGTGAAGCAGCAGTAGGTATGTACGGTATGTAGACTACAGTGAAGCAGCAGTAGGTATGTACTGTATGTAGACCACAGTGAAGCAGCAGTAGGTGTGTACTGTATGTAGACTACAGTGAAGCAGCAGTAGGTATGTACTGTATGTAGACTACAGTGAAGCAGCAGTAGGTGTGTACGGTATGTAGACTACAGTGAAGCAGCAGTAGGTGTGTACGGTATGTAGACTACAGTGAAGCAGCTGTAGGTGTGTATTGTATGTAGAATACAGTGAAGCAGCAGTAGGTGTGTACGGTATGTAGACTACAGTGAAGCAGCTGTAGGTGTGTACTGTATGTAGACTACAGTGAAGCAGCTGTAGGTGTGTATTGTATGTAGACTACAGTGAAGCAGCTGTAGGTATGTACTGTATGTAGACTACAGTGAAGCAGCAGTAGGTATGTACGGTATGTAGACTACATTGAAGCAGCTGTAGGTGTGTACTGTATGTAGACTACAGTGAAGCAGCTGTAGGTGTGTACTGTATGTAGATTACAGTGAAGCAGCAGTAGGTGTGTACGGTATGTAGACTACAGTGAAGCAGCTGTAGGTGTGTATTGTATGTAGAATACAGTGAAGCAGCAGTAGGTGTGTACGGTATGTAGACTACAGTGAAGCAGCTGTAGGTGTGTACTGTATGTAGATTACAGTGAAGCAGCAGTAGGTGTGTACGGTATGTAGACTACAGTGAAGCAGCTGTAGGTGTGTATTGTATGTAGATTACAGTGAAGCAGCAGTAGGTGTGTACGGTATGTAGACTACAGTGAAGCAGCTGTAGGTGTGTATTGTATGTAGAATACAGTGAAGCAGCAGTAGGTGTGTACTGTATGTAGACTACATTGAAGCAGCAGTAGGTATGTACTGTATGTAGACTACAGTGAAGCAGCAGTAGGTATGTACGGTATGTAGACTACATTGAAGCAGCTGTAGGTGTGTACTGTATGTAGACTACAGTGAAGCAGCAGTAGGTGTGTACTGTATGTAGACTACAGTGAAGCAGCAGTAGGTGTGTACGGTATGTAGAATACAGTGAAGCAGCAGTAGGTGTGTACTGTATGTAGACTACAGTGAAGCAGCAGTAGGTATGTACTGTATGTAGACTACAGTGAAGCAGCAGTAGGTGTGTACGGTATGTAGACTACAGTGAAGCAGCAGTAGGTGTGTACGGTATGTAGACTACAGTGAAGCAGCTGTAGGTGTGTATTGTATGTAGAATACAGTGAAGCAGCAGTAGGTGTGTACGGTATGTAGACTACATTGAAGCAGCTGTAGGTGTGTATTGTATGTAGACTACAGTGAAGCAGCTGTAGGTGTGTATTGTATGTAGACTACAGTGAAGCAGCAGTAGGTATGTACTGTATGTAGACTACAGTGAAGCAGCAGTAGGTATGTACTGTATGTAGATTACATTGAAGCAGCAGTAGGTGTGTACTGTATGTAGACTACAGTGAAGCAGCAGTAGGTGTGTACGGTATGTAGACTACAGTGAAGCAGCTGTAGGTGTGTATTGTATGTAGAATACAGTGAAGCAGCAGTAGGTGTGTACTGTATGTAGACTACAGTGAAGCAGCTGTAGGTGTGTATTGTATGTAGACTACAGTGAAGCAGCTGTAGGTGTGTATTGTATGTAGACTACAGTGAAGCAGCAGTAGGTATGTACTGTATGTAGACTACAGTGAAGCAGCAGTAGGTATGTACGGTATGTAGACTACATTGAAGCAGCAGTAGGTGTGTACGGTATGTAGACTACATTGAAGCAGCTGTAGGTGTGTACTGTATGTAGACTACAGTGAAGCAGCAGTAGGTGTGTACGGTATGTAGACTACAGTGAAGCAGCTGTAGGTGTGTATTGTATGTAGAATACAGTGAAGCAGCAGTAGGTGTGTACTGTATGTAGACTACAGTGAAGCAGCTGTAGGTGTGTATTGTATGTAGACTACAGTGAAGCAGCTGTAGGTGTGTATTGTATGTAGACTACAGTGAAGCAGCAGTAGGTATGTACTGTATGTAGACTACAGTGAAGCAGCAGTAGGTATGTACGGTATGTAGACTACATTGAAGCAGCAGTAGGTGTGTACGGTATGTAGACTACATTGAAGCAGCTGTAGGTGTGTACTGTATGTAGACTACATTGAAGCAGCAGTAGGTGTGTACGGTATGTAGACTACATTGAAGCAGCAGTAGGTGTGTACTGTATGTAGACTACAGTGAAGCAGCAGTAGGTGTGTACGGTATGTAGACTACAGTGAAGCAGCAGTAGGTGTGTACGGTATGTAGACTACAGTGAAGCAGCAGTAGGTGTGTACTGTATGTAGACTACAGTGAAGCAGCAGTAGGTGTGTACGGTATGTAGACCACATTGAAGCAGCTGTAGGTGTGTACTGTATGTAGACTACAGTGAAGCAGCAGTAGGTATGTACGGTATGTAGACTACAGTGAAGCAGCAGTAGGTGTGTACGGTATGTAGACTACATTGAAGCAGCTGTAGGTATGTACGGTATGTAGACTACAGTGAAGCAGCTGTAGATGTGTACTGTATGTAGACTACAGTGAAGCAGCAGTAGGTGTGTACTGTATGTAGACTACAGTGAAGCAGCAGTAGGTGTGTACGGTATGTAGACTACAGTGAAGCAGCAGTAGGTGTGTACGGTATGTAGACTACAGTGAAGCAGCAGTAGGTGTGTACTGTATGTAGACTACAGTGAAGCAGCAGTAGGTGTGTACGGTATGTAGACCACATTGAAGCAGCTGTAGGTGTGTACTGTATGTAGACTACAGTGAAGCAGCAGTAGGTATGTACGGTATGTAGACTACAGTGAAGCAGCAGTAGGTGTGTACGGTATGTAGACTACATTGAAGCAGCTGTAGGTATGTACGGTATGTAGACTACAGTGAAGCAGCTGTAGATGTGTACTGTATGTAGACTACAGTGAAGCAGCAGTAGGTGTGTACTGTATGTAGACTACAGTGAAGCAGCAGTAGGTATGTACTGTATGTAGACTACAGTGAAGCAGCAGTAGGTATGTACGGTATGTAGACTACATTGAAGCAGCTGTAGGTGTGTACTGTATGTAGACTACAGTGAAGCAGCAGTAGGTGTGTACGGTATGTAGACTACATTGAAGCAGCTGTAGGTGTGTACTGTATGTAGACTACAGTGAAGCAGCAGTAGGTATGTACTGTATGTAGACTACATTGAAGCAGCTGTAGGTGTGTACGGTATGTAGACTACAGTGAAGCAGCTGTAGGTGTGTACGGTATGTAGACTACAGTGAAGCAGCTGTAGGTGTGTATTGTATGTAGAATACAGTGAAGCAGCTGTAGGTGTGTATTGTATGTAGATTACATTGAAGCAGCAGTAGGTATGTACGGTATGTAGACTACAGTGAAGCAGCTGTAGGTGTGTATTGTATGTAGAATACAGTGAAGCAGCTGTAGGTGTGTACTGTATGTAGATTACATTGAAGCAGCAGTAGGTATGTACGGTATGTAGACTACAGTGAAGCAGCTGTAGGTGTGTATTGTATGTAGAATACAGTGAAGCAGCTGTAGGTGTGTACTGTATGTGGACCACAGTGAAGCAGCTGTAGGTGTGTACTGTATGTAGATTACATTGAAGCAGCAGTAGGTGTGTACTGTATGTAGACTACAGTGAAGCAGCAGTAGGTGTGTACGGTATGTAGACTACAGTGAAGCAGCTGTAGGTGTGTATTGTATGTAGAATACAGTGAAGCAGCTGTAGGTGTGTACTGTATGTAGACTACATTGAAGCAGCTGTAGGTGTGTACTGTATGTGGACTACAGTGAAGCAGCTGTAGGTGTGTACTGTATGTGGACCACAGTGAAGCAGCTGTAGGTGTGTACTGTATGTAGACTACATTGAAGCAGCTGTAGGTGTGTACTGTATGTAGACTACAGTGAAGCAGCTGTAGGTGTGTATTGTATGTAGACTACAGTGAAGCAGCTCACACTCACCCGTCTCCTCAGCAGAGCCACGTAGATCATCAGAGTGTGCTCATCCACCGTCCCGTCCACAATGTCAGACCCACTGCAACACAGCAAACAAACAGCTGTATTTTCAGAAGGTATAAGAGAAATGATTCAACCCTTCAGAAGGATGACTGACCTGATTAAACCCATCTGACAACATCCCAACTTAATCAACCAACCTCAGTATACATGATTCAAAATGTTCCTATTGATCTAACCCATCTGATTCAATCAACCTGAGGTTATCTAGTTTGAATCAATTAACCAAATGATAATTGACTCATTCAACATATCCCGACTAATTCCACCCACCTGAGGATCTCCCGACTGATTCCACCCACCTGAGGATCTCCTGACTGATTCTACCCACCTGAGAATCTCCTGACTGATTCCACCCACCTGAGAATCTCCTGACTGATTCCACCCACCTGAGAATCTCCTGACTGATTCCACCCACTTGAGAATCTCCCGACTGATTCCACCCACCTGAGAATCTCCTGACTGATTCCACCCACCTGAGGATCTCCCGACTGATTCCACCCACCTGAGAATCTTCCGACTGATTCCACCCACCTGAGAATCTCCCGACTGATTCCACCCACCTGAGAATCTCCCGACTGATTCCACCCACCTGAGAATCTCCCGACTGATTCCACCCACCTGAGAATCTCCCGACTGATGCTCAGTTTCTCCTCAGCCTGGTCCAGCAGATTGCTCAGGTTCCTCACTCGGTCCTTGAACACACAGAACACCAGGACATGTCAGTATTTTACTTGAATGACTCAAAGCATTTACTAAATGGTTGGTTAGGAAGGGTGTAGTATGACATGTTGAAGTGTATGTGAGAGTGAGTGTACCTGATTGCCTGCACTCTGGACGGCGACATGTTTCTCCAGCAGCTTGGTGAACCAGTTCCCCTGACACAGGCTGTGCAATACAGAATATCATTGTTTTAGAATCATTCAAACATTTAAGAAAGACAGAGAGGCCACATACAAGATGGATATATATTAACTGGTAAGAGACTGGGAAATGTACTGAGGATACATTGCTTGATTAAACTAGTATCTATTAAAGCAGGTGTTATGGCTTCAAGTGACTAGACATACAGTCATCATCCTAACAGTTTAGCTTCCAGTTGAAAGAGGACCAGTGACTGACTGCCAATGAAACATGTGCAGGGTACGAGGAGCACTTACTTGAAGGCGAACGTGTTCCTGGGGTCGAACTGTGTGTCTAGCTGGACCTCACACCACTCCATGAGATGCTTCTTGCCGATCCCCACACTCCGCTGGTACGCATTCTGCACTGTAACACATGCCCACTGATTACAGGTCACTCTCAGTCCCACTGTACCATCTAGTCTACCACTACTACCAGTGCCTATAAATCTGACACGTATTTCCACCTAGGGTCAACTACTAGGTATGTTACTTGGAGAGGTGATTACTGAAAGTGTTGACGTACCGATGTTGTGTAGACTGTAGTTGAGTATGGTGAGCCAGAGTACGTCCAGCAGTGACTTGATGTCCCCGTCTAGGATGTCTGCAAGTGGGACAAGCATCAAGCTACTTCACTATCACACGGATAATTGTTCATTATGTTAACCATGAACTTCATTACCCTAGAATTTATTACGTTCAAGGTTTGAGATTACTTTTATATTATGTTTCAATTGTTATTATTTTTTTCAAAGCCAAAAATATCCTTCGCATTAAGGGAAGCAATGTTTGGAGTGATCTCCCCTGACTGTTGTGAGATGCCTACCTTGCACTGTGAAGGTGTACTTGACCCCGTTAGTCTGCATGTGGTTGAGTGCCGCCTCCACCCAGGTCTGGGCCGTCACCTCCCCGCCTCCACTCTGCTGCTGTAACACAGGGAACATAGGAACATAGGAACAGAGTGGCACTGTGTAACCACAGGTGAAGTTAGCGCAAATATGTTGCCCAACAGAGATGAACGTGAAGCGGAAGTTTGTGACTAGGAATGGAGGAAAAGAACACCTCGAAAAGCCGCTCTGAGCGCTTAAAATAATAAACTGTATATATTTTACGTGTATAAATGTAACGTAAGGGGTTGGGATTAAGAGAGCATGACCCTGTGTTCAAATGGGTGTCAAGTTTGAATTTTTGGGACATTGAACTTTGATAATACAAAATTATTTCAATTTGAGACGAGAGAAAGACGTTGCCAACCTTTGCTCACTTCGTTCGCACATAGGGAAAACATCTCTGTTGCGCAACATATTTGCGCTAAACTTCACCTGTGGTGTGACACATCTCTCATGCTGGCTGCAGTTATGCTACCGCAACTACATTTCAACACTTTCTAATATAGGGAGATCTATTCTTAGAGGGACATACAGTATGTTGATAAAATTATATGAATATGGGGAGAAAATGTTATAATCTCATTGAAATACATACACATAATTTTTTATTAATTTTATTTATTTAGGAACAGAATATATTAAAAGGTGTGTTTATTTAAATATAGATCAAGTAAATTCCCCCCCCACCCCCCCCCCCCCCCCCCCTGCAAATGACAATCTGGCAGCATTAAGAATCCTTGTTATATGATTTATGTAGAAAGGAAATCCTCATTATGACATCACATTCACTGGAACGGACCAAACAAGGGTATGTATCTTTGAAACAAATAAATCAGCTTGTCATGACATTAAAATTACTTATTTCATCTATATTAACAAACTATCTCCCTTTAAATATATATATATATATACCGGTATATGTTCATGCTCTCATTACATAATAAAGATACTTATCACAGAAATAGGCAACATTAACTCGCTGTGCAATGCCCTTTTATAGAAACAAAGTAAGATAGTGATTGAATGAAATACTTTGCTGAATTGAGGTGTGATTGCTTTATTAGTTCTTCCTGGTACTTGAGACACTGCAGCATGCCGGGACATACTGATGCATACTTAACAGTCAGTGAGCCAAGTACTAATACTATGGGCACACAACATGAACAATGTTGTGGAGAAGTAAGGTCACGAGTCGATACCTAATCACAAACAATCAACATACACTGGCTGACCTCACACAATAAACAAACACCAGCAGCACTAGCAGTGTGTGTATTCTGGAGTGTGTGGGGGTAATGGCTGGAACTAATTGATTGGGAGCAGCGACAGTCTGACCAACTCAACCGTGGAGCAACGGTTCACTGTGACACAGTGTGAGGATATATCCTGGACTCCACTCAGGGGAAGCAACACTAAGCTATAGGTTGAGGACCTTCTCTACCAGGTGACTATAACCGCAGTACAGGCTATATAGTCTTCCAAGGACACAGGGGAAGCAACACTAAGCTAAAGGTTGAGGACCTTCTCAACCAGGTGACTATAACAACAGTACAGACTATATAGTCTTCCAAGGACACAGAGGAAGCAACACTGAGCTATAGGTTGAGGACTTTCTCAACCAGGTGACTATAACAACAGTACAGACTAAATAGTCTTCCAAGGACACAGAGGAAGCAACACTGAGCTATAGGTCAAGGGCCTTCTCAACCAGGTGACTATAACAGCAGTACAGACTATATAGTCTTCCAAGGACACAGGGGAAGCAACACTAAGCTAAAGGTTGAGGACCTTCTCAACCAGGTGACTATAACAGCAGTACAGACTATATAGTCTTTCAAGGACACAGGGGAAGCAACACTAAGCTAAAGGTTGAGGACCTTCTCTACCAGGTGACTATAACAGCAGTACAGACTATATAGTCTTCCAAGGACACAGGGGAAGCAACACTAAGCTAAAGGTTGAGGACCTTCTCAACCAGGTGACTATAACAGCAGTACAGACTATATAGTCTTCCAAGGACACAGGGGAAGCAACACTAAGCTAAAGGTTGAGGACCTTCTCTACCAGGTGACTATAACAGCAGTACAGACTATATAGTCTTCCAAGGACACAGAGGAAGCAACACTAAGCTATAGGTTGAGGACCTTCTCTACCAGGTGACTATAACAGCAGTACAGACTATATAGTCTTCCAAGGACACAGAGGAAGCAACACTAAGCTAAAGGTTGAGGACCTTCTCTACCAGGTGACTATAACAGCAGTACAGGCTATATAGTCTTCCAAGGACACAGAGGAAGCAACACTAAGCTATAGGTTGAGGACCTTCTCTACCAGGTGACTATAACAGCAGTACAGGCTATATAGTCTTCCAAGGACACAGGGGAAGCAACACTAAGCTAAAGGTTGAGGACCTTCTCAACCAGGTGACTATAACATCAGTACAGACTATATAGTCTTCCAAGGACACAGGGGAAGCAACACTAAGCTAAAGGTTGAGGACCTTCTCTACCAGGTGACTATAACAGCAGTACAGACTATATAGTCTTCCAAGGACACAGAGGAAGCAACACTAAGCTATAGGTTGAGGACCTTCTCTACCAGGTGACTATAACAGTACAGACTATATAGTCTTCCAAGGACACAGGGGAAGCAACACTGAGCTATAGATTGAGGACCTTCTCTACCAGGTGACTATAACAGCAGTACAGGCTATATAGTCTTCCAAGGACACAGAGGAAGCAACACTGAGCTATAGATTGAGGACCTTCTCTACCAGGTGACTATAACAGCAGTACAGACTATATAGTCTTCCAAGGACACAGAGGAAGCAACACTGAGCTATAGATTGAGGACCTTCTCTACCAGGTGACTATAACAGCAGTACAGGCTATATAGTCTTCCAAGGACACAGAGAAAGCAACACTAAGCTAAAGGTTAAGGACCTTCTCTACCAGGTGACTATAACAGCAATACAGACTATATAGTCTTCCAAGGACACAGAGGAAGCAACACTAAGCTAAAGGTTGAGGACCTTCTCTACCAGGTGACTATAACAGCAATACAGGCTATATAGTCTTCCAAGGACACAGAGGAAGCAACACTAAGCTAAAGGTTGAGGACCTTCTCTACCAGGTGACTATAACAGCAATACAGGCTATATAGTCTTCCAAGGACACAGAGGAAGCAACACTGAGCTATAGATTGAGGACCTTCTCTACCAGGTGACTATAACAGCAGTACAGGCTATATAGTCTTCCAAGGACACAGAGGAAGCAACACTGAGCTATAGGTTGAGGACCTTCTCTACCAGGTGACTATATAGTCTTCCAAGGACACAGAGGAAGCAACACTAAGCTAAAGGTTGAGGACCTTCTCTACCAGGTGACTATAACAGCAGTACAGACTATATAGTCTTCCAAGGACACAGAGGAAGCAACACTAAGCTAAAGGTTGAGGACCTTCTCTACCAGGTGACTATAACAACAGTACAGACTATATAGTCTTCCAAGGACACAGAGGAAGCAACACTGAGCTATAGGTTGAGGACCTTCTCAACCAGGTGACTATAACAACAGTACAGGCTATACAGTCTTCCAAGGACACAGAGGAAGCAACACTAAGCTATAGGTTGAGGACCTTCTCTACCAGGTGACTATAACAACAGTACAGACTATATAGTCTTCCAAGGACACAGAGGAAGCAACACTAAGCTAAAGGTTGAGGACCTTCTCTACCAGGTGACTATAACAGCAGTACAGACTATATAGTCTTCCAAGGACACAGGGGAAGCAACACTAAGCTAAAGGTTGAGGACCTTCTCTACCAGGTGACTATAACAGCAGTACAGACTATATAGTCTTCCAAGGACACAGAGGAAGCAACACTAAGCTATAGGTTGAGGACCTTCTCAACCAGGTGACTATAACAACAGTACAGGCTATATAGTCTTCCAAGGACACAGAGGAAGCAACACTAAGCTATAGGTTGAGGACCTTCTCTACCAGGTGACTATAACAACAGTACAGACTATATAGTCTTCCAAGGACACAGAGGAAGCAACACTAAGCTAAAGGTTGAGGACCTTCTCTACCAGGTGACTATAACAGCAGTACAGACTATATAGTCTTCCAAGGACACAGGGGAAGCAACACTAAGCTATAGGTTGAGGACCTTCTCTACCAGTTGACTATAACAACAGTACAGACTATATAGTCTTCCAAGGACACAGAGGAAGCAACACTAAGCTAAAGGTTGAGGACCTTCTCTACCAGGTGACTATAACAACAGTACAGACTATATAGTCTTCCAAGGACACAGAGGAAGCAACACTAAGCTATAGGTTGAGGACCTTCTCTACCAGGTGACTATAACAACAGTACAGACTATATAGTCTTCCAAGGACACAGAGGAAGCAACACTAAGCTAAAGGTTGAGGACCTTCTCTACCAGGTGACTATAACAGCAGTACAGACTATATAGTCTTCCAAGGACACAGGGGAAGCAACACTAAGCTAAAGGTTGAGGACCTTCTCTACCAGGTGACTATAACAGCAGTACAGACTATATAGTCTTCCAAGGACACAGAGGAAGCAACACTAAGCTATAGGTTGAGGACCTTCTCTACCAGTTGACTATAACAACAGTACAGACTATATAGTCTTCCAAGGACACAGAGGAAGCAACACTAAGCTAAAGGTTGAGGACCTTCTCTACCAGGTGACTATAACAACAGTACAGACTATATAGTCTTCCAAGGACACAGAGGAAGCAACACTAAGCTATAGGTTGAGGACCTTCTCTACCAGGTGACTATAACAACAGTACAGACTATATAGTCTTCCAAGGACACAGAGGAAGCAACACTAAGCTAAAGGTTGAGGACCTTCTCTACCAGGTGACTATAACAGCAGTACAGACTATATAGTCTTCCAAGGACACAGAGGAAGCAACACTAAGCTATAGGTTGAGGACCTTCTCAACCAGGTGACTATAACAACAGTACAGGCTATATAGTCTTCCAAGGACACAGAGGAAGCAACACTAAGCTATAGGTTGAGGACCTTCTCTACCAGGTGACTATAACAACAGTACAGACTATATAGTCTTCCAAGGACACAGGGGAAGCAACACTAAGCTAAAGGTTGAGGACCTTCTCAACCAGGTGACTATAACAGCAGTACAGACTATATAGTCTTCCAAGGACACAGAGGAAGCAACACTGAGCTATAGGTTGAGGACCTTCTCAACCAGGTGACTATAACAACAGTACAGGCTATATAGTCTTCCAAGGACACAGAGGAAGCAACACTAGGCTAAAGGTTGAGGACCTTCTCAACCAGGTGACTATAACAGCAGTACAGACTATATAGTCTTCCAAGGACACAGGGGAAGCAACACTAAGCTAAAGGTTGAGGACCTTCTCTACCAGGTGACTATAACAGCAGTACAGACTATATAGTCTTCCAAGGACACAGAGGAAGCAACACTAAGCTATAGGTTGAGGACCTTCTCTACCAGGTGACTATAACAGCAGTACAGACTATATAGTCTTCCAAGGACACAGAGGAAGCAACACTAAGCTAAAGGTTGAGGACCTTCTCTACCAGGTGACTATAACAGCAGTACAGGCTATATAGTCTTCCAAGGACACAGAGGAAGCAACACTGAGCTATAGATTGAGGACCTTCTCTACCAGGTGACTATAACAGCAGTACAGACTATATAGTCTTCCAAGGACACAGAGGAAGCAACACTGAGCTATAGATTGAGGACCTTCTCTACCAGGTGACTATAACAGCAGTACAGGCTATATAGTCTTCCAAGGACACAGAGGAAGCAACACTAAGCTAAAGGTTAAGGACCTTCTCTACCAGGTGACTATAACAGCAATACAGACTATATAGTCTTCCAAGGACACAGAGGAAGCAACACTAAGCTAAAGGTTGAGGACCTTCTCTACCAGGTGACTATAACAGCAATACAGGCTATATAGTCTTCCAAGGACACAGAGGAAGCAACACTAAGCTAAAGGTTGAGGACCTTCTCTACCAGGTGACTATAACAGCAATACAGGCTATATAGTCTTCCAAGGACACAGAGGAAGCAACACTGAGCTATAGATTGAGGACCTTCTCTACCAGGTGACTATAACAGCAGTACAGGCTATATAGTCTTCCAAGGACACAGAGGAAGCAACACTGAGCTATAGGTTGAGGACCTTCTCTACCAGGTGACTATATAGTCTTCCAAGGACACAGAGGAAGCAACACTAAGCTAAAGGTTGAGGACCTTCTCTACCAGGTGACTATAACAGCAGTACAGACTATATAGTCTTCCAAGGACACAGAGGAAGCAACACTAAGCTAGAGGTTGAGGACCTTCTCTACCAGGTGACTATAACAACAGTACAGACTATATAGTCTTCCAAAACACAGAGGAAGCAACACTGAGCTATAGGTTGAGGACCTTCTCAACCAGGTGACTATAACAACAGTACAGGCTATACAGTCTTCCAAGGACACAGAGGAAGCAACACTAAGCTATAGGTTGAGGACCTTCTCTACCAGGTGACTATAACAACAGTACAGACTATATAGTCTTCCAAGGACACAGAGGAAGCAACACTAAGCTAAAGGTTGAGGACCTTCTCTACCAGGTGACTATAACAGCAGTACAGACTATATAGTCTTCCAAGGACACAGGGGAAGCAACACTAAGCTAAAGGTTGAGGACCTTCTCTACCAGGTGACTATAACAGCAGTACAGACTATATAGTCTTCCAAGGACACAGAGGAAGCAACACTAAGCTATAGGTTGAGGACCTTCTCAACCAGGTGACTATAACAACAGTACAGGCTATATAGTCTTCCAAGGACACAGAGGAAGCAACACTAAGCTATAGGTTGAGGACCTTCTCTACCAGGTGACTATAACAACAGTACAGACTATATAGTCTTCCAAGGACACAGAGGAAGCAACACTAAGCTAAAGGTTGAGGACCTTCTCTACCAGGTGACTATAACAGCAGTACAGACTATATAGTCTTCCAAGGACACAGGGGAAGCAACACTAAGCTAAAGGTTGAGGACCTTCTCTACCAGGTGACTATAACAGCAGTACAGACTATATAGTATTCCAAGGACACAGAGGAAGCAACACTAAGCTATAGGTTGAGGACCTTCTCTACCAGTTGACTATAACAACAGTACAGACTATATAGTCTTCCAAGGACACAGAGGAAGCAACACTAAGCTAAAGGTTGAGGACCTTCTCTACCAGGTGACTATAACAACAGTACAGACTATATAGTCTTCCAAGGACACAGAGGAAGCAACACTAAGCTATAGGTTGAGGACCTTCTCTACCAGGTGACTATAACAACAGTACAGACTATATAGTCTTCCAAGGACACAGAGGAAGCAACACTAAGCTAAAGGTTGAGGACCTTCTCTACCAGGTGACTATAACAGCAGTACAGACTATATAGTCTTCCAAGGACACAGAGGAAGCAACACTAAGCTATAGGTTGAGGACCTTCTCAACCAGGTGACTATAACAACAGTACAGGCTATATAGTCTTCCAAGGACACAGAGGAAGCAACACTAAGCTATAGGTTGAGGACCTTCTCTACCAGGTGACTATAACAACAATACAGACTATATAGTCTTCCAAGGACACAGGGGAAGCAACACTAAGCTAAAGGTTGAGGACCTTCTCAACCAGGTGACTATAACAGCAGTACAGGCTATATAGTCTTCCAAGGACACAGAGGAAGCAACACTGAGCTATAGGTTGAGGACCTTCTCAACCAGGTGACTATAACAACAGTACAGGCTATATAGTCTTCCAAGGACACAGAGGAAGCAACACTAAGCTAAAGGTTGAGGACCTTCTCAACCAGGTGACTATAACAGCAGTACAGACTATATAGTCTTCCAAGGACACAGGGGAAGCAACACTAAGCTAAAGGTTGAGGACCTTCTCTACCAGGTGACTATAACAGCAGTACAGACTATATAGTCTTCCAAGGACACAGAGGAAGCAACACTAAGCTATAGGTTGAGGACCTTCTCTACCAGGTGACTATAACAGCAGTACAGACTATATAGTCTTCCAAGGACACAGAGGAAGCAACACTAAGCTAAAGGTTGAGGACCTTCTCTACCAGGTGACTATAACAGCAGTACAGGCTATATAGTCTTCCAAGGACACAGAGGAAGCAACACTGAGCTATAGATTGAGGACCTTCTCTACCAGGTGACTATAACAGCAGTACAGACTATATAGTCTTCCAAGGACACAGAGGAAGCAACACTTAGCTATAGATTGAGGACCTTCTCTACCAGGTGACTATAACAACAGTACAGACTATATAGTCTTCCAAGGACACAGAGGAAGCAACACTAAGCTAAAGGTTGAGGACCTTCTCTACCAGGTGACTATAACAGCAGTACAGACTATATAGTCTTCCAAGGACACAGGGGAAGCAACACTAAGCTAAAGGTTGAGGACCTTCTCTACCAGGTGACTATAACAGCAGTACAGACTATATAGTCTTCCAAGGACACAGAGGAAGCAACACTAAGCTAAAGGTTGAGGACCTTCTCTACCAGGTGACTATAACAGCAGTACAGACTATATAGTCTTCCAAGGACACAGAGGAAGCAACACTAAGCTATAGGTTGAGGACCTTCTCAACCAGGTGACTATAACAACAGTACAGGCTATATAGTCTTCCAAGGACACAGAGGAAGCAACACTAAGCTATAGGTTGAGGACCTTCTCTACCAGGTGACTATAACAACAGTACAGACTATATAGTCTTCCAAGGACACAGGGGAAGCAACACTAAGCTAAAGGTTGAGGACCTTCTCAACCAGGTGACTATAACAGCAGTACAGACTATATAGTCTTCCAAGGACACAGAGGAAGCAACACTGAGCTATAGGTTGAGGACCTTCTCAACCAGGTGACTATAACAACAGTACAGGCTATATAGTCTTCCAAGGACACAGAGGAAGCAACACTAAGCTAAAGGTTGAGGACCTTCTCAACCAGGTGACTATAACAGCAGTACAGACTATATAGTCTTCCAAGGACACAGGGGAAGCAACACTAAGCTAAAGGTTGAGGACCTTCTCTACCAGGTGACTATAACAGCAGTACAGACTATATAGTCTTCCAAGGACACAGAGGAAGCAACACTAAGCTATAGGTTGAGGACCTTCTCTACCAGGTGACTATAACAGCAGTACAGACTATATAGTCTTCCAAGGACACAGAGGAAGCAACACTAAGCTAAAGGTTGAGGACCTTCTTTACCAGGTGACTATAACAGCAGTACAGGCTATATAGTCTTCCAAGGACACAGAGGAAGCAACACTAAGCTATAGGTTGAGGACCTTCTCTACCAGGTGACTATAACAGCAGTACAGGCTATATAGTCTTCCAAGGACACAGGGGAAGCAACACTAAGCTAAAGGTTGAGGACCTTCTCAACCAGGTGACTATAACAGCAGTACAGACTATATAGTCTTCCAAGGACACAGGGGAAGCAACACTAAGCTAAAGGTTGAGGACCTTCTCTACCAGGTGACTATAACAGCATTACAGACTATATAGTCTTCCAAGGACACAGAGGAAGCAACACTAAGCTATAGGTTGAGGACCTTCTCTACCAGGTGACTATAACAGTACAGACTATATAGTCTTCCAAGGACACAGGGGAAGCAACACTGAGCTATAGATTGAGGACCTTCTCTACCAGGTGACTATAACAGCAGTACAGGCTATATAGTCTTCCAAGGACACAGAGGAAGCAACACTGAGCTATAGATTGAGGACCTTCTCTACCAGGTGACTATAACAGCAGTACAGACTATATAGTATTCCAAGGACACAGAGGAAGCAACACTGAGCTATAGATTGAGGACCTTCTCTACCAGGTGACTATAACAGCAGTACAGGCTATATAGTCTTCCAAGGACAGAGAGGAAGCAACACTAAGCTAAAGGTTGAGGACTTTCCACCAGGTGACTTTAACAGCAGTACAGACTATATAGTCTTCCAAGGACACAGAGGAAGCAACACTAAGCTAAAGGTTAAGGACCTTCTCTACCAGGTGACTATAACAGCAATACAGACTATATAGTCTTCCAAGGACACAGGGGAAGCAACACTAAGCTAAAGGTTGAGGACCTTCTCTACCAGGTGACTATAACAGCAGTACAGACTATATAGTCTTCCAAGGACACAGAGGAAGCAACACTAAGCTATAGGTTGAGGACCTTCTCTACCAGGTGACTATAACAGCAGTACAGGCTATATAGTCTTCCAAGGACACAGAGGAAGCAACACTGAGCTATAGATTGAGGACCTTCTCTACCAGGTGACTATAACAGCAGTACAGACTATATAGTATTCCAAGGACACAGAGGAAGCAACACTGAGCTATAGATTGAGGACCTTCTCTACCAGGTGACTATAACAGCAGTACAGGCTATATAGTCTTCCAAGGACAGAGAGGAAGCAACACTAAGCTAAAGGTTGAGGACTTTCCACCAGGTGACTTTAACAGCAGTACAGACTATATAGTCTTCCAAGGACACAGAGGAAGCAACACTAAGCTAAAGGTTAAGGACCTTCTCTACCAGGTGACTATAACAGCAATACAGACTATATAGTCTTCCAAGGACACAGGGGAAGCAACACTAAGCTAAAGGTTGAGGACCTTCTCTACCAGGTGACTATAACAGCAATACAGGCTATATAGTCTTCCAAGGACACAGAGGAAGCAACACTAAGCTAAAGGTTGAGGACCTTCTCTACCAGGTGACTATAACAGCAATACAGGCTATATAGTCTTCCAAGGACACAGAGGAAGCAACACTGAGCTATAGATTGAGGACCTTCTCTACCAGGTGACTATAACAGCAGTACAGGCTATATAGTCTTCCAAGGACACAGAGGAAGCAACACTGAGCTATAGGTTGAGGACCTTCTCTACCAGGTGACTAAATAGTCTTCAAAGGACACAGAGGAAGCAACACTAAGCTAAAGGTTGAGGACCTTCTCTACCAGGTGACTATAACAGCAGTACAGGCTATATAGTCTTCCAAGGACACAGAGGAAGCAACACTAAGCTAAAGGTTGAGGACCTTCTCTACCAGGTGACTATAACAGCAGTACAGGCTATATAGTCTTCCAAGGACACAGAGGAAGCGACACTAAGTTAAAGGTTGAGGACCTTCTCTACCAGGTGACTATAACAACAGTACAGACTATATAGTCTTCCAAGGACACAGAGGAAGCAACACTAAGCTAAAGGTTGAGGACCTTCTCTACCAGGTGACTATAACAACAGTACAGACTATATAGTCTTCCCAGGACACAGAGGAAGCAACACTGAGCTATAGGTTGAGGACCTTCTCAACCAGGTGACTATAACAACAGTACAGGCTATATAGTCTTCCAAGGACACATAGGAAGCAACACTAAGCTATAGGTTGAGGACCTTCTCTACCAGGTGACTATAACAACAGTACAGACTATATAGTCTTCCAAGGACACAGAGGAAGCAACACTAAGCTAAAGGTTGAGGACCTTCTCTACCAGGTGACTATAACAGCAGTACAGACTATATAGTCTTCCAAGGACACAGGGGAAGCAACACTAAGCTAAAGGTTGAGGACCTTCTCTACCAGGTGACTATAACAGCAGTACAGACTATATAGTCTTCCAAGGACACAGAGGAAGCAACACTAAGCTATAGGTTGAGGACCTTCTCAACCAGGTGACTATAACAACAGTACAGGCTATATAGTCTTCCAAGGACACAGAGGAAGCAACACTAAGCTATAGGTTGAGGACCTTCTCTACCAGGTGACTATAACAGCAGTACAGACTATATAGTCTTCCAAGGACACAGGGGAAGCAACACTAAGCTAAAGGTTGAGGACCTTCTCTACCAGGTGACTATAACAGCAGTACAGACTATATAGTCTTCCAAGGACACAGAGGAAGCAACACTGAGCTATAGGTTGAGGACCTTCTCAACCAGGTGACTATAACAACAGTACAGGCTATATAGTCTTCCAAGGACAGAGAGGAAGCAACACTAAGCTAAAGGTTGAGGACTTTCCACCAGGTGACTTTAACAGCAGTACAGACTATATAGTCTTCCAAGGACACAGAGGAAGCAACACTAAGCTAAAGGTTAAGGACCTTCTCTACCAGGTGACTATAACAGCAATACAGACTATATAGTCTTCCAAGGACACAGGGGAAGCAACACTAAGCTAAAGGTTGAGGACCTTCTCTACCAGGTGACTATAACAGCAATACAGGCTATATAGTCTTCCAAGGACACAGAGGAAGCAACACTAAGCTAAAGGTTGAGGACCTTCTCTACCAGGTGACTATAACAGCAATACAGGCTATATAGTCTTCCAAGGACACAGAGGAAGCAACACTGAGCTATAGATTGAGGACCGTCTCTACCAGGTGACTATAACAGCAGTACAGGCTATATAGTCTTCCAAGGACACAGAGGAAGCAACACTGAGCTATAGGTTGAGGACCTTCTCTACCAGGTGACTAAATAGTCTTCCAAGGACACAGAGGAAGCAACACTAAGCTAAAGGTTGAGGACCTTCTCTACCAGGTGACAATAACAGCAGTACAGGCTATATAGTCTTCCAAGGACACAGAGGAAGCAACACTAAGCTAAAGGTTGAGGACCTTCTCTACCAGGTGACTATAACAGCAGTACAGGCTATATAGTCTTCCAAGGACACAGAGGAAGCAACACTAAGCTAAAGGTTGAGGACCTTCTCTACCAGGTGACTATAACAACAATACAGACTATATAGTCTTCCAAGGACACAGAGGAAGCAACACTAAGCTAAAGGTTGAGGACCTTCTCTACCAGGTGACTATAACAACAGTACAGACTATATAGTCTTCCCAGGACACAGAGGAAGCAACACTGAGCTATAGGTTGAGGACCTTCTCAACCAGGTGACTATAACAACAGTACAGGCTATATAGTCTTCCAAGGACACAGAGGAAGCAACACTAAGCTATAGGTTGAGGACCTTCTCTACCAGGTGACTATAACAACAGTACAGACTATATAGTCTTCCAAGGACACAGAGGAAGCAACACTAAGCTAAAGGTTGAGGACCTTCTCTACCAGGTGACTATAACAGCAGTACAGACTATATAGTCTTCCAAGGACACAGGGGAAGCAACACTAAGCTAAAGGTTGAGGACCTTCTCTACCAGGTGACTATAACAGCAGTACAGACTATATAGTCTTCCAAGGACACAGAGGAAGCAACACTAAGCTATAGGTTGAGGACCTTCTCAACCAGGTGACTATAACAGCAGTACAGACTATATAGTCTTCCAAGGACACAGGGGAAGCAACACTAAGCTAAAGGTTGAGGACCTTCTCTACCAGGTGACTATAACAGCAGTACAGACTATATAGTCTTCCAAGGACACAGAGGAAGCAACACTAAGCTATAGGTTGAGGACCTTCTCAACCAGGTGACTATAACAACGGTACAGGCTATATAGTCTTCCAAGGACACAGAGGAAGCAACACTAAGCTATAGGTTGAGGACCTTCTCTACCAGGTGACTATAACAGCAGTACAGACTATATAGTCTTCCAAGGACACAGGGGAAGCAACACTAAGCTAAAGGTTGAGGACCTTCTCTACCAGGTGACTATAACAGTACAGGCTATATAGTCTTCCAAGGACACAGAGGAAGCAACACTGAGCTATAGGTTGAGGACCTTCTCTACCAGGTGACTATAACAACAGTACAGGCTATATAGTCTTCCAAGGACACAGAGGAAGCAACACTAAGCTATAGGTTGAGGACCTTCTCTACCAGGTGACTATAACAACAGTACAGACTATATAGTCTTCCAAGGACACAGAGGAAGCAACACTAAGCTAAAGGTTGAGGACCTTCTCTACCAGGTGACTATAACAGCAGTACAGACTATATAGTCTTCCAAGGACACAGGGGAAGCAACACTAAGCTAAAGGTTGAGGACCTTCTCTACCAGGTGACTATAACAGCAGTACAGACTATATAGTCTTCCAAGGACACAGAGGAAGCAACACTAAGCAAAAGGTTGAGGACCTTCTCTACCAGGTGACTATAACAACAGTACAGACTATATAGTCTTCCAAGGACACAGAGGAAGCAACACTAAGCTATAGGTTGAGGACCTTCTCTACCAGGTGACTATAACAACAGTACAGACTATATAGTCTTCCAAGGACACAGAGGAAGCAACACTAAGCTAAAGGTTGAGGACCTTCTCTACCAGGTGACTATAACAGCAGTACAGGCTATATAGTCTTCCAAGGACACAGAGGAAGCAACACTAAGCTAAAGGTTGAGGACCTTCTCTACCAGGTGACTATAACAGCAGTACAGACTATATAGTCTTCCAAGGACACAGAGGAAGCAACACTAAGCTAAAGGTTGAGGACCTTCTCTACCAGGTGACTATAACAACAGTACAGACTATATAGTCTTCCAAGGACACAGGGGAAGCAACACTGAGCTATAGGTTGAGGACCTTCTCTACCAGGTGACTATAACAACAGTACAGGCTATATAGTCTTCCAAGGACACAGAGGAAGCAACACTAAGCTATAGGTTGAGGACCTTCTCTACCAGGTGACTATAACAACAGTACAGACTATATAGTCTTCCAAGGACACAGAGGAAGCAACACTAAGCTAAAGGTTGAGGACCTTCTCTACCAGGTGACTATAACAGCAGTACAGACTATATAGTCTTCCAAGGACACAGAGGAAGCAACACTGAGCTATAGATTGAGGACCTTCTCTACCAGGTGACTATAACAGCAGTACAGACTATATAGTCTTCCAAGGACACAGAGGAAGCAACACTAAGCTAAAGGTTGAGGACCTTCTCTACCAGGTGACTATAACAACAGTACAGACTATATAGTCTTCCAAGGACACAGAGGAAGCAACACTAAGCTATAGGTTGAGGACCATCTCTACCAGGTGACTATAACAGCAATACAGACTATATAGTCTTCCAAGGACACAGGGGAAGCAACACTAAGCTATAGGTTGAGGACCTTCTCTACCAGGTGACTATAACAGCAGTACAGACTATATAGTCTTCCAAGGACACAGAGGAAGCAACACTAAGCTAAAGGTTGAGGACCTTCTCTACCAGGTGACTATAACAACAGTACAGACTATATAGTCTTCCAAGGACACAGGGGAAGCAACACTAAGCTATAGGTTGAGGACCTTCTCTACCAGGTGACTATAACAGTGATTGAGAATATCATACAGTCCAATGAGGACTCACAGATGGTGTACAGTGCAACCACAATGTACGGGGTAGTGTCATGTGTGTCGATGACAGCTTTAGCTCCTGACAGGCAATTATTCAGGTTATTGTTTATTTTGGCCATCTAAACAATATCCCTATAACTACATTTCAAGCTTACTTCTCGCACTACAGTTTATCTGTGACGGAGACTGCAAGACACTGACACGGACAAGTGTACAAATAAACAGCGGACAGCCCACCCTGCTATATAGACTATCAGCGTGTATGGCTTACCCAGCTCAACAGGCTATCCTTTCTAAATGCAATGAATCTCTGATTGCTCAGGTAACTGATAACACTGGACTCCAGCATTCTGTGATTAGCGGCAATTCCTGCGTTGCCTCCTTTGTTCATAGCGGTCACTTACATTCAACACTGTGTGTGTATATCAATAAATGATCACATAGCTGCTGAGAGATAACATACAAGCTGCACATGGTTTGTCGCCTTTCTTTGGACAAGCAACAAGTCACCATACATGCCATTGACCCTGGAACCCATAAAGAGTTGTTTTTAGAGATTTGCTGTTTTTTTGTTTTTTTTAATTGATAAACAAAATATGTTTATCATATTTATTTTGCTTCACTGAAATAAAAACATAACTTCATGAAAATAGTACTTATTTAACCTGTTGCATATTGGAAATATTTGGAAAATTAATTTTGGCCAGAGATTTGTTAAACACTTAAATCTTATATTGGTATAAGTTGAAGAAAATATGACCACAGAATAGAGATTAAAAAATCAATTTAGTACTAAAGTCATTTTAAATACAGCCCTCCATCTAAAACAAAGATCATGTATAATTGTTTCGAAGAATATTTCGCAATTTTAATTAAATATGCATTTAGTATTTACTAGAAATAAAGGAAAAATGAGAGAAAATGGAATTTGTAAGTTAGCATATTTTTCATATTGTTTGAAGTCAAGAACATATGATCGAGGAACCAAACAGTGTTTGTACACACGTTTTAAGAAATGATACTGCCAATTGTATTGTTAATTATTCCAAGAAATGATACTGCCAATTGTATTGTTAATTATTCCAAGAAATGATACTGCCAATTGTATTGTTAATTATTCCAAGAAATGATACTGCCAATTGTATTGTTAATTATTCCAAGAAATGATACTGCCAATTTATTGTTAATTATTCCAAGAAATGATACTGCCAATTTGTTGTTAATTATTCCAAGAAATGATACTGCCAATTTATTGTTAATTATTCCAAGAAATGATACTGCCAATTTATTGTTAATTATTCCAAGAAATGATACTGCCAATTTATTGTTAATTATTCCAAGAAATGATACTGCTAATTGTATTGTTAATTATTCCAAGAAATGATACTGACAATTGTATTGTTAATTATTCCTCTTTGATGGGATTATTTATTATTTAACATATATATTAGCTTTGCTATTCATTTATATTGACTAATCAGATTTTCATATTTTAGTATGAGATACAACTATTTAATAAACCAAAACTAACCTACAACCTGTACCCGGCTAGGTGAAACCACACTCTCTCAATTATATCTTTGACAAAATTTGTTTGAAATGCAATGTTCATGGACCAGTTTTTTTAGAAATAATATTGTTAAACTGTGGAGCAAGCTTTCTCAAGCTGAATTCTTGGCAATTATATTAAAATCTTTTTTTTTCAATGCCTAATCTTGGACACAGTTGAAGCCACGTGAAATTGTCGGAATAGGACAAGATGCCATATATGAGCAGGAAGTGGCTTCCCTCTGATGTGTTGATAGTCTAGTCATTAGCTCTTGCATGTCTAGAAGTAACTTGTGCATTCACTTCTTGTGTCATTACTAAGGCTCTCACGATATATCTTTTCAGGAATCAGGTCCTGGAATTTAGCGAGATTGTAAGGTTCATGTTTCAGACCGGCTGAACTAAAGATCAGAAGAGTGCTTGGTAACAACCGGCTGAATGTGTCCATAAGGAAGAAAGGGATGTCAATATATTTCATTGAAAACCATGACTAGTTCCTCTTTTTAGACAAGTTTATCTTTACGGGAAAGTTCTCAAACTTTATAAAACCTTCACTTGAGGCTTTATCACATCCACAATCGACAGGTAATTCAACAATACTTCAGTTTAAATTGTGTCATACCTTGTGTGTATATGTCATACCATGTGTGTGTGTATGTCATCCCTTGTGTGTGTATGTCATACCTTGTGTGTATATGTCATACCTTGTGTGTATATGTCATACCTTGTGTGTATATGTCATACCTTGTGTGTATATGTCATACCTTGTGTGTATGTCATACAGTGTGTGTATATGTCATACCTTGTATGTGTATGTCATCCCTTGTGTGTGTATGTCATACCTTGTGTGTGTATGTCATACAGTGTGTGTGTATGTCATACCTTGTGTGTATGTCATACAGTGTGTGTATATGTCATACCTTGTATGTGTATGTCATCCCTTGTGTGTGTATGTCATCCCTTGTGTGTGTAGGTCATACCTTGTGTGTATGTCATACCTTGTGTGTATATGTCATACCTTGTGTGTATATGTCATACCTTGTGTGTATATGTCATACCTTGTGTGTATGACATACAGTGTGTGTATATGCCATACCTTGTATGTGCATGTCATCCCTTGTGTGTGTATGTCATACCTTGTGTGTGTGTATGTCATCCATTGTGTGTATGTCATACAGTGTGTATGTCATCCCTTGTGTGTGTATGTCATCCCTTGTGTGTATATCATACCTTGTGTCAATGTCATACCTTGTGTGTATATCATACCTTGTGTGTGTATGTCATACCTTGTGTGTGTATGTCATACCTTATGTGTATATTATACCTTGTGTGTGTATGTCATACCTTGTGTGCGTATGTCATCCCTTGTGTGTGTATGTCATACCTTGTGTGTGTATGTCATACAGTGTGTGTATATGTCATACCTTGTATGTGTATGTCATCCCTTGTGTGTGTATGTCATACCTTGTGTGTATGTCATACAGTGTGTGTATATGTCATACCTTGTATGTGTATGTCATCCCTTGTGTGTGTATGTCATCCCTTGTGTGTGTAGGTCATACCTTGTGTGTATGTCATACCTTGTGTGTATATGTCATACCTTGTGTGTATATGTCATACCTTGTGTGTATATGTCATACCTTGTGTGTATGTCATACAGTGTGTGTATATGTCATACCTTGTATGTGCATGTCATCCCTTGTGTGTGTATGTCATACCTTGTGTGTGTGTATGTCATCCATTGTGTGTATGTCATACAGTGTGTATGTCATCCCTTGTGTGTGTTTGTCATCCCTTGTGTGTATATCATACCTTGTGTCAATGTCATACCTTGTGTGTATATCATACCTTGTGTGTGTATGTCATACCTTGTGTGTGTATGTCATACCTTATGTGTATATTATACCTTGTGTGTGTATGTCATACCTTGTGTGCGTATGTCATCCCTTGTGTGTGTATGTCATACCTTATTTGTATATTATACCTTGTGTGTGTATGTCATACCTTGTGTGCGTATGTCATCCCTTGTGTGTGTATGTCATACCTTGTGTGTATATCATACCTTGTGTGTGTATGTCATATCTTGTGCGTGTGTATGTCATCCCTTGTGTGTATATCATACCTTGTGTCAATGTCATACCTTGTGCGTATATCATACCTTGTGTGCGTATGTCATACCTTGTGTGTGTGTATGTCATACCTTGTGTGTGTATGTCATATCTTGTGCGTGTGTATATCATACCTTGTGTGTATGTCATACCTGTATGCCATAGCCAGTGACTATAGAAGGGAGGTGACATCACATACCTGGACGCTGGAGACAAGCTTGGCCTGAGGGTGAAGGATGTCAATGAGGTCACACAGGACACGCCCCCCCTGCACCGCCGCCACGCCCTCCACATACTGCCCCGCCTCACTCAGCACCGAGTTGGCCCAGTTCAGGTAGACCTGCTCACACAAACATTACAGTTAGTCTCCAGCAAGTCATAAACTTTCATCTTACTGCTCTACCTCACTTCATTATTTCATAGCTTCATACTTCTTAATTTTGTCACATATAAATATGTAATACCATTGTCTCACTTTTCAAATATTTAGATATGATCAACAATATCTCTCATAATACGATTTTTATTTTTATTTTAATTGATGTAAAAGGTAAAGAATAAAAACGAAATAACTGTCAACAAAAACAGAATGTCTAATCCCGTTGCGGATCAGAGGGGTTTAAGAGTTTCCTCTGTTAGAGGTATATGCCTGCATGGTCACTGAAAGAGAAGAAATAGTCTAATTTCTGTGCTACAGACATAAAATGGGGTGCATTTGAAAGCTCATCAACAGACCTTTAAGATTGCCTTCTACATTTTATCATAACTTCAACCACTTCAAATTGCATCCATGCCATTCCCTTATGTTTGGGAATAGGGTCATGAAATTTTCTAATTTTAATCTCCAATCAACAAAACTGTCATTCTAAAATGTTTAGCTTTCTAGCATTAGTAGTTCTTTCGGAGAAGTCGTTTAAAGATTTCAGACACCCTGCCATGCCCCTATTTAAGCATGTTTGGAAGGGGGGGGGGAGTTGGGGGTCAGTACTACATGAACAAACTCCATATACATCTCCATATAACAAAGATGTCATTCCGATAATGACAGCTACCTATGTCAAATGGTTTTGGAGAAAAGGTCTTTTAAAGGTTTCAGAAAAAAATGTCTGTCATGCCCATATTTGAGGGGGGGGAGGGGGGGTGGAGGGCAGGATCATACACAAACTTTGACCCCTAGGTACAAGGTTCAGCGGTTCTGGAGGAGCAGATGAAAGTTGTGAATGTGAAAGTTTCCAGATGCCAGACTACCCCAGAAGGACGCCCAAGACCAATGCCATAAGACCATCTAGCCTTTCTGGCCTGTTGAGCTAACAAAACACATGCACCATTTCAAAATGTTTGCTATCAGGTTGTTTCCCTTGGTGAACTGTGGAAGAGGAGTACTAATTGAAGTCATATTGCGCGCTCAGTTCAAAATAGAAGTCATACATGTCAAAGCTAGTCACAATCAAATCTGATTTTTGAATTAGTAAAAACAAAACCACACTTAAAAGATCAGACATCCTTATAAAGTTTTCCCATTATCGAGGACGGATGGACGGACACAGAGTCAGATCGATACAAGCTAACCCTTGTGACTCGGATGGTAAATCATGATGATCACAAGTACATTCAATTATAATGGAAGTTTCAACAGAAAACCCCACTAGTGTCTGCAAGCCAATAAATCTTATAGTACAACTCCTTGATAGGTACGCTAACACTTATCAAGTTACGAGTATGCAAACACTGGAGGGGCTGAGTGCTCCCAGGATCGGCTGTAGAAGGCGGTCAGAGGAACTGCTACCAATACTTAATTACACTTTCCATCAACCATTGTTTCAGGTGTAAAAGGGACTAATCTCTTCTTTTAACTGTGATATCTGATTCAACGAACCATTGAGCGAAGGCTGGTGAAGTATGTATCACAAACCAACACACTCATCATGGTGAGCTGGCTACGTAGTGACATGCCGTCCAACCCTGTCTCTCTGCTGGTCTTCCACACCATAACTCGTGTCACACACTCAACGTGACTGTCCCTCCACAGGGGAGTTAGTCAAACAACTCTCCCTTTGTGTAAAACAAGGCTTGCACCTATTGTCATAGCTGTTATTTATGCCATAATGTTTACAAGTCTGACATTTTAAATTACGTTCAGTTCATTCTTATTGACATCTTTGTTAGGTCTACTATCACAAAGAGCAAGATATAAACCATAGGAAACCATTGTGTTTATCTTCCTTTCAATCCTCAATGTGCTAAGTAACCTACCTGATTATATCATGCTTGATTCTGAGAAGTTACTAAGCTATTGTACTGAATCCCTATATAAACTGTTGGACATTTAGATGAGAGATATGATATTCCATTATACACAGCCTTCTGTACTAGGGCTGGATATTGCACTAAATATTATAGTGTGTTATTTAGAGATTATAACCCTAGGGAGTGCCACATTACTTTTACAATCAGAATTTTTGTTTTGCCAGAGAGAGAGAGAGCGAGGGTAATATGTGTATCAAACATAGCAACTTGCTTATTTTCAACCATATGATTCTGTTGAGCATGTTTCAAATGCAGAGTTTTTCTTCTAACTTTCTTTTAAAACCAATACAGTTACAAGTCAACGAATTCAAATAGTTTCTTGTCTACAATGTGACAACTGAATGATAGAAAGGTCCTCTATGAACAGTATCAGCACATCGGACCTGCAGACTGACAGACTGATATCACAAACCAGTTGTCTGAGTGGTGGCACAGTGTGGAGGTGTAATTGGGTCAAGGAATGAACACTTCAACACCTCACTCTCACCCACCAATACACATTAGTTCTACAGTCAGGTAGTCTGGCACTGCAGTGAGAGAGAGTGAGTCAGCCCCGACAGTAGTCTGTGGTCTGTAGTCTGGCACTGCAGTGAGAGAGAGTGAGTCAGCCCCGACAGTAGTCTGTGGTCTGTAGTCTGGCACTGCAGTGAGAGAGAGTGAGTCAGCCCCGACAGTAGTCTGTGGTCTGTAGTCTGGCACTGCAGTGAGAGAGAGTGAGTCAGCCCTGACAGTAGTCTGTGGTCTGTAGTCTGGCACTGCAGTGAGAGAGAGTGAGTCAGCCCCGACAGTAGTCTGTGGTCTGTAGTCTGGCACTGCAGTGAGAGAGAGTGAGTCAGCCCCGACAGTAGTCTGTGGTCTGTAGTCTGGCACTGCAGTGAGAGAGAGTGAGTCAGCCCCGACAGTAGTCTGTGGTCTGTAGTCTGGCACTGCAGTGAGAGAGAGTGAGTCAGCCCTGACAGTAGTCTGTGGTCTGTAGTCTGGCACTGCAGTGAGAGAGAGTGAGTCAGCCCCGACAGTAGTCTGTGGTCTGTAGTCTGGTCTGCACCCAGTCACTGCTGCACCACAATGAGGCTATTAGGTCCTCCCCTATCTACTGCCTGCATTATACTCCACACTCCAACAACTTTAACAACTTCAATAAACCCAGCATGAAAGAAATATTTTGAGTCACCTCACTGCACATTGTTCTCACTGCTAACATTAAACATGGCTGTATAACAATCTGAAAACTACACCAACATGACAATTTGAACCTCAGTGCTTCTCCACTACAAGTTAATAATGCTCTGTGTGTATTCCAACAAGTACCATCACGTACACAAGTATGTGACCTCTCACCCTAACCCTTTCTTTGTAAACAACCTAAGAAAATATTGGCTATGCTTTCTCTAAAACCTACGATGTGAAATCAGGCAGTCAGACAATTCTATATGGATTACTCCAATCTCAAATTATTGAATCGGTTAATCCCCTCTCACTCACTCGTTCCACCCAACTGGACTGCTCTCCCAGACAGCTCCCCCTCCACTGTGATGTGATGTCACAGACCGTCACACCACCGGTCTATATACCCTCACGTGTACCAGCATAGACAGCTCCCCCTCCTGTGTGTGTGATGTCACAGACCGTCACACCACCGGTCTATATACCCTCACGTGTACCAGCATAGACAGCTCCCCCTCCACTGTGATGTGATGTCACAGACCGTCACACCACCGGTCTATATACCCTCACGTGTACCAGCATAGACAGCTCCCCCTCCACTGTGATGTGATGTCACAGACCGTCACACCACCGGTCTATATACCCTCACGTGTACCAGCATAGACAGCTCCCCCTCCACTGTGATGTGATGTCACAGACCGTCACACCACCGGTCTATATACCCTCACGTGTACCAGCATAGACGGCTCCCCCTCCACTGTGTGTGATGTCACAGACCGTCACACCACCGGTCTATATACCCTCACGTGTACCAGCATAGACAGCTCCCCCTCCACTGTGATGTGATGTCACAGACCGTCACACCACCGGTCTATATACCCTCACGTGTACCAGCATAGACAGCTCCCCCTCCACTGTGATGTGATGTCACAGACCGTCACACCACCGGTCTATATACCCTCACGTGTACCAGCATAGACAGCTCCCCCTCCACTGTGATGTGATGTCACAGACCGTCACACGACCGGTCTATATACCCTCACGTGTACCAGCATAGACAGCTCCCCCTCCACTGTGATGTGATGTCACAGACCGTCACACCACCGGTCTATATACCCTCACGTGTACCAGCATAGACAGCTCCCCCTCCCCTGTGATGTGATGTCACAGACCGTCACACCACCGGTCTATATACCCTCACGTGTACCAGCATAGACAGCTCCCCCTCCACTGTGATGTGATGTCACAGACCGTCACACGACCGGTCTATATACCCTCACGTGTACCAGCATAGACAGCTCCCCCTCCTGTGTGTGTGATGTCACAGACCGTCACACCACCGGTCTATATACCCTCACGTGTACCAGCATAGACAGCTCCCCCTCCTGTGTGTGTGATGTCACAGACCGTCACACCACCGGTCTATATACCCTCACGTGTACCAGCATAGACAGCTCCCCCTCCACTGTGATGTGATGTCACAGACCGTCACACCACCGGTCTATATACCCTCACGTGTACCAGCATAGACAGCTCCCCCTCCACTGTGTGTGATGTCACAGACCGTCACACCACCGGTCTATATACCCTCACGTGTACCAGCATAGACAGCTCCCCCTCCACTGTGATGTGATGTCACAGACCGTCACACCACCGGTCTATATACCCTCACGTGTACCAGCATAGACAGCTCCCCCTCCACTGTGATGTGATGTCACAGACCGTCACACCACCGGTCTATATACCCTCACGTGTACCAGCATAGACAGCTCCCCCTCCACTGTGATGTGATGTCACAGACCGTCACACCACCGGTCTATATACCCTCACGTGTACCAGCATAGACAGCTCCCCCTCCACTGTGTGTGATGTCACAGACCGTCACACCACCGGTCTATATACCCTCACGTGTACCAGCATAGACAGCTCCCCCTCCACTGTGATGTGATGTCACAGACCGTCACACCACCGGTCTATATACCCTCACGTGTACCAGCATAGACAGCTCCCCCTCCACTGTGATGTGATGTCACAGACCGTCACACCACCGGTCTATATACCCTCACGTGTACCAGCATAGACAGCTCCCCCTCCTGTGTGTGTGATGTCACAGACCGTCACACCACCGGTCTATATACCCTCACGTGTACCAGCATAGACAGCTCCCCCTCCACTGTGATGTGATGTCACAGACCGTCACACCACCGGTCTATATACCCTCACGTGTACCAGCATAGACAGCTCCCCCTCCACTGTGTGTGATGTCACAGACCGTCACACCACCGGTCTATATACCCTCACGTGTACCAGCATAGACAGCTCCCCCTCCACTGTGATGTGATGTCACAGACCGTCACACCACCGGTCTATATACCCTCACGTGTACCAGCATAGACAGCTCCCCCTCCACTGTGATGTGATGTCACAGACCGTCACACCACCGGTCTATATACCCTCACGTGTACCAGCATAGACAGCTCCCCCTCCACTGTGATGTGATGTCACAGACCGTCACACCACCGGTCTATATACCCTCACGTGTACCAGCATAGACAGCTCCCCCTCCACTGTGTGTGATGTCACAGACCGTCACACCACCGGTCTATATACCCTCACGTGTACCAGCATAGACAGCTCCCCCTCCACTGTGATGTGATGTCACAGACCGTCACACCACCGGTCTATATACCCTCACGTGTACCAGCATAGACAGCTCCCCCTCCACTGTGATGTGATGTCACAGACCGTCACACCACCGGTCTATATACCCTCACGTGTACCAGCATAGACAGCTCCCCCTCCACTGTGATGTGATGTCACAGACCGTCACACCACCGGTCTATATACCCTCACGTGTACCAGCATAGACAGCTCCCCCTCCACTGTGATGTGATGTCACAGACCGTCACACCACCGGTCTATATACCCTCACGTGTACCAGCATAGACGGCTCCCCCTCCACTGTGTGTGATGTCACAGACCGTCACACCACCGGTCTATATACCCTCACGTGTACCAGCATAGACGGCTCCCCCTCCACTGTGATGTGATGTCACAGACCGTCACACCACCGGTCTATATACCCTCACGTGTACCAGCATAGACGGCTCCCCCTCCACTGTGTGTGATGTCACAGACCGTCACACCACCGGTCTATATACCCTCACGTGTACCAGCATAGACAGCTCCCCCTCCACTGTGATGTGATGTCACAGACCGTCACACGACCGGTCTATATACCCTCACGTGTACCAGCATAGACAGCTCCCCCTCCACTGTGTGTGATGTCACAGACCGTCACACCACCGGTCTATATACCCTCACGTGTACCAGCATAGACAGCTCCCCCTCCACTCCCTCCATCTCAACATACACCATTACATTACCGGTAACATTTAATATGTCATGTTTACCTCTCCCTATCTAAACACATACCTTTTTGAAGAAAAGGAAAAGTTCTTGAGAATATCGACATTATCGCAGAGACAAACAAAAGAAAGTAAGCACAACATTAGTCAAAGAAAAAAAGCTTCAAAACAGCAAAAGGACATCTATGTTTACTCCTTTGTATGAACAGACCACAGCAGTGTTATGATAGAATAGTATGTTTGTCTTCATAGGAAGTATGTCTTCATAGATACACTTGTAAGATTGCTTCAGAAGAAAAAGTAAAAAAACTGAAAAAATTGCATAAAATATGCAAATGAGCATATGAAATATAGAAAAGGCAGGTGTACACATCAGTGATTATATGTATCAAGTTTTGAAACATTTGATCAATTAGTGTCTGAATTATGAGGTTAACAAATTTTGAAAGACGAAATCGAAAAAATTAAAAAATTTGCATAAATTTGGCAAATGAGTGTGTGAAACACACAAAAGGAAGGTGTACACATCATAGTGATTACATGTATATAAAGTTTCTTATAATTTGAACAATTAGCAAAGCTTCATGAGATATTGTCAGTCAGGGAGATGACAGCAGTCAGTCCTTGACTCTAACATGGCTTAACCATTCATTCAAGCATATTGAAAACATAAGATCAGACACAGCTACAATCATTTGGAAACAATAAATTTCCCTTCATGATGTACAACACTTCATGAACACAAGGATTTTTTAAAAAGCCATTGGCTCTGTAGCTCACAGACTTAAACAATAGGCTAATAAAGGTTCGAAATGAAAATTTTCAAGGGAATTAAGAACTTTGTAACTACTTTTCGTTCTGGAGAAGATGAAAATAGGTCTTTAGGTCGTGGCCCAACAAAACCGTTACCTGGCGAGATTGCAGGTATACTTGAGCTTTGTTGTCAGCGATAAGTCTCAGACCATATACAGGCATTGAGCCCCGATCTACTCCAACACACCGGGGGCTCACAATGCTAGTCTACACACTGCTTGATTAATGGACTCACACAGCAGCACTTCGTTCTATAAACTCACATAACACTTTAATCAATCCCCCCAGACAAGCATACAGAGTCAGCTAAATCTTGACAACTGGGAACATGCGCAAAATTATATAGAACACTAATTATGGAGCTTAATTCTTTCACAAACCTAAATCACTCACATCTTTATGTTACAAATTGTTATAGAGTATTCAAATCATTGGCAATAAATTCAACCTAAATTCCACACCCCAAGTTTCATTCAACTCAGCCGTACAGTTGTCAAGTTCTGTTCTGGAAAGGAAATTGATATTTGCTCCTCCATAGAATGGGAAAAAATAGAGCCATGGGCTCTGTAGCTCATCAGGGTTTATATTGTTTAATGATGAAGACAGAAATAGATTTTAAGGTCATGGCTTGAGGCCCTTATTTGAGGCACCACAGGGTCTCCAAATCTAAAATTTTGAATCCCCATTGACAGAGTCTGCACACAATATTACAGCCTTTGAGGTACATTTGTTCTGGAGTAGATGAAAATAGTTTTTTAAGGATGTGACCCCTGTGACCCCATTTGGGGTCACGGGGTCACAAAATCTACAATTTAGAATCCCCATTGGTCAAGGAGTCTGCACACAACTTTTCAGCTCTCTAGACCTTTTGGAACTGGAGAAGAAGATGAAAATGGGTTCTAAAGGATGTGACCCCGGTGACCCCATTTGGGGTCACGGGGTCACAAAATCTACAATTTAGAATCCCCATTGGCCAAGGAGTCTGCACACAACTTTTCAGCTCTCTAGACCTTTTGGAACTGGAGAAGAAGATGAAAATAGTTTTTTAAGGATGTGACCCCGGTGACCCAATTTGGGGTCACGGGGTCACGAAATCTACAATTTAAAATCCCATTGGCCAAGCAGTCTGCACACAACTTTTCAGCTCTCTAGACCTTTTGGAACTGGAGAATAAGATGAAAATAGGTTTTTAAGGATGTGACCTCTGTGACCCCATTTGGGGTCATGGGGTCACGAAATCTAAAATTTAGAATCCCCATTGGCCAAGGAGTCTGCACACAACTTTTCAGCTCTCTATAGACCTTTTGGAACTGGAGAAGAAGATGAAAATAGTTTTTTAAGGATGTGACCCCGGTGACCCCATTTGGGGTCACGGGGTCACGAAATCTACAATTTAAAATCCCATTGGCCAAGCAGTCTGCACACAACTTTTCAGCTCTCTAGACCTTTTGGAACTGGAGAATAAGATGAAAATAGGTTTTTAAGGATGTGACCTCTGTGACCCCATTTGGGGTCACCGGGGTCACGAAATCTAAAATTTAGAATCCCCATTGGCCAAGGAGTCTGCACACAACTTTTCAGCTCTCTAGACCTTTTGAAACTTGAGTAGAAGATGAAAATAGGTTTTTAAATATGTGACCCCTGTGACCCCATTTGGGGTCATGGGGTCACGAAATCTACAATTTAGAATCCCCATTGGCCAAGGAGTCTGCACACAACTTTTCAGCTCTCTAGACCTTTTGGAACTGGAGAAGAAGATGAAAATAGGTTTTAAAACATGTGACCCCTGTGACCCCATTTGGGGTCATGGGGTCACGAAATCTACAATTTAAAATCCCCATTGGCCAAGGAGTCTGCACACAACTTTTCAGCTCTCTAGACCTTTTGGAACTGGAGAAGAAGATGAAAATAGGTTTTTAAGGATGTGACCCCTGTGACCCCATTTGGGGTCATGGGGTCACGAAATCTACAATTGAGAATCCCCATTGGCCAAGGAGTCTGCACACCACTTTTCAGCTCTCTAGACCTTTTGGAACTGGAGAAGAAGATGAAAATAGGTTTTTAAACATGTGACTCCTGTGACCCCATTTGGGGTCATGGGGTCACGAAATCTACAATTGAGAATCCCCATTGGCCAAGGAGTCTGCACACAACTTTTCAGCTCTCTAGACCTTTTGAAACTGGAGAAGAAGATGAAAATAGGTTTTTAAGGATGTGACCCCTGTGACCCCATTTGGGGTCATGGGGTCACGAAATCTACAATTTAGAATCCCCATTGGCCAAGGAGTCTGCACACAACTTTTCAGCTCTCTAGACCTTTTGGAACTGGAGAAGAAGATGAAAATAGGTTTTTAAGGATGTGACCCCTGTGACCCCATTTGGGGTCACGGGGTCACGAAATCTACAATTGAGAATCCCCATTGGCCAAGGAGTCTGCACACAACTTTTCAGCTCTCTAGACCTTTTGGAACTGGAGAAGAAGATGAAAATAGGTTTTTAAACATGTGACTCCTGTGACCCCATTTGGGGTCATGGGGTCACGAAAACTACAATTTGAAATCCCCATTGGCCAAGGAGTCTGCACACAACTTTTCAGCTCTCTAGACCTTTTGGAACTGGAGAAGAAGATGAAAATCGGTTTTTAAGGATGTGACCCCTGTGACCCCATTTGGGGTCACGGGGTCACGAAATCTACAATTTAGAATCCCCATTGGCCAAGGAGTCTGCATATAAAATTTCAGCTCTGTGGAGTTATTGGTTCTGGAGAAGAAGTCGAAAAAGCGAAAAGTTTACGGACGGATGGACGGACGGATGGACGGACGGTACGACGGACGGATGGACGGACGCCGGACGCCATGCCATGCCATAAGCCCATCGGGCCTTTCAGGCCTGATGAGCTAAAAATAGAGCCATGGCCTCTGTAGCTCATCAGGAGATAATAAGTGGGGTATGTTATGGAGTGGACTTTATAGCAATGGTCAGATAATGGAATGTAGTAATAAGAATCTAGGTAGTGAAACAATTAAAGCAGTTTAAAAATATTTTGTTACCATAACTTTGCCAATCTGCTATATATATGTGTTGAAAGAGCAACACAAAGCTTGGAAATAAATTGCTGGTATCAAACATATAATAATGTGGTGGAGAGATCATACTATTTTTTAAGATCGTACACACATCATATAATAATGAATATACCGGGTACAATTCTTTGCATACAATTCACCACTGTAAGCTATTGCAATAATGGCCTGGGGCTGTAGAAGAAAATGAAAAAAAACCTTTTTAGGTCATGACCCCTGCCAATTATTATCAAAATTGGTTACACATAAATCAACATTCGTTATGAATATCATACACCTTTGCATAATATTGTTTTAATTCTTAATTGCATTATGGCAATACCAACATTTATTACATAATGAATAGGAGCCTCAGTTTTTGAAAATCCCATTTCTCATAGGCTCCATTTCAATATTTAATAAATTGGTGAATTTTTTTTAGTAAATTCTTTTTCACCATTTCTTATAGGCTCCTTTTCAATATTTGATAAAATGGTGATATTCTATGAATAAATTCTTTTTTAGAGTCAGTGGAAGACTAAAGCAGTCTCAAGCACAGTCTATGATAACACAGTGCTGCACAGTAGTTTGAAGTAACCTGAAACCTCTGTGTAACTATCAGTTTTCATTCTTCTGCCAGGAAGAGGTCAACACAATGCAAATACATAACATGCAGACACTGGACTCACAGCCAGTAAAATTTATATGTTAGATGCAGTTTTTCCTACAATTAATTATTTTTCTGTACTGGAGAAGATGATGAAAATAGGTGTGATGTCACAATCTCATATAGCTACTTCTTTTATAGTCCTATGTTATCACCAGTCATCACTAGTCATATTCAGTTCACATATCTCATGTAAAATGAAAAAATTTAATTCCTCTTCAAGTTATTCCTTCAAAGGGTATTCAATAGTTCTCATTTCAAATAGATTCACATTAAACATGTCCATGATGTAGACATCTATCTAATTTCTTGTTCCTATTGAATAAAATTAACTGCAAAGTTAATAGAAAACTAATCAGTTATAAAGTATAAAATATGATATTAATAAGGTATACCAAATTGACTCGTACTGGAAATTCTCATTAATTAATTAATTAATTCTCCAAATAATTACACAATATAATGAGATATTAAAAAACTCCATTATTTACTCTTAAATTACAAAGAACATAATATTAGATTTAATAAAAGATTCTGTATTAAGTCTTTAGAATACTTTTAGACTTGTGTACCTTTATCAGCAAATTCACTTGCAAAATACAAATAATTACTCATATGTGAAATGTGAGACAAAGATAAAATATGACTTATAATTTTTGTTAGACCTCCAATTCTAAGTTTTTAATTCTAAATATCTCTTTTTCATCAGACATATTATATTCTCAAAGCACATGTTAGAACTCTCACATCAGAAAGATGAAATGCCTTTAACTCAGCTGTTTTCTTTAAAATTACCTCCCTTACCTACTTACTGATTGAAGTGCACATATAATCTCAGAAAGATGCTGTAAACTGAAATAGGCTTTTAGGTTATGATCCCTGTGACCCATATTTGGGGTCACAGACTCACCAAATTTACATTCTAGAATCCCTTACATCCAAGGAATCTGTACATAAAATTTCAGCACGCTAGAGCCATTGGGACTGGAGATGAAGATGAAAATAGCATTTTAGGTCATTGCCTCTGTGACCCAATATTTGGGGTCTCACTGTCACCAAATTTACAATTTAGAATCCCCTTCAGTCAAGGAGTATGTACATAAAATTTCAGCTCTCTACGTTCATTGGGACTGGAGAAGAAGATGAAAATAGTTTTTTTTAGGTAATGACCCCTGTGAGCCACACTTGGGGTCACAGGGTCACCAAATCTACAATTTAGAATCCCTTTCAGCCAAGGAGTCTGTACATAAAATTTCAGCTCTCTGGAGTCATTGGTTCTGGAGAAGAAGATGAAAATAGCTTTTAAGGTTATGACCCCTGTGACCCACATTTGGGGTCACAGGGTCACCAAATTTACAATTTAGTATCCCCTTCAGCCAAGGAGTCTGTACATTAAATTTCAGCTCTCTGGAGTCATTGGTTCTGGAGAAGAAGTCGAAAAGCGAAAAGTTTACGGACGGACGGACGGATGGACGGACGCCATCCCATGCCATAAGCCCATCGGGCCTTTCAGGCCAGATGAGCTAAAAATACAAATCACAAGAAAATGGCACCCACAAAAGGTACACCTAGTCCTGCACATGACAGTTATTTGACATACCAAAGTTTCATTGAGCAAGGCCTTATTGTTAGTGAGTAAATGAGCTGGACACAAGAAAAGTCTGGACACAGACACAGCTCATTTCTATACCCTTATACCAACTTCATTGTGGCAGGGAATAATAAAGAAAGCCAGCAGATCTAGTGTTGTACAAACATTTAAAAACATACATGAACTTTGGACACTTCTATCTTTCATTTTCCACCACAGAAAATGAACATTTCCACAGAAGTTTCAGATACGAAATAATACAAAACATTTAAAGAATCTGTAACCCATAGAAATTTGAAGTTTTCATGTTAAGCTCCAGAAATAAATTTCGAAAATCTGACAGTTTTTAGTCAAGATTTCAAAATTTATTTGCACCTTGGATTTGAAACTCCCAAAAGGTAAAACAACACCAAATAGGTTACATCAATACCTAATTTGAAGTTTCTATGTCATATAGTTTTCGTGTCATGCTCAGGAAATGATACTGGACAGACAAATGAGCAGACACGTGAACGCTGTGTACCTCAGGCTATGTAGTCACTAACGTCATCTGATGTCTGTGTAGTCTGTCATTGGGTGTAGAAGTGGTTCAAGAGATATCGTGTGAAAAACACTTTCAAATTGGTCAAAGTATGATGGTGACCTTGAAAACAGTGTCATGGTCACCAAAGTTGACTCAAGTCAGCATAATGTCCCATTGCAAGCTGTCACCAAATTGATGACATTGGATTCAAAGGTTCATGAGATATCGCATTAAAGGTGCATCCATTGTGTTTCATGATATTTTATTTGGCTTTAATACGTGCAAAAATATCATATGTGCTGATTTCACTTCAAATATTTTCACTCATCTTGCATATTCATCCCCAAACTGATTATATCGGTAATTAATAGTTACAAATTATATATAGAGTAACATCATTATTATACATGTGTGAAACTGAAACTACACGCCTCATTTACATGCACAGTAGGCATACTTATATGACCTATTAAACACTATCAACCAAACTCTGTCTTTATGTCTGTCGTCAATAAGTTTCCAAAATTACATTTGACTTATTGACGCACATCAATAATAAATGAGTACTTTGACCTTTATATCATCATTATACTATGTCGACCATCATCAAAATGGTAATTTTCAGCAACAATCAGTACTTCTCGATAAAATAACACCATTTATAACGTTTGGCATATTAGACCCCTAACAACACAATGCAATTTTAACAAGAAATAGGAAGTACCTACAGACAGGCGGACATGCCAATGGATACTGTTTATTAGAGTCCCCTGGGACAGATGACAAAAAGATTAATTGCTGCTAAGTTTTCCCTTGTATTTCACTTGAACTACCATGAGACAATATGATTGTATATTGCATCATTTGTACATTTCTCATAAAATAAAAACTTGTATTGCCATATTGTGGAATACAATCATTGAACAACTTTGAATAATAGATGCATGACAAATTATGAATATTTTAAGTAATGAAATCAAAACAAATTAACACAAATGTGTAACAAAATGGTTTCTTGTGTTTCAAATGGCAATCACTTCATCTAAATGTTGTAAACATCGTTGCAGTGCAATGGGGAATATAGTAAGATAACACATGTCAACATTAACAATAAGTGATAACTAAGTGTACATAACAGTACAGTGTTTTATCACATGTGTCAAATTAACTTTTGAAATAATTAAGAAATATAATATATCTATCATAATTCTATAATTTGAAAGCAATTTAATTGAAATAAGCTTAAGTAAGTCAACTGATAAAATAATAATGAAATATTGATTTTTCAATAATGAAATGTTCTTTTGTGCTTGTGGATGCAAAGGAAAAACAAGGCCCCGTAAGTAATGGAATGAAACACATCATCTCAGTCGGAACCAGAGCTCACGCACGCCTCAAATCAAAATGGTTTGGTTTGCTAAGATTCCAGTTTCCATAATATGAATATACTTTCTGATTTAAAGGTTTAACTACACCATGGAGTACTCCTGTTGAATGTAAATACAGTGTTGGATCCAGAGGGGGATTCATTTACACTCCCCCCTCCCTTTCAATGAGTGACCCCCCCCCCCCCCCCCCCCCTTTTCCAAATTGCTTGATCTGCCTATGATAGTCTATTTAAAACATTTGGGCTTATAGATTGATAAACCTTGTTTTAGATGTGTGTGTACAAGTCTGAGAATCCATGGATTGTAGCTGGTATCAGTTCCCAATAACATGTTGTTTCTTATTTGACAAATCAATTTTCTGTAATTACTACTAACTACATAAGCAAAATTGTTTTTGCTTTGCAGTTTGCCTGTGTATGTATTTGCCTGTATATTATATATACATTTTGTTCAAATTTGACGTATTTCCTTCCATTACTTAGTGGGAAGTGTAACATGCACTTTTTGACACAGTGGCTGAACAGTGCTGGGATGTAGGGATGGGAATAAACTGTTAAAAATAGAAGAAGAAAACGACATCAACAAGCATGAAGTTTTGAGGTAAAGCCAGATGGAATCCTTTCATATGAATGAAAATGTACACAGCCACCTGAATAGTGCAGAAATATTTAGATTTGAGGAGAATTCCCATCCCTGATAAACACATGCTGGGATCAACTCATAACATTGAACAAAAATAAAGAGGAAAAACAATGACAAAATTCTACCTCTCTCTTTCTCATGATGAGATCAACTTGTTCCCTGGCAAGCAATGGGGACCTTGACAACAGACAGGATAACTCATGTGTCTATCTGTGTAGGATAGCAAGTGTGACTACATGTGTCACAGTGGTTACATGGCCAATGTGATCTGATTAGGGACCAGGTGTGAGATCAACAGTTACATCATTCAGTAGTACACAAAGAGGAAAAGATTTCTCTTTAAATATTGAAAAAAATTATTGCATTTCAAGAAGAATATTAAGACAGAATTTCCTGACCACAATCCAGTGATTAAGTTGTCTTATATATAATGGGGATGACATCAACCAAAATAAAAAGTATAATTATTTTTGCCAGTGTAGGATTGGAACCAAGCAGGGGAGGAATTATATTCTATAAGCAAAACAATTGGTGTCAAATGGGTATATAAGTAAATATATGTACACTGGCAATACTTGATGGAGTGCATGCATACAGTTACAGAGGGGGCGTTACTCATGTCTCTACACCTGTCAGTAGACACCTGCCTGTTGATTAGTGTACATTCCTTCTATACCTGTCTATACACAGTCACATGCAGGGCCATTTCGTTGAATCTAAACATGCATGTAATTATAAATACCGACCAACAATGGCCAAGAAACGATCCAATTACGTTATCGGGAAAGTGTAATTCGAGCATAAAGGGATTACTTTAGCACTCGGTTGGCTCTCACTAATTACAGAAACAAAATCTGCTGCTCTCATTTCGTGCAGCTAAGCGTCCATAGTTACGGTCTGAATATCGTCTTCTGCTGATTAAACGCTCATATATTGAAAGGATATCGTAGATATAGTTTTACTGCCAGTCCAAGACACAGCTACACACACTCGTTTTAGCATGGCAGTATCTCGCACATAAATATTCCAAATAACATCCACGCAAAAAGACCTAATCTCTTGTATATCTAAGGGACCATAACAATATATATGTGTTTTCTTTTCATTGTATTGTAGTTATTCTTGACGATTGATTTATTACAGTTTTATTGGTCGAGCAATTAAGCTTATCGCGCGACCAGTATCGGGAACATTTATAGGCCTACGGCTGACTTTAGTGCTTGCAGACAAGCTTAGACCTGCCCATCTTCACTCGTCACTTCCCGGGGCACTTGTCATTTCATTTGTTAATTACTTGTATGGCGCTACCATCTTCCAAACATAACACGAACGTAAACGTACCTTCAGTATCGACATTCCGTTAATATTACGCTCTCTGGTAGAGGTAAGTTGTCTCACATTGCGCTAGATTAGAAGACTTCGCCAAGTCAAAATTAAACACCGGCGCGCTGCCACCGTCTCTCGACAACGCCTAAACAATAGTTGTGTGTAAAACTGGGAGCGACAGCGAGCTTACGGCAACGAATGCGGATTACTTCTGAAACGAAGAGCGGATTAAGTGAACTTGGTTTATGGCCATTGTTTTCCCTTTATGTTTATTAAAGGACATACATTTTTTAAAATATAACTATTTCTGGTCTCATAGGCGTAGGAACGGGGGGTTTTTTTTGGGGGGGGGGGGGGGGGGGGGGGGGCAATTTTTTTTCTTGAGAGCGGGTAGTGGACGAAAATCTTAGTCATTTTGGATGGGGTTTAAAGAGTGTTTCACTGATTATTTAAATTTAAAATCACGTGACCTTACTTTGGGGCCAAAAAAGTCTGGTGACCTTACTTTGGGCCCAAATAAAGTCACGTGACCTTGCTTTGGAAGCCAAAAATGTCGCGTGACCTTGCTTTTGAGGCCAAAAAAGTCACTTGACACAGGTGTGGCTGTAAAAAATCGATGTTATGTCAAGAAAATACACCAAATTGTACCTAGATCAAATCAAATATGAACATTTGAAAATGTGTTTGAACTGAAACATGCACCTGAATAGAATAAGCACCGTAAACATATTTTTAAAGGCGGAAATTTAAAAAAATTATAATAGAAATCTTTCATTTTGAGAGAAAGGACAGTATGTCCTAGCTGTGAAAGGGACAGAGACCTACACTCGCGAGAAGGTTGAAAGTTAGCATGTATCATATTCCTAGTGCTTTTGTTCTTAATATTTCGGATAATCTAATTCAATTTTTTTTCTTGAGAGCGGGGAGTGGACGAAAATCTTAGTCATTTTGGATGGGGTTTAAAGTGTGTTTCACTGATTATTTAAATTAAAAAAAATCACGTGACCTTACTTTGGGGCCAAAAAAGTCTGGCGACCTTACTTTGGGCCCAAAAAAAGTCACGTGACCTTGCTTTGGAAGCCAAAAATGTCGCGTGACCTTGCTTTTGAGGCCAAAAAAAGTCACTTGACACAGGTGTGGCTGTAAAAAATCGATGTTATGTCAAGAAAATACACCAAATTGTACCTAGATCAAATCAAATATGAACATTTGAAAATGTGTTTGAACTGAAACATGCACCTGAATAGAATAAGCACCGTAAACATATTTTTAAAGGCGGAAATTTAAAAAAATTATAATAGAAATCTTTCATTTTGAGAGAAAGGACAGTATGTCCTAGCTGTGAAAGGGACAGAGACCTACACTCGCGAGAAGGTTGAAAGTTAGCATGTATCATATTCCTAGTGCTTTTGTTCTTAATATTTCGGATAATAATCATTACAAATGTTTAATCTGCATATGCTGTGTTTACACTAGGCCACGATTAGTCCATATAATGACAACAATTTGGAATTTTTGAGTGCGTGTGTTAGGGTACTCAGGACCATATAGTTGTAATTGCAAGGGATCTGTATGAGCTTCAATATTTGCAGACAAGACAACGGAAGTCACGATAAAATGGAAATAAAATAGGATTGAAATAAAGTCGACAAGTTTGACTTGTTCCAGAGCCTGAGAAAGAACATTCATATCTCAGTTCGATCAGAATTAATCCTGAAATAGCATCCAAAATGATGTCGAAAATCAGGTTTTAAATAAACACTAGACATATTGTTTGAAAAATTACAATTCATAATCCAAGAGGCCAATACAAAGACTTTTCATTCTGTAGAAGATCATAAAACCATGAAACCCAAAAGTTACCAAATCTATAAATTATAATCCCCACTTGTCAAGGTGCCTGTGCAGAACTTCAACTCTCTAAAGTTACTGGTTCTGGAGAAAAAGACAAATATAGTCCTTGAGTTTGTGGCCCCTGAGGACCTTATTATGGATCAAAAGGTCACCATATATATGAATCAGAATCTCCGCTTGCCAAACTTACTGTACAAATGATTCCACTTCTCTGGAATCAGTGGTTCTGGAGAATAAGACGAAATAGGTTTTAATGCTGTGGGCCCTTGGGCCCTTATTAATCAAGATATCCATGATCTAAGGAGTGACAGTAGGAGTATGTACACGAGATGCCAACTGTCTGTAGTCACTACAGAGCTGGTTCTAGAGAAGAAAGACGAAATAGGTTTTTGAGGTCAGGTCTGATGAGCTAAAAACGTTTTCAGGAGTGGCCAATGTTGCCCTTACTAGGGGTCACATGGTCACCAAATGTACAATTTCAATCCCAAATGTCTTAGGAGTAGATATTTCAACTTTCTAGCTCTTACTTCTGGAGAAAAAGCCTAAAATAGGTTATTTAGCTATAACAAGTGCCAACGTACCAGATGTGCTAATTTAAGTTCAAATAATTACATTCAAATTGCATATTCATCCCAAATCGCCAAATATATCATAATTACTAGTTTCCAAAGACAACCGAGCAACATCATTACTCGTGCATGTACAGAAACCAAAACTGCACGTCCCGTGTACATGCACAGTGGCTATATGACCTATTAAACACCATGAACAAATTTGTCTTTTTGTCTGTTTCAAAAATTACGTTTGCCCTTATTGACACCGCCAATAACCGTCACTATACTGAGTCGATTATCATCCAACAGTTTCCAACACTCGAAGACATAACACCATTCTTACATTTGACATAATATATGTGACATCCGACACCACAATGGATGCACCTTTATATATATATGTGATCGTTTATTGAATAGTTTTGGTGATTTTCTTGTCACAAGGACATCTCCATAATGGACTACCTACGCATAACATCATCAAAACACAATTGCAAATAATGTATTATATTTCAGAATGTTTAAAGTTATTTTGAACAATTTAACCGATGAAAAATACCAGAAACGATCGCTGTAATATTGATTACGACGTCTTTTAACTTATGTGAAATATTATGAATTACGTTCACTACTCGAATATCATCTATCTAGAGGGGAAATGGCAATCGATATTTTATGTGTGCTTCAATCATTTCTTGCGTACTGTTGGTACTCGTTTCGAGGAAAACACATTTAACGAGAAAACGTTTATCTTACGTCGCTGATTGCACAACTTCACTCAATCTTTTTACACACCATTTTTAGCACCCGATTTCAGGCCAAGTATAACCGAGGTAAGGATCGGAAATCTATGGGTCGAAATGTAGAGGTAAAAATCCTGATGAATTGGAATCTTGGAAACTGATCTATAAAAAGAAAAATTTGGGTTGCAAAAAACGTATTGTCGCCTTTAAATTGATTAGTTAGTCTGGTTCCAGTTCCATCACTCCCAGCCATGTTCCGTTGCCATCACTCCCAGCCAGTTCCGTTTCCATCACTCCCAGTCATGTTCCGGTTCCACTACAGCCAGTTCCGGTTTCATCACTCCCAGCCAGTTCCGGTTCCATCACTCCCAGCCAGTTCCGGTGCGATCAGTCCCAACCAGTTCCGGTTCCATCACTCCCAGCCAGTTCCGTTTCCATCACTCCCAGCCAGTTCCGTTTCCATCACTCCCAGTCATGTTCCGGTTCCATCACTCCCAGCCATGTTCCGGTTCCATCACTCCCAGCCAGTTCCGGTTCCATCACTCCCAGTCATGTTCCGGTTCCATCACTCCCAGCCATGTTCCGGTTCCATCACTCCCAGCCATGTTCCGGTTCCATCACTCCCAGTCATGTTCTCGTTCCACTACAGCCAGTTCCGGTTTCATCACTCCCGACCAGTTCCGGTTCCATCACTCCCAACCAGTTCCGGTTCCATCACTCCCAGCCATGTTCCGGTTCCATCACTCCCAGTCATGTTCCGGTTCCATCACTCCCAGCCATGTTCCGGTTCCATCACTCCCAGCCATGTTCCGGTTCCATCACTCCCAGCCATGTTCCGGTGCTGAAGATGAATTCCATGTCTTATTTGTTTGTAGCGAGTATTTGTTTCTTACTCTTTCACATTTAATTATAAATACGTGAAAATCAAGTAAATGTTTTCTTTCAGATTTGAATATCTATTTATTTGAATATTTATTATTTAGTTTTCCATTAATAATATTAGCTCGTTCTATGTTAGGTTTAACCATCGAGGTGAAACCACTTGTGTTTCAAAGTAATATATAGGTATATGTATCGTATCGACAGCCATGCATCGTGATAATGATCGTCTTGAGTTACTTATCAATGCTTGCTCAATATCGCTAGCTAAAACAAATATCGTGATGGTACGTATACTATCGCCACATTGACAACGATAAACAGCTCTAAAATAGAGTCGTTCATAAAATCCCTGTGTAAGGACAGTAACCCCCAGCCACGCTATGGAGGACCGGCCATGTATTACAGGGAGGATGGGGGTTGTTACTTGTGTCTGTACAAAGAAACATCACCCTCCCCGAATTGAAGTAATTGTTTAAATGGTCCTCCCAATTTAACTGTATTTTTTAATGACCCAACCAAAACATACATCTTTAAAAGTTCTTGAAATTGGCCTTCTAAATATATATTTGGTTTTACATTTAAAAATGCATGATCAGATTTGCATACTATTTTATTTGGTTTTAAAATGTACCAATTTACAATAGGTCCTGGTTTAGGTTATATATTCTTACTCGACTTTCATATTCACCCCCAAATGTTTAAAATATCAAATATATATATGTTTCAATGACAACCAAGGAAGGGTCCCATGCATGTGTTGTAGCCGACAATTATGTACTCGTTATAAGACCTATTGAACGCTATAGAAGCAAATCTGTCTTCCTATCTACACAATGCTATCACAGCAACAAAAAGCACAAGAATGCCACGTTCGACAACAATAGAGAGAGACAGTGAGCTGCTGCAATGGTCCAGCAGGGAGCCTCACACGACAACGTCGCCAGAAGCTTCGGTTGCGCGCGCACAACAGTAAGCAGATTTGTACAGTGGTTACGTCACACTGGTCCAACATCAGACAGGTCAAGATTTTGGAAGCGGAAGACCACACGTTACTCTTGCCGCTGAAGACCATTACATCCGGGTACTACACCTTCGGAACAACCCCATCACAGCGACGTCAACGGCGGCTACAGCACTGGGACACACAGTCAGACCTGATTCAGGGGACTTCTTCAACATGGTATCCGACCATGCCATCCCTACCGCGGACCACTCCTGACCCATCGACACCGGCCCTATCAACAGACTTCTATGAGCCTTGCGAGTTCGACGTTGCCAAAGTTGAACCTGGGCACGAGTATTCAGGTTTTACAATGGCCAGCATGTTCACCGGATGTGAATATCACCATACGCTTATGGCATCATTTCGGTCGAAAAATCAGAAGTCGACCTGTGCCTCCAGTCAACCTCCAGGAGCTGGAACAATGCCTCCTCGATAAAATGGCAACACATCACCCCTGACGTCATCAGACGTTTGACGACGCCAGTCCGTCGGCGTATACTTGCTTGTATTGAGTCTCGCGGTTATTAACATGATTTGGAGACGTGTGCTAAGACATTTCCTAAATCTTCTTCATCAGTATTTTAATGGAATGATATTTGTTTACCCCTCCCATCTTTACAGGCCTGTCCTAATAATAAAACTGCATTTATTAAAATGAAATTTTGCACAAATATCGTGAAAAGGGTATCTTAAAATAAGTAAACCAATTTGACATGTCTATATTACTTTGTGTTTATGTTATATCATTTCAAACACGTTGTAGCGTTTCTTTTGGACACTAGTTTATTACATTATAATATATATAGGTAAAGTCTTTAATAACATGTTAAATAATAAGTCACAAAATTTACAATTTATAATCCACATTTGTCAATACAAATTTGATTATCATAGATCTTTACATTCTATGGAAAAAGTAACAAGTATATCTGTACCATCAGCTTTACCATTTTCCTGGTCAGATCCAGGGTAGTTTATGACAGACTTAATGGACGTATAACACTTCAGCTAGTTTCAACTAGATTATCTTTCTATTAAGTCCATATCCTGAATTTCTCAAAGCAAACATACGCTTTACAATTGTAGGACTTCTTTCAAGTCTATAAGAAAGGTGGTTTTAATACTGTCAATTACTAAATGACCTTCCTCAACCTTTTGTAATTTATCATGACCCTCCTCTTGTGAATGTGTATTTTTGTCATGGCCCTCCTTGATTACCTTCACGTGTCTCGGTGACGCAGGAGGCTAAAGCGTTAGCTGCGATGCCGCATATGGTACGGGTTCGAGACACACTTTCGTCACAATATTTCCACCTCATATTCTGACATGTAGTTGAGAAATTTGCTTCAGATCTTTGCTTTAACATTGATTTCTTAGAAATATAAAAGGGTTTACATCCTCTTAACAGGGTGTACCCTCCCGGAGGTACATGTTGTAAGTCCCTCGTACAGGATGATACGGTTTAGAAAGGTCGTTTGTAGCATCACGTTATATGGTTGGTAGTTTCCGTGACAGATGCTCAATGTGTTGACATTTTTCGTTACTTCTAAATGTTTGTTACATCAATTAATTTTTTTTAAATAGTCATGAGCTCTGTAGTCCATCAGGACTTCAGTGATTTATAATCTAATATTGAAGATCTAAGCAATCTCAAGTAATACATGTACATTATTAACAAGATAAGGTAGATTTTTAGGTCATGACCTGTTTAACCAAGATGTTGGGCCACAGTGTCAACAAATCTACAATTTAGTATCCCCATTGGTCTGGGAGTCTGTACACAACATTTCAGCTTTCTTGAGCATTTGGTACTAGAGAGGAAGATGAAAATAGGTTTTTAGGTCATGGACCCTGTGACCCACTTTTGGGGTCACAGGGTCACAGGGTCACCAAATCTTCAATTGAGAATCCCCTTTGGCCAAGGAGTCAGCACATAAAATTTCAGTTCTCTAAAGTTATTGGTTCTGGAGAATAAAGTCGAAAAAGCGAAAAGCTCACGGACGGATTTTTATGCAACTCGTGAATAGAAATTGGTATCAGGGAAGGGAAAGTGAGTCTGGTGTCAAATTCTATTCATGAGTTGCATAACAATGTTATCACATTACCATTCGTTTAGTAGTCGTGGTCATACCTGAGATTATCCAATCCCTCTGCACGTGTTCACACCAGCCCATATAAGCTCGGTCAAGTCATCGCATCATGTTATAAAGTAGAACTATGAATGACATCGGTGTTTGTTGGGAGCTGTGCTGTATAACGAAGATGTCGAGTAAACGAGTGACTGTGTTTCGCTCTTCAGTTTTCCTTCACGAGTTTCATTCACATGATTTCATATTTTATTTATTGGTTCTGCTTGGTAAATTGCCAGAAAATCGCTGAGCAATGTGTAATCACATTGTAGACTAATCATTAATCAAACAGCGATATACACTGTATACTTCCCGTATTGTACAATGATAACACAGACACGTACATGTATTATGATGCATGCATCTCTCACACTGGCTGGCATGGCGGATTGAGCAATTCACATTCCTTAACGTTCATAAAACTAAATGCCAGAGGTGTAACAACTTGGAAGTAAAGGCCTCTTCGTTGGTTTTAACATACATCCAGAAATAACTTCAGAATCACAAATGGCGGCGCTGTATTCCGAGCCAAGAAAAGTAACTAACTTCAGTAAGGAAGAATATGGCGCTTATCACTAATAATGCAGTTTTCGCTTTGAAGCGATGAAACTGAATTGAATGGTCCTTCCTCGCTGAACTACTACATACTGTTGGACAACAAGTCATACTGCAAGAACAGCCATGAACAACACAAACCAGTAGTTATATTTGTTTCATGACTTTTATTTTATTTTGAAGCAGATGTAAAAATATGGCAGTATATGTAGCATTATGTTATTTACAGTAAATGTAACTTGTATCAGATCTGTCCTGGTAATCATCGTGTACTATACACAGAACATCACTGATCTATATACACAGTCTTTCTTCTGGCGATGACAACAACTAAATCGCAGCTCTAATCATGTTTTGATTCAACTTAATAAGCCATAAAGAATATTAAGATTTAAAATCCCAAATTGATGGGAAGTGATATGGTTTTAAAATATGAAACAGGATCGTAAAATATTTATCATGATGGTATTGTAGTATCAACTATAATTTATCCTCATGGATTTACTGTTAGAACTATCATGCAGTGGTAACGAATACAAGCATGACTAGAATAACATTCATTAAGAACACTGCTTTCATCACCGATCTGGCGTACCTGACATAGCAAATAGCCAACACCATCACTTAAAGGCACTGTAGCACGTTTTTGCATTTTTCATATGTTCAAATTTGCCATTTATAATAAAAGTTGTTACGGCATATCTTTATGCCGATTATCCGTACACGGCGCCATGTATAAAAAGAAAACTACTATCGGCCATTTCAGTGTGAACACCTTTCGATAAATAGGATATGAGAAATGAATCCGCGTTGCTTCACTGAACTATGTTGATTGAGGACGATTGTCATTGCAATTGGCAACATGTCTTTTCCATTTTGTGAGATCTCTTTGTTTCCAAGTTTAACGTACTACGGTCCCTTTCATATCATCTTCTCAATCTTCATTTGGCAATTAGTAGCAGTGTGACATGCAACTTGTAGCACGATTTTCTTACTGAAATAGAGTACTCTCACAAAAATATAGATAAGTTCTACCAATGGTTAAACGGCTATTTTAAGGTGTTCACATAAAAATGACCGCCCGAAGGTAGTTCAAGTGATCTTACTGATGTAGCTATACCTAAACACTCAAGGTAGAGTTTTAAATATGGTACACTGATAGAATGGTCAACAATCTTGCTGTCTCAACTGTCTCAACTCAACTGATCAACAAAACTTACTCTCACACTGAGTAATTGCACTCCTCTGTCGCTTTATACGTCGCACCATTTTCTTCCAATACGGATAACCGTTATCTCTGAAGACGGCTTATCGGGTCTTGTAATGATATATTTTACCCTCTAACGCAGCAATATATTGTTTAAACTTCAATAATAAATGATAAATTTGAGAAAACATAATATGCAAAAAACGTGCTACAGTGCCTTTAACCATTGGAATTAGAAAGACGAATTGATCGAGTTTATACAGGCAGAGATTCAAATTACATATGATTAAGCATGGCTCGTGCTGTTATTTACACCTGTGACGATCCACCCAGCTTGGTTAAAACATTGTAAAGCAACTACACTAATTTGCATCCTGAGTTTAGGTATACGATGGTTTTACCTGCTTAAAAACAAAATCAACTCCCCTCCGCAAGGCATAACTCGCGCCAGTCTCCATCACTGGCTTATTTAGCCTTGCCGCAGTTCCTAAACTTTCCTATGCTAACGTAGTGGCGCGCTGCAACTTAGCTGCATAGTAAGCTCAGAGTTTATAGGGCAGAAACACGAAGGACATGCGACAAAGCTTCAATTAGCCAGTGATAGAAACTGGATCGAGTTTAGCCAGTGATAGAAACTGGATCGAGTTATGCCTTGTGGGGGAAGTTGGGACAAATCATGACTAGTAAACAGGTTTTAACTGCAATCATGTAATTGGAAGTGTGAACCTACAAACATAATTATCCTATTTGCCAAATCCATAGTTAAAATATTATATTATACGATCTCAAGGATATAACAACATAAAGATATATGAGTGACATAGATCTGGATCTTGTGATCACAAGAAACCTGGACCCATATTTTCGAAGCTCTCTTAGCGCTAAGATAGTCGTAAGTGCCATACGTTAACATTGCCTTACGACTATCGTAGCACTAAAAGAGCTTCGAAAATATGGGGTCTCCTTTACATCAACGTTACTTCAGAAATTCTGCATTTCATATAACTATCACTTGAACTTCAACAAGACTCTGTTTCACCCAATGGACTCGAAAAGTCGAAAATATGATATACATGTTTGAGTCGTCTCAGTTTGGTTGTGAGAATAGAAGGTGAGTGACTCAGATAGGTATGAATGTATATGAGCATGTACAGCTACCACTAGCCTACATATAAACACTGGTATGGTCGTGAGTCACGTTTGCAAATCACATTTCTCTTCACTCAGAGAAGCTACTAATGACCAACACAAGGCACAGTGTGTGTCCATAACAGTGTCCCAGTCACGACAAGCTCCTCCAAGCTCATCTTAGCTTGAAGATATCACAGTAGTACATCACACAGTCGCTAGACAGACAGACAGACAGACTGCAGTAGACAGACAGAGAGCAGTGAGTGTTCCCGTCCATCACCTAGGAAGAGTGTGGCGGCCCGTCTCGCTGTCTGTCACACTTCCAACTCTCTGCAGCATGGACTTGATAGACTTGACGCAGGTGTTGCCCTCGTCACTGAGACAGTACTCCTCCACGTCCCGACCCCTGCTGGTGCTGCTCTTGTCCGAGATCTTCCGCTTTACCTGGGGCTGGGCACGACTCGACTTTTGGTCAGATTTCTGCACTTTCGGCAGAGTACCGGGAGGGGGAGGGGGTGGTGGAGCTGGCGGCACGGACCCGGGGATAACCCGGGGTGCCACCTTAGCTTTGGTATCACAGGTACTGGCTGGCTTAGATTCAACGGGTTTATTTAGTGGTTGATCCTCCTTTTTAGCAGGGGGCGAAACAATGAAGAAAGCTGGGTTGGCGAATGGTAAGGACTGTTTTATAAGGATGCTTTGTAAAGCCTTAATCTTGTCACCGCATTTTGGTTTACAACTATCGCCATGCTTCGATTCTTCAGAACTGTTGCATGGGCTGGCCATTTCTTCATCAGATGAAATACTGGGACGTTTAGCCGAGACTGATTGTCGTCGTGTTGTGGCAGCTTGTCTGTCCTTCTTGATGCTGGAGGAGTCAAACACCGGAGTACATGTCTTCTTCTGGGGCACCTTGTTCTGACTGGTGAAGGCCCTACTGTTGAGACTCTGCTTCATGATGTCCGCCAGCGAGCCAGACGACACCCTTGTCTCTTGTAAGTTCCGAAACCGTGCTGGCACTCGCCGCAGCACATCAGTGGAGACCGGTCTTACCTCTGAAATATCGTTGTCTTCAGCATCAGACTCATCTGCATCACTTATGATGTTGATCTCGGAGTACAGGTGGTCTTCGTCAGACCCTGAGCTAGAGGGTTTCGTGGTTTGGTTCTGGTTGTTTGCATGACTTGTCCGTGTCCGGTACCTATGCACACTGGGCAGGATCTCGTCATCACTGGAGGATGTGCTGCTCCACTTCCGAGAGTGTCCAATATCAACACTCTTACGACTCTCTGAAGACGGGAGAGTAAACTTTGGGAGTCGTTCACGGCTAGCCTCATCGGATCCTTGTTCATCATTGTTTTCACTAATGGAAAACAACCCTGTATCATCTGAGTCTGTCTTACAGTCGGTCTTCGAGCATTTTTTAGAAACAGGATGTGCGTCATCCCCACTCATCTCATCACTGGAAACAGTATTGGGCAGTTGTGAGTGTTTTGGTATGTGGAGCTGAACCACGGCTGCAGTGTTCTCAGAGTCGGAATACAAGGAGGAGCCTCCATCCGAGTCTCGCATGGCGGAGTCTGAGGACCCATCGTAGCGCTTCTTGTTCTGGGACTCGTCCGAGCTGGACGGCATGTATCCCGTCTTGTCCTCGGAGTCGGAGTGAGCCGAGATGCCCGATTCGTCCTCACTGTAGTCTTCCTCTGGTATGTGCAGCTTGGTGCTGCTCATGTGGGAGTCACCACCCGCCAGGTTCAGGGACGAGCTGGAGAAGGCAGTCTCAGTCTCCTCGTAGATACTGTTGCGAGACTTGGACAGCCTCCTCCTGCTGTAGATAGACATCGCGTCTGGCTCCTCCTCCTCCTCCTCGATGTCTGCTAGACACATGTCACGGTTGCCCTGCCGGAACCCGTTGTACTCCTGGATCAGTCCAAGCGGAGACCGATGGTTGAATCTGCAGCAGTGGAGAGAGTAGAGTTACACATCGCTCACTTAGTCAAATAGTAAAGTTATCATCAATATCATGGGAGTAAAAGCAAGAGTTTTAAAACTAAACAAGATAAGTATGATGAACGGGTTGTTACCTCTCCATATCATCTATGTCGAGCTCCTCCTCCGCCTCTATCTGGTGTATTCTGGTCGGGTACTCGTGTTTCTGCAGTGGCAGGGTGATCGGACTCGGGCCTGCAACACATCACACATTACATGGTCAGCCTGCATCAACACATTAACATTCATTAACACGGCATCGGGTTGAATCATTTCAATAGAGGTACATTGTCTATACAAAGAAATCTCGAATCAGAAGTTACAATACGTATGCTTACTCCAGAGAAACCATAGCAAGTCGCCCTATAACTTCTAAATGTACGATATCTCTTAAAGTTATCAAACACCAGTTGTTTTAATAGTTCAGTTCGTGACATGAATAGTGTGTGGATGAATGTGGTAGATTTTAGGAGAGATATACGACTAGGGACCAACGCTGAAGGTATGAGGCAATAAATTCAAGAAAAACTAGTCAGATGATAAGTTGTCTGACTACATATTCACGTTTTTCAGAGACAAACACAGACGAACAGAAGCTGAAATACAATATGATGGTGGAATATAGTATACAAGTACATGTATATGATATTGAACCAGTTTTCGCTGACTGTATGTACGGTCGTTACAGTGTGTTACTAAATAGTCCTGCCACGTGACGTCTGTTTGCACCGTCCAACTGACGTCACTTCTACACACCCCGTCCACATGTCTCTAACACCCAAGCGACACTAAGCAGAGTAGAATGGTGCTGGACTCAATCATTCCACACGCTCGAAGTCAGACAAGTAGACGTTACTGATTTGCACGAGATTTTCAGGCCTGTGCCAAATAGCTGACGCCGATTGTGAATGTACATATTGTCGCCATGAAAACCTGAGTATTGAAGACGAGCAGGTGGCACCATGTTACCACAGTATCTGGGATTTCTCGCAGAAACTAACAAGAAATAGCATGTAGTTGTCAAGAAAACATGAACGTAACATTAAAATCTTGTGTTTACCGTATCTTTGTTAAGGAATTTAAATGACATTCAGCATTATGGATGTAGAAACATGTATGTTGTGATTTGTACTAATTATGTAAGTATGTGTTTCATAGTTCAAAGTGGATGGTGAATATGGTGTTTGGGTAATTTGCATACACATATAATGATGTTGTTTGGATAACAAGGTGTACTTGTGCATGTTGTGTTGTACCCAGCATGCATATGTATGTTGTATCCTGTACACGTGCGAGTATACCTCTGCATATGTTGGTGTACTGTGTGGACATGCAAGCGTGTCCGTGTTGAGGACACTAATCTAGCGGTCAAGTCGGTGTGTGACCACTCTTAGCTGATGAGCTACCTCTGGTCAGTGTACGTCACACCGACGTCACACTGAACACACACGCATTAGTTTGTTACAACTTCACTTGTCAGGATTAAACAGGGGTTTCCCCTTACAAACATACTTCAAGGTGAAGGTCGTCAGCACTAATGAGACGTCAGATGGGCTGCTTACACACCATGAGACATGTGTTTCTACATATATACACCACCTTATAGCTGTCTGATCACCCATTTGAAATTTGAAATTGAAACCAGAAATAGTTTTGCAAGTGTTGACATTACAAGTACATATCGAATATACCACATCATGACATCACAAACACGCCTTGTTCCGAGCTAGACGTGCATGCATGTTTTGTCCAACAGACATTCAGGCGTCTGGTGGCTAGCATGAGACGGCGTGTGGAAAATGTAATCAGAGAGCGAGGTGATTACACCAGATATTGAGTTTACCAGTCATTATGGAACTTGATAGTGTGTTTAACATTTCTGTAATGCGATTTTTGTTTTTGTTGTAACGACCTCAGCAGCCAAACTTATTCACCTTATTTTTCCATTGATGTTAGTGGACTTTCGTTGCTACAATTCAACCTTCAATTGCTGCCCAAATTCGGTCTGGTGTTATCACTTTTGTAACTGAAACCTTCATATGAGGCTATCTTAATAGTTTAAAGTGTTTTCAACGGTATCAATTGTTTGAGGTTGAAGATCCAGTTTTCTTACTGATGAAAAGTGGGTGGTGCGATATTTATGACGAGGTGTATACACACACAAACACAATATAGACCAGGCGTTCGTTCGTAATACCTTATACACTGTTGTAATACCGTACACACTGTTGTAATACTGTACACACTGTGGTAATACCGTACACATTGTTGTAATACCTTATACTCTGTTGTAATACCGTACACACTGTTGTAATACTGTACACACTGTTGTAATACTGTACACACTGTGGTAATACCGTACACATTGTTGTAATACCTTACACACTGTTGCAATACCGTACACACTGTTGTAATACCGTACACATTGTTGTAATACCTTACACACTGTTGTAATACCTTACACACTGTGGTAATACCGTACGAACTGTTGTAATACCGTACACACTGTTGTTATACCGTACATACTGTTGTAATACCGTACATACTGTTGTAATACCGTACACATTGACCACTTTTAATTTGTCAGTTTAAGCGATAACAAAGAAGCGACTCAAGTAATACAAATGGAGCCATTGGCTTTGTAACTCATCAGTATTTGCTTTGATCATCATTTATGCTGAAATATAACTAAAATAATTAATATTGTCAAAATGTACCTCAGATAAGCAAAAAGTATCACGGTCCTCAGAATGCGAGTAAAACGACATTTTGAGTTTAGCTCCGGAATCAAGATGATATGTTTCCATTGATATGGCTGAATATAAAAATCTTAAAAAGGTGTGGGGAAAAAACAAAAACACATCTACACATGCTGATTGTTTCACATACCACGTTTGATTGAGCTAGGTCTTACATTTGTTGAGTTCTGGTTCAGAAACAAACAGTTAGGTAACGACTAAAATTAAAATTCCAAAGAAGTCGAAAACCTCAAAAGGTCTATCTACACATGGTGATTGTTCCACAGACCAAGTTTCACTGAACTTTTAAGTTATTTCCCATGGAAATAGCTATTTCATTTCTATATCCCCGGTCCACTTCGTTGTGGCGGGGGATAATAAGCTAACCCTTCTGTATCTGTTATTTATTTCAAATATACAACTGAACAACACTGTCCCATCATCTAATACATGTAGGACTGAATGACACGAGCAGGAGTGATGTTCCAAATGACATTGTAAATGATGGAGGAACGTTTGGACGTCGGGCAATAAATCTTTCTCCTGTTTTGTAATACTCTAAGATTGGAACATTTTCCATCAAAACACTCACAAAATAACCATATCTTTAAATGATTTGAATTTAGCCGTTTTACCGACAGGATCGATGTCCTTGACATTTAAGTCAAATTAACAATGAGTCATGGTCTACAAAACTGTCCAGAGAATGCCATGGTAATTCTTTAGATGCTCTCGCAGACTCTCCGATACTTCATTCCTGTCGAGAATGTGCAAGACGGAGTTGCTTTTACACGTAAGAGACAGAGTGGTAATGATACATGGGATTCACACAGACCCCGGCAAGAATGCTCATCGATCTGGGGCAAACACGAATCTCACCCTAAGTAACTAACCCTCAAGGAATAAACGCAAACCCTTCACGGGATCTACCCTCGACCATCGCAAACACACCCTCAAGGAATCAATCAGCCCAAAACGGTACCAACCTCATATTAATTATTATTAACCATGTTTACAATGCCCATAATTAGTATTACTTATCAATCATACACTGTTGCATGTGTGCGTCGGTAACCGGAGACGTATCTGATGTCCTCACCCTTCTCCGCGTTTTGAACATTCCACACAGTTGGCTTCACTTCAATAAATTCAGACACTATATCAACACGGTGCAGATCGTTCGAAAATCACAGTGTTTCAAATCCTAAGAGAACCAGATGTAAACGTGAGAAAGGTTTTCGTTCAAAAATAACAAAATCTCTTTAGAAATGTAGAAAATACATAAATAAACTTTGTACCAGATAGACATAACAACTGTAAGTAAATTTGAAAAAAAAAACCATAAGTAAATTTGAAAAAAAACCTTTAGTAAAATGTGGTTGGGTATTTGCATTGCGAGATGTGCGTGTGAGTTTACAAGACTATACACGACAAGATGTTTCCAAAAGCTGCATACCAATACGGAGATCCTCTCTACGTCATGTTAGACTTCACACTGATAGGACTTTAGTCGCAACTTACTGTCTCGCAGCAAACAGTGGCTAGGACGGTCTCAGTGCTCATGTTTGTAAATTTCGATGCTATTGATTGCGTGGATATCGATAATGTAAATATAGTTATTTGAGTTATCCAAAATCGTCCACATTTAACAGATATCATGATAATAACCAGTTGAAAGGATTGTTTCAAATCTCCTTTCAAAAACGTTGTTCACACCATTGGCAATACTCAAACACATGTGGACTGGAATCTGGTGCACTGTCCAGTCCATGTATAACTTGAGCCCCCGGTACACACAGGAACATACTGGTCAACCCGATCCATGCATGACTCTCTAGAGTAACATGTTAGACAAATGCTAATATTGTTCTAACGAGTGGATCCCGACTCTTTATCATAAGTTCTTCGACCTACTATAGAATCTTTAAATCAACGCAAATCTTTGAAAAACTAATTGACAAGTGTTTCGTGCTGGTTGAATCAAACATAGTTTGAAGATAGTGACCTTGATTTTGTCTTCAATGTGTTGTAAAGACCCGAATTCATACAGTAACTTTGTCCTGCGTAAACACACTGTCTCCAGTCAACACAGCAGATGGGCTGGGAGTCAAGTGAGAAGAAGTTGTCATACCGCGACTAACCCGTGAATAGTTTGCAGAGAGGAGACACTGCTGGACGCTACGGGGAGGCCGGGAGAGTTACCCTCAACACACACACTCGAGAAATACAAGCTCCTCAATCATGTTTATTAAAGCCCTTGTCCAGATTTCATCTCCCACAAAATGTGTTAAATAAATTAACCTTTACTAAATTTCAAGAAGAAATTAGGTCACGGAGTGGTTTTGCTCGGACGTTATTTTAGCGTGGGAAACGTATTTCGACACGAACGAATTCCTGTTTTCGCTTGGTCGAGTAGAAGTGCTTTGTCCTGTCCCATCATTTATCACACAGAACACATTCCTGTATTCAATTGATGGCAAGAGTGGAGTTGATTTGTCCTGTCCCATCATATAACACACAGAATACATCTTTGTCTTCACCTGGTGGCAAGAGTGCGGGTGATTTGCCCTGTCTCATCATGTATAACACAGCACACATTCCTGTCTTCACTTGGTGGCAATAGTGAGGGTGATTTGTCCTGTCCCATCATACATCACACAGCACACATTCCTGTCTTCACTTGGTGGCAATAGTGAGGGTGATTTGTCCTGTCCCATCATATATCACGCAGAACACATTCCTGTCTTCACTTGGTGGCAATAGTGAGGGTGATTTGTCCTGTCCCATCATACATCACACAGCACACATTCCTGTCTTCACTTGGTGGCAATAGTGAGGGTGATTTGTCCTGTCCCATCATACATCACACAGCACACATTCCTGTCTTCACATGGTGGCAATAGTGAGGGTGATTTGTCCTATCCCATCATATATCACGCAGAACACATTCCTGTCTTCACTTGGTGGCAATAGTGAGGGTGATTTGTCCTATCCCATCATACATCACACAGCATACATTCCTGTCTTCACTTGGTGGCAATAGTGAGGGTGATTTGTCCTATCCCATCATATATCACACAGCACACATTCCTGTCTTCACTTGGTGGCAATAGTGAGGGTGATTTGTCCTATCCCATCATACATCACACAGCATACATTCCTGTCTTCACTTGGTGGCAATAGTGAGGGTGATTTGTCCTATCCCATCATATATCACGCAGAACACATTCCTGTCTTCACTTGGTGGCAATAGTGAGGGTGATTTGTCCTATCCCATCATATATCACGCAGAACACATTCCTGTCTTCACTTGGTGGCAATAGTGAGGGTGATTTGTCCTATCCCATCATATATCACACAGCATACATTCCTGTCTTCACTTGGTGGCAATAGTGAGGGTGATTTGTCCTATCCCATCATATATCACGCAGAACACATTCCTGTCTTCACTTGGTGGCAATAGTGAGGGTGATTTGTCATATCCCATCATATATCACGCAGAACACATTCCTGTCTTCACTTGGTGGCAATAGTGAGGGTGATTTGTCCTATCCCATCATATATCACACAGCATACATTCCTGTCTTCACTTGGTGGCAATAGTGAGGGTGATTTGTCCTATCCCATCATATATCACGCAGAACACATTCCTGTCTTCACTTGGTGGCAATAGTGAGGGTGATTTGTCCTATCCCATCATATATCATGCAGAACACATTCCTGTCTTCACTTGGTGGCAATAGTGAGGGTGATTTGTCCTATCCCATCATATATCACGCAGAACACATTCCTGTCTTCACTTGGTGGCAATAGTGAGGGTGATTTGTCCTGTCCCATCATACATCACACAGCACACATTCCTGTCTTCACTTGGTGGCAAGAATGGGGGTGATTTGTCCTATCCCATCATATATCACACGGCAGCCATTCCTGTCTTCGTTCGGTTTGCAAGAGTGGAGATGATTACACCTGTTCAATCATTGTTATAGTCGAAAGTACACATAGTTCTATATGATTTTATTCACCCATTCCCCTCCACATACAAGATGAACCTACATGACACAGCATACTTTACACACATGCACTGATACTGTAAGATGTTATTGCTGTGGCACGCATGTTATAACAAGATTATAATTCAAAACCGCTAGTTTGTTAATTTGCAGGTAACGGTATGAATCTTTTCAAAAAGGTCACTATGGACCATAAAACATTCTTATCCCTAACCTGTAAACCGTAAGAGAATAAAGGAAATAGCATTCGTTATAAGATAATGAAGTGAATAGAATTGACACTCAAATCTCAATGCAAAAATGTAAATAAGTTATATAAACAAACAGTTTCTAAATATATACTTTACAAAAGTCACAACTAAACGATTAGGTGAGTGTTTTGAATGATTACCAAGAGTATCTAAGAAATTTATGTTCGAGATATGCAATACATGGAGTTTTCAGACGCAAAAGGGAAAGACGTGGTAACGTTGTCACAACATAACTGGACATACAATCAATACTTTCTACAAATTTAAAGGGTCTCGTATAAAATAAAGTTGTTGAAGATATGTACACATTTTAGAGAAAAATGCACGAGGAGTACAAATTACGTCATATATGATAAATTGCGTCAGAGTGCACACCTAGACACATCAGTTAATTAATGCACACTTTATAAATATCAACTGTATCCAATCAAAACTGTTCGTTCTATTCAATGCAGACATAAAATTTAAATTTTAGTTTTTAATACAATATGTAAATTCAGTCAAAGATAATACATTTCTTCAAAATACATACATGTAACTTGACCATCTATATATGTTGCAGATATACAATACTCAAGAATACTCGCATGGCAAGACATTCACATTCATACATAATTCACATACACCATTCACTTACGCCATTTACATACACCATTCACTTACGCCATTCACATACATCATTTACATACATCATTTATATACACCATTCACTTACGCCATTCACTTATGCCATTCACATACATCATTTACATACATCATTTACATACACAATTCACTTACGCCATTCACATACACCATTTACATACATCATTTACATACACCATACACTCGTCATTTACATACACCAATTACATACATCATTTACATAAATCATCACATAAATCATTACATACATCATTACATACATCATTACATAAATCATTACATAAATCATTACATACATCATTGCATACAACATTTACATAAATCATTACATAAATCATTACATAAATCATTACATACATCATTACATACACCATTTACATACACCATTTACATACACCATTTACATACACCATTTACATACACCATTCACATACACCATTTACATAAATCATTACATAAATCATTTACATACACCATTACATACACTATTTACATACATCATTTACATACACCATTTACATACATCATTTACATAAATCATTACATACACTATTCACATACATCATTTACATACACCATTTACATACATCATTACATACGCCATTCACATACATCATTTACATACATCATTTACATCAACCATTTACATACACCATCACAAAAAGAGTTTACATATATATTTGCATATCCCTGTTCACACACACGAATCACATCATTTATCTACATAAGTCCAATGCATCATTTATATATACCGTTTACATACATCATTTAAATAAATAATTTACATACACCGTTCACTCATAAAAACATTCACATAAACCATGTACATGTACATTGTTTTATTGGGCGTCGACAAGTATTTTCTAGCATTTCGGACCTTTTTCACATACATCAATTACATAAGCTATTTACATACAACATCCACATGAGCCACTTAAGGCACCTTTCTCATGCACAACTTTACTTATGTGAGTAAATTTACTCATATATGGACATGTATTTGGGGTATGTAAAAGTATCATAAGAAAGCAATTTCATACATGAGTATTTTTGCACTTGGGGCAAATTTACATAATCCCAGAAGGTCATGCAAATGTAAATGTACATATACGTATTTATACACACTATGCAGATTATGTCATGGTGGAATTTATGTTCACGAACTCCTGTATGTAAAAGCATAGTATCTATATCTAGAAATGGCGCTGATCTATGATCAAGTTCAAGAGGTTCGCGTATACGTGTACCCCGTCTGGTTAGGGCTGGTTTAAGCTCCTCACAAAGCAATTCAGATGTCGCCTGGTTCATTCTAAAATTGTCCATCCGCTGATCATTACCAACAGTTTATTTGACAGTGTGACACCACCAATCCCTTGTCCTCTCTTTCGACCATACTCTCTTTTCTTGAACCAGATCCAGGACTTAGCCTGTACTCAGAAAATAAGGAAAATCTCCTCTTGGAGTCAATAATTATAAACATCACAAAATCTGACCCTAGAATGAATCTATTCATCCATTTTCGCTTAATGTATAAAATGGTTGTAGGTAATTGACAAATACAACATATTGCGTAACCACATGTGAACAGAAAGCACATTTACTATTACACATGTATACATGTATATTTACACAGTGTGTAAATTTACTCAGATATGTAAATTCGTGCATGAGAAAAGGGCCTTACATACACTATTAACATAAATTATTTACATACACCATTGATATGGACTCCTTGCCGCATCGTCCCCTGGATGGGAGCTAGGGAGAAGGCCCGGCCCAGTGCGACGATATACAGAATCCAGGTTACAACGTTCCTTTTACACTTAAACTTTTAGATTTTTAACTTGGAACATAGAGGGGTTCCTCTCAAAAATCGACAATCCTGATTTCATTGAGTGCATAAATAAATTCGATTTCATTTGTCTGGTGTCTGGTTTTATCGACAATTTAACAACAATCACCAAGTTCTCTGCTTACGATATGTTTTAATCAAAAGCTCATAAAATAGCAAAGACTGGAAGATAATCGGGGGAGTGGTTGTTCTGATAAAACACACTCCAGCGAATAAGTGCCAACATATTGTAATATATATTGACAATGGAGGCTGTATCAAATTAGATAGTTGGCAACAGTAAAGATGTACGTGTATTTGCAAATATGTACCACCTATTGGCTAAACGTTCTATGTTACAGCTGGGGGGGGGGGGGGGGGGGGGGGGGTACAACCCACCAGAGACACTCGATGAAAGTGCGTTTCCAGAGGAAGCCTCTGTAGCAGTTAACGAGAGACAATCATGTGACAGTTTTATAAATTACTTTGGTCGCAAATTGGTCAATTTATGTTTAAGTCATGATATGTTTCAATGGTAGGACCCCTAGCGACAATACTGGAGAGTTTACATATATATTTCCCCAGGGTTGTAGTTTAGTTGACTACTTCAATGGTAATGCAAATAAACGTACATACAGCATGATGATAAATAAATATAAACACGTTTGTCGAACATCAAAATGTGACTACCAAAATAGGAAAAGAAAAGATCTTAGAGATAATATTAATAATTCTTCTAAATTTTGGAAAGAGTTGAGGAATATTTCATATCAAGATAAGAGCAGTTGCAATATACAGCCTGATTGCTGGTTGAGGCACTTCAAATTTTTTTACAAAAGCATAGACTAACAACAGTGATAATTCTCTTCAAGATGATAAACTACTTGATGATTTTGATGCATATGTTTTGGAATCGCCTATTACCAATGGTGAAATTCATGAAGCAATTAGCCATTTAAAGAATGGAAAATCCCCGGTAAATGATCATATAATAATTGAAATGTTAAAATATTCAGAAGCTGTCAAAGCCCCGTTTCTTAAGAGTATTAATTAATAAATTGTTTGATAATGCTGTATCCCCGGACCAAAGGTTATTATTATAAGTCTGCGTAAGAAGGGAAATAAAGATAATCCTGACAATTATAGAGGAATATCTATACTATGCACTTTGAGCAAAGTTTATGGTAGTTTACTAAATGGAAGACTCACAAAATGGGCTATTATACGAGACAAATTTTCAGAAACCTAAGCTGGATTTAGAAACGGGTATTCCGCAGGAGATCATATTTTTACACTATATGCTATTATTAAAAAACTTTGATGAAGAAAGAAAAGAAATTGTATGTTGCCTTTGTGGACTTTTTGACTCAATAGACCGTAATGAACTATATTACAGTGTCTGTATGCATCTGGTATGAATGGTAAGATGCTTAGAGCTCTTAAAAGTATTTACAGTGCTGTTAAAGCTTTAAGAAAATTTTAAATTTTGGTCCTCAAACACCAAATGCAATTGTTTATGGTGAATGCAGACGTTACCCACTGTACATAAATGCAAAATGTCGTTTAATTTAATATTGGCTTAAGAATACTCCAAAATACTTATGATATGTTAATGTATTATGATAATTGTAGTAATGACAACTATGTTTCATCTGTACGTTATGTATTGTTTATTATATTGAATTGGTTATGTTTGGTTGTTTCAAGGTATCGGTTCTTTTTTGGGAGGTTTAAACACGTTGCAGTTGATATGTATATACAGACATGGAATAGTACACTTCAAGAAAGTTCGAGATATGACAATTTAATTTAATTTAAGAACCCATTATATACCACATTTGTATTATGATTACCCATCAATCTATAAATTCATTCAATTAATATCCTCTTCATCTGTAAAGTTCCGGAACAATTTATGCCAGTATTTATGTCTAAGTTTTGAATTAAGACATAATCATCTTAATACATAGTTACTTTGTGTCTAATCATGCCCTATATGTTAATCGTTATATTATTATATATTGAAATGCTAGTATGTATCTACTACTGTATGTATGTATCCTTGTATATATCTTTATGTATCGTTCTTTTACATGCGGTGGTCAAATATACAATTCATTTACATTTAGATAAAACCGTAATGACGTCTGATTGGTCGCCTAGCTAAATTTAGCTGTGCCTGCGAACATAACATACACCAAAAGTGGCTATGTGCATCCTGCATTTTTAAAAAGCCGACCCCTGGGACAAGCATGCCCAAAGCATGCATGCACGTGCAGCTCGGGACAAGGTGTGTTTGTGATGTGATGCTCACATATGATGTGGGATATTCCATATGTTCTTGTAATGTCAACACTTGGGTGTTGCGATACATGTCGAGATGTATATCTTAAGGCACCAGTTCGGCATTTGTTTTCACATTGTTTCATTTTCATTTCAAAGATATATGTTTCACATTGTCTCATTCATTTCAAAGAGATATGTTTCACATTGTTTCATTCATTTCAAAGAGATATGTTTCACATTGTTTCATTCATTTCAAAGATATATGTTTCACATTGTTTCATTCATTTCAAAGATATATGTTTCACATTGTTTCATTCATTTCAAAGATATATGTTTCACATTGTTTCATTCATTTCAAAGATATATGTTTCACATTGTTTCATTCATTTCAAAGATATATGTTTCACATTGTTTCATTCATTTCAAAGAGATATGTTCAAACAGTTTAAAGTTATATAGAACACAAACGCTACCATCGGTAGTCATCAACATCAAGAATAAATCTCATTATTCTTACTTTGCAAAGGAACCTCTTCCCCCCTTTCACTATACTAATACCAAATTTCAACGTGATGTCTGCCTTAGTTTCAAGTTATGATCCAAAGTGTGGACCATGTGATGGACAGACGGATTGGTTCTATCCCTTACATTGCATGCATGCTACATCATCCTAGAAGCATTCTTCTATCTAGATTAGTTAACAAGCTTCATCTCGGATAACTTTCTCCTAACGTATATTTCTGGCATGGACACACGACTTCTCTACCATTTACATACTCAACAAATCTGTATCTGTTGTCTGTGAAATGTAGTATATAACTAAACGAGTATGAAACATTACTTTCAATATTGTACAATAATCATGTGCATCAAACAACCAAACTAACCTATTATAACTACAGCTTATCAGCACTGTTATTTTGCTAACAACCAGACATAAGTTTAACTCTATGCCATCACTTGATGTGATTTTGGTAATTGTAAACAATCAACCAAGTTATCCGACCATGAAACCATTCAGAAGCTAGAAGCTAGTTCTCTCTCCGGTAAGTTATTCACGTCAATTATTGAAAAACGTTTAAGAATATGGTTTGATGTCAATAAACTTATTGTCAAGCTGGGTTCTGTCCAGAATATTCAACTGCAGACCAATTATTCACTTTACAGGCTGTATGTACAAAATATTTGAGTAAACATAACGGCAGCTTCTATTGTGCATTTATAGATTTTAAAAAGCGTTTGACCTTGTTGATAGAAGAAAATCATTATATCTGCTTGTTAAAAACGGATGTTATGGTAAAACATATAATGTATTATAAAACATGTATTCTTCTGTAAAAGCATCTGTTAAAATTGGTACCTATACGACATCTTCCTCCATACATCATCTGGAGTTAAGCAAGGATGCATTTTAAGCCCTGTTTTATTCATATTTGTTGATCAATGAACTCGTACATGAACTGTATAAAGCTTGTAGTTGTGGTATATTTGTTTATCAATGAACTCGTACATGAACTGTATAAAGCTTGTAGTTATGGTATATTTGTTTATCAATGAACTCGTACATGAACTGTATAAAGCTTGTAGTTATGGTATATTTGTTTATCAATGAACTCGTACATGAACTGTATAAAGCTTGTAGTTGTGGTATATTTGTTTATCAATGAACTCGTACATGAACTGTATAAAGCTTGTAGTTATGGTATATTTGTTTATCAATGAACTCGTACATGAACTGTATAAAGCTTGTAGTTGTGGTATATTTGTTTATCAATGAACTCGTACATGAACTGTATAAAGCTTGTAGTTATGGTATATTTGTTGATCAATGAACTCGTACATGAACTGTATAAAGCTTGTAGTTGTGGTATATTTGTTTATCAATGAACTCGTACATGAACTGTATAAAGCTTGTAGTTGTGGTATATTTGTTGATCAATGAACTCGTACATGAACTGTATAAAGCTTGTAGTTGTGGTATATTTGTTTATCAATGAACTCGTACATGAACTGTATAAAGCTTGTAGTTGTGGTATATTTGTTGATCAATGAACTCGTACATGAACTGTATAAAGCTTGTAGTTATGGTATATTTGTTTATCAATGAACTCGTACATGAACTGTATAAAGCTTGTAGTTATGGTATATTTGTTGATCAATGAACTCGTACATGAACTGTATAAAGCTTGTAGTTGTGGTATATTTGTTGATCAATGAACTCGTACATGAACTGTATAAAGCTTGTAGTTGTGGTATATTTGTTTATCAATGAACTCGTACATGAACTGTATAAAGCTTGTAGTTGTGGTATATTTGTTGATCAATGAACTCGTACATGAACTGTATAAAGCTTGTAGTTGTGGTATATTTGTTTATCAATGAACTCGTACATGAACTGTATAAAGCTTGTAGTTGTGGTATATTTGTTGATCAGAGTATTGATGAGTTGATACTTTCATTATTTGCAGATGCAGTTGTTCTATTTTTATGTTCTACTTTTGGTTTACAACGGCAATTAAATGTATTGTATGAAATGGGGATTAAGTGTTAACATAGAAAAATATTTAAAAATCATTGTTTTCCGAAAAAGAATCCTTGGGGTTGGTAAATATTCTGCAAATCTTGGGGAAACTGGACGATACTGTTTATTCATAAAAACACAGATTAAAGTCATAAAATTTTGGATAAAATTCTTAAGAAAGAATGTTTCACGTATCCCATCTATATGATAAAGTTACAAGATGTTAGAATAAGTGGTTTTAGCTATGTATGGATTGTTCAAGATGCTGGTGACGACACTATTTTTCTATCTTCATTAGAAGACGATTGGTTGATATGTACATGCAATCTTGGAAAAAAAATATTGAATCGTCATCTTATTTGACTCATTATTCTTAAATACAGAATATATTCCAACGTGAAGCATATATCCATAAACTTGAAAATAGAAACTTAATTAGATCAATGTGTAAATTTCGCAATTCCCTTCACGACTTTGGAGTCAATCATCAACGTAAGAAGACTTTCAATGATATATCTGATAAAAATTCGATTTGTTAACATTGTGACAATAATGCTGTAGAAAATGGATACCATGTTTTCTGTATATGTCAAAGATATTCCCTCTTCGTAATGAGTATTTTCTGTTCATCCAAAATAATTGTAAAACCAGATTGACATTGCAGCAAATATTTAACACACAACATGTAAATATACTTCGTTTAACATCTATATACCTCTTTAAAATATTCAGGTTGAGATCGTCCTAGCACAATATTGGTCATGTGACAATTATGTATTATCAACGCAAATCCCCATTATTGTTGTCAAATTATCTGGAGGGAATAAGACACTAGGTCTAAGCCTACACTACACGGGTCCTTGCCATCTGGCAACCACCGCGCTCTCTATCTTTTCTCACACAGCGCCAGCTGGCCTGTAACTTTACTTCCGGTGTCAGCTCCGTTCAGCGACCGCACTCCTCGCTTCGTCTGAAGTCTTCTCTTGTGCCGTATTTCTTTATCCGCGGACTCTGAAGCTACTTTAACTTGTTTATTCTTAACTTTATCTTCTCTCACTGTTTATATGATTGCTTAATTCATGTATTCTTGTCCTGGTACCTTGAGCCACAGCTCCAGAACAGTTTGTCCTGGTTCTTTATTCTCATTGCGGACTGCTATCCTTGGATTGTTTGTTAATATCCATAATCCTTAATGTAATATTCCTTGTTTCCATATTAACCAGAACGACTTCAAGTACCAAGTTGGTTAACAGTGTGACAACTATTGCATTGTTTAGTGTTATTCTGACTTTCTAAATTGTGTTTTAAATAAATCGTGGTGAGCCCAAGGTCAGACGGTGTGATTCCAACTTTGAACATCACTTGATGAGTCTGCTACCCATGCTGAGGAGGACTATGGGAGCATTTCGGGGACACGATTATATGATAGTTCAATTTTGGAACGAGGAAGACAGTCACACTATGAAGAATGAGGAGGGGAATGTCAGACAGGACCACATACTGAATGTCCCCAGTACGGAGGACATGCCGTGCAGCTAGATCTGTTTCATAACTGATCCGGCATATTACTTGCGGTATGAAATAGCATACATGCGAAATTTCAAATGGGGAAGCAAACAAGTCTTGCTTGTAGATCCTCATAGACATCCAGGATGAAAACAGGTGCAACATTCAACACGGAGTTCAGAGCAAGAAGAAACCCGGACTCCTTCCTGATGCTTCAAGTGGCCCACCATTTGTCTGTCTGCTTAACAACATTCCCCTGCAGACCTGCAGGACGTCCCTGTAGGCTGTATATCCGCCCTCACAACTCACACATAGGGGCTACGGTATCATATAAATCTACACTTGAAGCAATACAAGTCGCAATATTTGATCTATTCTGGTCCTAGTTCCCGGCCACACAGTGCACTATTTCCCACAATCTGACTGAAGTTATTCGAGTTCTGTGCCTGAGAAGAGACTTTGAAGGGCTGGAGGAAGTTGAAGGTATTCCTGCTGGTCAGATTGCCGTAAAGACCACGAGAAGGCGAGGAGTGAGAACTTGCAACATTAAAACACTGTAACTATTTAATCTTGTTCAGTTACCTTAAGGTAAAACATCAGTGGTTACAGGACAGTATTAAAGTTTCAGTCCTGAGAGGAGAAGACTTTCATGGAGTCACAGCTCTGCATACATAATCAGTAATACGTTTCTCTAATTATACATAAAGATATGCTTGACACTCGTGGCTCATCTTCATGGCAGACTCAGACTGTATATCCCAAACTATCATTACAAAGGGACAGAAGATGATCCTAACATTGCCTTCACTTGTTTTACAGCTGTACTGCTAGATGTACACATGCGTATACCAAATATCTTGAATTTGATTTAATAAATCTTAACAATGAAACAACAAGTTCTTAGTGTCAGAAACTGCCAGGGACATTAGGTATGAATGTCCAATGGTCTAGCAAGTGCCAGCAGGTGAGCAACATCAAAACATTAAGAAGAAAAAACGCCCCAGGAGTTAATGAGTTATTAGCTGTCCGAGGGAACTGAATTTTAACAGCTTTATTTTTAAGTACACTTCATTGTAATACTTGTTTTAGTTTGTTCGAAGTCTGTATCCACATGCGGAGGTATATACGTATACTGCGGTTTATATATCACGGTTTGCTGAAAGGACATGACGCACGTTTCGGGTTATTTGAGTGCCAAACTTGGGCTTTTCATTAATGTGTTTCTTTAAGAATAGTTGTTGACTTGAAAAGTTCTCAATTCCCATCGAGTTCTTCTAGATACTCAAGATTTTCTAAACATTTTCCTAAATGTTACCATACTGGGTATATATAAGATTTCAAAAGGACATGTTCAACAGCTACCCACACAAATATTTCTTTCTTCATAGTGTGACACTGTTTATCCTATATCGCATATACAATGTTGAATGGAAGGACACATGGTACGATGAATGGTAATAGTGTGACACTGTTTATCCTATATGGCATATACAATGTTGAATGGAAGGACACATGATATGATGAATGATGACAGTACTAGTGTGACACTGTTTATCATATAAGGCATATACAATGTTGAATGGAAGGACACATGGTATGATGAATGGTGATAGTGTGACACTGTTTATCCTATATTGAATATACAATGTTGAATGGAAGGACACATGGTACGATGAATGGTAATAGTGTGACACTGTTTATCCTATATTGCATATACAATGTTGAATGGAAGGACACATGGTACGATGAATGGTGATAGTGTGACACTGTTTATCCTATATGGCATATACAATGTTGAATGGAAGGACACATGATATGATGAATGATGATAGTACTAGTGTGACACTGTTTATCCTATATGGCATATACAATGTTGAATGGAAGGACACATGATATGATGAATGATAATAGTACTAGTGTGACACTGTTTATCCTATATGGCATAAACAATGTTGAATGGAAGGACACATGATATGATGAATGATGACAGTACTAGTGTGACACTGTTTATCATATAAGGCATATACAATGTTGAATGGAAGGACACATGGTATGATGAATGGTGATAGTGTGACACTGTTTATCCTATATTGAATATACAATGTTGAATGGAAGGACACATGGTACGATGAATGGTAATAGTGTGACACTGTTTATCCTATATTGCATATGCAATGTTGAATGGAAGGACACATGGTACGATGAATGGTGATAGTGTGACACTGATGGTGTATTGTATGGTAACCATTACCAGAGTTGTTGATGGTGTATTGTATGGTAACCATTACCAGAGTTGCTGATGCATATGGTGTATTATATGGTTACCAATACCAGAGTTGATGATGGTGTATTGTATGGTAACCATTACCAGAGTTGCTGAGGGTGTATTGTATGGTAACCATTACCATGCTGCCGGTGGTCCTGCACGTTCCTAACGACGACATATGATTTATTTGCTGTCATCTGAAGTCATATATTACACATTCTTATTCACAGCCTAATAATGCAGAGCAAGAATATATTGAGACACAACTACTTTCGTTATGGAACCAAGTCTTACAATGGTTAACTCACACCAATGGTTACCTCACATCAATGGTTACCCCGAACCAATGGTTACCTCACACCAATGGTTACCCCGAACCAATGGTTACCTCACACCAATGGTTACCTCACACCAATGGTTACCCCGAACCAATGGTTACCTCACACCAATGGTTACCTCACACCAATGGTTACCTCAAACCAATGGTTACCTCACACCAATGTTTACCCCACACCAATGGTTACCTCGAACCAATGGTTACCTAACCCCAATGGTTACCTAACACCAATGGTTACCTCAAACCAATGGTTACCTCACACCAATGGTTACCTCACACCAATGGTTACCTCAAACCAATGGTTACCCCGAGCCAATGGTTACCTCACACCAATGGTTACCTCATACCAATGGTTACATCACACCAATGTTTACCTCAAACCAATGGTTACCTCATACCAATGGGTACCTCACACCAGTGGTTACCTCAAACCAATGGTTACTTCAAACCAATGGTTACCCCGAGCCAATGGTTACCTCACACCAAAGGTTACCTCATACCAATGGTTACCTCACACCAATGGTTACCTCAAACCAATGGTTACCTCACACCAATGGTTACCTCAAACCAATGGTTACCAGTGCCAATGGTTACCTCATACCAATGGTTACCTCCCACCAATGGTTACCTCAAACCAATGGTTACCTCACACCAATGGTTACCTCAAACCAATGGTTACCCCGAGCCAATGGTTACCTCACACCAATGGTTACCTCATACCAATGGTTACCTTAAGAAGTTACATACATTCCGGAGCTCACTGGTTAAACGGTTCGACATTAACTTAAGAAATGAATCATATAAGCAACTGGAAACCCATTAGTCATCAAACAAGCTACACTTGTCCAGTATGGCTGACCCAGCATGTCTATAGGTCTAGCTCCGATATCTCTGTTTCGTCGTTATTATAGAAAAGTTTGTTTCGATATAGATTAATAAACTTACATTTCGTTATGTCTTTAAGAAAACATATTGTTATAGAAAAACCCGTCTACATAACTGACTTCTCGTATGAAGTGTAAATGTTCTACAGGCGTGTACTGAGAACACTGATTGGTTGGTTGATTGATTGATTGATACGATGTTCCTTCACCGCCAGGTTATTCCCACCATGTCAGAGAGACCCTCTCATCTCAGCCTTTGGTGTACAGTATCTGTGTTGGTGTTGTTTATCTTCAACATCGATATTTCATTACTAGTAAGTACTCAAATACTACTTGGGTATAAACTTGTGTGTGTTATCAATCCACCCTATTCTTGAAAAGCGGTACAAAAATATATACCGAAATGTCACCACTGTTTAATAAAGAAGCTGAATGTCCATAAAGACGCATTATGTGTAGCTTCCTAGTCTGCTCTAGCTAGCGTATTAAAAAAAGGGTACTCACGGTTCCTCTGAGCGTACAGGTAGCCGTTCTGCGGGTTGCCCTTCCTCCGCCCGTCCCTACCCGCACAGGTTCCGGGGGGTGAGGACCTCAGTAGAATGAATTCCCCTCGGAATATGCCTCGGTTCCCGGCCCGGGGGGAGCGCCGGGGAGCAAGACTCCGGTGCCAACTTGGCCACATTTGTACTCCTTGTTTCAGCGCCACAAGATCGTTATAGTCCGAGTGACTCGACTCGTACTGACCCATCTTCTTGCGACCAGACTGTAACACAAGAGTTATAATTCCCTGTTGAGCTTGGTACCTAAGATAACATCCTTATCAGATGCCAACTATCCTACACGTCTGGGTTCCAGACAACGCAGACGACAACTGATATCCATCTTTCCAACAAAAATACTGAATCTTCTGCGGATTAGCGTGTGATAGAGGCACTCTGTTGAGTCAAAGTGTCCTCACTTCCTATTTGGCAGCCCTCTTCCCACCAGAACCTATGCCCACACTGACCTATACCAGCCAACGGCCAAATTATCAAGCCGTATTTGCAAGAAAATTGCGCTAATTCGTAAACCCAGAGAAAAGTTTGTTAGAGAACGACTCAAGACGGTTTGTTTTGCTGTTTGAGATGTCTTTATGTGCCTTACCACTTGGGAATCCGGTCGGCTATGCTAGGAAGCTGATGGGGGATTACTGGTGAGTCCGTGTTTGTGTGGGATTAGAGAAGTTTAGACTCCACCTCGGCGCGACATAGACGCGGGATGGATGGCCTGGGCTGGAAGCCACGACTCGTACGCCTAGAGTATGCCTCATACGACAAACATCAACAGCCCTCCATTGTTATACTCGTTACAACGGCGAGGGACTGTGGAAGATACTCATCTCGTGGAATGCACGTAAAGGCGCTTCTGTCAACACCACACATTGTCTACCTCTACCGCGGACACTTCTGTGTGTGGACATCGGACACTAATTGCTTCCGAAGTTGAATGACAACATTGCTTACATGACTTCCAAAGGAATGTATATAGACACACATGACGAACATCACGCAGTCGTCATCGTGTTTATGTTAATGTTTGGCTGCACATACTCACTATAAGTAACTATGTGAAACAAAGCCAACATCAATTATCAGATTAGATATATGTTTTTTCTTGCTTACCGGTAAAGCGTTGTAAATATTGAAACATATTAATAGAGTTGATATAGTAATTCAAATCTCGCAGTTATGAATAGCCGAACATTATAGTTTGTAAAGTTCGTCACGTACAACGTGAGCGTCATGGGGCAAGCAGATACCAGTAAGCATAAGCACTAAGGGTCTATGGTCCACTGCGATACAAGGCATTAACAAGCGGGCCAGCGTGTGGTCAAGAATCAAATCCCAGGTACTCGCATGAACCTCATTTCCTCTCAATATATAGACAGGTGCGCTGAGCCGGGGCATGACTGAAGGACAGACTTACAGAGATGATGGGTGCCAAGTTCTACTCACCAGAGCAAATACTCGAATGGCCGCAAATTGGCGCGCATTATAGAGAAGAAGTCATTTCCTGCTTGTGAGTCTAACCGCTGCGACTTGGTACAACCAACCGGTATACCAACAGTAAACTTTTCATAATTATACCGATTTTGAAGTATATGGGAAAGCTATTTCTGGATAAAAATAGTAAACGGGGGCAGTATCAGATTGGAATGATGCGTTTATTGATTCCAGTTTAGACGGGTACAAGATATAAATTGTATAGACCATACAAGACCTTAATTCAACCAGAACTGATCCATCTATGTTGAGGTCAAGCAATTTCAGACGCACGTTTGTTCATTTACGATTGGGCTTATTAGACCTATCAGTTAATACAGTAGATGATAGTCGATAGAAAGAAGTTTAAGAATATGTCCATTATGTAAATCTGCTGTTGAAGATTAAATTCACTTTGCCTTTGTATGTCCACATTATACTGACTAAGACTATATACTAAGAAATCAAACCATCCAAAATCATTACTTTTTAAAACTGCATTTGTTTCCATTTGTCTTCCAAACATGATCATGTTATACGCAATTAAGCGGTCTTTGTAAACATGCGGTCACCCTAAGAAGCAACAATTTTAATAGAACTGAAAGTGTTTGTATTTTAAATGTACACGTGTGTATCATATGCAGAATGTAAACGTGTAATACCTGTATATCAACCGGTTTAAACATGTTTAACTTTGATATCTACTGGCGACTCTCTGACACTCCGTCCTCTCCAGCTCCTCATATTTACACACACTGACAACTGGCAAACCCATTTAACTAGCTTAACTATAATTAGATTTCAAATATCAAATGCGTAAATGCTGGTGCTAAATCTGGGATAGCTTGCGCTAATCAGTTCACAATTGAGAGGCTCTCATTACGGAGTTGTGCGCGAGGTGGGAGTAGTAGACGGACAATGCCGACATCTCGCTCTGATTGTGTTGTAGTAGAAGTATCATCCGCCCTCCCTCCCTCCCACCGCAGTGCACACATCAGACTTCTGCTCGTTCCGGCACCCATAGACACGTAAGGGCACTAATTACTCCTACAATAAAGACGTACACACGAGGAGCGTCTGTTGATCTTGTTAGTGTTATGTGGACTGGCTTCCTGTCTCCTACACCGCCACACTTATCAGACCCCCTTAGCAAATATACGACAAGACTTCAACCAGCTCCATTACCAAGTGAATTGAGTATGTATATGAGTATATAAGAGAAGTTAAGTCATATTCCAGTTTTCAAGACATATAAAAGCAGTAAATCCATACACGAGTTGTCAAGTCATATATGAATAGTCAAGTGATATATGAGTTATCAATTAAAAAAAAGAACAGTCGCGTCATATATAAGAGTAAAGAGTGGTCAAGTTATATATGAGTTCTCAAGTCATATACGAGTTGTTAAGTCATATACGAGTTGTTAAGTCATATACGAGTTGTTAAGTCATATACGAGTTTCATATACGAGTTGTCAAGTCATATACGAGTTTCATATACGAGTTTCATATACGAGTTGTCAAGTCATATACGAGTTTTCAAGTCATATACGAGTTGTCAAGTCATATACGAGTTGTTAAGTCATATACGAGTTGTCAAGTCATATACGAGTTTCATATACGAGTTGTCAAGTCATATACGAGTTGTCAAGCCATATACGAGTTTCATATACGAGTTGTCAAGTCATATACGAGTTGTTAAGTCATATACGAGTTGTTAAGTCATATACGAGTTTCATATACGAGTTGTCAAGTCATATACGAGTTGTCAGGTCATTTACGAGTTGTCAAGTCATATACGAGTTGTCAAATCATATACGAGTTGTTAAGTCATATACGAGTTGTCAAGTCATATACGAGTTGTTTAGTCATATACGAGTTGTTAAGTCATATACGAGTTGTCAAGTCATATACGAGTTGTTAAGTCATATACGAGTTGTTAAGTCATATACGAGTTTCATATACGAGTTGTCAAGTCATATACGAGTTGTCAAGTCATATACGAGTTGTTAAGTCATATACGAGTTGTCAAGTCATGTACGAGTTGTCAAGTCATATACGAGTTTCATATACGAGTTGTCAAGACATATACGAGTTGTTAAGTCATATACGAGTTGTTAAGTCATATACGAGTTGTTAAGTCATATACGAGTTGTCAAGTCATATACGAGTTGTTAAGTCATATACGAGTTGTCAAGTCATATACGAGTTTCATATACGAGTTGTCAAGACATATACGAGTTGTCAAGTCATATACGAGTTTTCAAGTCATATACGAGTTGTCAAGTCATATACGAGTTTCATATACGAGTTGTCAAGTCATATACGAGTTGCCAAGTCATATACGAGTTGTCAAGTCATATACGAGAAATCAATACGAGAAGTGAAGTCATATACGAGTAGTGAGGTCATATACAGGTTGTCAAGTCATATACGAAATATTAAGTCATAGACGAGTGGTCAAGTCATATACAAGTAGTCAAGTCATATACTGGAAATCAAGTCATATTCGAGTGGTCAAGTCAGATGTTTGCGCATTAAGAAATGCGTATGTACATGAAAGGTGGAGTGTACACGACTTACCAAGAACTGCCCCATGTCAGTCAGACATGCTCACTGTCTGCACCCTAATCACAAACACACACATGCACACATATAGATATAATCTTCCAACTATATACATCCTTGCACCTGACTGTGAGGAGGTGCCTGCAGCGGCCCAGTAAGCTCTTTACCCTAACGCTACAGACTAGTTACACGGACATCCTCGTAGCATTATCCTCTCCTGCTGCTGAGAGACTTGTCATAGTATAACAAGTTTACATGTAACTGAAAAACAATGACGAATATCCATCACTGTGTATAAGATTGAATTAAGGTAAAGAATTTGCCAGCATCATGACCAGTAAATTAGACACAAGGGGCTCGGATCATCACCATCTAACCATGCTAATAGAGTTCTCTCATTTTCTATACAGACCCTGTAACGGCCCGAAGCTGGGAACAATTTCGCACTGTGGTGTCAGTGGGTTTTTTTGCGAGAAAAAATAGCCAACCAATCTCGCCTTGCTTCATTCCGGACAGGTTCGGGACACTAGGCTACAAGCTTAGCATGGTTGCTTTCCCCTCTGAAATACTTAACATCGAGTTCTCGAAATAAACATGTCGACAAAATAATTACACATTCATAACCAACGTGAAATATATCGATTGACGAAGCATCGGTGTCAAAAAGCACAACAAGTAAATCAGTTAATAGTAATGCGAATGAAATGACTCATAGAAGATACTAAACGACCTTCGATTCAATACCATTTTTATTAAGCGAGTTTATGATTTTCTATTAAACGAGTTTGATACCAAACCAGTGACAAGTTTGAGAAAAATAGTATTATATTGAAGGAGGTTTAGTATTCAGTATTCAGAATTAATCAGGCGGAATTACCGACAGTGTGCTGAAACTAATATTTCCGCCAGCCAGGTACCACTGTGACGTAACAACTGTGACGTCATACTTGCATAAGTATTTCACTAGTTTAATATTGGCATATAGATATTACATTGCAGTATCTTCCAAGGGCGAGTGATAAAACACAAGTATAAACCACGATGTTAAAATGGCAAAGGTATACCAATACATTTAGCTCTATAAATCCTCATTTACATTATCATAAGTATTGTGTTGTAACACGTTCATTGGTCCATGATGAGAGGCTGTTGGTTTGTGACAAATAAACCATATTATTGGGTAGTTACATGTTTCAGTCAGGAGAACGGGGCTTCTATTAGTTTTATAACTTGTGCCCAAACCATTTCTTAAATGAGTAAACTATGTTTTCAATCAATCTAATGTACAGCAGCCCCGTTCCAGAAGCCCCGACTCACTACACTGCAAGTACGACTTCTTGTCTGTGTAGATAGGTGTGTGCGTTAGACGTTGATGACGAGGGGGACCATCAACAACAGCGACTACTACCCAGCACAAGAGATGTGTATTTCTCTGCCTCTGAAGTCAACTTATATAAGCCTTGTAAACAGAGCAGGCTTACCTGATATCTGTCACACCCTCGTCAAACACAACATCGTGTAAACATCAACAGGAGAGAAACAACAAGATATGGACTGTTAGTGTATCCATGTACGTAATTGACGATGTTTACTTGGTTCTCGTCAGGATAAAGGCAGATAAAAGGAAAAGGAATGGGACTTAGAGAAAAGGAATAATGAGAGAGACAGAAGAGTGAGAGAGGGACAGAGGAGTGAGAGAGGGACAGAAGAGTGAGAGAGGGATAGAAGAGTGAGAGAGGGACAGAAGAGAGAGAGGGACAGAAGAGAGAGAGAGGGATAGAAGAGTGAGAGAGGGACAGAAGAGAGAGAGGGACAGAAGAGAGAGAGAGGGATAGAAGAGTGAGAGAGGGATAGAAGAGTGAGAGAGGGACAGAAGAGAGAGAGAGGGATAGAAGAGTGAGAGAGGGATAGAAGAGTGAGAGAGGGACAGAAGAGAGAGAGGGATAGAAGAGTGAGAGAGGGACAGAAGAGAGAGAGGGACAGAAGAGAGAGAGAGGGATAGAAGAGTGAGAGAGGGATAGAAGAGTGAGAGAGGGATAGAAGAGTGAGAGAGGGACAGAAGAGTGAGAGAGGGATAGAAGAGTGAGAGAGGGATAGAAGAGTGAGAGAGGGACAGAAGAGAGAGAGAGAGGGATAGAAGAGTGAGAGAGGGACAGAAGAGAGAGAGAGAGGGATAGAAGAGTGAGAGAGGGAGAGAAGAGTGAGAGAGGGATAGAAGAGTGAGAGAGGGACAGAAGAGTGAGAGAGGGATAGAAGAGTGAGAGAGGGATAGAAGAGTGAGAGAGGGATAGAAGAGTGAGAGAGGGATAGAAGAGTGAGAGAGGGACAGAAGAGAGAGAGAGGGATAGAAGAGTGAGAGAGGGACAGAAGAGAGAGAGAGGGATAGAAGAGTGAGAGAGGGATAGAAGAGTGAGAGAGGGACAGAAGAGAGAGAGGGACAGAAGAGTGAGAGAGGGATAGAAGAGTGAGAGAGGGACAGAAGAGAGAGAGGGACAGAAGAGAGAGAGAGGGATAGAAGAGTGAGAGAGGGATAGAAGAGTGAGAGAGGGACAGAAGAGAGAGAGAGGGATAGAAGAGTGAGAGAGGGATAGAAGAGTGAGAGAGGGACAGAAGAGAGAGAGGGATAGAAGAGTGAGAGAGGGACAGAAGAGAGAGAGGGACAGAAGAGAGAGAGAGGGATAGAAGAGTGAGAGAGGGACAGAAGAGAGAGAGGGACAGAAGAGAGAGAGAGGGATAGAAGAGTGAGAGAGGGATAGAAGAGTGAGAGAGGGACAGAAGAGAGAGAGAGAGGGATAGAAGAGTGAGAGAGGGATAGAAGAGTGAGAGAGGGACAGAAGAGTGAGAGAGGGATAGAAGAGTGAGAGAGGGATAGAAGAGTGAGAGAGGGACAGAAGAGAGAGAGAGGGATAGAAGAGTGAGAGAGGGATAGAAGAGTGAGAGAGGGACAGAAGAGAGAGAGAGAGGGATAGAAGAGTGAGAGAGGGACAGAAGAGTGAGAGAGGGATAGAAGAGTGAGAGAGGGACAGAAGAGAGAGAGAGAGGGATAGAAGAGTGAGAGAGGGATAGAAGAGTGAGAGAGGGATAGAAGAGTGAGAGAGGGACAGAAGAGAGAGAGAGGGATAGAAGAGTGAGAGAGGGACAGAAGAGAGAGAGAGGGATAGAAGAGTGAGAGAGGGATAGAAGAGTGAGAGAGGGACAGAAGAGTGAGAGAGGGATAGAAGAGTGAGAGAGGGATAGAAGAGTGAGAGAGGGACAGAAGAGAGAGAGAGGGATAGAAGAGTGAGAGAGGCACAGACGAGAGAGAGAGGGATAGAAGAGTGAGAGAGGGACAGAAGAGAGAGAGAGGGATAGAAGAGTGAGAGAGGGATAGAAGAGTGAGAGAGGGACAGAAGAGTGAGAGAGGGATAGAAGAGTGAGAGAGGGACAGAAGAGTGAGAGAGGGACAGAAGAGAGAGAGAGGGATAGAAGAGTGAGAGAGGGACAGAAGAGTGAGAGAGGCACAGACGAGAGAGAGAAAGCGAGTGGGACGTAGAGCAAGCTCAAATGAGTGAGAGAAGGAAAGAGAGGAGTCAAAGACAAGCACGGAGACTACAGGGCAGAAATGTAGGAAACACCCTCAAAGAGGGCTGAAAGGTAAGCAGAGGCTAATCCATCCTTTCAGTTTTGTTAATGTTTGATTTTGTAGTGTTCTTTCACGTCAGCTACGACTTAATTTGAACTTTTTATCAGATTTGTTTATAGCATGATTCCTTGGGAACATTGTCAGGCATACCTTTATAAAGAACAATATATTACAATATGTACAAGAAGGCATGACTTCCCTGGAACAATATATTACATTGTTTACCATAAGGCATCCCTTCTCAGGAACACTATATTACATTGTTTACCATAAGGCATATCTTCCCAGGAACAATATATTACATTGTTTAACATAAGGCATACCTTCCCTGGAACAATATATTACATTGTTTACCATAAGGCATCCCTTCTCAGGAACACTATATTACATTGTTTACCATAAGGCATATCTTCCCAGGAACAATATATTACATTGTTTACCATAAGGCATATCTTCCCAGGAACAATATATTACATTGTTTAACATAAGGCATGCCTTCCCTGGAACAATATATCACATTGTTTAACATAAGGCATGCCTTCCCTGGAACAATATATCACATTGTTTACAATAAGGCATACTTTCCCAGGAACAATATATTACATTGTTTAACATAAGGCATGCCTTCCCTGGAACAATATATTACATTGTTTAACAAAAGGCATGCCTTCCCTGGAACAATATATCACATTGTTTACCATAAGGCATACCTTCCCAGGAACAATATATTACATTGTTTAACATAAGGCATGCCTTCCCTGGAACAATATATTACATTGTTTAACATAAGGCATGTCTTCCCTGGAACAATATATTACATTGTTTAACATAAGGCATGCCTTCCCTGGAACATTATATTACATTGTTTACCATAAGGCATACCTTCCCAGGAACATTATAATACATTGTTTAAGATAAGGCATGCCTTCCCTGGAACAATATATCACATTGTTTACCATAAGGCATGCCTTCCCTGGAACAATATATTACATTGTTTAACATAAGGCATGTCTTCCCTGGAACAATATATCACATTGTTTACCATGAGGCATACCTTCCCAGGAACAATATATTACATTGTTAAACATAAGGCATGCTTTCCCTGGAACAATATATTACATTGTTTAACATAAGGCATGCCTTCCCTGGAACAATATATCACATTGTTTACCATAAGGCATACCTTCCCAGGAACAATATATTACATTGTTTAACATAAGGCATGCCTTCCCTGGAACAATATATTACATTGTTTAACATAAGGCATACCTTCCCTGGAACAATATATTACAATGTTTTCTATAAGGCATTCCCCTGGAACAATATATTACATTGTTTACCATAAGGCATATCTTCCTAGGAACAATATGTTACAATGTTTACCATAAGGTATCCCTTCTCAGGAACAATATATTACATAGATTACCATAAGGCATCCCTTCTCAGGAACAATATGTTACATTGTTTACCATAAGGCATCCCTTCCCAGGAACAATATATTACATTGTTTACTATAAGGCATACCTTCCCAGGAACAATATATTACATTGTTTAACACAAGGCATACCTTCCCAGGAACAATATATTACATTGTTTACTATAAGGCATACCTTCCCTGGAACAATATATTACATTGTTTAACATAAGGCATGCCTTCCCTGGAACAATATATTACATTGTTTACCATAAGGCATACCTTCCCAGGAACAATATATTACATTGTTTAACACAAGGCATACCTTCCCAGGAACAATATATTACATTGTTTACTATAAGGCATACCTTCCCTGGAACAATATATTACATTGTTTAACATAAGGCATCCCTTCCCAGGAACAATATATTACAATGTTTACTATAAGGCATCCCTTCTCAGGAACAATATATTACATTGTTTACCATAAGGCATCCCTTCCCAGGAACAATATATTTCAATGTTTACTATAAGGCATCCCTTCCCTGGAACAATATATTACATTGTTTAACATAAGGTATCCCTTCCCAGGAACAATATATTACAATGTTTAACATAAGGCATGCCTTCCCTGGAACAATATATTACATTGTTTAACATAAGGCATGCCTTCCCTTGAACAATATATTACATTGTTTAACATAAGGCATGCCTTCCCTGGAACAATATATCACATTGTTTACCATGTGGCATACCTTCCCAGGAACAATATATTACATTGTTTAACATAAGGCATGCCTTCCCTGGAACAATATATCACATTGTTTACCATAAGGCATGCCTTCCCTGGAACAATATATTACATTGTTTAACATAAGGCATGTCTTCCCTGGAAAAATATATCACATTGTTTACCATGAGGCATACCTTCCCAGGAACAATATATTACATTGTTAAACATAAGGCATGCCTTCCCTGGAACAATATATTACATTGTTTAACATAAGGCATGCCTTCCCTGGAACAATATATCACATTGTTTACCATAAGGCATACCTTCCCAGGAACAATATATTACATTGTTTAACATAAGGCATGCCTTCCCTGGAACAATATATTACATTGTTTAACATAAGGCATGCCTTCCCTGGAACAATATATCACATTGTTTACCATAAGGCATACCTTCCCAGGAACAATATATTACATTGTTTAACATAAGGCATGCCTTCCCTGGAACAATATATTACATTGTTTAACATAAGGCATCCCTTCCCAGGAACAATATATTACAATGTTTACTTTAAGGCATCCCTTCTCAGGAACAATATATTACATTGTTTAGCATAAGGCATATCTTCCCTGGAACATTATATTACAATGTTTACCATAAGGCATGCCTTCCCTGGAACATTATATTACAATGTTTACCATAAGGCATACCTTCTCAGGAACAATATATTACATTGTTTACCATAAGGCATACCTTCCCAGGAACAATATATTACATTGTTTACCATAAGGCATGCCTTCCCTGGAACATTATATTACAATGTTTACCATAAGGCATCCCTTCCCAGGAACAATATATTACAATGTTTACCATAAGGCATGCCTTCCCTGGAACATTATATTACAATGTTTACCATAAGGCATCCCTTCTCAGGAACAATATGTTACATTATTTACCATAAGGCATATCTTCCCAGGAACAATATATTACATTGTTTACTATAAGGCATCCCTTCCTTGGAACAATATATTACATTGTTTACCATAAGGCATATCTTTCCAGGAACAATATCTCTATCTAGGCTGTAGCAGGAGATTAAAGGTGCATCCACTGTGTTGTTTGGATTACACGTGTCAAACATTATTTATACTTTTATCTTGTCGAGAAGTACAGGCTGCTGCCGAAAGTTACCATTACGATGATAGTCGACTCCGTATATTGACGACATAAAGGTAAAAGCAGCAATTTAAAATCGAAAAACGGACAATGCAACGAAATTGACGTGCATCAGTCAAACGCAATTTTTGAAACTGATTTACACTGGTGAGGTGAGGTGAGTTTTCAAGAGTATTTCACTTATATTTACAACAGACGAAAAGACAAATTTCTTAAATAGGTCATATAACTACTCTGCATGTAAATGGGACGTGTAAATCCAGTTATTGCACATGCATAATGATGTTGTTCGATTTTAATTGGAAACTTGTAATTGTGATATATTTTGCGTTTGGGTATTAATATCCAAGTTGGGTGAAATTATCTCAACTGAAATCAGAACAAATGGCATGTTGGCACATATTAACGACAAAATACTATGAAACCCTATGTGTGCATCTTTAAGGCTGCTACCTACATACTTGTCTACTTGTTCAAGGCGACTACAGTATTCATGCAGGGGCTGGTGTACTTACGGAAGATGATTTCCTCTTGAAGCAGAGTGCTGCATCCCGAGTGAGCGCGTGGACGGTGAGCACCTGACTGATCTGTTGGAACTTGGAGCCCAGCTTCTCTGTGGAGACAGACACCAGACATTGATCACTCAGTATCTCCATCGACCAGTCACTCTCTCAAACAATACCCCCTCTCTCTATACAGAGACTTGTGTAAGTCAATGTGATTTTCATCAACACTGCCTGTGTTTGACCGTTATCTTTTGGATGTTTTTGATTATATTTTTAATTATCAGAATGATATATTTCAATATTATCTTTCTGGTCACAATCAATGTTTGTGAGCCATATTCGTTTCATAATCTAATTATAATTTCTGTGAATAACCTACATTCTATATTTACATGGCATGTCATACAAACACTCGTCAATAAGAGGCATGTTTGTGATGGCCAGTCCGTGTCAGGTTATGAAGGAAGATGATTATGTCGACTGGAGAGAAGGTGTACGGGTCCCATGAACACCCTGCATGTATTTAGCACACGTTTCCTGCTTCTTGTTTGACTTAATGGACGCATAAACATGTCAGTAATCTCCCATGTCACAAAACTATGTTAATTTTCATAAAAATAATCTTCTGGTTACTTGAACGAAAAAGTTAACAAATATCAAACAAATTATGCTACTCGGTGCGCTGGGCCGAGATTCCAGGGCAGATGCTCTCAATTCATAACAATGGTCCATGCTATATTTTGCGGCGGCAAATATTTGTCTTCCAATCCTATGAAACGATTATTCAAAAATACTTGTCGACACGACAATACACAGTTGAGCGTTGTCCTGTTGCGGTTTAGTGGAGAGAGTACAAGAATCCTCGTCCAAACACGCTCATCCAGGGTATGACGTCAGAGCTCGGCCTGGAGAAATCCCGCAAGAATTGCCCAGTGAGTTGGTGTCGTCTTGGTGTAGGCTAGGTGTTGGATTGGTGTCACAGTGTTGACTTGATGTAGGCTTGGTGTCACAGTGTTGACTTGGTGTAGACTGGGTGTCACATTGTTGGCTTGGTGTAGACTGGGCGTCACAGTGTTGACTTGTTGTAGACTGGGTGTCACAGTGTTGGCTTGGTGTAGACTGGGCGTCACAGTGTTGGCTTGGTGTAGACTGGGCGTCACAGTGTTGGCTTGGTGTAGACTGGGTGTCACAGTGTTGGCTTGGTGTCACATTGTTGGTTTGGTGCAGACTGGGTGTCACATTGTTGGCTTGATGTAGGCTAGTTGTCACAGTGTTCACTTGGTGTAGGCTTGGTGTCACATTGTTGGCTTGGTGTCGGCTGGGTGTCACAGTGTTGGCTTGATGAAGACTGTGTGTGAAGTGTTGGCTTGGTGTCGGCCTGGTGTCACAGTGTTCAATTGGTGTAGGCTGGGTGTCACAGTGTTCACTTGGTGTAGGCTGGGTGTCACATTGTTGGCTTGGTGTAGACTGGGTGTCACAGTGTTGACTTTGTGTAGACTAGTTGTCACATTGTTGGCATGGTGTAGGCTAGTTGTCACAGTGTTGACTTGGTGTAGGCTGGATGTCACAGTGTTGACTTGATGTAGACTGGGTGTCACAGTGTTGGCTTTGTGTCGGCTGGGTGTCACATTGATGGTTTGGTGTAGACTGGGTGTCACATTTTTGGCTTGGTGTAGACTGGGCGTCACAGTGTTGACTTGTTGTAGACTGGGTGTCACAGTGTTGGCTTGGTGTCGGCTAGGTGTCAAAGTGTTGGTTTTGTGCAGACTGGGTGTCACATTGTTGGTTTGGTGCACATTACATTACCATACCATAGCATTACCATACCATAGCATTAATAACAGTACAATAACATTACCATATAATAATATTACCATATAATAATATAACCATAGCATATCATTACAATATCATACATTTACCATATCAAATCATAATCATATCATAAAATTACCATACCATAGCATAACGATATCATATCATTACCATATCAAATTAGAATACCATAACATTACCATACCATAGCATTTGGATATTATAACATTACCATAATACTACCATACCCAAATGGTATATGACCGTATCTGAAATTAACCTATCATAACAATACCATATCAATAACTTACCATACCATAGCATAACCATATCATAACATTACCATGTCGAATCATTACTATTACCATAGTCTGACCATACCATAACATTACCATACCATAACATTACCATACCATAACATTACCATAACATTACCATATCATAAAATTAACATACCATAGCATTTGTATATCATAACATTGCCATTATATTATCACATCTTAACATGACAGTGGCATAAAATTACGATATTATAAAATGTAGATTCTGATGTTGTGATCTAAGTTCCCGTGCTGGGACATAAGTTGATATCAACTCTCATATACAGGCAGGATGTTCAAAACATCTCTGACCTAAGCACTTGAGGTTATACTTCGGCACTGTCAGTAGATTCTGATGTTGTGATCTAAGTTCCCGTGCTGGGACATAAGTTGATATCAACTCTCATATATAGGCAGGATGTTCAAAACATCTCTGACCAAAGCACTCGAGGTTACACTTCGGCACTGTCAGTAGATTCTGATGTTGTGATCTAAGTTCCCGTGCTGGGACATAAGTTGATATCAACTCTCATATATAGGCAGGATGTTCAAAACATCTCTGACCAAAGCACTCGAGGTTACACTTCGGCACTGTCAGTAGATTCTGATGTTGTGATCTAAGTTCCCGTGCTGGGACATAAGTTGATATCAACTCTCATATACAGGCAGGATGTTCAAAACATCTCTGACCTAAGCACTTGAGGTTATACTTCGGCACTGTCAGTAGATTCTGATGTTGTGATCTAAGTTCCCGTGCTGGGACATAAGTTGATATCAACTCTCATATATAGGCAGGATGTTCAAAACATCTCTGACCAAAGCACTCGAGGTTACACTTCGGCACTGTCAGTAGATTCTGATGTTGTGATCTAAGTTCCCGTGCTGGGACATAAGTTGATATCAACTCTCATATATAGGCAGGATGTTCAAAACATCTCTGACCAAAGCACTCGAGGTTACACTTCGGCACTGTCAGTAGATTCTGATGTTGTGATCTAAGTTCCCGTGCTGGGACATAAGTTGATATCAACTCTCATATACAGGCAGGATGTTCAAAACATCTCTGACCTAATCACTTGAGGTTATACTTCGGCACTGTCAGTAGATTCTGATGTTGTGATCTAAGTTCCCGTGCTGGGACATAAGTTGATATCAACTCTCATATATAGGCAGGATGTTCAAAACATCTCTGACCAAAGCACTCGAGGTTACACTTCGGCACTGTCAGTAGATTCTGATGTTGTGATCTAAGTTCCCGTGCTGGGACATAAGTTGATATCAACTCTCATATATAGGCAGGATGTTCAAAACATCTCTGACCAAAGCACTCGAGGTTACACTTCGGCACTGTCAGTAGATTCTGATGTTGTGATCTAAGTTCCCGTGCTGGGACATAAGTTGATATCAACTCTCATATACAGGCAGGATGTTCAAAACATCTCTGACCTAAGCACTTGAGGTTATACTTCGGCACTGTCAGTAGATTCTGATGTTGTGATCTAAGTTCCCGTGCTGGGACATAAGTTGATATCAACTCTCATATATAGGCAGGATGTTCAAAACATCTCTGACCAAAGCACTCGAGGTTACACTTCGGCACTGTCAGTAGATTCTGATGTTGTGATCTAAGTTCCCGTGCTGGGACATAAGTTGATATCAACTCTCATATATAGGCAGGATGTTCAAAACATCTCTGACCAAAGCACTCGAGGTTACACTTCGGCACTGTCAGTAGATTCTGATGTTGTGATCTAAGTTCCCGTGCTGGGACATAAGTTGATATCAACTCTCATATACAGGCAGGATGTTCAAAACATCTCTGACCTAAGCACTTGAGGTTATACTTCGGCACTGTCAGTAGATTCTGATGTTGTGATCTAAGTTCCCGTGCTGGGACATAAGTTGATATCAACTCTCATATATAGGCAGGATGTTCAAAACATCTCTGACCAAAGCACTCGAGGTTACACTTCGGCACTGTCAGTCGATTCTGATGTTGTGATCTAAGTTCCCGTGCTGGGACATAAGTTGATATCAACTCTCATATATAGGCAGGATGTTCAAAACATCTCTGACCAAAGCACTCGAGGTTACACTTCGGCACTGTCAGTAGATTCTGATGTTGTGATCTAAGTTCCCGTGCTGGGACATAAGTTGATATCAACTCTCATATACAGGCAGGATGTTCAAAACATCTCTGACCTAAGCACTTGAGGTTATACTTCGGCACTGTCAGTAGATTCTGATGTTGTGATCTAAGTTCCCGTGCTGGGACATAAGTTGATATCAACTCTCATATATAGGCAGGATGTTCAAAACATCTCTGACCTAAGCACTTGAGGTTATACTTCGGCACTGTCAGTAGATTCTGATGTTGTAATCTAAGTTCCCGTGCTGGGACACACGTTGATATCAACTCTCATATATAGGCAGGATGTTCAAAACATCTCTGACCTAAGCACTTGAGGTTATACTTCGGCACTGTCAGTAGATTCTGATGTTGTAATCTAAGTTCCCGTGCTGGGACACACGTTGATATCAACTCTCATATATAGGCAGGCGACTGATCATGCAGAGATTTGTGCATTAGACAGAGAATTTTCAGTTGAATCCTTGTTCTAATTGGAAGCCAGTGAAGATGTTTAAAGACAGGAGTAATGTGCGATCCTTTAGATTTGAGACATAACATAACCATATCATAACATTACCATATCATAGTATAACCATATCATAAAATGAGCATACCATAACATTACCATAAATATAGCATTTGTATAGCATAACATTACCATAATATTACCATACTTTAACAAAACCATATCTTTAACTTACCATACCATATATTTACCATATCAATATCATAACATTAAAATAGCATAACATTGACCATATCATAGCATTACTATATCATAAACTTAGTATACCATAATATTACCATACTTTAACAATACCAGATCATTAACTTACCATACCATATAATTACCATGTAATAACATTAAAATATCATAACATTACCATAATTATAATAACATTACCATGTCATAACATAACCATATCATAACATAACCATATCATAACATAACCATATCATAACATAACCATATCATAACATTACCATATCATAACATTACCATATCATAACATAACCATATCATAACATAACCATATCATAACATTACCATATCATAACATTACCATATCATAACATAACCATATCATAACATAACCATATCATAACATAACCATATCATAACATTACCATATCATAACATTACCATATCATAACATAACCATATCATAACATAACCATATCATAACATTACCATCATAACATAACCATATCATAACATAACCATATCATAACATAACCATATCATAACATTACCATATCATAACATTACCATATCATAACATAACCATATCATAACATAACCATATCATAACATTACCATATCATAACATAACCATATCATAACATTACCATATCATAACATTACCATATCATAACATTACCATATCATAACATAACCATATCATAACATTACCATATCATAACATTACCATATCATAACATTACCATATCATAACATAACCATATCATAACATTACCATATCATAACATAACCATATCATAACATAACCATATCATAACATAACCATATCATAACATTACCATATCATAACATTACCATATCATAACATAACCATATCATAACATAACCATATCATAACATTACCATATCATAACATTACCATATCATAACATAACCATATCATAACATAACCATATCATAACATAACCATATCATAACATTACCATATCATAACATAACCATATCATAACATAACCATATCATAACATAACCATATCATAACATTACCATATCATAACATAACCATATCATAACATTACCATATCATAACATTACCATAATTATAATAACATTACCATATCATAACATTACCATATCATAACATTACCATATCATAACATAACCATATCATAACATAACCATATCATAACATTACCATATCATAACATAACCATATCATAACATAACCATATCATAACATTACCATATCATAACATAACCATATCATAACATTACCATATCATAACATTACCATATCATAACATTACCATAATTATAATAACATTACCATATCATAACATTACCATATCATAACATTACCATATCATAACATTACCATATCATAACATTACCATATCATAACATTACCATATCATAACATAACCATATCATAACATTACCATATCATAACATAACCATATCATAACATTACCATATCATAACATAACCATATCATAACATTACCATATCATAACATAACCATATCATAACATAACCATATCATAACATTACCATATCATAACATAACCATATCATAACATTACCATATCATAACATAACCATATCATGACATTACCATATCATAACATTACCATATCATAACATAACCATATCATAACATAACCATATCATAACATTACCATATCATAGCATTACCATACATTAGTATTTGTATATCATTACATTACCATAATACTTAATACCTTAATGGGGCAGTAGCACGTTTTTTCGCTCAAATAAGTTGATGAAATGTATTTGAAAAATAATTTAACCAATAGTAAAACATCCTTCTGTCTTCGGAAAATAAAGTTTAAAATGAGTGTACATGTTTCGGTAAAGCCATGGGAATCGTTTTTGTAATACAAAATAATAAATTGTGTTCACAATAAAATGGCCGCCATGGAATGTTTGCTTTATACGCAACAACGTTTTTACCACTACAGATAATTAGTTTGTGTAATAAGATGTTTTACCCTCTAAACTTTAATTAAATGACATAAACTATCATTATAAACGGGATATTTGAAAAAATAAATTTTGCAAAAAACGTGCTACTGCCCCTTTAACGTGACCGTATCATAAAATTACCATATCATAACATTACCATACCATAGACTTACCATATCATAGCATTACCATACCTTAGACTTACCATATCATAGCATTACCATAACATAGACTTACCAAATCATAGCATTACCATACCATAGCATAAGTATATCATAACATTACCATAATATTACCATATATTAACACGACCGCATCATAAAATTACGAAATCATAACATTACCATATCATAGAATTATCATGTCATAGCAGTAATATATTAAAATGTACCACCCCATAGCATTACTATATTATAACAATACCATAGCATTACCATATAATAAGATTACAATATTATGGCATCAACATACAATAGCATTTACATAATTATCTTAGCATTACGATATTGACACTTTCTTCGTAACATGTATGAAATGATTGTTACATTCTATAAATGTAAACCTTTTCAAATCATATTTATAATAATAATAATAATGGGTGTTTCTACACCAAACTATTTCTTACCAGCACACACAGGACAATGCAAGTTCTGAACCATACTGTACTTCTGAGTCGTACTGTTCTTATAGAGCCAAAGAACATTAATGGGTTTAGTTTGGTGTCCGACAATTTGTAAGAACACATGTCTGTAATGATACATGCACTATTTTCTTACTTTGTATAGATGCATGTGATGTGTGATGAAATATGATTGGGGAAATGCACAACTAAGTACCTGTATGAAGCTATCTTCTTTGTAGAACCATTAAAACAGCCTACTATCTTTGTTATTCAAACTTGGTTTATAGTTACTTTCTAATTATCACAGTAATTCTGCATGTGTTTTTATTTATGCTTCAAAACTTTAATGAGCAAATAGTAACAGGTAAATGTGTATTGTACCTGGCTGTTATTGGATACCGTTTGAATAGGTTTCTTGGATGCGGGTAGCAAATTCATTTTAATCATTATTACTCCCTGCACTAACTACACGTTTTCATATACACCGTGATAAGTTTCCACTTTAACAACTGACACCTTGCTCGTCTAAGAGATTACGGTATGGTTTATGCATTTATGAATGAGAGAATAGTTCTTAGGTGTTAAACAAAACACCCCGAATGTCATGATCTATGGAGAATGTGGCAGGTTTCCCATATATATTTATTCATATTGTAAAGCGATTCGGTATTGGATAAAGCTATTACACATGCCATCCTATCGCTTACCAAAGAAGTGTTATAATATGATGATTTTATACGATAGAAATGGACATACAAACTGGGTGACAGATGTAAAAAAAACTATTATTCTCAACTGGATTTGGAAATGTTTGGCAGAGCCAGGAAACTGAAATATATCCGAAATTCATAAACTCTTTTACCCAGAGACTTAAAGATATATACCTTCAAAATTGGCTGGCAAAATTATCTATCTCAAGTAAATGTGACACCTATCTAATGTTTAAATGCAAAATCCATACCGAACGCTATCTATATTGTTTAAATGTTAAAAAATATAGAATTAGTCTTGCACGATTCCGATGCTCATCTCACGAACTCCTAATCGAGAAAGGTAGATATGTAAATATGGCACGAGAGCAAAGGACTTGTCAATTATGTCACTCAAATGTAGTTGAAGATGAATATCATTTCCTCTTGATTTGCCCTTGTTACAATAACATTCGAAGTAAATATATAAAAGAAAAATATTATACTTATCCAAACAAAAGTACGTTTGCGCAACTTTTAAACAGCTCAAATACTAAAGAAATTGAAAACCTGTCCATGTATATTTTCTACGCATTTGTACAGAGAAAACAGATTGTTTCATAAATAATTTATGTTGAAGCAATATTATGTATAATGTACTATAGGCCTGAGGCCTCTTGAGTACCAAATAAAGATTGATTGAATGAGAGAATAAAAAATAAATATCTGATACATATGTGACTATTTCTGGAACTCATGGTCAGGATGTGATTCTGTTATCTTGCCTAGAATAACTGTAAATGATACCGGCAAATATTTGCTAAATATGATAAATAATGGTGTGCCTCTATGTGGCTATCAACGTTAACTATAAACTTTCTAAACTGTATGACATGGAGTGGTGCATTTTGAAATCGATGAAGAATATAAGCATGGCATGTCCCTTCCAACACACGGGGAGATATGAACTCAAAAGCGGGTCGGGTTTATGGATATATCGCTGCTATGATCAATCTCTCCCTCCATTTGTCCTTCAACTTTGTAGACATATGCTCCCCAGAAACAGTGAATATGAATTGGTAAATATATGAATTGGTGAATATATGAATTGGTAAATATATGAATTGGTAAATATATGAATTGGTAAATATATGAAGTGGTAAATATATGAAGTGGTAAATATATGAATTGGTAAATATATGAATTGGTAAATATATGAATTGGTAAATATATGAAGTGGTAAATATATGAAGTGGTAAATGTATGAAATGGTAAATATATGAAGTGGTAAATATATGAAGTGGTAAATATATGAAGTGGTAAATGTATGAAATGGTAAATATATGAAGTGGTAAATATATGAAGTGGTAAATATATGAAGTGGTAAATATATGAAGTGGTAAATATATGAAGTGGTAAATATATGAAGTGGTAAATATATGAAGTCGGGTGTCTGCCTCTCCATCTGACATTATGCAGCAGTGTCAGGAATTATAAGACATACTAACTACAAGGGAAGAAATGGCAATACAAAGAAATGCAACTTTACAATGATGATGTGGGTGATGTACAAATCTATCTGTGTTCAACTAGGATATCTGGGGAAATACAACGTTTGTTGAGTTCTGCTCAATAAGGTTTTAATAATAATAATAATAATAACACTTTATACAAAGCACATAGGAAATTTGGTCTGTGCATTTTGCACCCGGCAGCCACAGTGCAGCGCCAGTTCAAGCGTTGTTCTATCCTTATAATGCTGAGCGCCAAGCAAGGAAGCAACAACTCCCATCTTTTAACGTCTTTTGGTATGACGCGGCCGGGAATCGAACCCCGACCTACCGGGTGACGAGCAGACGCTCTACCAACTGAGCTACAAACCACGTGTAATCTTAGCACTGTACATGTCTAGTATCTGATAGTTATCTAGGCACTTTAAGCGATAGTAAGTTTTTAAGACACTAAGATTTCATTTTATGTTCGCTTCCTTTGCTAAATAAACGCGGTAAGCCGAAGGACCTAAGAGTGGCTGAGAAATGAGACACACGTAAACCTCTTATTAAACGTGTAAGAAATTTTGTAAATTACTGTATCTATGTTTACTTACTATCCTAAAAAGCTAAAGCCACGTTGGTGCATACAAGTAAGTACCACAGTCACACTGGATCTTGGCTGTTGACCTACGCCTTTGATGTTAGCGAATATCATAAACTTTCTGTAGATGTTTGGTTCGTCATTGTCTGGTATCATTCGATATTATCTATTGTTACACCATTGCTACTGTTTAGCCCTTCATTGTTTACGGTGACCATATAGACATCATTGGAGTAAGTTGTAAGTTTGTGTAACAAGGGAAGTTGATAACCGTTGTCATGTTGATGACATTGATGGTAAATTTCGGATTTTGCCATTAGGGCATCATTGGTCTTTGTTTTTCAATTATGTCATACGATATCATTGCTCATAATAATGAGGGTATTACCACAGAGAGGTATGCGCATACAGACATTTACAATCAAACACATAAGAAATCAGACCACAGAAAACCTATCACAAAAATGAAATAGAAAGAAAAGAATACACATTTGTAGTGGCTGAACAGATGAGTTTTCAGATTGCGCTTGAGAACTAAACAGGAAGGTGCTGTATGGAGGTTAGTGGAAGTGACTGAGCGGACACCGAATGTGGGAGGTTCCAGCAGGTGTTGCTAGTGGATCTGAGATGACGAGCAGGAGTGTATGGTGTGAGGAGATCACACAGGTATAGCGGAGCTGTAAGTTAACACGCTGGTAGGCGAGAGTGAGTTGATTCTTTCCTTCCTTTCCAGTGCAAGGATTCCAGAACCAGATCTATGTCACAGGACATCTTGGAGCGGGTACCAAGACGGATATTTTTGTTTTTGATAGATTATAGGTGTTTTATCAGAGTTCTGGAGGCACGTGTGAGCAGACTGTTCCAGTAATCCAATCTTGACAGGATGAGGGAGCGGAAAAGCAGAACAGTTTTGTCTTCGGTTAGTTGGTGGCGAACGCTTAATATGTTTTGGAAGTGATAGCGAATATTCTTGCATATATGATGGCTATGGGTTTCCATGCAGAGATTGATATTCAAGTAGATTCCAAGAGTCTTCACATGAGTCGCAAATCTAAAGATGATTTAAGTGACATTTTTTCATTCTACTAGGTGGATCAAACTGTATGGCTTCTGTTTTGCTGATATTCATTTTCAGCATGTTTAATGTCACTGAGACACATTTCCATGTTGTGAATTGAGGAGGCTAGTTTAGTTTCTGCCACATATAATCTGTTCTGTCATTGCGAATCATCCGGTTTCGAAATGGATAATAACTCGGTACTCTGCTGCGAGAGGACCCATGGATCGAGTGTACATCGTGGAGAGGGCCGGTCCCACTACTGATACCTGGGGTTCACCACATTTGAGCACTGATGTAGATAATTGAGGCTTACCAATTTGTACTCCCACTTACTATCCACTTACTATAAGGATATGTCGTATACTCCCACTTACTATTAGGATGTGTCGTATACTCCCAGTTACTATTAGAATATGTCGTATACTCCCAGTTACTATTAGGATATGACGTATACTCCCAGTTACTATTAGGATATGACGTATACTCCCAGTTACTATTAGGATATGTCGTATACTCCCAGTTACTATTAGAATATGTCGTATAGTCCCAGTTACTATTAGAATATGTCGTATACTCCCAGTTACTATTATGATATGACGTATACTCCCAGTTACTATTAGGATATGTCGTATACTCCCAGTTACTATTAGAATATGTCGTATACTCCCAGTTACTATAAGGATATGCCGTATACTCCCAGTTACTATTAGAATATGCCGTATACTCCCAGTTACTATTAGGATATGCCGTATACTCCCAGTTACTATTAGAATATGCCGTATACTCCCAGTTACTATTAGAATATGTCGTATACTCCCAGTTACTATTAGGATATGTCGTATACTCCCAGTTACTATTAGAATATGTCGTATACTCCCAGTTACTATTAGGATATGTCGTATACTCCCAGTTACTATTAGGATATGTCGTATACTCCCAGTTACTATTAGGATATGTCGTATACTCCCAGTTACTATAAGGATATGTCGTATACTCCCAGTTACTATTAGAATATGTCGTATACTCCCAGTTACTATTAGGATATGACGTATACTCCCAGTTACCATTAGGATATGTCGTATACTCCCAGTTACTATTAGGATATGTCGTATACTCCCAGTTACTATTAGGATATGTCGTATACTCCCAGTTACTATTAGGACATGTCGTATACTCCCAGTTACTATTAGGATATGCCGTATACTCCCAGTTACTATTAGAATATGCCGTATACTCCCAGTTACTATTAGGATATGCCGTATACTCCCAGTTACTATTAGGATATGTCGTATACTCCCAGTTACTATTAGAATATGTCGTATACTCCCAGTTACTATTAGGATATGTCGTAGTCGTATACTCCCAGTTACTATTAGAATATGTCGTATATTCCCAGTTACTATTAGGATATGTCGTCTACTGCCAGTTACTATTAGGATATGTCGTATACTCCCAGTTACTATTAGGATATGTCGTATACTCCCAGTTACTATTAGGATATGTCGTATACTCCCAGTTACTATTAGGATATGTCGTATACTCCCAGTTACTATTAGGATATGTCGTATACTCCCAGTTACTATTAGGATATGTCGTATACTCCCAGTTACTATTAGAATATGTCGTATACTCCCAGTTACTATAAGGATATGTCGTATACTCCCAGTTACTATTAGAATATGTCGTATACTCCCAGTTACTATTAGGATATGTCGTATACTCCCAGTTACTTTTAGAATATGTCGTATACTCCCAGTTACTATTAGGATATGTCGTATACTCCCAGTTACTTTTAGAATATGTCGTATACTCCCAGTTACTATTAGGATATGTCGTATACTCCCAGTTACTATTAGGATATGTCGTATACTCCCAGTTACTATTAGGATATGTCGTATACTCCCAGTTACTATTAGGACATGTCGTATACTCCCAACTATTTGGTCTGGAACGGTTAAATAAATTCCATTCAAGATAAGCTATTGTATTATGTAGAATGAAGACAATATTTATGGATATACAACTTCTTTATTCTGCATAGGATAGTTATGCATTATGTATATTAACAAATTCAAAAGTGTATGCGTTTGATTTCTCTGGCAATATAGCGATCGTGAAATAATTAAACATTATGACCAAACATACAAACGACAACTTCAAAATATATGATAGTTTGTTCAACAACGTTTTCCCTGAGTTAAACGTAATTCTGAAAATGATATCAACATGGTATTGACCCCAAGGGTTTCGGCCAATGGTATGATAAATATTATTAAAGCTGAAGACGCATGACCTCCAAGCTTACCACGCTGCAATGAGATCACGTGATTTGCGAATCACCTGTTGGTCGTGCTGCACGTGCAATCTTGTGTGACACTTGTTTTGTGACACTTGTTTTGTAATATATATTTAAAAAAGTTGTTTATCGGAATTTGAACGTCAAACTTGTGATTATTATTTCAAACCATAGGAATGAAATAAGAATGATGAGAACTAATCACAGACGAAGCAATACAAGTTTGTTTTGTATTCTGGATTTTTATTATTTGCTTTACTGTATAGATTGTAGAGACTGTCCCTGAGATTTGCTCCCAATGATCAAGGGCAAAGAACACAAACTGATCTGATACCGTGCACACTATAGACATTGTGTATAAACCATGTATATTGAGGGAACTCACTTTTAAGCATCTTGAGACTGGCCATGTCCATGGTTGAGTCTGCTACGGCCCGAGCGAACAGCACACACTTTGGGTTGCAGCTCCGCAGCGCGAGAGAGAGCGGGGTCTCGCCCTCCTGGAACATGAAGGTAGGTTACCTCGGGTAGATCTATAGATGCTACTATCGTCTTGGTTATACGTATGCTTACGCTGTTCTATAAGCTTAAAGGTACATCCATTGTGTTGTTGGGGGTCTTACTTTATCGAGAAGTACCAACTGTTACCGAAAACTACCATTTTGATGATACTCGACTTAGTATATTGATGATATGAGGGTAAAAGTATAAATTTCTGATCGAAAACCGGACAAGTGTGGCGCGCGCCAAAGAGTCAACGTAATTTTGGAATCTTATTTAAACCAGATACAATAACAAATTTGGGTTGATAATGTTTAACATGTGATATAACTTCTATGCATGTAAATAGGACGTGCACTTTCGGTTTCTGAACATGCATGATGATGTTACTCGATTTTTATTGGAAACTAGTAATTATGATATATTTGGCGATGGGGGTGAATATGCAAGCTGAGTTAATTTGTTTGTATTGTAAACAGCATATATGGTGTGTTGGAACGTATTAAAGCCAAATAAAATTGTATGAAACACAATGGATGCACCTTTAAATATCCAATGAATATGCAACGCAATTAACCTGTAGTCTAAATAAACCCCGGACGAGACGTATTCAACACATGGAAAGTTTTAGGCAGTCATTGATTTAAGAGTTTTGAAGGTCTATATAAAATAATCACAATGATCTCCAACTTGGGAACATATCGGAACATGTATGTAGACTTCGCGTTATAAAATGCGTGTCATCAATGGAAATAGTGTTGCACCGTCGGAGGAAACAAGTGATTTTACAAGCGCTTCCAGGAGGATGAAATACTCGAGGTTGCCATTTAGGTTTTCAACTTCAACTAATGAATAAAACCGAACCCTGCTAAAAACTTGTGTCATAGTCTTATTATTCAACGAGGAGCGGGTGACTGGACCACTCGATATCTGAATTATGTGTGACCACAAATGTATAGTTTGCTGTATTTTATAAATCAATGAATATCTCAATGTTTCAGGTGTAAAATAGATAATAATATTGGACATTTGTTAACCGCTATAATCCACTTGTATAATCCATTCTTTGGGAAAAAAAACAATCACTGGACTTGGTAATGTATGTGACGGATAAACGGATAAGTTCGATTAAACTTGAACCCACATACCTGAGGAGGTTGGCGCGAAAACGCGAAGTTCGTGAGAAATATACCCATATTTTTCAAAGTGTATCGAATGATACCTTACACTTTTCCCCGTTGGACCCTTACGAAGCGCAGAATGGGTATCATTTGATACACGAGGAAAAGTATGGGTATATCTGTCTTATATCCCACTTACAGTCGAGTGTAAACGGATACTATTTCATAATATTTCTAAACAACTACAGCTATAAACAAGCTTGTGTATGAAACGCACAACCCTCATCTGTGACCACTCCCGGGTACGCTCAGCCCGTGCTACAGCAGGTGGCCATATTATTACGTACATGTGACGTAATTCAATAGACTTACATGTTAATTAGCTCTTGCGGGAATAATTTTCATGGCGTTATTGTTTGTCAATAAATTCTGAAATCTTTACCAAAATATAGGAAATCATCTTAGCTCCAGATACATAATTTCCATCTTTTTTCTGATAATTATTAAGAAAACTACCTCTTATCAAACAACACATATACAACATACCGATTAGGTTTAACATGGTCGTCAATGGGACATTAGAATCAAAAGTTGAATATACGATGTTTAAACAAGTGTCATTCGACAACTAATCAACTGATAGATAACAGGTAATTAAGTACATATAGCCGAGATGATTACCAATCTGTCTGCAAAATATGACAGTAAAGAGACTTTTACTTAATTTATGAAAATTATTCCCGCAAGACGTATTTAATGATATGGCCACCCGCTGTATGTTGCATGGTTACACATGTTCGGGGCTCGAAATCTAATTGATATGGCCCAATGAAGGTATTATCAACGCAGACGCACGTGCATCTCGCTAAAATGTACAGCTAACGCCATAAACTGCAAAGCTGATGTCAATATGACCAACGTTTAAAGAAAACAGAAGCAAGCATCAGTATGTTAAGACATTTTGCACCCAGATTAATTAACATTCATACATTATATCACGCATTATAAAATTATATTCATTTGGTCATGAAAAAGTGTACAAAGATTCAACTGGCCTCGTGGTCTAATGGTTAGTTCGTTCGGCCAGAAGCAACAGGACACAGGTTCGATCCCAGGTTTCAAATGAAACATTTGTAAATGTCTTATCTGTTCATATATAATACGGGCATTTTGTAGAGTACATGGTGAAACTCGTACCCACTTGCCAAAAGACATCACCTCATAAATATAAAGACACTTTGATAGATCTCCCTACACAGCGCCTTTCAATTTGGTGGATTTGGACAGATTTGTAGAAGGATGTCAATGAAATTCACTTATTGCATGAAATTGGGAATCTCACCACCATTCGTTGAAGTCCTGCAAACACAACCCACTGAGGCATATTTTGAATAGGATAAGGCCATATCCAACAAGCTTGTCTCGCAACTTACTTCTTCAACCAGATTGCATACTTGGCTCTCATGCATGCTCCTTAGATTGAAGCTCAAGCCAACATTTATGGGATGAACTAGGCAGATATAGCTCTGCTGATATGACCGTCCCAGAAGTTACAGCAACTAGGAAAATCGTTGTACAAGAGTGCTCTGAGAGCACAAGAACCCCCGGTATTTGTCCTGTTGACGCACAAACTATCCTCAAATAAGCGGTGTAAGAGAGATATCTTATCTGCATTTAACATGAAATGGTCGTTGATCAACTTGAACATTATGATATCATGTGAATGATCTAATGACACTTAATATATAGGCTGAAATAGAAAAGTCAAAGATTCTAAGTCAAGGGCCATAACTTTGAAAATATTAACCCGATTGATCCCAAAAATGCGTATCACCACTGAACACCCAAAACATGTGGAAAGTTTCAGAAAGATTGATCAAAACCTGTTGATTTCAGAACATAGGTACCTCTTTTCAGGAAGGACGGATATATGAGCTGTGCTACGACATAACCCTTTGGGTTTCATCCTGGGTTAAAAGTGAATTGGAAAGAATACCCCGACTCTGACATACACTTGGCATTAAATTCCATTCAGTTGGTGCAGATACCAATTGCATTCAGCAAACAGTTTCTTCTCTTGTGTGGTTTTGTTTACTTCCTTGTTATCGTGTAGCGCGAAGCAGGGGACATGTAAATTGGGTATGTAAATTTTTGGGGATGTTGCGGTTCTTGAGAAGGCGAAAGTGTCATATGTGAACGGACGACGGCCTGTGCTGTATGCCCATCCCCCCCCCCCCCCCCCCCCCCCCCCCCCCCCCTTACATTCTTGAACACCTGAATGTACAAAATCACAAAGCAATCCTCTCGCCCTTCTCTGTTTTTTGGATTGTTTTCAAACGCTGCTTTTAAAACACTCCGATCATATCTCTAAAGGTTACATACGCCAACTTTACACCTCTTTCTCAGAAACATAAGTAGCTGGAGCTACTTCTCAATACGGTACTGAAACTTTTGTTGCAGCCCGGGTGACTGACATTGATTTCGCTGGTACACACCTATGGCGCTAGTTTCAAGGTGGACAGGTCCGAGGTTTCTTCTCTACATTCTACAGAACATCAATCTATTGTAGGCAACAGTTGCATGCTTGTAAGTTAACTATTTGCTGCAATGGAGCTTTTAAGGTGATTTTTAAAGTTATTTTGAAAATACTGGATTCTTTTCCATCACCTAGAGGGGGACTATCGGAGGCATTGGGGAGCGCGTGAGACCCTCTATGTTAGATATGAGGTGTATTCGAGGTGACGTCACGAACCTTGTCGGGGAGGTAGAGACTGACGCCGGCCTCCGCGAGTAGGCGGAGACAGTGCACACTTCCGTGTTCCGCCGCGTCATGCGCCGGGTTCCGGTCGAAAGAGTCGGTGACACGAAGCAAGTCTCCGATGTTGGGAACCTCGAGCAGGTGCGCCAGGATATGTGCGTTTCCGGTACCTAAAACACACCCGCTTACTAGTACACATTTCATGTATCATGACTTCACTCTCAGAAAATTTAAGATTTTATCCCAGTTTATATTTCAATTTGATGATATAGTAATATCTAGCCCTTAAATTACAAATAATTACCAAAGATTCCGCCCTTTTGTTCAGGATTTGTGTTTAATTTTGTTTCATTGGTTCCAAAAATTACATATAAATATTCTGTATACAAAGTCATGATGTATGTAGTCTTGAAAACGCTATTATAAACAAAATATGAACAGCTATGTGATATCAATATGTACATGTCTTATACAGGTATCATTCATATGTATATGTACTAAAGGTACCAGGTAAACTTAAAAGAATTTAGCGATACATAGACAAAACTCTATAGTATGTTTCCAAGATTCAACCATATGAGTTGAGATAGGATTTCGTCAATGTTTTTTGGATCAACATTATGTCGTATATTATTTCTTCAAGTCTCGTTCTAGTGTTGAGTATCGATCAATCTTTAAGATCTTGTTTGAGCTTAATACCAAGTATATCAAATTCATCTCGAAGCAATTCACAGTTCAGAGCATATTTCATCAGTATACCTTTTGCTCAAGTTAGATATTTCAGAAACTATTATTCTTTTTTATTTATCAAAACGATGTTTAAATGTATTTGTGAACGGTATACAACGTGTTGGTAGGCTGCGTTGGCGGTGAGATTACAGTAGTAATATGATTAACTCCAGCTCAAGACAAGCACTCACTGGCGACGTAATGGAACACTGTGGCGCCGTCCTGTGTGGTGGCGAATAACGCCTCGGGGCCCTGTTTGTCGAGCAGGTACTGTAGCACCTGCATGTGTCCCCCCTCCGCCGCCGACAGGAAAGCCGTCATCCCCTCGAAGGCGACAATCTTGATAGAACCGTCCATCTCCTCCACAAGATACTGTAGACAGTCCAGGTGACCCTCCTGGGCCGCGTAGAACACCGGGGTCGCACCTGTACACACATCGTGGAACATCAAGGTACATTGTATATATACATCTGGAGCTGTCTATGGAACACCTGGACCACAAGTAAGTGTATGTCGACAAAGTTTGGACGGATCTGTATGATAAGTGATCTTTACTGGTGAAAACATACATAGGGTCCCGCTCATTTGCGCTATATACATAGTCATTTATTAATTTCTATATTGGTATAATTTTGCTAAGGTGCTTTGATTGAATAACTAAATAATATTTAGGGCTATTCATTCAAATCAAAACTACAAAGTGTTTTACTCGTAATATAAATGTCTCCCTTTCTCCCAATTCACCCTAGAAACTTAATGGTTTGATTCTTTTCATTTAATTATCTCTAAATATGAAAATATGAAAATATATATCAGTGCCTTTCTAAAGTCTTCATTAAAATCTTTAGTTATTTTATATATATGCAATTGAACTTAAGTACTTATGAACAAAACATTTTACGAAACATTCAGACTTATAAACTCCCTTTTTTATGTGTCTATAACTATATATTAACCGGGGTTTTGTGTTGGAGGCTAGAAACATTGCAACAGAGATGGTTTCCATAACATATCAAAATAATTTCTCTTGTACAAAATATTTCTTGGAAATAGTTGCACAGATGTAAGGACGGAGAGGGTTCAAACTGATGCGTTCGTAAAATATCCCAGACGACTGGTGTATAATTTAGCCATCTATTTTGTTTGGTTGCTTTAGCCCTATCCACGTTAGTATTGCCTATATAATGTCATCCATTGATTAACATACTCAGTCATAAGCAGATGGTCATCCAGGCGGATCAAAGTGTCCACTGCCAGTCAGGTTCTTCTAATGAACGAGAAACAGAACGAGAAGCATACTGAACTCGTGTGTAGACCTACCTTGGCCGGTAGATTATAATTGAAAAGTTTTGGTGACGATTCATCGCATATTATGAACCTATTATATCAGGTAAGTCTTCAACCTTAGTGTATAAATCACGAACAAATTGACGAGAGCTAAGGCCAGTTACTAGGGTCGTGTCTGTGTGTGACTGGGTATGTTGACGGCAGCCAGCTTTACACCCCTTTCAAAACGACCTACGCTTCTCACATTGTTGGACTGATGCTTTGCATTGGTAACATACGGCATTAGACTAGTTACTTGTTACTCGAAATTACTTGAAAATCCTTGATTCAAGCCGGCAACTCATCCGTCAATTCCATCCTGCTTCTAAGAGCATGAGAGAAACACCAGTTTTATAACTATATAATCAATAAGTGTTTTCATAATAATGTTTCAGCGTAATTGGTTTTAAATAAAATCAAGGAAAGGGATTATACTTACCAAATACGTCACTCATGTTGACAGACGCCTTGCACGCCTCCGCCAGAATTGCTGTACACTGTTTGTTACCTGCAGACACACAGACGTGATTAATCTTCTTGTACGTGTAGACCCTACGTATCGTACATTATAATTTGTATTCAAAGGCACAATACATCTAGTTTGGTAAAGATCATGTTTAGATATGTAAAGATCATGTTTAGATGTGTAAAGGTCATGTTTCGATGTGTTCATTGGTATGGTAAGCAGGTTAGATCAGTCTCCGAACTAAAATATAGTAGACCTATATCAATCTCAAAAAGGGATAGCGCAGTGGTTTTGGACCAAGAGGTCCGGGGTTCGAATCCCGCCAGGGGCACGGCAACTTTGTCTGCAGTAGAGAACTGTTCTACACGCATTAAGGTTTGGGTGCAATGCTACACTGAATTTCAGCGTAATACCACCCATGGTTCGCTAGTTCCAGTCGGTGCTCGCAGGTTTCATCGCAATGCATAGTCACATGGCGTTGCGGCCTTTCTCCCTGCCATAATACTAGCAGCCGCGATATAAATGAAATACTCTTGAAAGCGGCGTTAAACCCCAACTCACCTCACCTCACCTCACCTCAATCTAAAAAATTGTGTACATGTATATGAGCCAACTGTTATGTATGGAACTCGTGTGGGACTCGTGGGTATAATGCAAGGGCCACGTGTGGGACTCGTGGGTATAATGCATAACTTCACAAGGTACTCATATCTAGAACCTCAGACAGCCCGAGAGCCCAGCCTTGCAATACTTTACATGTCAACGTTTGTTGAAGACAATGCTATCACAGTTTGACGACGGGCCACTTTACAACCTTATGTAATTTCACAGAAAGGACCGTCCGTAAAATCCTATAGACAAGCCATCAATTCGAGCTTAGCAATATTTCTGTTTTGTATTTTGTTAAATTCAAAATGCTAGTACTCGGCACAGCGATGTTGAAATGTGTCTATGGAACAGATTAACTGATTGAGCTACCTGCAGCTGCGGAGAGATGAATGGCGAGAACACCGTCACAGGACTTGACGAGGCAGATGTCCCGACCGAACTCGTCCACCAGCCACTGCACCAGTCTCTCCCTGCTGCCGATGGTGGCGTGGTGCAGCGCCGTCATGCCCAGGTTGTCCCGCTCGGACACCACCAGCTCCGGTCTGCACGTCTTCTTGCACAGGATGATTGTCTGCAGGCACTTGAGGTGTCCCTGCAGGGCTGCCACATGCAGGCACGTCTCTCCACGCGAGTTCTTCGCCAACAGCGGGATGTTCGAGTACTGCAGGATCCATCTACACAAACAATGAAACTGTTACCAATGGTTTTCATCTGAACGAATTAGTATTTGTTATCTCTATAGTGTGTTATAGCCTCAACAGCCTCTATTCCATCGTGGGAGGCCATGAGCATACCTTTATGGCGTGGATATTGCGCAATATAAATGCCACTATTATTATTATTATTATTATAATCTATGAAGGTACAAATTTGTATTATTCACACGAAACGTTTTTGAACATGTTGGTCCCTACATCAGGACAATAACATAATTCACCAGAGGGTAGAAATTAGCATTAAACGTTCATACTTCGTTATCCTCAAGTTTTACTGTCCTTATTCTTCTCCACACTCACTCCTGTGATCCAGAAATAACAAGCAAAAAAGTTAGCGTGGCTCACTAATACCCCCGACTGTTAAAGTTTGATATTTTTATTTTACTTATAGAGATAGGTGTCTGCATAAGCTATGGAATGTAATTGCTGAGATTAAAGTGTTTGTGAAAAGGGTAGGACACATCTCTTCATTTAAATTAAGTGGTTTTGGAAAAGTAGGAGTAAGAATAACTTGAAAAGGTACGGATAAAATAATTCACTACTGCCAGTTCGACCGATTTCAACTTTATTTTGGTAATTAGTTCATCATAATGATTCATTCGAGTGACTTAAAACAACAGGTACATGGAAGCACACCCCTGTAAGCACAGTGATGGACATACAGCAGTTTATGGCTGAAAGGAAAGAAAATTTAACTTTTTTTCCAAAATATAACCAGTGGAAACATAAAATAGTAAAATCAACAAGAACACAGAAGTAGCTTTTGATGAAAGTTATATAAAAAAGAAAATGATAAAGTCGACAAATGACAACACAGAAGTAGCTTCATTCATTCTAGCTCCGAATATGACTAAGTAAAAAAAAAATCGCCAAAAACTTCACCAAAACGTATTGTATTTCCCACTGCACCTTTCCTTGTGGTTAAGAAGACATGAGCCAAATTTTAAAAGGATGAGATGAATAGTTTTCCTGTAATCGATCGGACAAAAAATGCTAAGAATATGGCTAAGTTAAAAACTACAAAAATTCGCCAAAATTAAAAAATTCACCAATTCGGTGTAAATTTCGCACTGCACCTCTCCTAGTGCTGAAGAAGACATGTGCCAAGTTTGAAAAGATGAGATGAATAGTTTTTCTGTAATCGATCGGACAAAAGTGTCTTCCGACGGACGGAATCGTTGGTATTATTTTATCCCCCCAACCGTTGGTCGGGGTATAACAAATAATTTGTATGATTTTATTATCAAGTCATTTTTTTCAGTTTCACATGTTCTCCAACAGGCTGTATGAAGGTCAAGACAATATACATATTTATATATACATAGATTGTAAACGTTACAATGAAAATACAAAATAAATAAACCGTTGAACAAAAAAGGACATGTAGATCCGAATTTGTCAAAAAGGTGACAATTTCAGAACTTATCATTGTTTAATATTTGATATGTGATACTGCTAATTAAGCTTTGTTGTTTGAACTGTAAGGTTGGCATGTTTCTGGATATTGTTATTACGATTAAAGATAATAGTTTGGAAGATTAAATTAATTTGATCGTTATTTTTACGATCAAATCCAAGAAGTATCTGTGTTGTGAAATTCAAATTCAAACTCAGTTCATTATTTAACCAATGAACTCGTGTGAGTTTCTGCCTTAAATGAGCAACCCGGCTACAGTCATAAAAGAGTTGGGTTGTTGTTCATATAGAATTCAAACAGTTGTTATCATTGGTTATCATCGGTATAATTCATTCTAAAAGTTTTACTATTCGTCGGCATTGGAACCATTGGGGACTTGTACAATGAAAGGGTATATGGTAAAAACGCACTGGAGTTGAGGATAATGAATATGTTAGAAACCATGGTTGAGATTGCAGGATAATATATATACACGGTTGCTAGTATTACAGCCAAGAGAAAGCCCGCAACACCATTGTTGCTATACATTTTGTACATTGCGGTGAAACCTGCGAGCATGGACTGTAACTAGCGAAACATGAGTGGTACAGCACTTAAATTCAGTGTAGCATTGAGTCCAAACCTAACTGTACGTAGAAAAGTGTTCTACATCAGATAAAGTTGCCGAGCCCCTGGCGGGATTCGAACCCCTGCCTTCCGAAACACTTTAACCACTGCGCTGTCACGCCCCCAGACCCTTCAAGCATAAGCTCTGAATATCAGTAAATATAAAACGCACTAAGTGCTGTCTGAAGAGAAGACTAAATCTGACTGAGTTTTCATAAACCATGTCTGTACCCTTTTCTTGTTATATATAATCACTGAGACAACTAGGACGGGCTCATTGTCTATCAACAACCAACCTTTCCACTTGGCTGTGTGTGTGACGTGACAGTAGTTTGCGGTTATGACGTCATGAGGTTGGTTTCGCCGTCTCAATGGTAATCTCAGCTTCAAGACTTTGACTACGTTGACCATAAGGCAAGAATCTTCATCACTCAGTGCATCACACAGACTACGTGGCAAACAGCCATGGTGGTTGTGCACTTTATACAGTATGTGAGTTTTGAATAGGCAATCAGTAACTCTGCAAATCTTCCTCGAAAAAGCAAATCTAATTGTGATGAATTATGAACAGATCATCCGGGTTGACAGCTGTCACTATGATAAGATAAACATAAACGTTCTGCCTACTGGGAGAAAAGAGAGAAGATAAATGTTCTGCCTGCTAGGAGAAAAGAGAGAAGATAAATGTTCTGCCTACTGGGAGAAAAGAGAGAAGATAAATGTTCTGCCTGCTGGGAGAAAGAGAGAAGATAAATGTTCTGCCTACTGGGAGAAAAGAGAGAAGATAAATGTTCTGCCTGCTAGGAGAAAAGAGATAAGATAAATGTTCTGCCTGCTGGGAGAAAGAGAGAAGATAAACGTTCTGCCTACTGGGAGAAAAGAGAGAAGATAAACGTTCTGCCTACTGGGAGAAAAGAGGGAAGATAAATGTTCTGCCTGCTAGGAGATAATTTAGATAGATAATACTGAGGTTACATGTTTTTGTGACTCGACAATAAGGTATTTTATCACAATAATTTGAATTATTTGAAACAATCTTCTTCAATACAAGACGTGCACGTTGATCCGATGGTCAAGTCTGTGAATCTCATCAGAGTGAAGAGCTAGAGATCAGGCCCATGTATCGTCTGACAAACGGTTGTCTGGGTGACCACTGGGTGCTCATTGTTCAATATACTCAAACTGTTTGCTTTTTTCTTAGTCTATAGTCATTCTCCGGAAAGAGATTAGATTAAACCGCATAAGCTCTGGTTTTTCATTTGGAGGCTGCCGTGATGATGTTGCCATGTCCAGCTCGTGTGTGTTGTCTGTCCATGAGGCTAGTGAGGGGACACGTTTAGTAGCTATAATGTTACAATCTAACAAACACATAGAATTAGGGGAAACCGTTCCAGGTCATTCAACACAACAGTTTGTTAGTGCGAATGCAAGACATGTCAATGGATATTTCAAATCTTTGCTGCCCAGGTATGATATAACATACAGTGAAGAATACACCAACCTGATCCAGGAATAATACTGTACCTGTCGTGTCTTATTGGGATACTTGAAACTACATAAACATCTATGTCTTAAAAAGTCCGCTGAACAAATACAAATTAGAAGGCTCGACAAAAGAGGCATACTCCTGACTGGTTGCTGGTGAGAGAAGGCTACAGGTTGTCAAAGTCAGGGACTTTACTGACTTTTATGGTAAACATATATAATCAAAATTATGTTTCTGTTTTCAAGAAGGGTTTTACTTTGAAGTGTAGAGGTTCTGTTTTTGATTCGGAAATTACTCAGAGCAATTCCGTATTGCAGAGAACATAAGAGAATGAATTACATGTTTATTTCACTTCCAACAAAGAAGTTTAAACCATTGTGTTAACTAACTACCATACCTAAATGATTCCATGTGCAAACGATACCTTTAGTATAATGGTTTTCACAAGAGAAAACATTTAATATGTTTGTAAGTTCAAAAGGTCATCAACTATTTGGGAAAATCGCACCGCTCTCTGCATTGTGGCAGACTCGTGCTGGTGACATGCCAGTCCTCTCACAGAGAAGTAGCTGGACAGCTTTGACATGAATGTTGCGTCTATTTGGACACAGTGTGTGAGACAAATGCGCTCGCAAACACTTCGATCTAGAGAGAAGAAGTCGTATAAGATTAGTACGTATTTCTGACACGATTGTACGACTGAAAACGTAATTGAAAAATCATCAATTTATCAATTATTTTTTTATCAAAAATAACAAATGGCATATAACTAAAACTAATACGATAATTATATTCTTCGTAAAATAGTTTACACGAGATAGTATTGACAGTACAGCTCATCTGCAATCTTGCATACAACAGAAATGTATATTGTTGACTTACACAATTATTTAAGAAGCAAAAATGACACATTTCTTTACTGTAAACTCACTCTTTTCGGGGGAAGGTATAATGAAAAAAAGCCATAAGAATAATATTGATACTGTCCCTGCTTGGCGGACTGAATTTCTAAGAAAGTTGATGTTTGTGAAGAACGACTGTTTCTCTGGCATTGACATATTCTGCGTTGTCTCACATTGCTCTCTGTTAGCGGAGTGCCTCTGTTGTAATAGATATCAACATTGGAAATTGAAAACTGAGGAAATGTTGACATCAATGGACATTGGTATGCATGTGTGGAATACTGCGAGGGGTCCTCAGCTGACATTGCCCGTGTGATGAAGGTGACGGCCCACCGCTAGATGCCTGCAGAGATTCCTGCAGACTACTGGCAGGTGTGTGGTGCGGGACCGACTAGAGGCCTGCCAGTAGCTGACAGTGGGTTCCACCTGCGAGGGGCTCGTGGGGTGACTCACTGCTCCCCACTGAAGCTCCGGTCTCCGCCAGCACGCCGTGAGTCGACTGACTCCGCGATCAATGACGCTGTTGTTAGAAGCCGCTGATGACGTCAAGACGTGTTGGCTACCATGTGAAGGCATGTGTCGCCATGTCGACTGTTTGTCCTTGGCTTCTGTGACAAACTATCCATCGTCACTTTATAATCGTCACCTTGGAGTACAACGATCATCTTCTTTACAAGTACAAAGAATCACCAAGTTTCTGTCTTGCTTCAAAGAAAGCAAATAGCCTATGTCTGCATTCATACACACATTGTTTTGTCTTTTACATAAATCCTCAACTATCTCCTTCAAAGAAATTCAAACAAGTAATGCACGGAAAAAGATTATCTTACTGAAGATAGATCAAACTTACTGTAACCATGTTATTGTTCATATTGGATAAAAAAAATGGGAAATGATCCTTTTTTCAAACATTAAAGTACCTTTTTAATCGAAATTTGTATGTGATAATGTATTAATGAGGTCATCAAAGAACATTTAACGTTGACAACACCATCGTCAAATAGTTAATTTGCTGTTGTACCGGTAATTAAATCTATTCACGGCGTGGAAATTTTATTTTTATGCACACGACCCCTTGTTTATGTAGTCGGTAAATATGCAGTAAACTTTTCGGAGTTTCTTACGATCCTTCGCCTTTCTTATATCAGTCAGTGGATATAAAGACAGAGTCGGATTGGACCTATAACACTTTTTAAATAGTACTTTTTTATAACATCATTTAAAACTCAAAAGCAAACACTATGAAAGTAATTGAAATTCAAAACCATGCACCATGAAATTAACAGAAACTCGACATTATGTACTGTGACTTTAAAAGAAAACGATGTACTATGAAAATAATAGCAACTTAAAACTATGCATTATGGAATTTATAAAACCCAAAACGATATCAATGTATCCAAAATATAATGCGAACAATATAAGTACCTGTTTTCAATTTTATAGTATAGTAATGAAATAAAGATATTAAGTCACATGGCATGAACTGGCATGTCATTGTTTGCAGTGCTACACAGAAGTTAGTGTTTTACGTTTACAGTACTTCACATATATTAGTGTTTTAGTTTGCAGTGTTGCACAGAAAATAGTGTTTTATGTTTGCAGTGCTGTACAGAAGTTAGTTTTTCATGTTTGCAGTGCTGCCATTATGTGTACATGTGCCGTTTGGGGTTTCGACTTCTTTGGAATTTCATTTTTAGCTGTTTCCATGAAAACTTACTTTACTTACTTATTTATTTTAAAATTTGTTTCTGGACCACAACTAAAAACTATAAGGCCTAGCTCAATGAAACTTGGTATGTGGAACAGTCATCATGTGTAGATGTGCCCTTTTGGGTTTTCGACTTCTTTGGAATTTTATTTTTAGCTATTTCCATGGAAACAAAACTTAACATATTGTGTCCTGACCAGAACTCAAAAACTGTAAGGCCAAGCTGAGTGAAACTTGGTGTCTGGAACAAGCATCATGCGTAGTTGTGTTTTTGTTTTTTTCTCTCGTCTTTTTCGCACTTTTATTATAGTCAAAACTGTTATGCATAGATTAATACATATTGGGAAGTATATGTTCTTGTGTAGCATGAAATTATTATTAATGAGTGATTTAGGATTTATTAAAGAATAAAGGTCCATAATCATTGTTAATAATGTTTTAAACTTGTCCCACTTAGCGGGGGATAGAGTCGACTCTGCTTGTTATATTTTCTTGACTTAGAATGAATGAAGTAAAGAAATAGCTAGTACTGTTGTTCATGTTTTAGCAAGACTGATCCTGTGAGAATAACGTCCAATCATGTGTGAGTGTAACGCGACCAGATCGCAAAACCTATGCCGCCACACCATCAGGGTTATAACACGAAACGTGATTGACAGATCACTTCAGTTGAAATATGTGACTCTATAAGAACTATAAATCAACGATGTCACTTCAACCCAGTTTATCATATGCCAAATAATAACAACAATTCTAATTTGAACCATGAACATACAAGATCACCTTTTCACAGATCGATCAATATTTATATGACGATGTTTGTCATATATAAACAGTAAACAAGTCGGGATGTAATCAAGTTCATTAACAGGGATTACTGTGAACTTGACATTGGCAATATTTGCTGCAGATTAGGAGAGCGGCAGGTAGCAAGTATGTCTCCATGTAGCCGGTACTTGGAGATGATCACGGGTTTGATCACGTAGTGTGGATAGCTCAGCCCATGTATTCATACTCGCTCTCTAGTGCTGGATTACACACTCAAGTGTTGACGCAGCACACAGACCTGCTGGGACCCAAACACACGACTCTCTGGTCCCTTTCTCTCTCTCCTCACCAATACACTTACCCCTTGAACACCTGTGTATTACCTGTGGTGGCATGTATATAGTTTATAAAGTACATATAGTACAGTTGGTCACAGTGCACAACTTCAGCAAAGTATGCGGGTTTACCTGAGAGTTCGAGGGTTTATACCCTAACCAATTGCAACACTGATTAATACTTAAAAACTAATCAAACGTACCAGGAAAATGTCATTCTACACGTTAACACACTTAAACACTTAGACATTTGTTACTGTTACTTGATACTGTTCATTCACTCACTTGGACACACACTGACACACTTGTACATTATCACATACTGACACACTTGTACATTATCAAATACTGACACACTTGTACATTATCACATACTGACACACTTGTACATTATCACATACTGACACACTTGTACAGTATCACATTCTGACACACTTGTACATTATCACACACTTGTACATTATCACACACTGACACACTTGTACATTATCACATACTGACACACTTGTATATTATCACATACTGACACACTTGTACAGTATCACATACTGACACACTTGTACATTATCACACACTGACACACTTGTACATTATCAAATACTGACACACTTGTACATTATCACATACTGACACACTTGTACAGTATCACATACTGACACACTTGTACATTATCACATACTGACACACTTGTACATTATCACATACTGACACACTTGTACATTATCAAATACTGACACACTTGTACATTATCACATACTGACACACTTGTACAGTATCACATTCTGACACACTTGTACATTATCACATACTGACACACTTGTACATTATCACACACTGACACACTTGTACATTATCACATACTGACACACTTGTACATTATCACATACTGACACACTTGTACATTATCACATACTGACACACTTGTACAGTATCACATACTGACACACTTGTACATTATCACACACTGACAAACTTGTACATTATCAAATACTGACACACTTGTACATTATCACATACTGACACACTTGTACAGTATCACATACTGACACACTTGTACATTATCACATACTGACACACTTGTACATTATCACATACTGACACACTTGTACATTATCAAATACTGACACACTTGTACATTATCACATACTGACACACTTGTACAGTATCACATACTGACACACTTGTACATTATCACATACTGACACACTTGTACATTATCACATACTGACACACTTGTACATTATCAAATACTGACACACTTGTACATTATCACATACTGACACACTTGTACAGTATCACATTCTGACACACTTGTACATTATCACATACTGACACACTTGTACATTATCACACACTGACACACTTGTACATTATCACATACTGACACACTTGTACATTATCACATACTGACACACTTGTACATTATCACATACTGACACACTTGTACAGTATCACATACTGACACACTTGTACATTATCACACACTGACACACTTGTACATTATCAAATACTGACACACTTGTACATTATCACATACTGACACACTTGTACAGTATCACATACTGACACACTTGTACATTATCACATACTGACACACTTGTACATTATCACATACTGACACACTTGTACATTATCAAATACTGACACACTTGTACATTATCACATACTGACACACTTGTACAGTATCACATTCTGACACACTTGTACATTATCACATACTGACACACTTGTACATTATCACACACTGACACACTTGTACATTATCACATACTGACACACTTGTACATTATCACATACTGACACACTTGTACATTATCACATACTGACACACTTGTACATTATCACATACTGACACACTTGTACATTATCACATACTGACACACTCGTACATTATCACATACTGACACACTTGTACATTATCACATACTGACACACTTGTACATTATCATATACAGACACAATTGTACATTATCACATACTGACACGCTTGTACATTATCACATACTGACACACTTGTACATTATCACATATTGACACACTTGTACATTATCACATACTGACACACTTGTACATTATCACATACTGACACACTTGTACATTATCACATACTGACACACTTGTACATTATCACATACTGACACACTTGTACATTATCACATACTGACACACTTGTACATTATCACATACTGACACACTTGTACATTATCACACACTGACACACTTGTACATTATCACATACTGACACACGTGTACATTATCACATACTGACACACTTGTACATTATCACATACTGACACACTTGTACATTATCACATACTGACACACTTGTACAGTATCAAATACTGACACACTTGTACATTATCACATACTGACACACTTGTACATTATCACATACTGACACACTTGTACAGTATCAAATACTGACACACTTGTACATTATCACATACTGACACACTTGTACATTATCACATACTGACACACTTGTACAGTATCACATTCTGACACACTTGTACATTATCACACACTGACACACTTGTACATTATCACACACTGACACACTTGTACATTATCACATACTGACACACTTGTACATTATCACATACTGACACACTTGTACAGTATCACATACTGACACACTTGTACATTATCACACACTGACACACTTGTACATTATCAAATACTGACACACTTGTACATTATCACATACTGACACACTTGTACAGTATCACATACTGACACACTTGTACATTATCACATACTGACACACTTGTACATTATCACATACTGACACACTTGTACATTATCAAATACTGACACACTTGTACATTATCACATACTGACACACTTGTACAGTATCACATTCTGACACACTTGTACATTATCACATACTGACACACTTGTACATTATCACACACTGACACACTTGTACATTATCACATACTGACACACTTGTACATTATCACATACTGACACACTTGTACATTATCACATACTGACACACTTGTACAGTATCACATACTGACACACTTGTACATTATCACACACTGACACACTTGTACATTATCAAATACTGACACACTTGTACATTATCACATACTGACACACTTGTACATTATCACATACTGACACACTTGTACATTATCACACACTGACACACTTGTACATTATCACATACTGACACACTTGTACATTATCACATACTGACACACTTGTACATTATCACATACTGACACACTTGTACAGTATCACATACTGACACACTTGTACATTATCACACACTGACACACTTGTACATTATCAAATACTGACACACTTGTACATTATCACATACTGACACACTTGTACAGTATCACATTCTGACACACTTGTACATTATCACATACTGACACACTTGTACATTATCACACACTGACACACTTGTACATTATCACATACTGACACACTTGTACATTATCACATACTGACACACTTGTACATTATCACATACTGACACACTTGTACAGTATCACATACTGACACACTTGTACATTATCACACACTGACACACTTGTACATTATCAAATACTGACACACTTGTACATTATCACATACTGACACACTTGTACAGTATCACATACTGACACACTTGTACATTATCACATACTGACACACTTGTACATTATCACATACTGACACACTTGTACATTATCAAATACTGACACACTTGTACATTATCACATACTGACACACTTGTACAGTATCACATTCTGACACACTTGTACATTATCACATACTGACACACTTGTACATTATCACACACTGACACACTTGTACATTATCACATACTGACACACTTGTACATTATCACATACTGACACACTTGTACATTATCACATACTGACACACTTGTACATTATCACATACTGACACACTTGTACATTATCACATACTGACACACTCGTACATTATCACATACTGACACACTTGTACATTATCACATACTGACACACTTGTACATTATCATATACTGACACAATTGTACATTATCACATACTGACACGCTTGTACAGTATCACATACTGACACACTTGTACATTATCACATACTGACACACTTGTACATTATCACATACTGACACACTTGTACATTATCGCATACTGACACACTTGTACATTATCACATACTGACACACTTGTACATTATCGCATACTGACACACTTGTACATTATCACATACTGACACACTTGTACATTATCACATACTGACACACTTGTACATTATCACACACTGACACACTTGTACATTATCACATACTGACACACGTGTACATTATCACATACTGACACACTTGTACATTATCACATACTGACACACTTGTACATTATCACATACTGACACACTTGTACAGTATCACATACTGACACACTTTTACAGTATCACATACTGACACACTTGTACAGTATCACATACTGACACACTTGTACAGTATCACATACTGACACACTTGTACATTATCACATACTGACACACTTGTACATTATCACATACTGACACACTTGTACATTATCACATACTGACACACTTGTACATTATCACATACTGACACACTTGTACATTATCACATACTGACACACTTGTACAGTATCACATACTGACACACTTTTACAGTATCACATACTGACACACTTGTACAGTATCACATACTGACACACTTGTACAGTATCACATACTGACACACTTGTACATTATCACATACTGACACACTTGTACATTATCACACACTGACACACTTGTACATTATCACATACTGACACACTTGTACATTATCACATACTGACACACTTGTACAGTATCACATACTGACACACTTGTACAGTATCACATACTGACACACTTGTACATTATCACATACTGACACACTTGTACATTATCACATTCTGACACACTTGTACATTATCACATACTGACACACTTGTACATTATCACATACTGACACACTTGTACATTATCACATACTGACACACTTGTACATTATCACATACTTACACTTGAACAAAGACGCAATTAAGCACTTATATACGTGTACATTAACACACTTGTAGACAAACTTACACACTTGTACAGTATAAAAATATAACACTGACTAATTTTTAGCTTATCAGGCCTAAAAGGCCCGATGGGCTTATGGCATGGCATGGTGTCCGGCGTCCGTCCATCCATCCGTCAGTCTGTAAACTTTTCGCTTTTTCGATTTCTTCTCCAGAACCAATAACTCTAGAGAGCTGAAATTTGATGTGGCCTATGGGGATTCTCAATTGTAGATTTTGTGACCCGTGGCCCCACATAGGGTCACAGGGGTCACAACCTTAAACACCTATTTTCATCTTCTTCTCCAGTACCAAAAGGTCTAGAGAGCTGACATGTTGTTCAAACTCGTTGGCCAATGGCGAATGGGGATTCTAAATTGTAGATTTGGTGGCCCCAAATAGGGTCACACAGGTCACAACCTTAAAAACCTACTTTCATCTTCTTCTTCAGTCTGAAAATCTCCAACAGCTGAAATGTTGTGCAAAGACAATGGGGATTCTAAATTGTAGAACCTATTTTCAACTTCTTTTCCAGTATGAAAAACTCTAGAACAAGTTGAGAACAATTATTTCGGTTTTGCAAACAATACAGACCCTGATGAGCTACAGATCCCATGACTCTATTTTTTAATTATCACACTTGCGTACAATAACACACTTGAACACTTACAGACTATTTTTTATATTATCACACTTAACAATTACATACATGTTCATCATCACACTGACTCAATTAAATCACGTAAATTATCACATTTAAACGCCGACATACTTGTTCATTATCACACTTAACACTGACACACTTGTACATTATTACATTTAAACGCCGACACACGTGTACATTATCACACTTAACACTGACACACTTGTACATTATTACATTTAAATGCTGACACACGCGTACGTGTACATTACTACACTGACTGAACCACGGTTAAACACTGACACATTACCAAATGTGAACATTACCACATTTAAAGACTGACACACTTGTACATTACTACATTTAAAGACTGACACGCTTGTACATTACCAATTTTAAACACTCACACGTGTACATTACCACATTTAAACACTGACACACTTGAACATTACCAAATGTGTACATTATCACACTTAAACGCTGACACAGTTACACAATTTAATGCTTACACATGTTCACACTTGTCTACACGTTCACATTACACCCATTTGATAGTCACATTTTGACAGTTACAATTGCGTTCACTTTCAAATCTATGTGCAAAATAACATAGTTGTTACACCTTTGGCAGGTGACATTGCTTGTTACTCTTAATTCGTTATTTCATATCGTCACATGTCGAATAGACCTAATTAACTTTTGAGTCACAATCATATTGAATATCAAAGATAGGGGTTCGGGCTATAGTTTTTTGGGTTTTTTTTTTTTAATTTTCTATTCCCTTGAGTACCATATACAGAAAGACGAAGGGGAGTTATGAAGGAAGCAGTATCGTGTGTTCTCCTGCCACTGGGAGCTAGGTAGATGAGCTGGTGGAGCGATGACGCATGTTGAAGTAAGACGACGGTGCAGTATGTGCGGCCTGCAGTGCGACCTCTCATCTCCCCCCAGCTCAAGGTTACATCTCGGCAGCGCTATGATCGACGCGTCCACAAACATGCCGCACATCACACCGTGCCTCCCCGCAACAACCAATGTAATTGTTACTTATAGGAATCGATCACAGGCTTTCATTAGGTTTGGTATGGAATGCTTTCTTGTACTTCGAGCGATTTCTTTCCCCACTTTGTGTTTAATTAAATGCAATGTGGCCTTGACTTCATTATCAAGGTCATGTTAACGTCTACAAGTTCGTGACGACACTCTCTACATAAGCTGTATTACGTATAGGAATTTTATTGGACTTTTCACCACGAGCCAATAGAACCGAGTTTTATTTACTTTCCACTTTCTACTTTCTACATAATAAACATTGCTACAGTCTATCTTTACTGTTCGATATTTCGGTTCACACGAGGTCGGTTTGGTCCACTGTTGCAGTACCTGGCTATGCATTCTGTTCCCTATCATAACGTTTATACATACTCTTAAAATATATAGCATAATAACACAAAGTTTATCGAAATTCGTTTAACATTCTCAGGTGACATTAACAGACAGAGCTTTGTTCAAAGTGACATAGATGGAGACTGACTGATAGTCCTAAAAGACATTATAAGAATTATAGTTTCTGACTGAAATAGAGGTTCGTTTGGCATCATAAGGGATAGATGGAGACTCTCAGAAAAGTCTGGTAGGCCTTGTTAGGGATATATATGGAGACTAACATGTAAGTCTGATATGCATTATAAGGGATATATATGGAGACTAACAGATAATTCTGGTAGGCATTATAAGGGATATAGATGGAGACTAACAGGTAATTATGGTAGGCATTATAAGGGATAAAGATGGAGACTAACAGGTAATTATGGTAGGCATTATAAGGGATATAGATGGAGACTGACATGTAATTCTGGTAGGCATTATAAGGGAAATAGATGGAGACTAACAGGTAATTATGGTAGGCATTATAAGGGATATAGATGGAGATTGACATGTAATTCTGGTAGGCATTATAAGGGAAATAGATGGAGACTAACAGGTAATTATGGTAGGCATTATAAGGGATATAGATGGAGATTGACATGTAATTCTGGTAGGCATTATAAGGGATATAGATGGAGACTAACAGGTTATTATTGTTGGCATTATAAGGGATATACATGGAGACTGACAGGTAATTCTGGTAGGCATTACAAGGGATATAGATTGAACCTATCAGGAAGTCTGGTAGGCATTATAATGGATATTGATGGAGACTAACAAGTAATTATGGTAGGCATTATAAGGGATATAGATGGAGACTAACATGTAATTATGGTAGGCATTATAAGGAATAAAGATGGAGAATAACAGGTATTTATGGTAGGAATTATAAGGAATGGAGACTGACATGTAATTATGGTAGGTATTGAAAGGGATATAGATTGAGCCTATCAGGAAAGTCTGGTAGGCATTTTTATGGATATTTATGGAGACTGACATGTACTTATGGTAGGCATTATAAGGTCTATAGATTGAGACCGATAGGGAGCTCTAACAGGTAGATCTAACTACACACGTCACACCTGCCAGATACACGACCACGAGCAAGCAGGTACGTCATCTGGCTAGTGATGATACATAATACGTTTAGCCAGAGGAGCACTGGACTATACGCTCGGACAACAGCGTCCAGTGCAATACGTATGTGATGTACCTACTACAGAGCACATTGAGTGTGACGCTAGGTAAACAGTAGGTGTTGACAAGGCTGAACACCGTGTATACCGCACAATACACGTGCACACATCACTGCGTTGTGCTGAGCTGTCTACAAACTGGGGTTGTACGTCACTCTGAGTAGGATTTGTGCTGTGAAACCGAACTAAACAGTGTATCCTGTAGGTGCCAAAGCAACTGATGAATGATTATAGAGTTCAGAAATAAGACAATAGTTCATTAAGACAGTATAGTAGTTGAGTCAAACGTACAAAAACGTCTTTCTTCTCATTGCCTAACCTCTAACATTATCTGAACACTCTGTCATAGCACTTCTTAGTGATTATAGCGCGATTGGAAGACTGAAGCTTTTGTATCGGAATTATTCAAGAGGTTGATAACCGTGCGACTCAAGTGGAACTGGCTAATGGTCCAAGCTAGAGGTCAGTCCAAGAAAACACTCCTTATTCTCCTGAAGAAGCGTCACTCTGCTTTTGATATCCCAAATATAAGTAATCAAGCCCATTACGTTAAGGGCAGTAGTTTAGCAATATGACTGTAGTCTGGTAGGCATTATAAGGGTTATTGATGACACTGAGACGCCCGTTATGCCCTGATAGTGTCCAACATACACAAGTGTTACAAGTTACAATAACGTATATGAAAGGTTATGGAAAATATTACTAGAGAAACACTTACCGATTCAAGATGATTTACAAACACAAGATGCAATCACTCGGACCACTAAACGCATGCAGAAATTCTGCTTAATCTTTGTCTCTGATTCCCTTACTGTAAATTAAATCGAGGGTAAAACAGTGTACAAACATGCGACAGGAGTGTTGTGATATGATATTTGGAGATTGATCGCATTATACACAAAGACAGCGAGCACCTACTTGAGGGATCTGAGCTGACCACACTTCGCGGCCACGTGTAGCGGCGTGTTCCCACTCTTATCCACCTGGGGTGCCTTGCCCGTCTTGTAGATAGCCTTCAGGATGTTCACCTGTCCAGTGGCAATGGCGTTATAGCAGGCGAGGGTCAGGAAGTCCCTGCTCATCTCCCGACCCACACTGAGGTTGCGTCTGATAGAAGCGGCCTGGTGGGGGACGGGTGGCTTCCCATGGGAGGGGTGCAGACGCCGAGGTACCCGAGGGGAACTCCCCTGCTTTGACTGACCTGTTGCCAAGGCCATGCGTTTCTTGTCCTTCGCACTCAGTCCGCGGTCGTGCATCTTAGCCCAGTCGCGCTTCTTGTAGGGGTGCTCTAAACATCGGTCGAACGTTCGAAACCTGGCCACATCTTGAAGGGTAGCCGGCATGCTTGGTAACGTGTGGTGGAAGAAAGTAAATCCAAAATAACACGGTACCTAAATCCAAGAAACACAGCTCACTTCATAATAGCAACCCTCGGTGGACCAGGGTATAGTGTATGGCGTTACTATGTGCAGGTGACATAAAAACGGGATCCCATGCTAGGCCTTGACAGATATTTGCCGAAATGTTCCAATCAATGAGTGGTTCCAGACAGGACAATTTGGATGTCATCAGACGAGGTCCGCGGTAGAGACTGGGTACCCTCCTAAACACAACTGCAAGCAAGAAACTCGAGGAGGCTTACAGCACAGAGATGTTGAACTTGTCCTATGTCTGGTAACTTCTCCACGCAATGTGTCCATTATCCAAACTCCGCCATGCACGTGAGAAGATACTGTGACTCCTCCCCCGTCTCAGCGGTTCACTTGTCGTCCAGCTCGCTGATTGGTTGTCTCTGCAGGCTGGCGACTAGGACGTCGGTGGTTGGCAGAGTACGGCTTTATAGATTAAAGAAGGAGGTAAACAGATAGAAAGAAATCGCAAATATTATTACGGTCTGACTGAATCACGCTGAGGAGCCTTGAAATTGATTTCGTGGCCTACAACATCATGACCAACATTTTCAACAAGTTTTACATTTCTAACACATACTTTCAGACTCTTAGTTAATATATTAAAGATTTAAATCTTTAAAATTAATCGTTGGATTATTTTTTAGTTTTTTGTTATCGATTTTTACTGTTTGGTAGTAGTATGGACATGAGTCCACGTGTCCAAACACGGCATGTGGAGTGAGGGTCAGTGTTTGCCCTTTATCAAGCCTCCGCGAACATCTCAGCACTTGTCCAGCTCCCCCTCCCCCTCCCTCCCTCCTTCCCTCCCAAGGGGACAAAGTTCTCTGGGTATCATACAGATATACGCACACGCAATATTCAGTTCCTGCCGCTGAAATTCTCCTCTTCTCTTCTTGGGCGATTAATTTCTCTTTAACACGTAAAGGCGGAAAGTCAATTCTAAGGAAATGAAAGCGTTCTTAGCATAACAGCAAATCGAAAACGTAAATCGACATGTCAACGAGGAAACCCTACAACAATAAACATTTTGTTGTTTTTTAACAACTTTGGAGCAGCTGCAGTCTGTATCATTTGCGAACTTTAATTGATATATTTAAATGCGGACCATGTATGGGTGTTAGCACAGACTCTCAATCCGGATAGGAAGCGTGAGGGACCTGACACTCTCAAGAGGCTGAGAGACCGGACTACATATAGTGACGCTTTCCGCAAATGACAAAAGTAACAGTTTCTGCAAATGGCGTACTTTGTTCTATTTTGTTCGATTATAATTGATTACATTGACTTTGTAACTCACCAATTTTAATACACATCTTTGTGGGTGAACACAAAAGCTCATGTTCTGAACACATAAGTTTATGCTCATCAAAATATACTATTTTCGAGAAATGCATGAGTCGGTAGAAACGTATTAACGAATAAGGAGCAGTCCCATTGCAGTAAAATACCATGTATCGTGTTTGACATTTACCAAATATGGAGATAGAGGTTACGAAATGAGGAGACAATCACGTGCACTTGTGAACTAACTCAATTACTTGTGGAACTTTTGCGTCTATAATAACGAATAAAACACAACGCCTCAATGCAAACAAATGATATGACACAGGATAATGTGAAAGGCAATAAGTTGTGAAATGCTTCGAATGACAAATTCTATCCTATATTTGAAATTTCGAATATTGAAACCTTCTAATGCCTTGGTTAAATGTGCACACATCTAGTACAAGAATGCCACGCCAGTAAGTTCAGGATACAAAATGTTTCTTTTACATAAGTAAAACTTGCTGTGTATTTCATAACTGGATGAAGGTAAGGTTGCTTGTTCCCGTCTAGTGAAGCTCAGGGATGCATACCTGACTGGTCCCCGTCTAATGAAGCTCAGGGATGCAAACCTGACTGGTTCCCGTCTAATGAAGCTCAGGGATGCATACCTGACTGATCCCCCGTCTAGTGAAGCTCAGGGATGCATACCTGACTGGTCCCCGTCTAGTGAAGCTCAGGGATGCATACCTGACTGGTCCCCCGTCTAGTGAAGCTGAGGGATGCATACCTGACTGATCCCCCGTCTAGTGAAGCTGAGGTATGCATACCTGACTGGTCCCCCGTCTAGTGAAACTGAGGGGTGCATACCTGGCTGGTCCCCGTCTAGTGAAGCTGAGGTATGCATACCTGACTGATCCCCCGTCTAGTGAAGCTGAGGTATGCATACCTGACTGGTCCCCCGTCTAGTGAAACTGAGGGGTGCATACCTGGCTGGTCCCCGTCTAGTGAAGCTGAGGTATGCATACCTGACTGATCCCCCGTCTAGTGAAGCTCAGGGATGCATACCTGACTGATCCCCGTCTAGTGAAGCTGAGGTTGCATACCTGACTGGTCCCCGTCTAGTGAAACTGAGGTATGCATACCTGACTGGTCCCCCGTCTAGTGAAACTGAGGTATGCATAACTGACTGGTCCCCCGTCTAGTGAAGCTGAGGGATGCATACCTGACTGATCCCCCGTCTAGTGAAACTGGGGGATGCATACCTGACTGGTCCCCGTCTAGTGAAACTGAGGTATGCATACCTGACTGGTCCCCCGTCTAGTGAAACTGAGGTATGCATACCTGACTGGTCCCCCGTCTAGTGAAGCTGAGGGATGCATACCTGACTGATCCCCCGTCTAGTGAAGCTGAGGTTGCATACCTGACTGGTCCCCCGTCTAGTGAAGCTCAGGGATGCGTACCTGACTGGTCCCCCGTCTAGTGAAACTGGGGGATGCATACCTGGCTGGTCCCCGTCAAGTGAAACTGAGGGGTGCATACCTGGCTGGTCCCCGTCTAGTGAAACTGAGGGATGCATACCTGACTGGTCCGCGTCTAGTGAAGCTGAGGTATGCATACCTGACTGATCCCCCGTCTAGTGAAGCTCAGGGATGCATACCTGACTGATCCCCGTCTAGTGAAGCTGAGGTTGCATACCTGACTGGTCCCCGTCTAGTGAAACTGAGGTATGCATACCTGACTAGTCCCCCGTCTAGTGAAACTGAGGTATGCATACCTGACTGATCCCCCGTCTAGTGAAACTGGGGGATGCATACCTGACTGGTCCCCGTCTAGTGAAACTGAGGTATGCATACCTGACTGGTCCCCCGTCTAGTGAAACTGAGGTATGCATACCTGACTGGTCCCCCGTCTAGTGAAGCTGAGGGATGCATACCTGACTGGTCCCCCGTCTAGTGAAACTGAGGGATGCATAACTGACTGGTCCCCCGTCTAGTGAAACTGGGGGATGCATACCTGACTGGTCCCCGTCTTGTGAAACTGAGGTATGCATACCTGACTGGTCCCCCGTCTAGTGAAACTGAGGTATGCATACCTGACTGGTCCCCCGTCTAGTGAAGCTGAGGTTGTGAAGCTGAGGTTGCATACCTGACTGATCCCCCGTCTAGTGAAGCTCAGGGATGCATACCTGACTGATCCCCGTCCAGTGAAGCTCAGGGATGCATACCTGACTGATCCCCGTCTAGTGAAGCTGAGGTTGTGAAGCTGAGGTTGCATACCTGACTGATCCCCCGTCTAGTGAAGCTCAGGGATGCATACCTGACTGATCCCCGTCTAGTGAAACTGAGGTTGCATACCTGACTGGTCCCCGTCTAGTGAAACTGAGGTATGCATACCTGACTGGTCCCCCGTCTAGTGAAACTGAGGGGTGCATACTTGGCTGGTCCCCGTCTAGTGAAGCTGAGGTATGCATACCTGACTGATCCCCCGTCTAGTGAAGCTCAGGGATGCATACCTGACTGATCCCCGTCTAGTGAAGCTGAGGTTGCATACCTGACTGGTCCCCGTCTAGTGAAACTGAGGTATGCATACCTGACTGGTCCCCCGTCTAGTGAAACTGAGGTATGCATACCTGACTGGTCCCCGTCTAGTGAAACTGAGGGATGCATACCTGACTGGTCCCCGTCTAGTGAAACTGAGGGGTGCATATCTGGCTGGTCCCCCGTCTAGTGAAGCTGAGGGATGCATACCTGACTGGTCCCCCGTCTAGTGAAGCTGAGGTATGCATACCTGGCTGGTCCCCCGTATAGTGAAGCTGAGGTTGCATACCTGACTGGTCCTCCGTCTAGTGAAGCTGAGGGATGCATTCCTGACTGACCCCCCGTCTAGTGAAGCTGAGGGATGCATACCTGACTGATCCCCGTCTAGTGAAGCTGAGGTTGCATACCTGACTGGTCCCCGTCTAGTGAAGCTGAGGTTGCATACCTGACTGGTCCCCCGTCTAGTGAAGCTCAGGGATGCGTACCTGACTGGTCCCCCGTCTAGTGAAACTGGGGGATGCATACCTGGCTGGTCCCCGTCAAGTGAAACTGAGGGGTGCATACCTGGCTGGTCCCCGCCTAGTGAAACTGAGGGGTGCATACCTGACTGGTCCCCGTCTAGTGAAACTGAAGGGTGCATACCTGGCTGGTCCCCGTATAGTGAAACTGAGGGATGCATACCTGGCTGGTCCCCCGTCTAGTGAAGCTCAGGGATGCGTACCTGACTGGTCCCCCGTCAAGTGAAACTGGGGGGGTGCATACCTGGCTGGTCCCCGTCTAGTGAAACTGAGGGGTGCATACCTGACTGGTCCCCGTCTAGTGAAACTGAGGGGTGCATACCTGGCTGGTCCCCGTCTAGTGAAACTGAAGGGTGCATACCTGGCTGGTCCCCGTATAGTGAAACTGAGGGATGCATACCTGGCTGGTCCCCCGTCTAGTGAAGCTCAGGGATGCGTACCTGACTGGTCCCCCGTCTAGTGAAACTGGGGGATGCATACCTGGCTGGTCCCCGTCTAGTTAAACTGAGGGGTGCAAACCTGGCTGGTCCCCGTCTAGTGAAACTAAGGGATGCATACCTGGCTGGTCCCCGGCGAGCAGAGCAAACACATTGAAGTATGCAACTGCCTCCCTGGAATGCAACCACCACCACGCTTGTGTGCTTTGTTGCACTCAACGCGTCTTCTTACACCACAAGCACAACAGCTGTAAGAAGTTTTGATCCAGAGCCAAGAAATAAGGGATTAGAAGAGATAAAAGTTTGGGTTTGCTGAGTGTTTTGCGCCTGCATCACACTCCGACTCCGAAAGGTCGACACTAGCCGGAACCCAGTCAGTCGTCCCGCACACACACGTGCACACACGGAGTTCCTGCCCAGACATTCAGCTCATAGTCTTTCTCTTAGTTGAAGATTACTCTCGACATCAATATTGTAAAGAGGGACAAATAAAATCTATAAATCTGAAGATATGGAGGCAAGTTGCTTAGCATTATGTTTGTGGTGGATATATATTCTTGCTGCATCATCATTTCATCAAGATTCAGTGCCAACTTATTCAACAAAAACACCAAATGCGTAATGCAATTCATGACCATACACATTATTTGCACTTTTTTTATAACATGTACCTCATCCGCATAGACAGTATATGTACCATATATAACGATCTATACCACATCATCACAGTATATGTACCATATATAACGATCTATACCACATCATCACAGTATATGTACCATATTTAACGATCTACACCACATCATCACAGTATATGTACCATATATAACGATCTGTATACCACATCATCACAGTATATGTACCATATATAACGATCTATACAACATCATCATACACAGTATATGCGTTATATACGAATTACAATAATAAGTAACTTATTCAGCATACCGCAATAATTATACCCATTTATAAGAAGGAAATGAAAATAAACCTAGCAATTATAGGGGCATTTCATTACTTAACACTATAAGGAAACTATTTACAACCATAATTAATTGGAGAATTGATGAATATATTGAAAGTACTGGTCTCATTGGTGAATACCAAGGTGGTTTCAGGAAACACAACTCGACAGCTGATGATATATTTATTCTACAATCCATTATTCAAAAGAAACAGGGTAAACTCTATTGCGCCTTCGTTGGTTTTAAAAAGTCTTTTGACACGGTTAATAGCAAAAAAAGATTCTTTATCTCCTTTTAAACAACTGGATACATGGAAACGTATTTAATGTTCTCCAAAATTTGTATATTAAGGTTAAATCTGCAGTTGTAATTGAAGGAACGAAACTCTCTTATTATTTTATCTGTTTTACAGGGGTTAGACAGGGATGTGCACTTAGTCCCTTGCTGTTTTCCATATTTATCAAGGAACTGTCTGAATCTATGAGTGAATGTTTTGGTAATGGCATATTTATATCGGAAGAGATGTACAATATTATATCGTTACTCTTTGCTGATGATCTAGCATTAGTTGCTGATACACCTCGGAAGTTGCAAAAGCAAGTGGATTTTCTCCATAACTGTTGCCTGAAAGCGGGAATGGAGATACATATTGACAAAACCAAAGTGATTGTATTTCGAAACGGAGGCTCGTTATCGAGATTTGAGAAATAGACATATAATGATATAGAAATCGAAGTAGTTAGCGCGTACAAGTACCTTGGTGTAATGATGACACCTAAACTTATATGGACACGGGCATATAATGTTTTAACACAACAAACAAACAAAGCTCTATTCCCTATATTAAAAAAACCCTTATTCTAAAATATGATATAAATATTCGAGATGCATTCAAAATATTTCATATGAAAAATGTCCCAATATTGATGTACGGAAGCGAAATATGGGGATAAAAGGAAATGAAACAGATAGAAATCGTTCACAGATCATTCTGTAAATTTGTATTGAATGTTAGTAAATCATTTTCAAATGTTGCAATATACTTTGAATGTGTTAGATATCCGTTGTATGTCAATGCTTATACCAATTGTATCAGATATCGGTTCAGATTATTATCATGCCATCATGCAGGTACCCGCACCCATCATTTCTTATGTTGAAGCAAACGTGTTATAGAAAACGCACAAATTTCGGCATCTCATATTAAGCAGTTATCATCTTCTTACGGGTTTGGTCATGTGTGGATGCAGCAGGGAGTATAGGGGATATAGATTTATTTCTTAAGAAATTCAACGAAAGATTGATAGACTGTGCCAAACAAGACTGGCATGCAGAACTTACAGAAAAAGAGTCCTTACAATTTTATTCCACTATAATCATCATTTACCCCAGAATTGTACATATATGATCTTAATAATATAAAATAACGGAAAGCACAGCTAATTTTCCGAAGCTCTTATAATCATCTAGGTATACAATGTATTAGAAAAGGTTTTTATGATTATGAAAGTCCTAACTCTAAAAGTTCTTTATGTAAAGTAACCGAAGATGAATGCATATTATGTTTGATTGTCCAATGTAGCAAACTCTTCGTGATGATGTACAGCTAATGTTCAATAACAGCAGAAATATCAACGGTTTGAAATATTTAATGAATTCAAATGAGTATATTTTCATGGTAGGAAAATTATTGTACAACATATTTCGTATACGTGGAGAGATCCTCTGATATGCATGTGTGTATTTCCATGAATATTGTATTAATGAATGTAATTGTGGGTCAAATGGCCTTGAAACGATAAACTATTGAATTGAATATTCAGCATACACATTATATGCATTATATACAATAACAGGTAACAAATTCAGCATTCACATTATAATGCATCATACGCAATAATGAATAACAAATTCAGCATACACATTATAATGCATCATAAACAATAATAAATAACAAATTCAGCATTCACATTATAATGCATCGTACACAATAATGAATAACAATTTCAGCATACACATTATAATGCATCATAAACAATAATAAATAACACATTCAGCATTCACATTATAATGCATCGTACACAATAATGAATAACAATTTCAGCATACACATTATAATGCATCATAAACAATAATAAATAACACATTCAGCATACACATGATAATGCATCATAAACAATAATAAATAACACATTCAGCATACACATGATAATGCATCATACACAATAAAACCGTCGTGTGACGTTGTCGTGGGACCCCTTCATACCCGGTATTTAGTGTTACGGTATTTTCCAAGATATATGAAGAAGAATGAAGTTTCAGGCCAAAGATCCATAGCAAATACATATGATGCATACAATAATATGTAAAATTATATCAATTATTATTGAATAACTCTCGCAGTTTTAAAGCATGATCAAGATATTCCGATATTCGTGTAACAGTATGATTACCTTAAGAAGACATTAGATTTATGTGGCAGTGTTGGAATTGTATATAGATTTATTTATGAATAAACTCTAGTTGAAAGACAGTTGGAGTTGTGTTGTTTGTAGCATTTAACATAGTTAGTGTTTTTAGAATCAGCACTAGTGATAAGAAGAATTAGTTCGCCAAGTCATTTAATTCCATTAGGTTTAGATACTTTAAAGTTAATTACTTAGTATAAGGTTATCTATTTGATTTCTATAATTTAAATGTTAGCTATCAAGTGAGTAACTAAAGCAAACCATTGCCTTGATTTAAATAAGCTTAACATAGTATTTACTAACAATAGCCAATGCACTCAAGGTCATGCCCTGTCACATGCACTTCACTCAATACCCAAGCTTTCTCCTTTTCAACTCTCCTCTCTCTTACAGTCTAGCTTGCTTTCTATAGTCTTTAGTTATGTTTTAAGATTCAGGTTTTATTCTAGGAAGTCAGTCAGTTTGTAAGATTCTGCTGGTCAACATCGTCGTTGATGATATTCTTTGGAGGTTATTTCTTGAAGTTGTGCCTTGAAGTTTTGAGGATTCTTATTTCTGAGGTTGGTTTATATTGTATGTTATTGTATATTGTATGTATCATATTTTAATCTTATATTTAAATAGGTTCTAATATGAAGATAATGCTTTAGATTAAGTAAGATTATATTTATGTATTGACCAATGTTATAAATTGGTCTGGTTTATATTTTCATATGCATTAGTATCATTTATATCCTAAACATAATAACTTAAATGCATATTACCTAAATTATTATAAACTATTTATTAAAGTTAATCGTGGGTTTGAGGTGAGTGATTGTTTTAATGTGTGCTAGCTTTTTAGATAAGTTTTTACATAAGTTTTAATTATTTACTTTTAGATAATTATCTGATTGTGACCATACAACGACATATATCTACGTTATACATAATGTGTAATCATGCATTGGTATTTAATGAAATGCGAATATGATGGTTGTGTAATTATCATGTTGAATTCTGTATGCCTATGTGTCTGTTACCCATACTGATTATCCATGTGTTTCTATTTATGGTAATGTGAATGGCGTGATGTCGTGATAAAATAAGAGGTCTGTTGAAAAGTGAAAATACTTTCCAACACTGTTTTTGTTAGACTAAGATGCAACTTGTTGCATACACATCATATCCTGAAGTACAATGTTAATTAGTATGTGTCTTCAATTGATAAATACAGTGTTTGCAGGGACACGGGAACACTTAGTCAGCAAGGAAGCTGTCTGTCGCCTTGTTTGTCTGCAATGATCAGGAAGACGGGAGAGAGAGAATCAACATGACAAATAATGACTTGTGAATCAAAGTGACTTATTGACAGAGGGGATATCAAACAGCTCCGCACTCTGTCGCCGGGAGATGTATCCACGTCACACTGAAGGAGAAGCTGCAATTGTGAAGTGGAATGTGACGAAGGAATGTAGAAGCTGCAATTGTGAAGTGGAATGTGACGAAGGAATGTGATAACCATAGGATTGATAAGCTTCAAATGCATAATTATATGGATGATTATGTGAACTATAATTGAATATTTCAACATTGAAAATCGGGATGGACCCTAACGTATTCGCTGAGTGACATCAACAGTAAGAGTGTTGCACCCCGATGTTTTGTATGTAGTAATTTCAAATGTAGAACTGAATGTTTACAAGAAAGAAGTATAAATTCTAAGTTTTTGTATGTCAAACTTGTCAAAAAAGTTGACTGTCACACATTAAAACGTATTACGGTTATGAAATATCATCCTTTTTTCAACAAAAAGTGATAAAAATGCTCCAACCATACACTTTTAGAATACATTTTGGGTTCCATCCATTAATTAAAGTATTCTCTTTGTTCTGAAAGGATCAACTTTCATCAGTAGGCAACTTGTATAGAATATATCATTTTCATATTGCTTCAAGTACTAACTTTTGAAAAATGTCGGTTACTAAAAATGTCTTCTCTCTACACTTGAAAAATTATTTTATAAATGCAAATATGAAGAAGTAGTGAAACGTTATTTGAGTTAAATTTTCTTTTTTAAAGTGCTAGATAATAACTCATATCGTGACGATCATGCGAACACAGTTAGTGACAAGATGGCGATAATCTTTCTCAACTCAATCATATCGTGACGATCATGCGAACACAGCTTGTGACAATATGGCGATAATCTTTCTCAACTCTATCATATCGTGACGATCATGCGAACACAGTTAGTGACAATATGGCGATAATCTTTCTCAACTCAATCATATCGTGACGATCATGCGAACACAGCTTGTGACAATATGGCGATAATCTTTCTCAACTCTATCATATCGTGACGATCATGCGAACACAGATTGTGACAATATGGCGATAATCTTTCTCAACTCAATCATTCTAGCCAAAAGACAATTCATTAATTCTGCCAGAAGTATACTACTTAAATATTTGAAATCTGTCAATGAGAGTCAAAGACCAATTTATGAGATTTCACGATACGTAGCAAAAGTCGTGTTGCACTCTCTACATCTAAAATGGGATGCTGTGGCAATGAGGATAAACTGAGTGAATTAAACACTATAACGACATACAGATATGGTAGTTTATGTCTAATTTCTTCAAAGAAACATTTTTCATGTTGATATTTTAAGAAATTACTATTGAAATTGCGATGATGCTTAGTTTTTTTTTATACCCAAAGTAACTATTGTTCCTGTGCCTAAATTACACGATAAACATTAGGTTTTAGAGGACGAAAACGAAAATGTTGTTTGATTTTCACACGTCAAAACATCTTCTTATATGCGACACATATGGAAGTATCTGGTTCTTGAAATTCCATTCCCCTTTTCAACAATTATTGACAATTAGTGACGAAAAGTTTATAATCATACGACTTTGGAATTAATCTCTGAGTTTTTTTTAGTTCAATTCGATAGTGTTACATAGTTCTATGATGTAAAAGTTTAATAAGGTATTATATACAGACCGGATTTCGTCAGTGAGTAACTTTTTTCAAATTTTCTTTTTCCCAAAAATCTGATTTTGCAGCTTCATATACTGCTGTAGGCTAGTGACTTTTTGTTAAAAGGCAGTTACTGAAGGTTCATCACTTCACTTGAAAGAATGGTATTACGCACATTACTACAACCAATATTGAATTTTATGTTTCAGTGTAACAATACTTGTTCCTGGACACCAAAAGAGTAGAAAATTATGAATGCAAATATCACAAAGAAATGAAACGTTATGTGCTTAACGATATCTTGCTTTGATACGGTTAGATAATGATTCCGCCATATCATACAGTTGGTTTTTTTCTGATATATTGTCCACTTTCATGTAAGACAACTTTTATTGGTGAAAAAAACTTGGGGGTGCAACACTGTTTTACTATGTATATATAAACTGACACGATTGCTATCACTAAGCATCATGTACGAGACAACAATAATGCACAGTTATGTCGCTTTTTTGTTCAATAGGCAGTATTTTGAATAATCACGTCAAATTGTCACTGAAACTGTCCTGTAAGATATTTGAACACTGCCACGTCACCCTGTATTACTCATATCCATGTCACTGCAATTAGCCTGTACTATATAAGTAAACAGTACGATGACACAGCTACTGCACAGTGTATACGTACTGTTCATTATTTCAAACTTTACTCACAACTCTGCACTATCAGTCTGACATTCTCGCTGTCTGATGTAATCAGTAAACTCATACACTGACATCTCTAAACACTGTTGTGAAACTTAACATTAAGAGAACTTGGGAAAGTGAACTATTCCATTAACCTAATTGACAGTATTGTAACCTCGCAGAACGCCGACCTCAGCAAGACTGACTCAGTTGAACTAACTGCTCTATTTATAACCTACCTTGTTCACGTGAAGGCAGAAACCGACATGAACCTATCGCGACAGAACCGACACTTGTTGGAGCCAATAGCTGGTGATGACAGGACCGACAGTTTAGGGAACCGATCGTTCCTCAAAATATAATAAAATCACTTTTTCTTACAATCTTAAAAGAAAAGTTTATCTGGTGAAAATAACATTGAATTTAAACCAACATAGTCATCACCAGGTCAGTGTGACGTGAGAGTAAGTCAGGGTTTTATCTCTTCATAAAGTTCGCTCATATTCGTATGGCCTCGGTGTCTCGAGATTAACATGTATTATCTAATTTATCAGTTTCAAACTTTTGGGCGATTTAGGAACGACATGATAATACAAAAGAAAATAAATGTGATGATGATTTGCAAGCTGTTCCATTCGAGTGTTTTGATATAAACTGTTACATAGATGTGAGTAACTAGAGAAGACATTGTAGGTCGCAGTGTTGGTTAAGCTTATGCATTGTTCAGATAACTGAAGACTATATTTAGTTCATAAGGATAAGATATCAGTCAAGCTATATCAGTGATCGATCTAATTATCGGACTGTTGGTGTTATATCACAGTGGTGTAACAGTCCCACATAGGAGAAGACGGGCACCTGGACATGACAGAGGAAGTGAAGACGAACCCGGCCTCCTCCACACACTCCAGGCACTACCATGCAGACACGGGCAGTCGGTGACGTCGGCTAACTAAATCTTAAGAAAAACAAAACTTCTAAAGCCTGCGAAGAACACCAGAAAGCCACATAACAGAGTCCAACCGCAGAGACCACTCTGACGATGACAAGCGGGATGAATGTGACGGAGAGGAAATGGGAGACAGAGGTACCGGAGACAGACAGTGGGAGAGTGGTGGAGAGAGTCTGTGACGGCGCACTAGTGCTCCTGGTGTTCAGTCCCCTGGTGGTGTGTGTCTGGAGTAGCACCTGGCAGCTCCTCGACCTCTACTTCTTCTCCAACAATCTCACAGACTCCGGTTGGCTCTCTCTCGGGGTGGGGCTCGCCCTCTACATCATTTCCTTCTTCACACAGGACATCCTCAACCAACACGTCCGAGCGGAGAAGAACTTCATCGTGTATGTCGCCGTGTCTCGTATCTTCACCTATATCATGACCGTTGCTGTTGTCAACAACTGGCGGGGGGTTTGGACATTACTGGACCAGTACACAGACGAGGGCCTCCTGAATGGAGGGATCAACTACGCTGTTGGAGTTGTTGGGCTTGTATCACTCCGCTCCTTCAGGAACGCCCTTTCCTCGCCTGGTTCCTGGGAGCTTGACCTCAACACACACACGTACTTCACCGTCCTGGCGCGGTTCAGAACACAGGTGAACACTTTAGTTAAACCTCATATTGAAGCTACATCATTTAATATACATCTTTCTGTGACAATCTATGCATAAAGTTACACCTCCCCCCCCCCCCCCCCCCCCCCTCCCTTTGACGGTATGGCCGCCGACTGCGCCCACGTGAACATGAATATATCAGCAGGACACGTTTCATAAGCCTGATTAACTATACTGTTTCGTTTTAATCGAGTTTTATTTGAAGATTATTATATACCGAAACGAGATTCATAAAAAAAATTAGTTCTATTTTAATAAAATATTTTAATGACGGAGTTTCCTCTCTGTCTCTCGGGTGTCTGTGTCACGGCCTTCTGAATATCTTCAAGATCTGCATCTTGATCATCACAGACCCATGTGTTGTCCTTTCTCGTAAGTTTGCGTAGAGGCTCGCATACATATGTCACGTTTTAGTTAGAAATAGTTTACCATGTCACCACACGTTCAACACCTTTTCTGTCAACAGGGTCAGACTTCAAACTTTCAGCTGTCGGCTGATGTAGGAGACCTCGGAGCACTTAAGTTCCAATTGGTTGTAGATGTATGTCATTTTCTTTGCATCATTGCATCAGTTGGATGAAAAGTTCATGATTTCGATTGTCTCTGTATTTGATGGGCTTCGCCGATTATCAAGATGCCGCCAGCGACAGGAAAGGTTGCGAGTAAGTCCTGGAGAGACAGGTCACGGTTAAGGTTCATCTGTAGCTTCGACCCGATGTGAGGTACACGTAAATGTCCTATGTTACTTCTTTCAGTTCTTAGGATTTCCAAGATGGATCATTATCGTTCTCCGAGTCTACTGCTCTCGTACACCAGCATATTGACGTGAGCTCACTTGACAGATATTGACAGATGTTGCTGATCTCTGTGTGATGTGATGTTCAGGGTTGCAGCTTCAACCTGGAACTTCTCAAGTTTAGAGTAAATTTCCAGACCTGAAACTCTTTGTAGGAAACACTTCTGTTATAGGGTACACATGTTCTTATGTGTCTATAATGAGCGGTTATTCTTCTTCTGTTACCTACTGTGTGTACTTTGGATTTCTCTCGAAATTGACACACTGAAGCAAAATTTGAAAGATTGCCATCGTTACCACATGTCTCACCAAAGGAGGGACACTCTATCTTTTGAGGGAGATGTTAACTTCCGGTTTAAGTTGCTTGTCGCTGAGCTTGCCATGTTCGGAGTTCAGTTTCTTTTGATGTTTGTTGCTGTGAAACTTTATGCTTTATTTATACTATGAAGTATGTTTGTGTAGCGCATGTATTTTCTCATTGCCTTTGACTTGAGGAAGGATGATTCTTCAACACGACATATGTCTATACTATCAGGTTAGTACGTCCACCCTCGAGCTGCATTCTATTGTTAAATATAAACCATTCGTAGATCATATATGTCTCCCCAAAACAATGTTTGTCCTTTTAAGTAAGCACTTTCATATCACCCTTGTCCGCTGGCGATTCAAAGAGAAGTCAATTGATAATATTCAAAGCCTTCAAATTTTTAATTATGAATGAAGGAAGTCTATATTTGTGGTGTTTTGGTCTATCCTGGCCATAATTTCAAATGATTCCCTTACTTGTTGCCACCTTTTCCAGGTTTTAGCAAAGTTACCTTTCAGTTCAAGTTTTGGTGGTGAGAGAATATTGCTGTGAAATGGCGCTATAGGTACATTCAAAGGAGGTGGCGATACAACTTCAACATTGCAAGAAATACTGATAAACTATAGTGTATATAGTAACCACGGTTGTATTTGTATCACTTAGTAAAGGTTGTCAGTGCACATTGATGATTATGCTTTTGATCAAGACCACGTGTTATGTAGACTAAACGGACGTGACTCGTTGTAATATCACTCGTTTGAACATCGTAAATAAAGTCATGCTGTAGTCTATAGTTATTGATCCTAGTTTCGAGTGATGCACGATGACCGGTAAACAATCGCGACGTCATACGAATAAAGCTTGTTCAAGAAATGACAAACATACACTTCCTCTGTGGTTAAAAGTTGGTAGAGTTGATCACTGCAGGGAGGGTAATCGTTGATTAATTCTGACACCATGTTTTCATCACTCAATATTAAAGATTTACTCGGGTGGCTTGGATGTTTTTCCATGAACTTACAGCAAATGACGGCCACTTGGCAGCGATAATGTGCTTACACTTTTACAATGCGGTGGTTATAAGAAAATATGTAACAGTGATGTAAGGACATTTCGTGTATGCAGTCGTATGTATATTACAAATATAACGTTGTGCACAGTGCATACAGTGGAGTTGAGTGTGTTGCCATTTACAAGACATTGCATCTGTTTCAGAAGAGCAGTGTGCTGTACCTGCTCGACGTGCTGTTCGGTGTGCTGGTTCTCTCCACACTCGTTGTCCTGGTCTGGCGCGGACACTGGATCTGTCTCGAGCATGCGCTCTCCTACTTCAGTGTGGCGTGGCGGGGAGGGGTCGCCACCATTGCCTCCAGCACATTACTGGTTATCCTTGTAGCGGTGCAACATCCTGCAATGAGGTTCAGTGCCAAGCTTCACGACACATCACTATGGCGTCAGGTTGTCTTCGAAGACGTCTTTCTGTTTGTGGTAACTGCGATGTCCATCACGTACTGGTTCGGAGTGTGGGAGCTGTTAGATGTGGCGTTCAAAGGGTTGGACCAGTACAGTGTGCAGTGGATGCTGCACACCCTGGGCTTCGGGGGTCTGATGGTGTTCCGGGTGACCAGCTCGCTCCACTTCCAGGGTTACTTCATAGACGGCGAGTTCGCTGAGGGACGCGGCATCCTGCAGGCGCCCACCTACTGTCGCACGTTCATCATGGCCGCCCCGTCCAGCAGGGAGGTAAAGTGTCTTTCACGTAGATATAGATGTATATTACAGGTCGTCTGTCGTCATCAACACTTACGTTTTACAGTCCATTCTTTCACCCTTTTATTATTACCGTTGACTGGGAAACACCAACATATTAAGATATCTCTTTAACATAAAATAAAAGGGTTTTTCAGAAATACAAAAAAACAATTACACTTATTACACTTGTATACCTGAGATGTTCTGTTTCATTCTGTTACAGCCCCTAGGGGAAGCCATAGTAAAGGCCGGAAACAGTTGCAAATACGTGGAAGTCAAGGTCGAGAAGGGGCGACAACAAGAAGAGAAAGTTTAAGATGGATACCAAGATACCACACACATTGAGGCACAGAAACTGTTCGTTGATGGGATAACACAGAGCTCCGGGGGATAACGGGTAGTGTTAAACATTAAGGACATTGTGAACAGTTCGCTTGTGATTTAAGGAAACGATATTCAAGACACGCAATCCTTGAAATGAATGTTACAGACAATGTGCAAATTCAGTCAATTTGTTCATTGTCAATCAATCAATATACAAATTACTGGACACAGTTGCAATAGTCTTGAATAGTATAGTGGTGAGAAGGTACTTGTTTATCAATCTCAGTTTTAATACATAACTACAGTTCCCCATCGGTTGATCGCAGGGCGAAGTGCTTTACAAACAGAATCAGAGGCAGAAGCTTTTATAACTCAAATAGACACCAGCGGTGGTACAAAGCAACGACACAAATATAAATGTGTGTGTGTGTATGTGTGTGTGTGTATGTGTGTGTGTATATGTGTGTGTGCTTCTATTAGGCCAACGTCACTACGCAAGGCATAACTCTTGCTATAGTCTCCATTACTGACTGGTTTAAGCCTTCTCGGATTTCCTGAAAGAGAGATCGGAAAATTGTCAAAAATCTGTCTCCGTGAGCTTTTTCACAGATGTTTCCCACCCCAAATAAGCCGACAAAGCATTGCATGTCTCACTCACACACCGTATACAAAGACACGAAAGAAAAATAAAGTTTATGAGCAATGAAAGAAATCGAAATATATAATTATTGGCGGTTATTTATTTACCATTTCATTTTTAAAAGTATGTATATTCTACAGATATTGGAATAAATGTTTTACCCAACTAGGTATTTTCCTTGAATTTTAATAATCAATGAGAATATATTTGTCATAATTTGCTGGTCGTATCTAAAAAAAACTACATTAAACAGACAATAATTTGTATGTTCTCAGGACATTTAGAATCAGTGTTTATAGACCAATCGTCACATTCAGTAATGTGTGACAAGGGTAGCCTAACTTCCAACTGAAGCACGTGCAGCACGTGGGTTGCTTTGGCGACTTGTGCTAGAGACGAGCCTTCACGCTTCGTTAAGGCTAGTTGTTGTGTAGTACGTTTTATGCAATAAAGGGAATTCTGTTTATACGACGTCAAATACCCTTGGCGCGCGCTACTCGAAGGGGAACCTATCTTTGAAACCAAATTTCATTACATATTGTCGTGATATGAAAATTATTTATCACATGTCATGTTGTAGATAAAAGATTTCTCGAGCGATTGACGTTATAAGTACATTTTACACAATTTTGAAATACAAATATTTGAAACACTAAGATCCTTGTTGGCTCTTTAAGGTTAGAGCCCACTATGCATTCCAGGTGCATCGATCCAGCAGGTCAAGCGAGGGAAATACTGCAAAGCTTAAATCAGCCAGCTGTATGCCTTGCGTAGGGAAGTTGCTATTAGGCATGTTCTAAACTATTTCTTTTTTGACTTTTGACAATTTTGTATTATTGAATTACTTGGAGAAATTTATTTTTAGATCTTTTAACGTTAGATAATAAATCATGCAAATCATGTTGAGCTACAAAGTCAATGCCTCTATGAAGCTTTAGCTTTAACCATAACCCGGCTCTCCAGACGGTTAAATAGTAAAATCTATGAAAACACAATAACATTTCTTATTATTTTTTCAAAGAATTTGACGCAGCATATGCAAAACAAAAGTCTTATCATTTATTGAAAGCCAGCTTGAGGAGAATTATGGATTTTTCATAGATTCAACAAGAACACTATTATCCATTTGACGTGTATACAACAAGGATTACACATGAAAAGCGGCAACGTTTATCCAACGTATCTGTTTCCACAAACAATAACTTTATAGGTTGGATCTATGGCTGGCCTACAGAGGGAAGTATAACAAAATTCCGTTTAAATGTGTTATCTAAACACGTACATACAATGTATGTTTAAAAATATATATTTTATGGTAGCTTCCCCGATTATTCTTACATACTATTCTTGAAAGAAATACACTATTTAAACACTAGTTATTAAGAGAAAACAGTATATTTTATAATAATTAGTTGAAATGTATTCAAATTATCACGACCAATTTGTTGCTGTAAATGTAATGAACACTATTAAGACCAAATGGGTTACGTTTGACGCTTTTGTTGTTTGTTGGATGATCTTTTGATTGCTACAGACACTTTGGTGTTACTATAGACAGTTTTTGGTCACTACAGACGCGTTTGGGTTACTATAGATAAAATCTAAAGAAAGATAAAGGTACATAATTTCTGGTCCATAACCCTTGGGGTTACTATAGACTATCTTGGGTTACTACAGACCAAAGAAGTAACCAGGAAATATAATTCATCTTGTAAAGATTAGCTGTTGCTTAACGTTCATCTTGTTTATATCTTTGCCGCAAAGGTAAAGCTTTGTTTGTTATGGATAATTCCTACTAAAGGGTTCTGTAAACACTGTAGTTATTGATGATGGTCTCCACTGTAGAAATGGTAGACATTTTACTGATGCTTCATTCAACTACTTAAAAGATTACAGAAGATATGAGAGAGAGAGAACAGCTCTGTGGCTATAAGGTGATGAAGCTCTGTTGCTATCCTTATATATAATCAGACGAAGCTCTGTGGCTATCCTTATAGATAATAAGGTGGTGAAGCTCTGTGGCTATCCTTATAGATAATAAGGTGATTAAGCTCTGTTGCTATCATTATAGATAATAAGGTGGTGAAGCTCTGTGGCTATCCTTATATATACTCAGACGATGAAGCTATGTGGCTATCCTTATAGATAATCAGACGATGAAGCTCTGTGGCTATCCTTATAGATAATCAGACGATGAAGCTCTGTGGCTATCCTTATAGATAATAAGGTGATGAAGCTCTGTGGCTATCCTTATAGATAATAAGGTGATGCAGCCCTGTGGCTATCCTTATAGATAATCAGACGATGAAGCTCTGTGGCTATCCTTATAGATAATCAGGTAATGAAGCTATGTTGCTATCCTTATAGCTAATCAGGTGATGAAGCTCTGTGGCTATCCTTATAGATAATAAGGTGATTAGCTCTGTTGCTATCCTTATAGATAATCAGATGATGAAGTTCTGTGGCTATCCTTATATATAATCAGGTGATGAAGCTCTGTGGCTATCCTTATAGATAATAAGGTGATGAAGCTCTGTGGCTCTCCTTATAGATAATAAGGTGATGCAGCTCTGTTGCTATCCTTATAGTTAATCAGATGATGAAGCCCTGTGGCTATCCTTATAGATAATCAGATGATGAAGCTCTGTGGCTATCCTTATATATACTCAGACGATGAAGCTATGTGGCTATCCTTATAGATAATCAGACGATGAAGCTATGTGGCTATCCTTATAGATAATCAGACGATGAAGCTCTGTGGCTATCCTTATAGATAATAAGGTGATGGAGCTCTGTGGCTATCCTTATAGATAATAAGGTGATGCAGCTCTGTGGCTATTCTTATAGATAATCAGACGATGAAGCTCTGTGGCTATCCTTATAGATAATCAGGTAATGAAGCTATGTTGCTATCCTTATAGATAATCAGGTGATGAAGCTCTGTGGCTATCCTTATAGATAATAAGGTGATTAAGCTCTGTTGCTATCCTTATAGATAATCAGACGATGAAGCTCTGTGGCTATCCTTATATATAATCAGGTGATGAAGCTCTGTGGCTATCCTTATAGATAATAAGGTGATGCAGCTCTGTGGCTCTCCTTATAGATAATAAGGTGATGCAGCTCTGTTGCTATCCTTATAGTTAATCAGATGATGAAGCTCTGTGGCTATCCTTATAGATAATCAGATGATGAAGCTCTGTGGCTATCCTTATATATACTCAGATGATGAAGCTATGTGGCTATCCTTATAGATAATCAGACGATGAAGCTATGTGGCTATCCTTATAGATAATCAGACGATGAAGCTCTGTGGCTATCCTTATAGATAATAAGGTGATGAAGCTCTGTGGCTATCCTTATAGATAATAAGGTGATGCAGCTCTGTGGCTATTCTTATAGATAATCAGACGATGAAGCTCTGTGGCTATCCTTATAGATAATCAGGTAATGAAGCTATGTTGCTATCCTTATAGATAATCAGGTGATGAAGCTCTGTGGCTATCCTTATAGATAATAAGGTGATGAAGCTCTGTGGCTGTCCTTATAGATAATCAGGCGATGAAGCTCTGTGGCTATCCTTATAGATAATCCGGTGATGAAACTCTGTGACTATCCTTATAGATAATCAGACGATGAAGCTCTGTGGCTATCCTTATAGATAATAAGGTGATTAAGCTCTGTTGCTATCATTATAGATAATAAGGTGGTGAAGATTTGTGGCTATCCTTATAGATACTAAGGTGATTAAGCTCTGTGGCTATCATTATAGATAATAAGGTGGTGAAGCTCTGTGGCTATCCTTATAGATAATAAGGTGATGAAGCTCTGTGGCTATCCTTATAGATAATCAGACGATGAAGCTCTGTGGCTATCCTTATATATAATCAGGTGATGAAGCTCTGTGGCTATCATTATAGATAATAAGGTGATGAAGCTCTGTGGCTATCATTATACATAATCAGGTAATGAAGATCTGTTGCTATCCTTATAGATAATCAGGTGATGAATCACTGTGGTTATCCTTAGATATAATCAGACGATTAAGCTCTGTGGCTATCCTTATATATAATCAGACGATGAAGCTCTGTGGCTATCCTTATATATAATAAGGTGATTAGGCCATGTGGCTATCCTTATAGATAATCAGGTAATGAAGCTATGTTGCTATCCTTATAGATAATCAGGTGATGAAGCTCTGTGGCTATCCTTATAGATAATAAGGTGATGCAGCTCTGTGGCTCTTCTTATAGATAATAAGGTGATGCAGCTCTGTTGCTATCCTTATAGTTAATCAGATGATGAAGCTCTGTGGCTATCCTTATAGATAATCAGATGATGAAGCTCTGTGGCTATCCTTATAGATAATCAGATGATGAAGCTCTGTGGCTATCCTTATACATACTCAGACGATGAAGCTATGTGGCTATCCTTATAGATAATAAGGTGATGAAGCTCTGTGGCTATCCTTATAGATAATAAGGTGATGCAGCTCTGTGGCTATTCTTATAGATAATCAGACGATGAAGCTCTGTGGCTATCCTTATAGATAATAAGGTGATGCAGCTCTGTGGCTATTCTTATAGATAATCAGACGATGAAGCTCTGTGGCTATCCTTATAGATAATCAGGTAATGAAGCTATGTTGCTATCCTTATAGATAATCAGGTGATGAAGCTCTGTGGCTATCATTATAGATAATAAGGTGATTAAGCTCTGTGGCTGTCCTTATAGATAATCAGGCGATGAAGCTCTGTGGCTATCCTTATAGATAATCAGGTGATGAAACTCTGTGGCTATCCTTATAGATAATCAGACGATGAAGCTCTGTGGCTATCCTTATATATAATAAGGTGATTAAGCTCTGTTGCTTTCATTATAGATAATAAGGTGGTGAAGCTCTGTGGCTATCCTTATAGATACTAAGGTGATTAAGCTCTGTGGCTATCATTATAGATAATAAGGTGGTGAAGCTCTGTGGCTATCCTTATAGATAATAAGGTGATGAAGCTCTGTGGCTATCCTTATAGATAATCAGACGATGAAGCTCTGTGGCTATCCTTATATATAATCAGGTGATGAAGCTCTGTGGCTATCATTATAGATAATAAGGTGATGAAGCTCTGTGGCTATCCTTATAGATAATAAGGTGATGAATCTCTGTGGCTATCCTTATAGATAATCAGACGATGAAGCTCTGTGGCTGTCCTTATAGTTAAACAGACGATGAAGCTCTGTGCCTATCCTTATAGATAATCAGGTAATGCAGCTCTGTTGCTATCCTTATAGATAATCAGACGATGAAGCTCTGTGGCTATCCTTATAGATAATCAGGTAATGAAGCTCTGTTGCTATCCTTATAGATAATCAGGTGATTAAGCTCTGTGGCTATCCTTATATATAATCAGACGATGAAGCTCTGTGGCTATCATTATAGATAATCAGACGCTGAAGCTCTTTGGCTATCCTTATAGATAATAAAGTGATTAAGCTCTGTGGCTATCCTTATAGATAATCAGGTAATGAAGCTCTGTGGCTATCCTTATAGATAATCAGGTGATGAAGCTCTGTGGCTATCCTTATAGATAATCAGGTGATGAAGCCCTGTGGCTATCCTTATAGATAATAAGGTGATGCAGCTCTGTGGTTATCATCATAGATAATCAGACGATGCAGCTCTGTTGCTAGCATTATAGATAATCAGGTGATGAAGCGTGTGGCTATCATTATAGATAATAAGATGATTAAGCTCTGTGGCTATCCTTTTATATAATCAGACGATGTAGCTCTGTGGCTATCCTTATATATAATCAGACGATTAAGCTCTGTGGCTATCCTTATAGATAATCAGGTGATGAAGCTCTGTGGCTATGCTTATAGATAATAAGGTGATGCAGCTCTGTTGCTATCCTTATAGATAATCAGGTAATGAAGCTCTGTGGCTATCCTTATAGATAATCAGGTGATGAAGCTCTGTGGCTATCCTTATAGATAATAAGGTGATTAAGCTCTGTGGCTATCATTATAGATAATCAGGTAATGAAGATCTGTTGCTATCCTTATAGATAATCAGGTGATGAATCACTGTGGTTATCCTTAGATATAATCAGACGATTAAGCTCTGTGGCTATCCTTATATATAATCAGACGATGAAGCTATGTGGCTATCCTTATATATAATAAGGTGATTAAGCCATGTGGCTATCCTTATAGATAATCAGGTAATGAAGCTATGTTGCTATCATTATAGATAATCAGGTGATGAAGCTCAGTGGCTATCCTTATAGATAATAAGGTAATGAAGCTCTGTGGCTATCCTTATAGATAATCAGACGATGAAGATCTGTGGCTATCCTTATAGATAATAAGGTGATTAAGCTCTGTGGCTATCCTTATAGATAATCAGGTGATGAAGCTCTGTGGCTATCATTATAGATAATAAGGTGATGAAGCTCTGTGGCTATCCTTATAGATAATCAGGTGATGAAGCTCTGTGGCTATCATTATAGATAATAAGGTGATGAAGCTCTGTGGCTATCCTTATAGATAATAAGGTGATTAAGCTCTGTGGCTATCCTTATAGATAATTAGGTGATGAAGCTATGTGGCTATCCTTATAGATAATTAGGTGATGAAGCTCTGTGGCTATCCTTATAGATAATCAGGTAATGAAGCTCTGTGGCTATCCTTATAGATAATCAGGTGATGAAGCTCTGTGGCTATCCTTATAGATAATCAGAAGATGAGGCTCTGTGGCTATCCTTATAGAAAATAAGGTGACGAAGCTCTATGGCTATCCTTATAGATAATAAGGTAATGAAGCTCTGTGGCTATCCTTATAGATAATAAGGTGATGAAGCTCTGTGGCTATCCTTATAGAAAATAAGGTGGTGAAGCTCTGTGGCTATTCTTATAGATAATAAGGTAATGAAGCTCTGTGGCTATCCTTATAGATAATCAGACGATGAAGATCTGTGGCTATCCTTATAGATAATAAGGTGATTAAGCTCTGTGGCTATCATTATAGATAATAGGGTAATGAAGCTCTGTGGCTATCCTTATAGATAATAAGGTGATTAAGCTCTGTGGCTATCCTTATAGATAATTAGGTGATGAAGGTATGTGGCTATCCTTATAGATAATCAGGTGGTGAAGCTCTGTGGCTATCCTTATAGATAATAAGGTGATTAAGCTCTGTGGCTATCCTTATATTTAATCAGACGATGCAGCTATGTGGCTATTCTTATGCTGTTGGTGTCCCTGCACCCGACAAAAGATTTATATTTCTTGTTTGAGCTACTCAAACATTCAAAATATTTTTTACACTTCAGAAATAACTAAACTAAATCTTCTTTCAAATACAATTTATTTGGAAATATTCCATTAATCATAAACAAGAGGTAAAATTGTCATGGATTGTCAAGTGAAATAGTCACAATAAATTTAAAATACTTGAAAATGATTTGAATACCTCACCTTTTTGCATCAAGCACCTTGTATACTGGTTTGTGGTGATACTCAAATGTCAGCATTAGTTCCATATATAAGTGTTTACTTAGTTCCATACAAACAACTAACAGCTTTCAAGCTATCTTGCCCAACCGTAAACCTTTACTCAATCCCTGCGTGTATGGACCTACATGCATCTAGATACATGTACATATACATAACCAAAGGTATCAGTAGGTCTTCAAGATAAAGTCTGGAAGACTATTGTTGTTTATCAGCATCTTTCCTATTTTTATTATTTGCAAACATTTTTGTTCAGGGTTATTTTAATAAAACTTTCGGTGATTGAATTCACCAAGATCCAACTTTTGATTGAAGCTATTTTTGATTCGTTGAGGCATAAAGGCAAAGTTTGATTCAAAATTTATATTGGAAAATGTTTTTCCAAATGCACCTACAGACTTGCAATCTTTTGTAAAAGATGCGTAATAACAACACAAGCAAAAAGTAAATCAGGCCAAATTCATGGGTCACTAGGGTTAGCCGCCATATTGATTTGAGACACTTTTTTAAATTGTCAGATCCAATGCACTTTTGATGATCTTCTCCCCTGCAGGTTCTAGAGTATTTCTGCAGCTGACGCATTGGTGAACACATGGTGATGTTTTTTATTAGCACACTCTCAATAGTTTTCGCACATGGAGAGAGGGACAGACACCTTCATGAAGAGTCATTATGAAAAATTAACAGTCATAGGTGACAAACATAAAACTGAAACAAAGTATGTGTACGTAAACACAAAAATATATGCAGGCTGTCTGAACATCATCAAAAAGGTCTTTGTTGCCTTAAATATTAAGCTGGTATTTAACATGTGACAACAAGGCCTCTCACAAAGTCTTATTTTCAGTCAAGAAAGCAGGATTTGAATTCAATTGATTGGACCGAATGTAAATTATTACATTAGTGTTTGTTTTCTATACATTCATGTACAGTTTTTAATCAATCATGTTCATTCTCTCACTATTGAAACTACCTATATATGTATAAATACATGTAGACAGATTCAGTTCTTCACATATTTCAGTTGTTCACCATCTATCCTTGGTAGAGGTAGAAGTGGCAATACTGCTTTATAATCAAGTAGAGCTATCAGGTGCATGTGTGATAACATTTTGTGGACTAGTCCCTGCGGGTGAGGGTGACGAAAATGCCCTCTTCAGGGCGCAGGATCAGGTCGCCCACTGGGTTCAGGTCCTTCTGTTTCTGGTACGTCTTCACTTGGAAGTTGCGGAATACAGTGGACAAGACCACTTTCTCTTCCATCATGGCAAACTTTTGTCCTAAAAACAGAAGCAAAATATATTTCAACATTTTTAGTGCAAAAGTCTCAGTTCTTTACCGATGCCTAATTAAAATGTCTTGCTATTTCATATCTGCTTCAAATATCAGTTCAAGTAGAGAACTCACCAATGCAGTTTCTCATGCCAGCGGAGAAGGGCACATAGGCGTAGGGGTGTCGGTCCCGTCCAGCCTCCCCAAGGAAGCGCTCTGGTCGGAACACCTCCGCCTCGGGGAAGTAGCGCTCGTCACGGTGAAGCGCCGATGTCAGGATCACAGCTGTCGTGTTCTTGGGGATCTCCACTCCTCCTGGTTGACAGCAAACAAATAACAGTGTTTATTGTGTATGAAAACCAATAGCTAACACATAACAGATACACAGTGTTTATTGTGTATGAAAACCAATAGCTAACACATAACAGATACACAGTGTTTATTGTGTATGAAAACCAATAGCTAACACATAACAGATACAAAGTGTTTATTGTGTATCAAAACCAATAGCTAACACATAACAGATACACAGTGTGTATTGTGTATCAAAACCAATAGCTAACATATAACAGATACACAGTGTTTATTGTGTATCAAAACCAATAGCTAACACATAACATAAACACAGTGTTTATTGTGTATCAAAACCAATAGCTAACACATAACAGATACACAGTGTTTATTGTGTATGAAAACCAATAGCTTACACATAACAGATACACAGTGTTTATTGTGTATCAAAACCAATAGCTTACACATAACAGATACACAGTGTTTATTGTGTATGAAAACCAATAGCTAACACATAACAGATACAAAGTGTTTATTGTGTATGAAAACCAATAGCTAACACATAACAGATACACAGTGTTTATTGTGTATCAAAACCAATAGCTAACACATAACAGGTACACAGTGTTTATTGTGTATGAAAACCAAAGTGTAAAAGTGGTATATGTGGAACAACAGGACCTATCAGACCTCGCCAATATTTTCATACTGGACAATTTGACTTGGGGTCCAATGTAATGGAAGCACAAACAAGCACGATTAACACGTTATATAAGGAAAAAAATTATAAACATCATTTTAAGAAAAAAAGATGGAGGATCATTGGAAGAAAGAGTTGATACTGCACCTATAACTGCATCTTCTGTCAAGGTGCGACCGAACATCGGGACAGACGGAAACATCCTCAAGGCCTCCTACGGACAATGGAGAGGCACAGACATACAACACTGCACGTACATTTCACACCTCATCAAGTCAGTGTTACATAAATAGAGAATCTCACCCAAGTGTCTTCTGATATCAAATATATCAACACGAGTTGATAAAAGTTACAAATATCCGAGGCTTGGCGAGGAAATTTTTACTTTTATCAACAAGTGTTGAAATATTTGATACCAGAAGACACGAGGGTGAGACTCTATTTATCATCCAAAATCATTCTTCATCGTTTAATGAAAAATGAAAATATTTGAACACAAAACTGCCATTTGGCTTCCAGTGCTGTGATGTCATAGCATTGTGACATCATCGTGATTATGACGTCATAGCATTGAGATGTCATAACTTAATGATGCAAAATCATTGTGATGTCATGTAGCTAACGCCAACAGGGCATTGTTCAAGATCTACTGTCAAAACGATATCTCCAAGGAGATATCGCTTGATCTCACACAAGCGATATCTCCTGTGGAACCCAGTTTTGGATGATAAACTTGCTTCTTGAACTTATGTAGGCTTACTGTCTCTCATTAGCTACCCTCCGTCACCAAATAGTGAAACCATTTATTCAGTGTAAAACTGATCTGACTGATGCTGACAGAAGGAAATGATCTTACTGAAAGCAATGGAGAGTTCAAGATGCGTACGCTCACCTTGATGCAACACTCCAGGTACTTGAGATCCTTCAGATCGTCTGTGGTCGCCGCTCTATCACTGTCTCCTGCACATAACCAGTCCACATTTTAGGCAGTGTTCTAATTTGAATACATACTGGATGTCAACAGTTTTTCTTCAAAAACATACTTTGTATAATTTGTAAATATCAATTTAGGTCGAGCAGCCACTCACCAAAGACGGTGTCGAGCTCCTCCTGTAGGGTGTTCTGTATACGCGGGTCGTTCCCGATCAGGTACACCGCCCAGTTCATTGCCGCCGCTGTTGTGTCGTGACCCTGCGCACACAACAAAACACATTCACAACTCACAAACATGGCTGTCCGATGCCTGGGTACAGAACAATTCAAGAACATACTCTAAAAATGTTAGCTTCTTAGCATTACTGGGTCTTGAGGTGAACTCATTGAATGTTTTAGGGTGCACCCTGCCATGGTCACATTTGAGGGGAGATGAAAACCAAATGAATAAACTTTAATCTCCATGAAACAAAGATGGCATTCTGAAAATGCCAACTGGTTTTGGAGAAAAGAATTTTGGGTAAATTCCTGCAATGCCCATATTGGACCAAATGAACAAGGGGTGCAAGGAGCCTTCTCACAAAATTTCAGCTTTGGGGGTGCAGCAGTTTTGGAGGAGATAACAAAAATGTCAAAAATGTGGATGGACGCCTAATAGCCCTGATGAGCCGAAAATGTTTCTTCTTTGAAATCGTCCGTTTGATGCTTGTTTCTGTAAATTTGATTCTGAAATGGCGAGTCAAGCAATTATTTAACTTCCACATTCCATCTGCAAAACCCAATTAGCTTGTCACATGAGCTGTCTCAGCTGATCATACTACATGGAAGAACTAGCCGGGACATTCACCTTCATGGTTTCGTATACATCGGCTTTTGACCAATCACAATTGAACAATGATATAAAGGTGTTATAAGGACTGCTATCCAGCTATGACTTACCTCAAACATGAATGTGTCGACCTCCTCTCGGATATCCTCATCAGACAAACCTTGACCTTCGTCATTCATCTGCAGCAGCATGTCCATGAAGGCTAATCTGCGCCGCCCCGTGACCTCCGTCTCGCTCAACAACTGACCCTCCAGCTCTCTTCTCTTCTCTCCGATCACCTACACAATCAATCATACACATTCATTAGCAGCAACCAGCCTTTTACATGTCCTTAGTTAACCTGTTAATATCACCAAAATAAATGAAAATAGAGCCATGGGCTCCGACAATTTTGTCGTTTTTGTTCAAAAATTAAAAAATTATTTGAATCTTAGAGTTGAAAGCCACAAAAGGCACAACACCAATGTATGAATAAGCTTGAAAAGTGGCCAGCCCAAAAGTGTTATTTTGTCAATATAAACAGTGAAACTAAAGAAAAACATCAAAGTGATACCAGCCCCGACCAAACTTACCTGATTCTGGGCTGATAGACAGGCCTTATTTCATACACTGACAACACCAATGTATGGTTGAAACCAGTAATAGGCACAACACAACCACTTAGCTTACTTCCATACCAAATTTTGAAGTTTCCAAGTCAGAAAGTTTTTTTAGTTATGCTCTGCAAACGATTTTGGACACATGGACACACACATTCAAAAGCTATTTTCTTCTCAAGTTATGTTAAATAGTTTTGGAGAAAAAGTCATTTAAAAGTTCTGGGAGAATGCCTGCCTCACCCATATTTGAGGGGGTACCAAAATAACAAACTTTAGTCCACATATAACAAAGATATTCTGAAAATTTCAGCACACATGCAAATTTAGTTACCAAAATCATGTTACAAGTTATAATCCAATGTCGCCAGTGGTTCTTCAGAAAGAGATGGAAAAGCAAAAAGATGCCATCATGGATGGACTGACGGACAGAAGGACAGTCACAATGCCATGACTTAGGTCCATAAGTGAATAGTTCTTGAGATACCCATTCACAAGCTTAACATTCAAGTTCAAAATCTGAAACTTTCAAAAATTTGCTGCGACTGTGAGAATAATGTCTGATAGATGGTGATGTGAAGTTTGTATATGGTTAAAAATAAGTGAAGTATGTGACATTTCCATGCTCCGTATACACTTGAGACGGTTTAGACCAGAGGACACAGAGTAGTACCTTCTGTGTGAAGCCGTGGAGAACACGTAGACACTGAGCGTGCTCACTGCCCGAACCAATCATTGTGAAGAGAAGATCAGGCCAGTACCACGGCATCTTCATGCGGTTCATCAGGATCGTGCTCATCCTGTAAGATGTAGAGCAGGAACAGATAGCACGGCAACCAGCAACAAGGACACAAAGTCTATCATCCAAAAGACAGGATCAGAATCAGGGTGTCCCACTGGATTTGGAAATATTTAATTTGAGTTTTGTGATATTATCACGACCACTGAAAATTGAAAGAGGATATTTTCTCGCCTACTATAACTACTATTTCATTACCACAAAAAATCATCCACAGAGGTGTGTATCGCTAACAAATAGTGTTAGATTGATACACTCCCTATAGACTTTACCCTATTATTAATAGGAGAGAGTCTACAGCATATAAAGCTGATACCTCTTCACAGTAAAGCTGTTTATAATCCCTGTTTATTTTATTTACACTTGCATAATATTATTTATTATAAATAATTACATGTACACGCTTTATTATTCAAGAGTAAGTTGACACCTTATTATTCTGATGCCAACACTTAATTACACAGTTGATAGATGTGACTTAACCAAGAACCAATTTACCTGAATGTGAGCCAAAAATTGTATACACTCTGGTTGGCAGAAAATTAATTTTACGAAGCTTGAAAAATTATTTTGTTATGGAAAATATAAATAATTAAAAAACGGAATTCTAATTAACCAAATTAACAAAGTGATGTAACAAAGACATTATTCTGAAAATTTCTGGAGAAGTTGAAAACATTGAATGTTTACAGAGGACACCCGACGGATAGACGCTGACAATGGCTCATGCTATAATCACATCTCGCCTTACGGACTAAATAGTCTGAAATATATTAAATAATGATTTTGAGCTTTATTCTCTATTAAACCCTTCATAACTCACATATTTGTGTTGAAAACTATGATTAGCTATTCAAATAACTGGTGAACTAAAAACTAAAATTAGGTACAATAAAGCGTGTTTTCATTTTACATGATACAAGATGGCGAATATTGCAGACATGATGGTCCCTTTAAGACTAGTATATGCAGTCATGCTACTACACAGGGGTCCCTGCAATTAACATTTATAAAATTGTGTCCATTATGGTGACCAAGACCACATAAGTCAAAAAACGTTTGATAATGAACATTTTCTGAAAATCTTTTGAAAATTTAATGAAATTAATGGAAGAATTAAGGTAGATCAGAGGCCCTTGTGATCAAAAGCAGATAGATATTACTTACTACCACACAATCTTCCATTATTATCATCATTATTATAAAATGACATCACCTACCTGTACACAGCCTTCACATATTCACTGTCACTGTTGTTCTGAGCATTCACATTTTTTCCCATGGCTGTCTCTGTTCAAAATAAATAAATACTTAACATTTTTCATTTCATAAAGTTTTGCATTTTGTGATGAAAACTTCCTCCCAGGACTTACATGATTTATTAGTTTGCTTACACTGCAATACAAACCAGTGAAGTTACAGATACTCCTTAATGAAGTCTATCCAATCTTTTTTGTCAGTTAAGAGAATACAGTATATGCAAGAGCTGAATGAAATCCTAGCTCAGCCGTTTTCTACAATCTATATTTCCCATTTTGCACATCTGCGTCACTCTTCCTATTCGTGATATCCCTGATGAGTGACTTCGGACGTCTCAACTATTTGGTTATTGACTTCAGGTAAATTGTAAAGAATAATAAGTATTTTATTGCACCGAAAGGACGCTAAAGTGAGTTTATATGTCCTCGTGCGACCTAAAAAGGATTATTTGAATGCGAAAAGCGTGCACAAATCATGTAGTCATTTGACTCCTTCATCAGTTTTTTCATCAGTGTTTTTATGGCAACTGGTTTTGGAGGAGAAGCTGTTTTAAGGTTTCAAGGACATATATTATAGAGGATATAATATTTGAGGGGGTCTGGACCAATTATGTTCAAACTTTGATACCCCTAGGTGCAAAGTATCTTCCCACAAAATACCATCCAATGGACAATAGGCAAGTGGAGAGGGGGAGGGTCATATACTTGACAGTAACAAACTGACCACAGATAATGTCCAGGGCACACAGAGTGATGTCCGGGAAGATGTTGAATCGTTTATCTCCAACCTTTGACCTCAGTTTCTCTTTCAGAAGGTTGGCCTGCTCATTGAAGACTGTGACAAAGTCAGAGAGGATCTTGAAGTGGAAGGTTGGGGTCAGCATCTTGCGTCTGTTGTGCCACTTGACCCCCTTGCTGCAGACACAGGTACACGTAGATACACAACATGTCATACAGTCCAGTAGCTGTGTCATACTCTCATTCATGTACTCTCTTATCATAACTGTCTATTCTATAATTTACTGTAATAAATACTCTACCATCATACATACATAAGATGTCATGCATATATTTTGTCATCATATGCTTAAAGAAATCCATGATCTCCTGATATTATCTGCATTATGTCATTCTACATGCATAGGGCTGGTACAAAGCCAGGAGCTACTACATACCTGGTGAGGAGGCCGGTACCAAGCCAGGAGCTACTACATACCTGGTGAGGAGGCCGGTACCAAGCCAGGAGCTACTACATACCTGGTGAGGAGGCCGGTACCAAGCCAGGAGCTACTACATACCTGGTGAGGAGGCCGGTACCAAGCCAGGAGCTACTACATACCTGGTGAGGAGGCCGGTACCAAGCCAGGAGCTACTACATACCTGGTGAGGAGGCCGGTACCAAGCCAGGAGCTACTACATACCTGGTGAGGAGGCCAGTACCAAGCCAGGAGCTACTACATACCTTGTGAGGAGGCCAGTACCAAGCCAGGAGCTACTACATACCTTGTGAGGAGGCCAGTACCAAGCCAGGAGCTACTACATACCTTGTGAGGAGGCCGGTACCAAGCCAGGAGCTACTACATACCTGGTGAGGAGGCCGGTACCAAGCCAGGAGCTACTACATACCTGGTGAGGAGGCCAGTACCAAGCCAGGAGCTACTACATACCTGGTGAGGAGGCCAGTACCAAGCCAGGAGCTACTACATACCTGGTAAGGTGGCCGGTACCAAGCCAGGAGCTACTACATACCTGGTGAGGAGGCCGGTACCAAGCCAGGAGCTACTACATACCTGGTGAGGAGGCCGGTACCAAGCCAGGAGCTACTACATACCTGGTAAGGTGGCCGGTACCAAGCCAGGAGCTACTACATACCTGGTGAGGAGGCCGGTACCAAGCCAGGAGCTACTACATACCTGGTGAGGAGGCCGGTACCAAGCCAGGAGCTACTACATACCTGGTAAGGTGGCCGGTACCAAGCCAGGAGCTACTACATACCTGGTGAGGAGGCCGGTACCAAGCCAGGAGCTACTACATACCTGGTGAGGAGGCCGGTACCAAGCCAGGAGCTACTACATACCTGGTGAGGAGGCCAGTACCAAGCAAGGAGCTACTACATATCTGGTGAGGAGGCCGGTACCAAGCCAGGAGCTACTACATACCTGGTGAGGAGGCCGGTACCAAGCCAGGAGCTACTACATACCTGGTGAGGAGGCCGGTACCAAGCCAGGAGCTACTACATACCTGGTGAGGAGGCCAGTACCAAGCCAGGAGCTACTACATACCTTGTGAGGAGGCCAGTACCAAGCCAGGAGCTACTACATACCTGGTGAGGAGGCCGGTACCAAGCCAGGAGCTACTACATACCTGGTGAGGAGGCCAGTACCAAGCCAGGAGCTACTACATACCTTGTGAGGAGGCCAGTACCAAGCCAGGAGCTACTACATACCTTGTGAGGAGGCCAGTACCAAGCCAGGAGCTACTCCATACCTGGTGAGGAGGCCGGTACCAAGCCAGGAGCTACTACATACCTGGTGAGGAGGCCGGTACCAAGCCAGGAGCTACTACATACCTGGTGAGGAGGCCAGTACCAAGCCAGGAGCTACTACATACCTTGTGAGGAGGCCAGTACCAAGCCAGGAGCTACTACATACCTGGTGAGGAGGCCGGTACCAAGCCAGGAGCTACTACATACCTGGTGAGGAGGCCAGTACCAAGCCAGGAGCTACTACATACCTTGTGAGGAGGCCAGTACCAAGCCAGGAGCTACTACATACCTTGTGAGGAGGCCAGTACCAAGCCAGGAGCTACTACATACCTGGTGAGGAGGCCGGTACCAAGCCAGGAGCTACTACATACCTGGTGAGGAGGCCGGTACCAAGCCAGGAGCTACTACATACCTGGTGAGGAGGCCGGTACCAAGCCAGGAGCTACTACATACCTGGTGAGGAGGCTGGTACCAAGTCATTAGCTACTACATACCTGGTGAGGAGGCCGGTACCATGACAAGAGCTACTACATACCTGGTGAGGAGGCCGGTACCATGACAATAGCTACTACATACCTGGTGAGGAGGCCAGTACCATGACAAGAGCTACTACATACCTGGTGAGGAGGCCAGTACCATGACAATAGCTACTACATACCTGGTGAGGAGGCCGGTACCAAGCCAGGAGCTACTACATACCTGGTGAGGAGGCCGGTACCAAGCCAGGAGCTACTACATACCTGGTGAGGAGGCCAGTACCAAGCCAGGAGCTACTACATATCTTGTGAGGAGGCCGGTACCAAGCCAGGAGCTACTACATACCTGGTGAGGAGGCCAGTACCAAGCCAGGAGCTACTACATACCTGGTGAGGAGGCCGGTACCAAGCCAGGAGCTACTACATACCTGGTGAGGAGGCCGGTACCAAGCCAGGAGCTACTACATACCTTGTGAGGAGGCCGGTACCAAGCCAGGAGCTACTACATACCTGGTGAGGAGGCCAGTACCAAGCCAGGAGCTACTACATACCTTGTGAGGAGGCCAGTACCAAGCCAGGAGCTACTACATACCTTGTGAGGAGGCCAGTACCAAGCCAGGAGCTACTACATACCTGGTGAGGAGGCCGGTACCAAGCCAGGAGCTACTACATACCTGGTGAGGAGGCCGGTACCAAGCCAGGAGCTACTACATACCTGGTGAGGAGGCCGGTACCAAGCCAGGAGCTACTACATACCTGGTGAGGAGGCCGGTACCAAGTCATTAGCTACTACACACCTGGTGAGGAGGCCGGTACCATGACAAGAGCTACTACATACCTGGTGAGGAGGCCGGTACCATGACAATAGCTACTACATACCTGGTGAGGAGGCCAGTACCATGACAAGAGCTACTACATACCTGGTGAGGAGGCCAGTACCATGACAATAGCTACTACATACCTGGTGAGGAGGCCGGTACCAAGCCAGGAGCTACTACATACCTGGTGAGGAGGCCGGTACCAAGCCAGGAGCTACTACATACCTGGTGAGGAGGCCAGTACCAAGCCAGGAGCTACTACATATCTTGTGAGGAGGCCGGTACCAAGCCAGGAGCTACTACATACCTGGTGAGGAGGCCAGTACCAAGCCAGGAGCTACTACATACCTGGTGAGGAGGCCGGTACCAAGCCAGGAGCTACTACATATCTGGTGAGGTGGCCGGTACCAAGCCAGGAGCTGCTACATACCTGCTGAGGAGGCCGGTACCAAGCCAGGAGCTACTACATACCTTGTGAGGAGGCCGGTACCAAGCCAGGAGCTACTACATACCTGGTGAGGAGGCTGGTACCAAGTCATTAGCTACTACATACCTGGTGAGGAGGCCGGTACCATGACAAGAGCTACTACATACCTGGTGAGGAGGCCGGTACCATGACAATAGCTACTACATACCTGGTGAGGAGGCCAGTACCATGACAATAGCTACTACATACCTGGTGAGGAGGCCGGTACCAAGCCAGGAGCTACTACATACCTGGTGAGGAGGCCGGTACCAAGCCAGGAGCTACTACATACCTGGTGAGGAGGCCGGTACCAAGCCAGGAGCTACTACATACCTGGTGAGGAGGCCAGTACCAAGCCAGGAGCTACTACATACCTGGTGAGGAGGCTGGTACCAAGCCAGGAGCTACTACATACCTGATGAGGAGGCCGGTACCAAGCCAGGAGCTACTACATACCTGGTGAGGAGGCCGGTACCAAGCCAGGAGCTACTACATACCTGGTGAGGAGGCCAGTACCAAGCCAGGAGCTACTACATACCTGGTGAGGAGGCCGGTACCAAGCCAGGAGCTACTACATACCTGGTGAGGAGGCCAGTACCAAGCCAGGAGCTACTACATACCTGGTGAGGAGGCCAGTACCAAGCCAGGAGCTACTACATACCTTGTGAAGAGGCCAGTACCAAGCCAGGAGCTACTACATACCTTGTGAGGAGGCCAGTACCAAGCCAGGAGCTACTACATACCTGGTGAGGAGGCCGGTACCAAGCCAGGAGCTACTACATACCTGGTGAGGAGGCCGGTACCAAGCCAGGAGCTACTACATACCTGGTGAGGAGGCCGGTACCAAGCCAGGAGCTACTACATACCTGGTGAGGAGGCTGGTACCAAGTCATTAGCTACTACATACCTGGTGAGGAGGCTGGTACCAAGCCAGGAGCTACTACATACCTGGTGAGGAGGCTGGTACCAAGTCATTAGCTACTACATACCTGGTGAGGAGGCCGGTACCATGACAAGAGCTACTACATACCTGGTGAGGAGGCCGGTACCATGACAATAGCTACTACATACCTGGTGAGGAGGCCAGTACCATGACAAGAGCTACTACATACCTGGTGAGGAGGCCAGTACCATGACAATAGCTACTACATACCTGGTGAGGAGGCCGGTACCAAGCCAGGAGCTACTACATACCTGCTGAGGAGGCCGGTACCAAGCCAGGAGCTACTACATACCTGGTGAGGAGGCCAGTACCAAGCCAGGAGCTACTACATACCTGGTGAGGAGGCTGGTACCAAGCCAGGAGCTACTACATACCTGATGAGGAGGCCGGTACCAAGCCAGGAGCTACTACATACCTGGTGAGGAGGCCGGTACCAAGCCAGGAGCTACTACATATCTGGTGAGGAGGCCGGTACCAAGCCAGGAGCTGCTACATACCTGGTGAGGTGGCCGGTACCAAGCCAGGAGCTAATACATACCTGCTGAGGAGGCCGGTACCAAGCCAGGAGCTACTACATACCTGGTGAGGAGGCCGGTACCAAGCCAGGAGCTACTACATACCTGGTGAGGAGGCTGGTACCAAGTCATTACCTACTACATACCTGGTGAGGAGGCCGGTACCATGACAAGAGCTACTACATACCTGGTGAGGAGGCCAGTACCATGCATAGGGCTGGTACAAAGCCAGGAGCTACTACATATCTGGTGAGGAGGCCGGTACCAAGCCAGGAGCTGCTACATACCTGGTGAGGAGGCCGGTACCAAGCCAGGAGCTACTACATATCTCGTGAGGAGGCCGGTACCAAGCCAGGAGCTACTACATACCTGGTGAGGAGGCCAGTACCAAGCCAGGAGCTACTACATACCTGGTGAGGAGGCCGGTACCAAGCCAGGAGCTACTACATACCTGGTGAGGAGGCCGGTACCAAGCCAGGAGCTACTACATACCTTGTGAGGAGGCCGGTACCAAGCCAGGAGCTACTACATATCTGGTGAGGAGGCCGGTACCAAGCCAGGAGCTGCTACATACCTGGTGAGGTGGCCGGTACCAAGCCAGGAGCTAATACATACCTGCTGAGGAGGCCGGTACCAAGCCAGGAGCTACTACATACCTGGTGAGGAGGCCGGTACCAAGCCAGGAGCTACTACATACCTGGTGAGGAGGCTGGTACCAAGTCATTACCTACTACATACCTGGTGAGGAGGCCGGTACCATGACAAGAGCTACTACATACCTGGTGAGGAGGCCAGTACCATGACAATAGCTACTACATACCTGGTGAGGAGGCCGGTACCAAGCCAGGAGCTACTACATACCTGGTGAGGAGGCCGGTACCAAGCCAGGAGCTACTACATACCTGGTGAGGAGGCCAGTACCAAGCCAGGAGCTACTACATACCTTGTGAGGAGGCCAGTACCAAGCCAGGAGCTACTACATACCTTGTGAGGAGGCCAGTACCAAGCCAGGAGCTACTACATACCTGGTGAGGAGGCCGGTACCAAGCCAGGAGCTACTACATACCTGGTGAGGAGGCCGGTACCAAGCCAGGAGCTACTACATACCTGGTGAGGAGGCCGGTACCAAGCCAGGAGCTACTACATACCTGGTGAGGAGGCCAGTACCAAGCCAGGAGCTACTACATACCTTGTGAGGAGGCCAGTACCAAGCCAGGAGCTACTACATACCTGGTGAGGAGGCCGGTACCAAGCCAGGAGCTACTACATACCTGGTGAGGAGGCCGGTACCAAGCCAGGAGCTACTACATACCTGGTGAGGAGGCCAGTACCAAGCCAGGAGCTACTACATACCTTGTGAGGAGGCAAGTACCAAGCCAGGAGCTACTACATACCTGGTGAGGAGGCCGGTACCAAGCCAGGAGCTACTACATACCTGGTGAGGAGGCCGGTACCAAGCCAGGAGCTACTACATACCTGGTGAGGAGGCCAGTACCAAGCCAGGAGCTACTACATACCTTATGAGGAGGCCAGTACCAAGCCAGGAGCTACTACATACCTGGTGAGGAGGCCAGTACCAAGCCAGGAGCTACTACATACCTGGTGAGGAGGCCGGTACCAAGCCAGGAGCTACTACATACCTGGTGAGGAGGCCGGTACCAAGCCAGGAGCTACTACATACCTTGTGAGGAGGCCAGTACCAAGCCAGGAGCTACTACATACCTGGTGAGGAGGCCGGTACCAAGCCAGGGGCTACTACATACCTGGTGAGGAGGCCGGTACCAAGCCAGGAGCTACTACATACCTGGTGAGGAGGCCAGTACCAAGCCAGGAGCTACTACATACCTGGTGAGGAGGCCAGTACCAAGCCAGGAGCTACTACATACCTGCTGAGGAGGCCGGTACCAAGCCAGGAGCTACTACATACCTGGTGAGGAGGATGGTACCAAGCCAGGAGCTACTACATACCTGGTGAGGAGGCCGGTACCAAGCCAGGAGCTACTACATATCTGGTGAGGAGGCCGGTACCAAGCCAGGAGCTACTACATATCTGGTGAGGAGGCCAGTACCAAGCCAGGAGCTACTACATACCTGGTGAGGAGGCCGGTACCAAGCCAGGAGCTACTACATACCTGGTGAGGAGGCCGGTACCAAGCCAGGAGCTACTACATTTCTGGTGAGGAGGCCAGTACCAAGCCAGGAGCTACTACATACCTGGTGAGGAGGCCAGTACCAAGCCAGGAGCTACTACATACCTGGTGAGGAGGCCAGTACCAAGCCAGGAGCTACTACATACCTTGTGAGGAGGCCAGTACCAAGCCAGGAGCTACTACATACCTGGTGAGGAGGCCGGTACCAAGCCAGGAGCTACTACATACCTGGTGAGGAGGCCGGTACCAAGCCAGGAGCTACTACATACCTGGTGAGGAGGCCGGTACCAAGCCAGGAGCTACTACATACCTGGTGAGGAGGCCAGTACCAAGCCAGGAGCTACTACATACCTTATGAGGAGGCCAGTACCAAGCCAGGAGCTACTACATACCTGGTGAGGAGGCCAGTACCAAGCCAGGAGCTACTACATACCTGGTGAGGAGGCCGGTACCAAGCCAGGAGCTACTACATACCTGGTGAGGAGGCCGGTACCAAGCCAGGAGCTACTACATACCTTGTGAGGAGGCCAGTACCAAGCCAGGAGCTACTACATACCTGGTGAGGAGGCCGGTACCAAGCCAGGGGCTACTACATACCTGGTGAGGAGGCCGGTACCAAGCCAGGAGCTACTACATACCTGGTGAGGAGGCCAGTACCAAGCCAGGAGCTACTACATACCTGGTGAGGAGGCCAGTACCAAGCCAGGAGCTACTACATACCTGGTGAGGAGGCCGGTACCAAGCCAGGAGCTACTACATACCTGGTGAGGAGGCTGGTACCAAGCCAGGAGCTACTACATACCTGGTGAGGAGGCCGGTACCAAGCCAGGAGCTACTACATATCTGGTGAGGAGGCCGGTACCAAGCCAGGAGCTACTACATACCTGGTGAGGAGGCCAGTACCAAGCCAGGAGCTACTACATACCTTGTGAGGAGGCCAGTACCAAGCCAGGAGCTACTACATACCTTGTGAGGAGGCCAGTACCAAGCCAGGAGCTACTACATACCTGGTGAGGAGGCCGGTACCAAGCCAGGAGCTACTACATACCTGGTGAGGAGGCCGGTACCAAGCCAGGAGCTACTACATACCTGGTGAGGAGGCCGGTACCAAGCCAGGAGCTACTACATACCTGGTGAGGAGGCCAGTACCAAGCCAGGAGCTACTACATACCTTATGAGGAGGCCAGTACCAAGCCAGGAGCTACTACATACCTGGTGAGGAGGCCGGTACCAAGCCAGGAGCTACTACATACCTGGTGAGGAGGCCGGTACCAAGCCAGGAGCTACTACATACCTGGTGAGGAGGCCGGTACCAAGCCAGGAGCTACTACATACCTTGTGAGGAGGCCAGTACCAAGCCAGGAGCTACTACATACCTGGTGAGGAGGCCGGTACCAAGCCAGGAGCTACTACATACCTGGTGAGGAGGCCGGTACCAAGCCAGGAGCTACTACATACCTTATGAGGAGGCCAGTACCAAGCCAGGAGCTACTACATACCTGGTGAGGAGGCCGGTACCAAGCCAGGAGCTACTACATACCTGGTGAGGAGGCCGGTACCAAGCCAGGAGCTACTACATACCTGGTGAGGAGGCCGGTACCAAGCCAGGAGCTACTACATACCTTGTGAGGAGGCCAGTACCAAGCCAGGAGCTACTACATACCTGGTGAGGAGGCCGGTACCAAGCCAGGGGCTACTACATACCTGGTGAGGAGGCCGGTACCAAGCCAGGAGCTACTACATACCTGGTGAGGAGGCCAGTACCAAGCCAGGAGCTACTACATACCTGGTGAGGAGGCCAGTACCAAGCCAGGAGCTACTACATATCTGGTGAGGAGGCCGGTACCAAGCCAGGAGCTACTACATACCTGGTGAGGAGGCCGGTACCAAGCCAGGAGCTACTACATACCTGGTGAGGAGGCCGGTACCAAGCCAGGAGCTACTACATATCTGGTGAGGAGGCCGGTACCAAGCCAGGAGCTACTACATATCTGGTGAGGAGGCCAGTACCAAGCCAGGAGCTACTACATACCTGGTGAGGAGGCCAGTACCAAGCCAGGAGCTACTACATACCTGGTGAGGAGGCCGGTACCAAGCCAGGAGCTACTACATATCTGGTGAGGAGGCCAGTACCAAGCCAGGAGCTACTACATACCTGGTGAGGAGGCCGGTACCAAGCCAGGAGCTACTACATACCTGGTGAGGAGGCCAGTACCAAGCCAGGAGCTACTACATACCTGGTGAGGAGGCCGGTACCAAGCCAGGAGCTACTACATATCTGGTGAGGAGGCCAGTACCAAGCCAGGAGCTACTACATACCTGGTGAGGAGGCCGGTACCAAGCCAGGAGCTACTACATATCTGGTGAGGAGGCCAGTACCAAGCTAGGAGCTACTACATATCTGGTGAGGAGGCCAGTACCAAGCCAGGAGCTACTACATACCTTGTGAGGAGGCCGGTACCAAGCCAGGAGCTACTACATACCTGGTGAGGAGGCTGGTACCAAGCCAGGAGCTACTACATACCTGGTGAGGAGGCTGGTACCAAGCCAGGAGCTACTACATACCTGGTGAGGAGGCCAGTACCAAGCCAGGAGCTACTACATACCTGGTGAGGAGGCCGGTACCAAGCCAGGAGCTACTACATACCTGGTGAGGAGGCTGGTACCAAGCCAGGAGCTACTACATACCTGGTGAGGAGGCCAGTACCAAGCCAGGAGCTACTACATATCTGGTGAGGAGGCCAGTACCAAGCCAGGAGCTACTACATACCTTGTGAGGAGGCCGGTACCAAGCCAGGAGCTACTACATACCTGGTGAGGAGGCTGGTACCAAGCCAGGAGCTACTACATACCTGGTGAGGAGGCCGGTACCAAGCCAGGAGCTACTACATACCTGGTGAGGAGGCCGGTACCAAGCCAGGAGCTACTACATACCTGGTGAGGAGGCCGGTACCAAGCCAGGAGCTACTACATACCTGGTGAGGAGGCCGGTACCAAGCCAGGATCTACTACATACCTGGTGAGGAGGCCGGTACCAAGCCAGGAGCTACTTCATACCTGGTGAGGAGGCTGGTACCAAGCCAGGAGCTACTACATACCTGGTGAGGTGGCCGGTACCAAGCCAGGAGCTACTACATATCTGGTGAGGAGGCCAGTACCAAGCCAGGAGCTACTACATACCTGGTGAGGAGGCCAGTACCAAGCCAGGAGCTACTACATACCTGGTGAGGAGGCCAGTACCAAGCCAGGAGCTACTACATACCTGGTGAGGAGGCCGGTACCAAGCCAGGAGCTACTACATACCTGGTGAGGAGGCCAGTACCAAGCCAGGAGCTACTACATACCTGGTGAGGAGGCCAGTACCAAGCCAGGAGCTACTACATACCTGGTGAGGAGGCCAGTACCAAGCCAGGAGCTACTACATACCTGGTGAGGAGGCCAGTACCAAGCCAGGAGCTACTACATACCTGGTGAGGAGGCCGGTACCAAGCCAGGGGCTACTACATACCTGGTGAGGAGGCCGGTACCAAGCCAGGAGCTACTACATACCTGGTGAGGAGGCCAGTACCAAGCCAGGAGCTACTACATACCTGGTGAGGAGGCCAGTACCAAGCCAGGAGCTACTACATATCTGGTGAGGAGGCCAGTACCAAGCCAGGAGCTACTACATACCTGGTGAGGAGGCCGGTACCAAGCCAGGAGCTACTACATACCTGGTGAGGAGGCCAGTACCAAGCCAGGAGCTGCTACATACCTGGTGAGGAGGCCAGTACCAAGCCAGGAGCTACTACATACCTGGTGAGGAGGCCGGTACCAAGCCAGGAGCTACTACATACCTGGTGAGGAGGCCGGTACCAAGCCAGGAGCTACTACATACCTGGTGAGGAGGCCAGTACCAAGCCAGGAGCTACTACATACCTGGTGAGGAGGCCAGTACCAAGCCAGGAGCTACTACATACCTAGTGAGGAGGCCAGTACCAAGCCAGGAGCTAATACATATCTGGTGAGGAGGTTGGTACCAAGCCAGGAGCTACTACATACCTGGTGAGGAGGCTGGTACCAAGCCAGGAGCTACTACATACCTGGTGAGGAGGCCAGTACCAAGCCAGGAGCTACTACATACCTTGTGAGGAGGCTGGTACCAAGCCAGGAGCTACTACATACCTGGTGAGGAGGCCAGTACCAAGCCAGGAGCTACTACATACCTGGTGAGGAGGCCGGTACCAAGCCAGGAGCTACTACATACCTTGTGAGGAGGCCGGTACCAAGCCAGGAGCTACTACATATCTGGTGAGGAGGCCGGTACCAAGCCAGGAGCTACTACATACCTGGTGAGGAGGCCGTTACCAAGCCAGGAGCTACTACATACCTTGTGAGGAGGCCAGTACCAAGCCAGGAGCTACTACATACCTGGTGAGGAGGCTGGTACCAAGCCAGGAGCTACTACATACCTGGTGAGGAGGCCGGTACCAAGCCAGGAGCTACTACATACCTGGTGAGGAGGCCAGTACCAAGCCAGCAGCTACTACATACCTGGTGAGGAGGCCGGTACCAAGCCAGGAGCTACTACATACCTGGTGAGGAGGCCGTTACCAAGCCAGGAGCTACTACATACCTTGTGAGGAGGCCAGTACCAAGCCAGGAGCTACTACATACCTGGTGAGGAGGCTGGTACCAAGCCAGGAGCTACTACATACCTGGTGAGGAGGCCGGTACCAAGCCAGGAGCTACTACATACCTGGTGAGGAGGCCAGTACCAAGCCAGGAGCTACTACATACCTGGTGAGGAGGCCGGTACCAAGCCAGGAGCTACTACATATCTGGTGAGGAGGCCGGTACCAAGCCAGGAGCTACTACATACCTGGTGAGGAGGCCGGTACCAAGCCAGGAGCTACTACATACCTTGTGAGGAGGCCAGTACCAAGCCAGGAGCTACTACATACCTGGTGAGGAGGCCGGTACCAAGCCAGGGGTGCAGGAAGTCGTACACAAAGGACTTCTCCATGTGCCGTGTGCTGTTCAACAGGACCTGCAGCAGTGGGTACAGTATGTCAGGTGTCTCGTCTCACTTCAAGATGCAACATTAGAGTATTAGATCAATGACAGGTATAATGCCTACTCTAGTTTGTTCACCGAGCAGCAGTGACCTACCTCACACAGCTCCGCCCTGTACAGTGCTACTATTGGCACCACCCCCAGCCACAGCCGGAACATACCCACATCCTTATGTTCATCTGAAAAGCTCAGTAGTTGCCCATAGAAATCTGAAATCAGAAGGCATGGACTAGGATGGAGATATTTAAGTCATTCAAGGGGAGTCCCACTTTAAATTGTACCCAAATCACGCCTTTACTTTTGTGAGTATGGCAATAAAATTACCAAAATACTCTCCATCCAACAAAGTCAATGAAATTAGCAAGTGTTGAACAACAATGAATCCAAGAAATTTATAAATGCAACTATTTATTTCATAATGGAACACAGAAAATAATGACATGATTTGATTGGCTATGGAATCAATATTGAAGGAAAGTTCCTGTTACGTCAAGTAAAATATTAATATGCCAATTAAAAGAATTAGACAGAAGTGAAAAATAAATTAGCACTATTCTGATAACTCATGGCTAGTAAAATGCTATGAATGGTAGTCAGAAGACTAAGTTAATTTAAAGACAATATCATCATACAGATGTATTCGGCTAGCTTGAATACAATTGGGCTTGTACTTCAAAATGCACTGTGCACTTGGAAATGCTCTTTTGGTGACCATTTGTTTCCACAAGCACCAGAGCCTAAATATACTGCATATACGTATACTTACCTACCTTGTGACATATAAAGAAGGTGAGACACTGTCTGCCATCTTGAATCCTGCCATGGGATCGGAATTGGAAACTTGGATCAGTCTACGAACATTACAAAGCGTATTTGAGCCAGCAAACAAGTTTCTATTTCCGATACTATGGCAGGATCCAAGATGGCGGACAGTGTCTCACATTCTTTATATGTTTTCTAGGTAGGTAGGTATATATTTTTGTATAATTAGGGTCTGGCGCCTATGTTTGTTTCTTGTTATTTGAAACAAGCATTAAATAATTCATTGTCCATTTTAACGTGTCTCTTCTTTATAACTGGTCTCTTAGCTACCAGATCAAGTTCATGCGGTATCAGCACACACTACAAGGAGAGCAGCTCCCTTTACCCGGGTCCAGTCAGAGTAGATAAAACAAGCAGCAGTATGTCAGCAGTACATGAAGTGGGTCAGCTGATAACAACACATTCCCAGGTGGTTAGACAAACTCACTGTTGACACAAGTACGCTTTCATATATAGGCCTACAGTGTATGAAGTTTGAAAAGTAACCACTCCAAAAGTGTTATTTTGTCCATTTGAATGGCAAAATTAAAGAAAAACCTCTGAAAGTTGTCAGCCCAGACCAAATAGTACCCAGGTTCCAGACTACCGGACGGGCTTATTTCATACACTTATATAGTCATCTATATTTGTATTTCGCTTTTGGGAGTTGATTTTTTCGGTTTCATTGTGAAAATATCATTGATGGTTTTTTAATTAATATACATGAAAGTTGAGTAGATGGTAATACATTTAGGATCATACAAGGTGTACACATATTCTTTTCCACAACTTCACGCATTACATTAAATTTGTAACCATAATAAAAGGGTTTTTTATAACCAGAATTTCTTCTCTTTTAAATCATGTGAAAATAGTATGCTACAGTGAGTTGGTAATAGTATGCTACAGTAGGTTGGTAATAGTATGCTACAGTGAGTTGGTAATAGTATGCTACAGTGCGTTGGTAATAGTATGCTACAGCGCGTTGGTAATAGTATGCTACAGTGCGTTGGTAATAGTATGCTACAGTGAGTTGGTAATAGTATGCTACAGTGAGTTGGTAATAGTATGCTACAGTGCGTTGGTAATAGTATGCTACAGTGCATTGATAATAGTATGCTACAGTGCATTGGTAATAGTATGCTACAGTGAGTTGGTAATAGTATGCTACAGTGCGTTGGTAATAGTATGCTACAGTGCGTTGGTAATAGTATGCTACAGTGAGATGGTAATAGTATGCTACAGCAAGTTGGTAATAGTATGCTACAGTGAGTTTGTTATAGTATGCTACAGTGGAGCGGCCTTTATTGGAGCTCTTGGAGCTCTTGGAGCGGCCTTTATATAAGCACCTCTGTGCTTGTTGGCCAATCCATTCATGAATTGTATGTCTTTTCATGAATAAATATGTTTAAACCATAGTATGCTAAAGTGCGTTGGTAATAGTATGCTACAGTGCGTTGGTCATAGTATGCTACAGTGCGTTGGTAATAGTATGCTACAGTGAGATGGTAATAGTATGCTACAGCAAGTTGGTAATAGTATGCTACAGTGCGTTGGTAATAGTATGCTACAGTGCATTGGGGATAGTATGCTACAGTGAGTTGGTAATAGTATGCTACAGTAGGTTGGTAATAGTATGCTACAGTGCGTTGGTAATAGTGTGCTACAGTGAGTTGGTAATAGTATGCTACAGTGCGTTGGTAATAGTATGCTACAGTGCGTTGGTAATAGTATGCTACAGTGAGTTGGTAATAGTATGCTACAGTGAGATGGTAATAGTATGCTACAGCAAGTTGGTAATAGTATGCTACAGTGCGTTGGTAATAGTATGCTACAATGCATTGGTGATAGTATGGTACAGTGAGTTGGTAATAGTATGCTACAGTGCATTCGGGATAGTATGCTACAGTGCGTTGGTAATAGTATGCTACAGTGCGTTGGTAATAGTATGCTACAGTGAGTTGGTAATAGTATGCTACAGTGCGTTGGTAATAGTATGCTACAGTGCGTTGGTAATAGTATGCTACAGTGAGATGGTAATAGTATGCTACAGCAAGTTGGTAATAGTATGCTACAGTGAGTTGGTAATAGTATGCTACAGTGCGTTGGTAATAGTATGCTACAGTGCGTTGGTAATAGTATGCTACAGTGAGTTTGTAATAGAATGCTACAGTGGAGCGGCCTTTATTGGAGCTCTTGGAGCTCTTGGAGCGGCCTTTATATAAGCACCTCTGTGCTTGTTGGCCAATCCATTCATGAATTGTATGTCTTTTCATGAATAAATATGTTTAAACCATAGTATGCTACAGTGAGTTGGTAATAGTATGCTACAGTGCGTTGGTAATAGTATGCTACAGTGTGTTGGTAATAGTATGCTACAGTGCGTTGGATATAGTATGCTACAGTGAGTTGGTAATAGTATGCTACAGCAAGTTGGTAATAGTATGCTACAGTGCTTTGGTCATAGTATGCTACAGTGCGTTGGTAATAGTATGCTACAGTGCGTTGGTAATAGTATGCTACAGTGCGTTGGTAATAGTATGCTACAGTAGGTTGGTAATAGTATGCTACAGTGCGTTGGTAATAGTGTGCTACAGTGAGTTGGTAATAGTATGCTACAGTGCGTTGGTAATAGTATGCTACAGTGCGTTGGTAATAGTATGCTACAGTGAGTTGGTAATAGTATGCTACAGTGAGATGGTAATAGTATGCTACAGTAGGTTGGTAATAGTATGCTACAGTGCATTGGTCATAGTATGCTACAGTGCGTTGGTAATAGTATGCTACAGTGAGTTGTTAATAGTATGCTACAGTAGGTTGGTAATAGTATGCTACAGTGCGTTGGTAATAGTATGCTACAGTGAGTTGGTAATAGTATGCTACAGTGCGTTGGTAATAGTACGCTACAGTAAGATGGTAATAGTATGCTACAGCAAGTTGGTAATAGTATGCTACAGTGCGTTGGTAATAGTATGCTACAGTGCATTGGGGATAGTATGGTACAGTGAGTTGGTAATAGTATGCTACAGTGCGTTGGTAATAGTATGCTACAGTGCGTTGGTAATAGTATGCTACAGTGAGATGGTAATAGTAAACATGTTTCCAATCGTTTGTAATTGAAATCATATAACTAAAACATATATTATTTGGTGTAGATCATAGAAAACTGTATTGATGTTTGACAGACTTTATGTTAGGCCCTATATTTATAACCAACGGCGATCTTGTTTGTTTTTCAGCGAAGGAGAAATTACAATAATTATTACAACGGGATATAAATAAATGTTCAGAAGGAGTGATCGTGTCACAGCGTCCACTGTTGATTTTTTTATAAATTGTGTAGATTCTACATATAATGTCCATGCACATGATATCACCAAATGCTAATTCCATTTTTGATTGTGAATAATATAAGTTTTGGACATAAATTCGATACGATTCACTACCCGAAAAGGTAAGTCAACAAGGTACGTGTTCATGATTTCATTCATAAGATTCTCTACTCAAAGCTTCAGTATTTCAGCAAAAGTTAAAATCGTAAAATTGTAAATCACAATAAGCACTTACCTTGAAACTTTTTTTTTTTTATATATCTTGCTATGGTATTATCTGTAGGAAAGACACCCCAGAAGTGTTTTAACAAACTTTAAAATGTCCATTGATTGTTAACAGGAAGCTAAATTTCGTCAGTTCTTCAAAGGATAAGAATGTATAAACTAAAGGTGTACCTAAGGGTTAAAATGTAGTCGAAATAATTCTTAACTGACGACTGTCACAGAATGCTTGGATTCAATGTGAAGGTTATTTCTTGTGAATTTGAATTACTTTTGCAACGCCAAGTTGCATGACAATGTCCAATGGCGGCCAAAAAAACGAGATTTCAGTTCAAGCAATTGATTCAAGGGAACTAACTGTGGATTAAAGCGTCCATAAAATGTTCCTAGAAATTCATTTTGTCGATCCCAAATGGAAATCGGATTCTCACGGTTTGACATAATTATTCACGAGGGACAGATAATTCGTAATTTCGAGCACCGAGTTGGTTATTCTGTTTCTTACCCAAGATCATTTTAATGCGTAAAAATCTAAAAACAAGACCCATGTCCAAGATCTTTGATTAGACTGTAAAATACAAGTTGTAGTCATAAGCCATTCATAAACTCTTTCACACCTTCAAGATGCGCACATCTAAATAGTTTGCAACTTGCCCTATTTTTTTTCAGAACTATTCTAAAGTAACTGTTGAAAATTATTGTCAAAACGGTTTACTGACAAAGTAAACAACTCATTTATATTGTAAACTATGTCGCAGAATGAGAGAAAATTAGTGAAAACGTGAACTAACAATGGAATGCAAGATAGGAGTGTAATTACGTCACCAAATGACGTCATGGTTAATGACGTCACAAAGCAATGACATCACGGCAGTGAAGTCGGCGACTCTTGCATGCTGCTTCGCCTTGCAAGTTTAGAACTGTAATTACGGTCTCGGAAACTTAGGTTGAACATGATTTTATATTTAATATGTTTTACTGACGACTGACTTCAATTAGGTATGCTCGAAATTGTTCAATTACCGGTTTGTGATTTAGCTTAAACAGGATAGCTAAGCAATTCATGAATGAGCGAAAAGTAGTTCCGTCAGCCAATAAAAACGCAAGTTATATTTAGAAAAACTGTAATTCCCATGACCATTATGAAAACTTTAATACTCGGCATATCTATGCCTGCTTGGGTAAGAAATCAAATTAAATCATGTGTATCCAAGGGTTAAATGAAATCATCCGAATGTGTCCAAGGGTTAACTGAGGGCCTACTACACTTACTAAATTTAAAGTGTGACCTGTCAATCAAACTGGGAAAGCCCCATGTCTTGTCCTACTGCAGTATGGTACACGAAAAAAAAAATTAAACGTTTCTTAACTTTCTTTACATTCCATTTTAGAAAACCAGAACTAGCCCTAAAATGATAAAATGATATATCATGTGCGACCGGACGCGTAATGAGAACCGAACGCGTAGCGTGAGGTTTCAATTTAAAATTTACTCGCTATCAATCCAGTATAACATGTCTCTGATTTTAAAACACAGTAGCTTTATCTCCATTCTACCATGACCATTTTACCATGGGACTCTTTTTGTCGGATGCTGACAGTGCGTACAACGGCAGGGCGCGAGCTCTGAATTACGTTCGAAAAATCCTTTGTGACAACAGTAGTGATTTCGTACAAAAAAATATTGTTGTTATACACAAAGTTTCTCCCCACAAGTTCTCTTTAACCATTTAAAAAAATCTAATATATGTGTCATTTATTACGGGAGTTTTAATTTTGTTTTCCCAACATTCGCGTTCTCAAAATACAAGATTCGTATTTCCTGAAATTTGCATTTTTGTAATAACCCTCATAAACATATCACGCGACGTTCAAAATGGCTACCGTTTGCCAGCAGCTGTGAATGGCGAGCTTGAGGACTTTATTAAAATGAATTGTTCCAGGGGGGGGGTAACTGTCTCATTCGGGTAAGGAATACACATTCTAGTTATACACGTAGGTGTGCAGATGATATGACATGTGTATAATTTCTTATTTTGCATCAAAACGTTACGCTCGGTTTTCAGACCCGGCTGACTATTGCGTCATTGCGTCTGCTCACTTTCTCAACTGCATAAGTGTCGCTATGTGAAGATCTTGTTACTGATGATGTTTGTCTTGCTAATCTATCATACAGGAAAGATTGATTTGATTAGTATCAGTTATTTTGATGTCCACAAGTAGAGCACATTTTAGAATCGGCCGTTTGTTCGGATAGATTGTGACGTCACAAAGTAGATGCGTCAATACGCGGTGAAGCGGCTCTAAAATCAGAGGAGGTTCAATCCAGAATTGATCACGCTAGATTTTTCTGGAGAACCAGTCAGAATCGAGTATCCAGCAATGTCATGGTAGAATGAGTGAGTTGGGGTTTAACGCCGCTTTCAAGAGTATTTCACTTATATCGCGGCTGCTAGTATTATGGCAGGGAGAAAGCCCGCAACGCCATGTGGCTATGCACTGCGGTGAAACCTGCGAGCAGCGGCTGGAACTAGCGAACCATGGGTGGTACTACGCTGAAATTCAGTGTAGCATTGCACCCAAACCTTACTGCGTGTAGAACAGTTCTCTACTGCAGACAAAGTTGCCGTGCCCCTGGCGGGATTCGAACCCCAGACCTCTTGATCCGAAGCCGAACGCGCTAACCACTGCGCTATCCCGCCCCCGTCATGGTAGAATGCCGTATAAATATTACACTGCAGTATCTTACACGGCGAGTAATAACAAATGAATATGGGACAATATGAGAGTATAAAGTCAAGGAAAATCAGGTAAACATAATTATTTGGATGTTATGGTATATATGACACAACGCTATAGTTATTATATACGTCAATGAACGTTTTCCCTGTCAGCTAACACCGATGTCGAAGTCTGTTCAGTGTTGTTGATGTTATTGTTTATCTGACATCATGGTAATACACAAGTTTATCTATAATTACCTGGTCCCGATGGAGAAAGTTGATGTGCATTGCCAATTAAGGGCAAAGCCGGGGGCCCGGGAAGTTTATCTATTGTTTTTCTTTTGCGTGCTGACTGAAGGAACCATATCGTCACGAACACAACAGCGGCGACAGCAGCAACCACCGCGATAGCCGCCATTTTGTCTAGCACAGAAAGTCACATGATCAATCATGTGTTCTGAGGTAGCGAGCTGACGATTGGCTATGCTTGATTCGTAAAACGATAAGCGGAGTACATCCAACCACGTGATCGGCGGACGCCGTTCCTGGACAGGCTCAAGTTTTATCAAGTATACTGGCGCACAGACAAGAAGTTGTCAGCATCACTTAAACTAGCTTTAACCCATGTCATTTATATGATACAAGTATTTTTATTATTATTTTTTTAAAACATGGATTATTTAGAGGATATTTGGCTTTTCTTGACTAATACCATCTCATCGAGTGAGGTAGAAAGGTTATATTTTATATGTTATAAATATATAACTTTTCTACCTCACCAGATGAGATAAACATGGTATTTGTCAAGAAAAGACAAATTTTCTATTTATTATATGACCAAATCTTGCATTTACGTTAAGTCGGCTCCAGATTGAGCCTGTCGCCTCAGCAACAACGTGACGTCATGAACGTGTCATGACGTCACGTCAGACGTCAGAGCATTGTTTTATGACGTCAGAGCATTGTTTTATGACGTCAGGTCATTGTTATATCAGTCACTAGTGACTGATAACACGTTCCATTGTTATATCAGTCACTAGTGACTGATAACACGTTCCATTGTTATTTTCACTAGTGACTGATAACACGTTTTATTTTCATTGATAGATCCCGGTATTTCACCTGCAATCATATAATAATTTATTATTTTTTAAAATAATCTGTATTATTTAAAAATAAATCAGTTAGCTATCTAATCGCAAAAATCAATCTCATGAAAAAAATAGTTATTGAATATCGCAAGGATAACATTTGTCAGCCATTATATGCAGCATTCACCGGTAAATTTCAAACTGGTGCATTTGGAGAACACCAGGTTCCAACCAAATGGTTTGCCACTTTTGCAGGTGATAGATTGTGCACCGGGTCCCCAATCAAACATAGCCAAAGTTAAGCAGTAGAGAGTCAGTCAAGCCCCAGATGAATATCAGAGTCAGGCCTCTAACAGCGCCCGGTCTAGATCGCATCAATGATTACTTCCTACCATATATATTTCTACATATTCCCATACCAGGCACTAAGAGGTATACAGAGGGGTGGGATAGCACAGTTGTTAATAAGCCCGTTCGGCTTCGGATCAAGAGGTCCGGCGTTCGAATCCCACCAGGGGCTCGGCAACTTTGTCTAGACACTATTTCCATCCGATGCTCGCAGGTTTCAGTGCATAGCCACATGGTGTTGTGGGCTGTCCCCTTGCAATCATACTAGCAGCCGTTGTATAAGTGAAATAATCTTGAAAATGGCTTTAAACCCCAAATCATCTCACCTCACCTGGTATTTACAACAGGTAAAAACATGCTGAAATGGGAAAATATCATTTATGTAACACTAAACTCCCCGCTCTTCACACCCCCTCTCCTAAAAAACCCAACACTCTCACTCTCTTACAGTGGTGGGGGTAAGAACCAAATGTACAAACTTTCATCACCTAATTTTAGTACCACACCACAAAATTTCTGCTTTCTGGGACAATAATTCTTGAGGAGTTGCAAAAGTGAAAACTTGCCAGACATCCGCCCATGCAGTGACACCATCTTGCCTTAGGAGCTATTAAAATGAAACAACCACAAAGTTCTCTTCGCTGAGTAAAAGTTACGCAATAACTAACAGTCATTTTAAAATATTGATGAATAGTTATTTGATTATATATTTGTTACTTGATTCAACGTGTTGATAATATTTCAAAAGACATGTTGAGAGTCTATGAAATCACAATATATAAAAATAATCAAATATATCAACACAAGTTGATAAAAGTTACATATTTTTGCTTCTCGGGTCAATACAACGGTCGTCGGGACCTGTGAGTGAGTGAGTTGGGGTTTAATGCCGCTTTCAAGAGTATTTCACTTATATCGCGGCTGCTAGTATTATGGCAGGGAGAAAGCCCGCAACGCCATGTGGCTATGCACTGCGGTGAAGCCTGCGAGCAACGGCTGGAACAAGCGAACCATGGGTGATATTGCCCTGAAATTCAGTGTAGCATTGCACCCAAACCTTACTGCGTGTAGAACAGTTCTCTACTGCAGACAAAGTTGCCATGCCCGTGGCTGGATTCGAACCACAGACCCCTTTGTTCCGAAGCTGAACACGATTATTTCAATATAAATGGATGTTTAGTGTTGTGCATATAGAATGTAAAGAGGTTAATTAATAAAATTGTCATTAATTAAGTATGTTTGTATTGGCCCGAGACAAAGCAGGGTTCGAAATTAGCACTAGTCCGGTAGCCAATGGCTAGTGAAAAATAAGCTGGACTAGTAGAGTGTTAAAACTGGTAGTCCAGAGGACTAGTTAAAATTTGAGGTGAAATGATCTTGAAGATATATATTTGGCTAGTTGGAATAAGTCTGGACTAGTTCTTTCAGAAATGCACTAGTCCGAGTGGCTACTGCTTTGAAAAGGTTAATTTCGACCCCTGCAAAGTCTCGGGTCAATACAACGGTCGTCGGACCTGTGACAGGGCAAATACAGAAATACTTAATTAATAACATTATAGTATTTCACCGTTTGTTAAATAATAAATGTATTTATTACCGACGTGGTACTTCGTAAAGGGGTTTCATAACAAACTGTTGACACATATGTGTCATAACACCTTCAAGTAATTTGATTGGCTAACGATGAATTTTTATACTGCCTGGACTACTTTATTCATTCATAAAACGAACGTGAATTCATTCATGACATTACAAGTATTTTACGACAACACTTACAATTGATATTTTTCTCATTGTTCAGTTAATTCATGAACTCGTACTCACTGCAATGATTGTTTTTAATGAATAATTAACAAATTCACCATGACTAGAGCAGAGCTAATAGGCACACAGCTCAATCTTACCATTGTGACATTGCACCAAACGCTCAGTACGCTTCCTTCAGCATGACTAGTGCAACTGGTTTCGTCATACCGAATATTACGGATTATAGAACGGTTTGATTTTAAAAGCGTGAATATTTAACATCGCAATATTATGGGCTTATAGATGCTGTGACAGGGTTGATATTACTCCGCTGTTCAGTTCGTTTATAGGGACAACAGAAATATATTTTGAAACACAATAAATCGTATGAAATACATGTTGGTAATAAATAGGATACATAACTCGTTCTCCTTTCATATCAAGTTTATGTCACTCGTGAAATAATTTATTTTGTCTACAGCCTTGGCAAGAGACAAACCAAAATTATTTCACTCGGGACATAAACTTGATATGAAAGGGGAAGCTCGTTAGGTATCCTATAAATATCCTCTATATCCTTGATTTAATATGTACTGTACAAGTCATTATACAGAAGGTATGAAAACAAAACATTTCTAGTATTAAGTTTTTTGTTTATTACAAAAATAATATAATAAATACTTGTCAATATCAATGGTGACAGTCAGTTTGTAGAAAGTAACAAATACACATGAACACTCAGACAAAATCTAGCTTCAAATACATGCACACTTTCACTCAGAAATTCTGTTATTACACTGCCGTAGCAACAGAATGGAGACCCTGAAAGGACTTGAATCAGTATCACAATGTGCTTCAATGACGTAGAGTTTGTATTTGCATTTCATTGCTCTCATTCACGTCTCTCAACATCGGCACATACACTCACATTATGTCTCACTTACTCAATATACTTCATTTTCTCTCAACTGATTTGCTCACTTCAGATAAAGGGTGATATAAAAAGTTTTAAATGGGTAACAAACATGAGATAAATGGAGGTATCTAAATATCAAAATGGAAACTGAGCTGCTTTGGCAACCTGAGCTTTCACTTGTACATTGAAAAAAAATATTTGAGAAAGATACATTGTGAGCACCAGATTTCAGCACCATGTTGGTGATTATGGCAATAAAACAAGTGTTCATGATGACTGTATTATGTAATATATTATGAGAGCCCAAGTGTACGATGGGAAGACGCTTGTCAGTGAAACTGAGTTCACTTTGCTGCTATACCCTTCTACATATTGGATTGAAAACTTAACAATTATTTACAAAAATAAACAAAACAGGGTTCAACTCACTGACGGACATGTCTTAAATTATACAACTTAATTTACAGGTAAACAATACTATGTTATAATTTACACAACATAAACCACGCGTAACAGCACTTGAAACAATCAGCCACTCTCGTTGATGAACGCACTCCATCCCAGGTCACACGCTCTGTATCACAGGCTGGGTCAGTAGCTGCGAGATCATTGCTTCCTCCTCAGGAGGGAGGGAGGTAGGGAGGGAGGGAATGGTCAATCATATTGACAGGCACTCCCACGGAAATGCCCCACAGTGAATACAAATGAATGATTGACAGAGCATAACTGATTTCATCACATTATGGATATCTTTGGAATACTGGCAACTTAAAATAATGAGCAAAACAATTAATCATGTTCCATGATAATGATGACATATAAATAAATAATACTATGTTGCATTGTTCGTTGTTCATGACAAGCTGCTGGCACCAGTGTAACTTGTTCGCTTCCTGCTTTTGCGTTTGAGGGCATTTGGGGAAGTCATCTGTGTGGCTGAGCGGGGACTCTTGCGGAGATAGGAGTCCTCAAAGGGACTGCGGGTGTCATAGTCACTGTGTGAGGAGGATTCCACATAGTTCCTTCGTGTATTGCACCGTGCACGCTTGGAGTGGAGATCGGGGCTGGAGTGGAGCCCAGGTGAGGACACACCTGACGTGGATGGGGAGGAGTGGGGGGAGAGGGACGGGGAGTGTCTGCACTGGCACCTGCAGCTGGTGGGGAAGGAGATGTGCGGGGAGCTGGCACCGGACAGGTTCACCTTGATCCCACCGTAACTTGACTCCCCGTTACAGAAGCTGGACAGACAGGCTGTGTAGGTGTCACTGTCAGAGTCAATTGTCAGATCAGAGCTGTCGCAGTTCAAACTGTTGATAGATTCTGAAACACAACAGTAAGCAATGTCAGTTACAAAGCATAATGTACAATACACATCAACTTAAATAATGTTGGTCATAACAATGTGTGGATTAAATGTTTGAAATCAAGTTTAGCATGGTGACAATTTGAAATGCAAGTAGATATTGCAGAGTGAGGGAGTGAAGAAGAGAAATGCAAGGGAGGTAACTCACCACTGAGGTCCATGGACTCGTCTCCGTCCTCCTGGTCACCCTCGTACCCGGCCATCGACTCAAATTTCTCCCACAGTTTCTCCACCGATGGTGTTGACGCTTTCTCCCGCTCTGCACACCGCCGTACCGTCCTAAAACAAACACAAAATTGTAAACTGTAAAGTTAATTGGAACCATGAATTATCAGATATTTTGTCTAACCTGTGCACAACAGGCTGAAATTTTAATAAATCTTTCAGGTGTTTTTGATAAAACTGCTCATTATATAATCTGCTACATACCTGTGACTGCGACTCTTGCCCCGGGAAGGTGAAACAATCAGTTCATCAGCATTTTTGAAGCGAAGTTTGACATCAGTGCCGTGTAAAACATGTTCCGTTACTCCCAGCAATGAACACAACTCTTCATAACTCACAATCTGTAACAACGAATAGCTTCAATAAACAAACAATTCATTTCAACTGAAGAATATCAACCAAAACACAACAAATTTGTATTTAAGTCACAAGCAGAGATGAGAACTCACGTCGATGCTGCTGACAGCATGGTGTTGCTCCTCTGCGTAGCGCTGTTTGACAGCCTGCAGTGTGATGTCACGGTGGTCCACAACCGAGCCCTCCATAAAGCACTTTTCGTGGGTGTGGAAGGCACATCGACTTATGTCTTCTAGAGAGAAGCCAGTGAACTCCTCCATCACAGACGGCCATGGTGTCTCTGTAATGTACAAACGTCTCTTAGCACTGGGGCACACAGAAATAAATATCCACTGGATAAATGTGGGACAGAGGACAGGATGACGGACTACTTACAAGTTTATTTCACACTTTACTTCACAGACGTGATCTAGCAGATCTAAGAAAACCATTAGTCTGCAATTGACTTTATGTAACTGGCCCAATCTGTAGTTGACCAAAAATTAGCTACCAAGCAAACAGTGGCAGGCCATAGTACGTACCCATCTTGACGAGCAGTCTGGCGAGCAGCACGCAGCTTGCAGCGATCTCTGCGGGACTGTACTGGCCCATTTCAGCCTGCAGTAGACACAGCTCACAGATGTACTCTGCAAGCTTCACACAACGTCCACTCATACCAGGGGACAGCACAGACAGGATGTGCACGTAGTCTAGACTGGTCGCAACACGGATGTTGCCCCTGACAGTCGCCGTGATCTCCCCCATCATCCGGACAACGTCCTCGTAACTGTACGTGCTGTCTGTCAACCATGCTGCTTCCCGGATTGTGATGATGTCTCTACCAAGGTATCTGTAAACACACATTACAAGGTTCAACAAACTAATCGCTACCATATTTCCGTAGAAAACAATTTGATGTGAGAGTATGGTATCTGTTGTGAGTTGATGAGAGAGGTTGAAGCACTGACCTTGAGCAGATCACCATGGCGGCAACCCCCAGTAGCTGGAGTTGTGAGCGAGGGACGGTGTGTACATGAAGGAAGCGATCCACGAGGTTGACGGCAGCGTGGAGCGTCAGTGTAGAGAAGTCCTTCATCCCGGCCACCTCCACCAGCCAGTCCACCAGGATGTACCTGCAACACACCAACCAGTATCAATCTGTGCCGTACTTGGTGGGCAGGTAACATGCATGATAAAACTAGAAATAAAGTCAATGACATGTAGCTCTAGAATTTGGTCAAAGCTGATGAACTCATTATATTCAGTGATTAGACTAGATTTTCATAACATGCTGAAATTTTAACAAAGGTATGGAGTTTGGAGGTCCAATGATGGAAGAAAATTCAAAATGGGTTGAACTCAGCTGATCTACTGAACTTTCTGATACGACTATTCACTAAGCTCAGACTGATATGGTATATATTGACTTGGCGATGATAGAACTGCCTGACCTACCTCATGGAGGGCGTGAGATCACGGTGGTTCTGGAAGGTTTTGTGTGTGTCTGATGGCGTGGTTGACTGGAAGACTTCTGTCATGAAGGATGCAGCCTGACTGCGCCCAATTCCCCCATACTTCCCAGAGGAGTAGTACTTGCACAGCAAGAGACGAGCATTCAAACACCCCATACTAGCTATGTCTCTCAGCTGGCGGATACTCTCCAGTTCAGTGGCCTTGTCAAGAACCTGCGAATGCAGACAAATTGTTGTTTTATAAGCTGTCAACCAGTTATGAGCATAAAAATAATGATTCTATTATACATTTGCAAAAGATTACTTTTGCAGAGGATGACTGATAAATGCGATTTTAAAGTAAGCAGCACCTTTCTGTAGTATGTGTATGTAACAGTACGTACCCGATGTGAGTATGTCTTCTCCCAGAGAGCAAGGGCAGCCTGTGATGAGCCGGACTGAGCGGCGTGCTGGAGATAGACGACCGCCTCACTCTGAGTCTGGGCGGCGCTCTGCTCATCCTCCAGCAGCTGCAGCATACTGCCCACACAATGTGCGATGTCACGATTCATCTCCTGGCGACACAAAACACAAAATATTCATGTTGCAGTTATTTCATTGTACTCTCAGATTCTAGGATAACGATATTATCAATAAGCTTGATGTTACGGAGTAGACTGATGGTGGATATCAGACAGGAGCTGGTAGCATCATAAAGTGATTGTGCTTACCTGTTGTAAGTGTTTCTTCATGTGCTGGAACACGGACTCTTTGCAGCAAGCTCCGTTCATGGACCAGGGGGGTCGGATAAAGAGCCAGGTGAATGGAGATGTGTAGGGGGTAAGCATCTCCGTCTTACAGAACAACTCAGCAGCCCGCTTTCCGTTTGTTGGGTACAGCGTTGGGGAAGTACTACTTTGCACTACAGAAAATAGTAACAAACCTTATCATTAAAATGAATTTATCAGCATAAACTGGTATATTGGTAAATATTATTACATAAAATAATACATTTACATTACATTATTTACATAATGCTTTTTTCAACTATGGAATATGAAGCTGACAAAATTAAGACTACGAAAGGTACTTACATCCTTCATTGTACAGGTAGGCAACAGCCAGTTTGATCAGGGCTTCTAGGTTTCCAGCTTCCTCCGCTCTGAAATATTACATAGTTCATTAATTCTCTGAGTCTACCATTCTGTAATATATGGTTATAGATAATCGCAAGATTTTCTTAGTGGTCTTAATGGTGAATTTCTCAATACACTTTTCCTGTCCACTTACAGTTTTTGTCTTTTGATCTTTGGTCAATTGCAATTATTTCACTGACATGTCTATATAATGAAGTAAGACAGTTAATTTTTAATCTTATATGACTAGAACAAACAATAAGATTGCTAGGTAAATGACACAATGTAAGTACCTCTGGAAGTGTGGCAGGTTGCCGGGGGAGGGCCAGTGGTTGTGAAACTTGACCGATGTCCACACTGAGGAGTGAGTGTCGGTCAGTTGTCGGAAGAATGGATGTACCTGGGGACAACAAGCAGAGGCTACAAGTTAGGCAACATTTCACACAACATACCAAAATGAGAGAGGATACATGTCTGGATCATATCATTACTTGTACTTTGTAGTAAGACTATAGCTTCAAATATTTAATGCAGATCCTCATCCACAATAGTTTTTTAAACATTGAAAAGATATACTTAGGTCATCTCAAACTGACTTACAGTTATGAACCTCATAGGATAAAATAACATGCAAAACATATCAAAGATCTAATACTTAAATATGTTGATGTTTTTCACTCACCATTCTCATATTGAGCAAGTCCTTTATTTGGAGACCTTTGAGCAAGTGCAGAATGATTTCCTCGGGCAGGTGCCATATGGTGACACTGCTGCGAGTACGGGGCCGCAGGTGTGAGTGCACAGGGATGAAAACATTGTCCGGCGAGCGCTGCAGTCGACTTATACTCTGTATTACTGTAAGGAAATAAAGTAGAGTATAGTTAGTGCTCATTTACCTACCAAGCATGGTACCATCATCTGGACGATTTGTTCAATAACATGTATTTGACATGCAATATGATGCATGTTATGCTTCATTGACTACTTTATTACTCACTGTGGAAGATACTGCAGTGTAATATCTGTACAGCATAATTAAACTAGTGTAATACTGATGTGCTGCCATCATGTGCATATCATATCACAATGTTAATACAGCCACCACAATGGTGCCGGACTGGAGGAAATTGTAGATTCTTGATATGGCTGTTTTGCTTGATCAATTTGGGCAAGTAATATACAGAATACTAAATTTGCTTCCATGTAATATGATTTGTATTACGCTTGTGAATGATTTGGTATCAAACTCGCTTTCGCTCAACTGATACAAATTCATTAAATGGTTTAATACAAATCGTATTTATAATACATAGATGTGTAGCTTAGCTGGTACAATTTTAAAAAATGTATTAACTATTGAAATTGAAATCTTTCAATTATATCTGTAGGTCCATTAAGTTTTCAAAATATAATATACATTCAAGTTATTTAGGTCAAAAGGGATTGTGAAAAAAAAAATACATCAAACATTGGAGAGTTAATTTGTTATGAACTCGAATGTTCAAATATAGAACAAAACCTTGGCAAGAGTTAAAATTAGCAAAGTCAAACATTTATACCGCAATCACCGTGATATACTGAATGCAAATTAACAGCCAAAACAGAACATTTACTCTGACGATAGTCTAGCTTCGTGTGATCAGACTCTAAAAGGAAAAGTCTATACACAAGGAATACAGTATTAGACTATCTTGTGAAAAGATCATGTCCAACATTTGAATACTTACAATTTTGCCAAAACATATCCACAATCGACATGTAAAGAAGTAAAATGTGAAGGAATATGGAGACAACTGACTTTACAACTGCCACAACCCGCTATTTCAAGTCTTGACACGACCTCACATGTGCCGAGCTAAAAATAGCACCGCGTCGGAGCAACGGATCCTAGCAACCAATCAAAAGAAGTTTATTTCGGCATAGGCCAATCAGAAAACGTATATTCCACATGCCAGTCGATAAGAGTGGCTTGCCTCGCCCACTTGTTAGCTGTGAAAACATGTTAACGTCATACTTGCTTTGTTCTACTAATTAAGTGAATTGTGTTAATTAGAAAGATTAACATATACGCCTAGTTAACTGAAGTGTGTGATATCATTGGCCAACATGCGAAGTCGAAATATTATTTATACTATACCCCTGCTGATAGAAATGAATGCCCAGTTAGACACGGCGATAGGTTTGAAATAGATCAAGGCTCAAGATTTAATATACTGACAGTAAAGCACGTCGACTACTTCTAAGATCCTACTGTCTCGTATATTTCAGAGGGCGAATATCATACATACCGACAGACTTGCCTAATTCACAGTCTCAAACTTTCTACTTCGGTTTACTGCAAGATTTACAAATGCAGACTCCTGTCGCTATGTTAAGTTAAATTAGTTCAACGTGCTTCACTGGGTCTTCTATCTAAACTTGCTATTCAACATTGATATAGTTTGGAGGACAATGCAAATGAACAGTTGGTCCTGATATAAACTTCGCCAGTGGCCAAACACATTACGTAATCCTTCGTAAGAACCTCTGACCCATGAAAACCAGCTGTTGACATTCTTCGTTTTCAAACCTTTTTGGACAACGAATTTCGTGAATTCGTTTTGACTCAACCGAAATGAATTATGTTCTGTGTCAGTGTCTTTATGAATTTGAGGTTAATAGTGATGAAAACGATAGAAAAGAACGGATACGAACGGAGTTCATAATATTTGGCGGACAGTAGGCCAGCCGGTCACTGACCGTTTGTTTGCGCCAAAACAAGGTTGCGAATTTTGTGCTGATTGTAGCTAAGTGAACTTGTGAGCATACATCACACACATACACACCTACATACGGTTTATATAACTGATGCACCATTAACTTCACATTGTTAAAAAACATAATTATGAATTCATAAACGTAAGAAAAGTTTGCCTCCATCGAAGGGGGACGGTTAGGGGATTCCGCCCACCTCAGTAAAAACAAAACACGTAAACCCTTGTGTTTGCCAAAAGGCGGTAATTCATCCATACACAAATGAACTAAATGATATACACTCACCTTTCATTGCTTGTTAATAGATAATTATAAGTCCAGATTCATGCAAACAGACAAGATAGACGACTGAACGAAATATGATTGCGAGTCCCTACAAATTTCACTACGAATCAACGGTGCGCGACGCTGATTGGTCGAAAGCTGTGACGTTTCTAAACGAATAGGGGTTCTTCCCTAACATTCCCATAATGCATAGCGCACTATTTACAAGGGGGACGCGGCCGAGCGCTTGTTTATGTTTTTGAAAATTTGACATTTTAACGGATCATGTGTTTTTCAATTTTAGTAAAGACTAGAATGTTGAATCTCATTTTCTTTCGTCAAGTATTTTTATTTCGGAGACTATTTCGATTCAGATCCTGCATGATGTTGTTTCTAAAATAAGAATGTATATTTCATCAGAATTATTTTCACATGATGTTAAAAATGACACAGGAGAACTGTATACACATGTTTTAATAGAATATTAGAATGACATGTGAATTCATTTAGATATACCTTCGTCATCTACATATATACATACTGTAGGTTATACATAAATAGAACATATTTTTATAACCTTTAGAAGATTGAAAATTAAGTTTGCATGATTTTAAATTGATAATCATAGTATGTGTTTATATTTTGAATTTGATGAAATGCGTGAAAATTAATTAATAATTGAACGATTTTTAAAGTGTAAAACTCAGAACCTGTATGCAATAGATCAATATAAATATAGATTATATGCATACAACTATATAGCTGTTCACAGTAATTCAATCTTGGCATCAATGTACCGTTTAATCTTAGGATTAACATGGGTTAGTGGAACGGCCTCTGATCTTAGCAAAGCTCGTGTAACATAATGTGTCAACAGACGCTCATTCCTTATTAATACATAATAATAAGGAATGAGCGTCTGGACGCTCATTCCTTATTATTATGTATTAACAGTTGTTGGTTAATAGCATCAATCCAATAGCATCAAGGGGAATAACTCTCACCACTTCCTGCTGTCACTGGTCAAGGCCATGTGCTCACTGTATAAACATTGACAGTCCCTTGTCATGAATAAACAGGCTTTCTAACCAGAAGCTATGTTTGTCAAATATCTTACATGGTGTCAGAAGTGTTAAGGACAATAACTAAAGAAGATGGAAAGGTTAGAACCACCTAAAACACTGGATTTATCAGGAAATGTGGCAGAAAACTGGAGACGTTTTCACCTTGCTTGGGACTGTTACATTGCTGTTGCTGATGAAAATGAGGACAAATCTGATAAGTACAAAGCATCATTGTTCCTATCAATTGTTGGAGAAGAGGCTAGGGAGATATATAACTCATTTGATTGGGCAAATGAAGGAGATAAACTCAAAATAAAACCCATCATTGAGAAATTTAAAGCATATTGTGAACCAAAGAAGAATGTGACTTTTGAAAGGTACTGTTTTTTCACATGTAATCAAAAGCCTGAGCAGAACATTGATCAATACCTCAGTGAATTGAAATATAAAGCTAAATCATGTGAATTTGGAGCACTGTTAGATGGATTGTTGCGTGACAGAATTGTGTGCGGCATCTTGAACTCTTCTGTTAGGGAAAGGCTTCTGAGAGAAGATAAATTAACCTTAGCTAAAGCTGTAGACACATGTCGTGCGTCACAGATTGCAAATGAACAAGCTAAAGAGTTGAATTCCACAAAAGAAGAAGTCAAAGTTGATGCAATCAAGAAAAGGTCACACAGAAGTCAAGGTCATGGAAGGTCACAGTTATCCTCAGGTCCCCCCAGACAGAATAACTGGAATTCTAGCTACAGAAAGCCAGGAGATTCAAGAAATGAACCTTGTGGAAGATGTGGTAAGCCACACTTCAGGAATCAATGTCCAGCAACAGGTAAAAGATGCTCTAATTGTCGAAAAATGGGTCACTTTGCGTCAATGTGCAGAAATAAACAGAACACAGTTCATGATGTTCAAGCTGATGATATACCAGAAGAGTATACAGATTTCTATGTTGACACAATTCAGGATGCCAAAGAGAAATCATCATGGATGATGCAGCTTAACATTGACAACACAGATGTCCCAGTAAAGCTTGACCCAGGTGCGAACATCAACATTATGAGCAACAGTCAATGGAGGAAACTGAGCAATGGAAAGTCACTACAAGCTACAAACATAAAACTCACAGCTTTTGGAGGTGTGGATATCCCTGTACAAGGTCAGACTGATGTACAGATCGAGTTAAAAGGGCAAAAATACACTTCAAAATTTGTCATAACATCAAGAGAAGACAACACAATTCTAGGACTACACGACTGTGAGAGACTGGGCCTTGTGAAAAGAGTTTATGAAGTTAATGCAGAGACAACAGACCATAGCCAACTGAACACTGAACAAATTTATCACAACTTTTCAGATGTTTTTACTGGACTAGGCTGCCTCCCAGGAGAACATCACATCACTCTAGATGAAAACATCTCACCAGTTGTAGAGCCTTGCAGGAAAATTCCATTCTCAGTACGTGATGATCTAGAAAAAGAACTGATTCGCATGAAGAATGCAGACGTCATCGTTGAAGTCACAGAACCAACACAGTGGGTGAATGCAATTGTAATTGTTCACAAGAAAGGAGGAAAACTAAGGATTTGCTTAGATCCCAAAAACCTCAATAAGGCAATTCGCAGAGAGCACTTCAAGTTACCAACTAGAGAAGAAATCATGTCAAAGTTTGCAGGAGCGACAACTTTCAGCAAAATTGATGCATCGTCCGGATTCTGGCAGATGAAATTGGATTATGAAAGTTCACTCCTGACGACGTTCGCAACACCATTTGGTCGTTACAGATTTCTACGACTTCCATTTGGTATATCCAGCGCTCCAGAAGTTTATCACAGAACAGTTCATCAGTTGTTCGAGACACTTCCAGGAGTTGATACAAGCATGGATGACATGATCATATGGGGAAGAAACGAAGACGAACATGATGCTAACCTCATCAGAGTTCTAGAAAAGTGTCGTGAAGTTGGACTGAAGCTCAACAAAGACAAATGCGAATTGAGAGTGAAGGAGCTGACATTTCTCGGAGACAGAGTCACCAAAGATGGACTTGCCCCTGATCCAGAAAAAGTCAAAGCGATTGGAAACATGTCACTTCCCAAAGACAAGAAGGATCTTCAACGCTTCATGGGTATGATTAACTTCCTAGGAAAATACATACCAGACCTGTCAACAGTAGCAGCACCTCTCAGAAGACTGATGGAGAAGTCAGTGATGTGGGACTGGCACAACATCCACACAAGAGCCTGGCAGGAACTGAAAAGAAGAATTTCAGAGAGTCCTGTCTTGAAGTTCTATGACCAGACCAAACAGACGAAGATATCAAGTGATGCCTCACAGAGTGGACTTGGAGCAGTACTACTGCAGAAGCACAACGATAGCTGGCTTCCAGTTGCATACGCATCCAGAGCTATGTCTAGTGCAGAGACCAGGTATGCACAGATTGAGAAAGAGTCACTGAGTATCTGTTTTGCCATGGAGAAATTCCATCAATACGTCTATGGGTCAAGAATCATTGTGGAAACAGATCACAAGCCTCTTGTGTCAATATTCGTAAAAGGTTTGAACGAATGTCCTCCACGCATACAGCGGTTTCGTCTGAGACTACAGAAATATGACTTCACAGTCATGTACACTCCAGGGAAAGAGATGTACGCAGCTGACGAGCTATCAAGAAACTTCTCAAGTCAAGAACCAGTCAACACAATGGAAGAAGACACAGCAACATTTGTTGACGGTATCACATCAAACCTCCCGATGTCTCCAGATCGCTTTAGAGAGATACGTGAAGAGACTGAGAAGGATCCAATCATGTTCCGTTTGCGAGCTCGAGTCTTAGCCGGCTGGCCAAATGAGAGAGCTAACTGCCCTAGAGACCTGCTTGAATACTGGAATCAACGAGACGAATTCTCTGTTATAGATGGACTGGTTTTCAAGGCTAGTCGTGTTGTGATTCCGACTAAACTGAGAAATCTCATGTTGACGAAGATTCACGCTGGTCACCTCGGAGAAGAAAAATCCAAGTCAAGAGCAAGAGAGCTTCTATACTGGCCAGGGATGAACAAAGACATTGAAGATCTAGTTAGGAAATGCACATCTTGTTCTACGTTCAGAAACAAACAAAGCGCAGAGCCGATGATGACATTTCAAACACAGACTCAACCATGGCAGATGGTTGCTACTGACTTGTTTGAGTTCAATAAGCAGAATTACATCGTGATAGTTGACTATTACTCAAACTATCCTGAAGTGATCTCCATCAACAGCCAAACAAGTTCCTCAGTGATCAAGACACTGAAATCTACATTTGCAAGACATGGAATTCCCATCAAATTAATGAGTGACAACGGTCCATGTTACGCATCAGCTGAATTCCAAAAGTTCAGTCAAGACTGGGGTTTTTCACACATCACGTCCAGCCCCAGATATCCACAGTCAAATGGACTTGCAGAGAGAACTGTGCAGACCATAAAGAACATCCTGAAGAAATGCAAACACAGCGGTGAAGACCCTCTCCTCGGGTTGCTTTCCTACAGAAGTACCCCTCTGTCTCATGGTCTATCCCCAGCTCAACTACTCATGGGACGGCGTATCCAGTCCAACCTACCTGCAACAACGAAAACTCTGAAACCAACAACACCACCCAGAGACGACATCCTTCAAAAGAAAGAAATACTGAAGGAAAAACAGAAAACGTACTATGACAGAAGGGCGAGACAGGAAGAACTTCCTCATCTCGACGTGGGTACAACTGTCCGCATACAAGACAACGACAACTGGCGACTCCAAGGTGAAGTCATCAAGGAAGTATCACCCAGGTCATACCTCGTCAAAACTGACATGGGTAACTTGAGAAGAAATCGTCGTGACCTGCTGGCATCGCCAACCATTACGATGTCACCATCTTCGTCTGATCAGGAGGTCAGACAAGCCAACACTCCACCAAACTCTGTAAAGACTGACTTTGCAGCTGGCAGAGCAGTGACGAGAAGCGGTCGCTCAGTGATGGCGCCAAGGCGGCTGATCGAAGAGAAATAATGACTTTTAAATGTTCATGTTTCCATTGAGTGTTTTGTTAAAGTTCAGGATTTCAACAAGGACATTTAATTTCTCATTATCAAGCAATGAATAATTTCATGTTGACTTTGACAAGATTTATAGTCAATTTTAATTCTCAAGCTTTATTCTCCTACATTTTAAAAAGCAATATAAATTCTGGTTGTAATGTTTCATATTGCTAAGCTTTATAAGGAAAATGAGTAATTCTTATCTCACGTTTTATCCTAAGGGGAAAGATGTAACATAATGTGTCAACAGACGCTCATTCCTTATTATTATGTATTAACAGTTGTTGGTTAATAGCATCAATCCAATAGCATCAAGGGGAATAACTCTCACCACTTCCTGCTGTCACTGGTCAAGGCCATGTGCTCACTGTATAAACATTGACAGTCCCTTGTCATGAATAAACAGGCTTTCTAACCAGAAGCTATGTTTGTCAAATATCTTACAGCTCGGTTGACCGCTGTTTATAATAGCGAAGACTGAAGTTCAGCAAAAATGGGCTCGACACGCAGGATGGGTGGGTGACCCGCTTCGTTGCTGGATAAACTGAGAGTTAGACAGTGATCCCCAGCTGCCCCATCATCCAGAATGTGCCCCTGTTTACCCAGCAGTACAATTGGTACCCTGTAAGTTGTGTTTGATATGACCTAGCCATGTGTCGGTTTGTAACGTAGGGTGAGGCGAGTAGGTGGGGAAAGTATATGAGAGCAATATACTATAACAATGAAGAAATATTTCATATTAGAATTAAGCGTTTGCTAAGAACTTATGAACAGACTGGATTATCTGTGTATTCATATCATAAAACATAGGCCTACATGTAGAATACATAAAGGGTGACGTCATGAGGAAGTTGAGTTCACTATATTTACATCTACAACGGGACCTGTGTTTACAAAGCAGGTGTAAATGTGTGAATTAGGAGATAACCATAAACAGAAATGCTTTGATTGACCCGTCTCCCTTATCACATGTCTATTGTTGAAGCTTTCACTGGTGACAGGCGCCTGCCTTAGGCTGACTTATGACACTCTGTCGAGATGGTCTAGCTTGCGGCGCAAACAGCAACGGTCAGTGGTATATTGAATATTCAACAATATACTACAGCATCCATACACATGTATATACGATATCTTACATATGAATTATGGAGGATATTTTACAAATCATCAATTTGTACTTGATGTGTCATTTTATGAGCGCATCAGGGCCAGTAGTGTGATATTCAATTTAAATATCTTCATATCTATTCTATTCACATTATCTTGAAACGACGTCATTATCTAAGGAATATATATATATATATATATATATATATATATATATATATATATATACATATATCTGATTCTGATTAATGTCAAAGAAAAATGTTTATATGTTTATCTTAAATATTTAAAATTAGACATTCTATACATGAAGAAGAAAGGGCTTGTCTTATAGCTAAATTAAGTACCAGGGACCCAATACACATGTAGTCCTTTACCTCACGTAACCCATCATAATGACAGATGAGTTAGACTGAGCGGTACCCGTGAATGTTCTGTGACGTATATGTACTTGTGTTGAGCACGCTTTGTATAATTAAAGGCAGACCACGATATTTATACGCATTATGAGATATATGAAATTCTACAAACATTATCGTCCTGCCTCCGGATCTATACCGAAGCGAAACGGGAATATTGTATTTTAAAAGAGTATAGACACTTGTTTATTAAGTCTCACTTCTGTACAACATAATATCAGGGCTCTCTAAACATATTACAAATCAGAGAGTCCCTTATATAGTAATAACTACATATAGGGTGCCACATATAGGATTAGATAGGTTTACTAGTACAGCACTACCCGATGTGAGACAGCCAAACATAATCGTAGAAATACAGAGTACACGAGTACGCTTTAATTTTAAAAAATCTCTCTTGTCTCTGTATATACTAGTTACAAAAATACCCCCAACAGAAGCAATACGCTCAAGAGTAGTGGCAGTAGTACTGCACATTTGCTACATTGTTTGGTGACCATCAGCTGTAACTGCATGTAGGATATCCCCCATATAAACATATCTGGCTTCCCAGTGAGTGTCCACTCTGGCCAACTATTATCATACAGTATAGAAGCCCGTGTACAGAGTGCTCACAGAATGCAACTCTCATTTGACCAGTGATCTAACGGTTAACCGTCTCCGCGCGCGCCAACTGAAACCAAGCCGCGTGGTGCACTTTGATCAAGATTAGGCAAATCTGGTCGCTACGTGGCCACACAGATCAAAGGCGCCGTCTGACTGACCGCTGGGCAGTTCTTCATCGTTGGGACCGCCGGGGCGGAACTTCACGTAATTATCCGTAAGGATAAGGAGACTTACCGCAGAGGCTATGATCATCTAATTACACGTGCTCATTTGTGGCTGTATTTGTCAGGCTTATTCCTTCATTTGTTTCTGAGATAATCCAATAAGCTATTCCTCTTTAACAATTAAATATTTATTTAAGATATCAAAGTCTTTATTAGTATTAGAGGCATCGTGGCCCAGGGTACAATAGTGTTGAATACAATTTGTGTATGTGGAATATACTTACTTTGTGATAACAACCAATCATAGTATAATATTGATATTGTACAAGGACTGATAAGTCAGTTTCTACAACACATGAACAATATATCACATCAATAATATATGATAGTATCATTTTTACATATAGATTTATTTTCAAATACAGTGCAAGTCCTTTCAAAACATTGATATTGTTGAAGACAAAAGTTTATGTATATTTCCTGGGTAGAACAATGATGACAATATTTTTGAATGAATTCCTTTCTGCTTATAGTTTAGTATGGGTAATTCGAATTGAAATGAAATTCATCTTCGACAGTCTACGTCTTATATATTAAGGCAGATAGATCGTTCCTATCCGTGCTAAAAAAAATTATATAAAAGTTGGTATGGTTATTCATCCTATTCAAACACAGGGTGAGGCATGCAGATGTCTATATCGCGTGCATGTTCTCTGTTTATCACAGTGGTCGAGTGAATTTATGAGTGTTTGTGACTAGTTTCGGGATGACTGTGTGTGTGTATCACGGGTCGAGTATATGTCGAGTATTATAGAATTGGCACAAAGAATAGTTATGTCATCAGCGTGCACGTGAACACCCACGTGCACTCACACAGCAGATGGTGACTGTTGCTCACAAGTCCAGATCATAGTGATCTCAACTTGCTGCACACAGCCAGATTGTGCTATTTGTATTTTGCCGAACTGTGACAGGAGTTGAAACATAACTGAAAACAATGATTAATTCACACAAGGCTAGTTTATTAATGTAAACATATTCTTGAAGTGGTTCAAATGAATATGTTTAAACATATTTTATTCATCATTCACATGTATTGGTAAACAAGCTGAGAGCTTATGTAAATGCCGCTCTAGATAACATTACAAAGGTAAATTCAACAAATCACATTCAGTCAAAGCATTCTCATGACAAACCACAAGGCTAATGTACAATCACAACATGATCAATCATCAGTAAATATATATTACATACCAATGTATCTAAAGCTAACATTTGTTCAGTTGTAATTGTTATCAAATCTATAAGAAGCGATGATGAAGAGGAAAACATATTGTAAGTTTTCAGCTTCAGGTATTGACGATTTCCATACAAAATAAAGTTTATTAGAAAATCATTGCAACATTTCATCTCTTAATTTATCAGCATATTTTATGAATAAAGATCTCCAACTGTCTTTTATGATAGTTTTAATTCAATGCAGTAATATGGATTGGCACCATTGCCATTTCTCTATTTTTATTGGAAACTTCAAACTAGTAATTATGATATATTTGGCGATTGGGGATGAATATATGCAAGCTGAGTTAATTTATTTGCACTGTAAACATCACATATGGTGAGTCGGAACGTATTAAAGCCTAATAAAATTGTATAACACACAATGGATACACCTTTATATATAGTGTACTTGAACATTGTAATATGTATAGTTCTAGGTCGAATAATGTTTTGTAAGAATTTCAGGATCGACCTTTGACGTTTTATAACCGAATCTCTTTATATTATTTTTGCAAAATAAGTGCTTGGTTATACTGCTTAAATCATACTTAAGATATGATCTTAATACGCTGTATTCCTTTTCTTATATTTATCGATGAGGCCATGTTATTTGGGTTATTATGACGACCCGGAGTGCTTAAATGTATATTGCTTCAGTTATTGTGGTGTGCCATTTTTATTGGAGCCTCGTAAACTACAATCACACAACAATGCATATTCTGACGAATGGTTTTGAATTTCACAGCAAATATCAACAGATTCTACGGACAAAGACACTTCATTAAGAGACACATTTCCCCCTGTTATTTCCACCTGTTATTTTCTTAAACTCTTAATAAATTACTCTTTTTATTCTTTTATTAAAGCTGGGTGTAATTTTACGAATTTTATATTAGTCTCTCACAACTCAAATTGACTGGTTCTGTACTTTCATCTGTGTTTTATGCCAACATATAATATTTTGATGTACAGAAGTGAGACTTGAATAAACAAGTGTCTGTACACATCTAAGAAAAAATGCCAGATTAAAGGGAATTACCGACATTGTTTACTTTGCCGTCTTCTGTCGCGATGAAACGAGGTAGCAAATAAATATAAGTAATGAAGTAGGTAATTGCGATTTGTTCGCTAATTAGTATGTTTTCAGCAATATTGTGAAGTTTAGATAAGCATAAAGTAGCTTCAATTAGAGGTAGGTACACACGGTAAAGAGACGATCAATAGACGGTGATATAACAGTAGTCGGTCTGTCTGCATGTGTTCTTTACTCATTAGATACTCGTCACACAACATCCCCATAAGTACCGGTCTGTGTGGACGACAATCTCTTGTCTTTGCTAATTAATTACCTTAAACGGCAATTTTAGTTGCAAGTTCAGGTTAATTATGCAACCTAATTAATGCGATTGGTAGACAAGTAACTGATGAGTTCTGTGTGTCGGGGAAATGTCTATACAATTGAAGGTGATTAAAAGATGTGGACAAATATCATATATATACTTGTTGGGGATATTTTTGAAACACACACAATGTAATATGGAGAAATACAGATAAATACACATATAAAATAAATTATGCATAATATATTATTTGATGAATGAAAGCCATATTCTCTTGCAAGTTATACAAAAATATATAGACAATTATACATATTAGTTGGTTAATTCATTACTTGTGATATATATATATATATTTATATATATATACACATTTAACGTGTCTAGTGGGCACTGTGTCGCTACACCATCGTACCGGGCACCAGTCTTTCTGCTGTAGCTACAGGGTTCAAATTTAGTATTTAGATTGCTGAAACCATTCCTAGATAATGTATAACTTTTATTTCAATATATCTCACTTATTTAATAATATTCTGTATATCCTAGTGGGCACCCCTTTCGTTGCTGTAGCATCGTTGTGGGCACTTGCTCCTTATGCACGCCCCATTTGAACTGGTTATCTAACGAATGTTGTTCAACAACTCTCGGCTCGTTAAGGAAACAGGGATGAGTTAATTAGTCACAGACTGGCTATTGCTGTGTTCCTGCCACCGTTCTTCAGGGCCTTTATATATAACACATTATCAGGGGTCATTTTGTATTGTTCTCTTTATATACATGTACATACATTTATTTTATTTTGGATTAGAATTACTAACCTTTACTAACACTATGATGATAAAGAACAACTTTTATTAATTTCGCAATCTTATTAAAAGTGGATATATGAATACATTATGAATGTTTATAATAAATAATAAAAATTCTAACATGTGACTTGTTAGATTCATTTAATTGAGGAACAACGAGCATCATTATTGACTTAGTTTCTAAAGAAAGTGGTGTTTTAAAATACATAAGTTAAGTAACTAAACGTGATGTATCGTACCACCATGTAGTAATCAAACAATACTCATTTTATTCCAGACTTAGAATCCTGAGAATCAGATGTAAATATATAGCGTGATGTTTACCATAATAGGGCGTAAATACAAAAAAATCTATCATGCCTGCATTTTAAAATGAATGTAAACTGCCATTGTGTGTATTGCATTTGATGTTTTGGCGTATGTCTGTATATCCACCAGTCTACTAGATCATTTAGTAGAGGAGCGTTCATGTAAGTTTAAATATTACAAAACAACAATAACCTGTTACTATGTGTGACATTGACAACATCTCCGAAGCTGATATGATTTATAAAAACAACCTTTTTATACATTAATTAAACTACATTATGCTTCTGAAAAGTGTTAAACTCATGAGTTCCTCGGTGAAAAACAAGAAGCATATAACGAATTTTAAACCCGAATTTATATGATAAACATATGTATACAATAAATGAAGTGCGCCAGCACCTCACACAAGTTGAAGAAAGCCGTCTCAAAAAGTGAATATATGCTAAACAAATATCATATATATAAAATAGAATACTATCCAGTGGATGTGATCCGATACACACTAACCTCTGATGATTGGATACCTATGTGTTGTATTTAGCGAGTACTCTAGACATGGAACTTGAAATAAATCATTACATATTCAATCTAATATTTAAGATTAGGCAATCAGCGGCAGTATAGGCATATGTATAACTGAATATGATAAACTTGTAGTTGATGGGGAGGTATTTAAATTTTTTAATTAATCATATGCAATTCCGATGTAATACAATATGAATTTGGATTTAAACATGCACATTTCAAACAATTAGCCAACAACCCTTTTAAATAGCGAAATGTATAGTTCTCATATGTCAATATGTCATTTCACCAACCTAGTGGGCACTTATATACAACATAGAATACTATCCAATGGATTTGATCCGATACAAACTAACCTCTGACGATTGGATGCCTATGTGTTGAATTAAGAGTGTAATCTAGACATGGAGCTTTAAATATATCATTACATGTTTAATCTAATATTTAAGATTAGGTTATCAGCGAAAGAATAGGCATATGTATATCAATACATTTCTTTGTTTCTTTTACATAGATGTGCATCTATATTAAGCAAGATCTCGTACATTTTCATATCTTGGTGAGAAGAGGTGTGTGCACTATATTTAGAACATCTGAACTTCGGAATGAAGTAAATAATGTTATATAATAAACAAAGGTAAACACGCCCGTTTTCAATGAACTTAATATGGTAAACTTATCGTGGTTGGGTTGGTATGTACATTTTCTAATTAATCATGTGCATTTCGTGTGTATTAATATATGAATTGGGATTTAAACATGCACATTTCAAACTATTAGCCAACAACCTTTTTAATAGCTGAATGTATAGTTCTCATATGTCAATAGGTCATTTCACCATCCTAGTGGGCACTTATATATAACATAGAATAATATCCAGTGAATTTGATCCGATACACACTAACCTCTGACGATTGGATGCCTATGTGTTGAATTAAGAGTGTAATCTAGACATTGAGCTTGAAATATATCATTACATATTCAATCTAATATTTAAGATCAGGTTATAAGCGGCAGTATAGGCATATATATATCAATGCATTTCTTTGTTTCTATTACATAGATGTGCATCTATATAAATCAAGATCTCGTACATTTTCATATCTTGGTGATAAGAAGTGTGTGCAATATGTTTAGAACATCTGAAATTCGGCACGAAGTAAATAATGTTATATAATAAACAAAGGTAAACACGTCCGTTTTCACATGAACATAATATGATAAACTTGTCGTGGTGGGGTAGGTGTGTATATTTTCTAATTAATCATGTGCATTTCGTGTGTATTACAATATGCATTGGGATTTAAACAAGCAGATTTCAAACTATTAGACAACAACCGTTTTAATAGCTGAATGTATAGTTCTCATATGTCAATAGGTCATTTCACCATCCTAGTGGGCACTTATATATAACATAGAAAAGTATCCATTGGATTTGATCCGATACACACTGACCTCTGACGATTGGATGCCTATGTGTTGAATTAAGAGTGTAATCTAGACATGGAGCTTGAAATATATCATTACATGTTTAATCTAATATTTAAGATTAGGTTATAAGCGGCAGTATAGGCGTATATATATCAATGCATTTCTTTGTTTCAATTACATAGATGTGCATCTATATTAATCAAGATCTCGTACATTTTCATATCTTGGTGAGAAGAAGTGTGTGCAATATATTTAGAACATCTGAACTTCGACGTGAAGTAAATAATGTTATATAATAAACAAAGGTAAACACGTCCATTTTCACATGAACATAATATGATAAACTTGTCGTGGTGGGGTAGGTATGTATATTTTCTAATTAATCATTTGCATTTCGTGTGTATTACAATATGAATTGGGATTTAAACAAGCAGATTTCAAACTATTAGACAACAACCGTTTTAATAGCTGAATGTATAGTTCTCATATGTCAATAGGTCATTTCACCATCCTAGTGGGCACTTATATATAACATAGAATAATATCCATTGGATTTGATACGATACACACTGACCTCTGACGATTGGATGCCTATGTGTTGAATTAAGAGTGTAATCTAGACATGGAGCTTGAAATATATCATTATATATTCAATCTAATATTTAAGATTAGACAATCAGCGACAGTATAGGCATATGTATATCAATGCATTTCTTTGTTTCTATTACATAGATGTGCATCTATATTAATCAAGATCTCGTACATCTTCATAACTTGGTGAGAAGAAGTGTGTGCAATATGTTTAGAACATCTGAAATTCGGCATGAAGTAAATTATGTTATATAATAAACAAAGGTAAACACGTCCGTTCTCACATAAACATAATATGATAAACTTGTCGTGGTGGGGTAGGTATGTATATTTTCTAATTAATCATGTGCATTTCGTGTGTATTACAATATGAATTGGGATTTAAACATGCACATTTCAAACTATTAGCCAACAACCTTTTTAATAGCTGAATGTATAGTTCTCATATGTCAATAGGTCATTTCACCATCCTAGTGGGCACTTATATATAACATAGAATAATATCCATTGGATTTGATCCGATACACACTAACCTCTGACGATTGGATGCCTATGTGTTCAATTAAGAGTGTCATCTAGACATGGAGCTTGAAATATATCATTACATGTTCAATCTAAGATTTAAGATTAGGCAATCAGCGGCAGTATAGGCATATGTATACCAATGCATGTCTTTGTTTCTATTACATAGATGTGCATCTATATAAATCAAGATCTCGTACATTTTCATATCTTGGTGAGAAGAAGTGTGTGCAATATATTTAGAACATCTGAAATTCGGCATGAAGTAAATAATGTTATATAATAAACAAAGGTAAACACGTCCGTTTTCACATGAACTGACTATGATAAACTTGTGGTTGATGGGGAGGTATGTAAATTGTCTAGTTAATCATGTGCATGTCGTGTGTATTACAATATTAATTGGGATTTAAACATGCACATTTCAAACTATTAGCCAACAACCGTTTTAATAACTGAATGTATAGTTCTCATATGTCAAAAGGGCATGTCACCATCCTAGTGGGCACTTATATACAACACAGAATACTATCCAGTGGATTTGATCCGATACACACTAACCTCTGACGATTGGATGCCTATGAGTTGTATTAAGAGAGTAATCTAGACATGGAACTTGAAATATATCATTACATATTCAATCTAATATTTAAGATTAGACAATCAGCGACAGTATAGGCATATGTATATCAATGCATTTCTTTGTTTCTATTACATAGATGTGCATCTATATTAATCAAGATCTCGTACATCTTCATTACTTGGTGAGAAGAAGTGTGTGCAATATATTTAGAACATCTCAACTAAGGCATGAAGTAAATAATGTTATATAATAAACAAAGGTAAACACGACCGTTTTCACATGAACATAATATGATAAACTTGTCGTGGTGGGGTAGGTATGTATATTTTATAATTAATCATGTGCATTTCGTGTGTATTACAATATGAATTGGGATTTAAACATGCCCATTTCAAACTATTAGCCAACAACCTTTTTAATAGCTGAATGTATAGTTCTCATATGTCAATAGGTCATTTCACCATCCTAGTGGGCACTTATATATAAGATAGAATAATATCCAGTGAATTTGATCCGATACACACTAACCTCTGACGATTGGATGCCTATGTGTTGAAATAAGAGTGTAATCTAGACATTGAGCTTGAAATATATCATTACATGTTTAATCTAATATTTAAGATCAGGTTATAAGCGGCAGTATAGGCATATATATATCAATGCATTTCTTTGTTTCTATTACATAGATGTGCATCTATATATATCAAGATCTCGTACATTTTCATATCTTGGTGAGAAGAAGTGTGTGCAATATATTTAGAACATCTGAAATTCGGCATGAAGTAAATAATGTTATATAATAAACAAAGGTAAACACGTCCGTTTTCACATGAACTGAATATGATAAACTTGTGGTTGATGGGTAGGTGTGTATATTTTCTAATTAATCATGTGCATTTCGTGTGTATTACAATATGAATTGGGATTTAAACATGCACATTTCAAACTATTAGCCAACAACCTTTTTAATAGTTGAATGTATAGTTCTCATATGTCAATAGGTCATTTCACCATCCTAGTGGGCACTCATATATAACATAGAATACTATCCAGTGGATTTGATCCGATACACACTAACCTCTGACGATTGGATACCTATGAGTTGTATTAAGAGAGTAATCTAGACATGGAACTTGAAATATATCATTACATATTCAATCTAATATTTAAGATTAGGCAATCAGCGACAGTATAGGCATATGTATATCAATGCATTTCTTTGTTTCTATTACATATATGTGCATCTATATTAATCAAGATCTCGTACATCTTCATTACTTGGTGAGAAGAAGTGTGTGCAATATGTTTAGAACATCTGAAATTCGGCATGAAGTAAATTATGTTATATAATAAACAAAGGTAAACACGTCCGTTCTCACATAAACATAATATGATAAACTTGTCGTGGTGGGGTAGGTATGTATATTTTCTAATTAATCATGTGCATTTCGTGTGTATTACAATATTAATTGGGATTTAAACATGCACATTTCAAACTATTAGCCAACAACCGTTTTAATAACTGAATGTATAGTTCTCATATGTCAAAAGGGCATGTCACCATCCTAGTGGGCACTTATATACAACACAGAATACTGTCCAGTGGATTTGATCCGATACACACTAACCTCTGACGATTGGATGCCTATGAGTTGTATTAAGAGAGTAATCTAGACATGGAACTTGAAATATATCATTACATATTCAATCTAATATTTAAGATTAGACAATCAGCGACAGTATAGGCATATGTATATCAATGCATTTCTTTGTTTCTATTACATAGATGTGCATCTATATTAATCAAGATCTCGTACATCTTCATTACTTGGTGAGAAGAAGTGTGTGCAATATGTTTAGAACATCTGAAATTCGGCATGAAGTAAATTATGTTATATAATAAACAAAGGTAAACACGTCCGTTCTCACATAAACATAATATGATAAACTTGTCGTGGTGGGGTAGGTATGTATATTTTCTAATTAATCATGTGCATTTCGTGTGTATTACAATATGAATTGGGATTTAAACATGCACATTTCAAACTATTAGCCAACAACCTTTTTAATAGCTGAATGTATAGTTCTCATATGTCAATAGGTCATTTCACCATCCTAGTGGGCACTTATATATAACATAGAATAATATCCATTGGATTTGATCCGATACACACTAACCTCTGACGATTGGATGCCTATGTGTTCAATTAAGAGTGTCATCTAGACATGGAGCTTGAAATATATCATTACATGTTCAATCTAAGATTTAAGATTAGGCAATCAGCGGCAGTATAGGCATATGTATACCAATGCATGTCTTTGTTTCTATTACATAGATGTGCATCTATATAAATCAAGATCTCGTACATTTTCATATCTTGGTGAGAAGAAGTGTGTGCAATATATTTAGAACATCTGAAATTCGGCATGAAGTAAATAATGTTATATAATAAACAAAGGTAAACACGTCCGTTTTCACATGAACTGATTATGATAAACTTGTGGTTGATGGGGAGGTATGTAAATTTTCTAGTTAATCATGTGCATGTCGTGTGTATTACAATATTAATTGGGATTTAAACATGCACATTTCAAACTATTAGCCAACAACCTTTTTAATAGCTGAATGTATAGTTCTCATATGTCAATAGGTCATTTCACCATCCTAGTGGGCACTTATATATAACATAGAATACTATCCAGTGGATTTGATCCGATACACACTAACCTCTGACGATTGGATGCCTATGAGTTGTATTAAGAGAGTACTCTAGACATGGAACTTGAAATATATCATTACATATTCAATCTAATATTTAAGATTAGGAAATCAGCGGCAGTATAGGCATATGTTTATCAATGCATTTCTTTGTTTCTATTACATAGATGTGCATCTATATTAATCAAGATCTCGTAAATCTTCATTACTTGGTGAGAAGAAGTGTGTGCAATATGTTTAGAACATCTGAAATTCGGCATGAAGTAAATAATGTTATATAATAAACAAAGGTAAACACGACCGTTTTCACATGAACATAATATGATAAACTTGTCGTGGTGGGGTAGGTATGTATATTTTATAATTAATCATGTGCATTTCGTGTGTATTACAATATGAATTGGGATTTAAACATGCCCATTTCAAACTATTAGCCAACAACCTTTTTAATAGCTGAATGTATAGTTCTCATATGTCAATAGGTCATTTCACCATCCTAGTGGGCACTTATATATAACATAGAATAATATCCAGTGAATTTGATCCGATACACACTAACCTCTGACGATTGGATGCCTATGTGTTGAAATAAGAGTGTAATCTAGACATTGAGCTTGAAATATATCATTACATGTTTAATCTAATATTTAAGATCAGGTTATAAGCGGCAGTATAGGCATATATATATCAATGCATTTCTTTGTTTCTATTACATAGATGTGCATCTATATATATCAAGATCTCGTACATTTTCATATCTTGGTGAGAAGAAGTGTGTGCAATATATTTAGAACATCTGAAATTCGGCATGAAGTAAATAATGTTATATAATAAACAAAGGTAAACACGTCCGTTTTCACATGAACTGAATATGATAAACTTGTGGTTGATGGGTAGGTGTGTATATTTTCTAATTAATCATGTGCATTTCGTGTGTATTACAATATGAATTGGGATTTAAACATGCACATTTCAAACTATTAGCCAACAACCTTTTTAATAGTTGAATGTATAGTTCTCATATGTCAATAGGTCATTTCACCATCCTAGTGGGCACTCATATATAACATAGAATACTATCCAGTGGATTTGATCCGATACACACTAACCTCTGACGATTGGATACCTATGAGTTGTATTAAGAGAGTAATCTAGACATGGAACTTGAAATATATCATTACATATTCAATCTAATATTTAAGATTAGGCAATCAGCGACAGTATAGGCATATGTATATCAATGCATTTCTTTGTTTCTATTACATATATGTGCATCTATATTAATCAAGATCTCGTACATCTTCATTACTTGGTGAGAAGAAGTGTGTGCAATATGTTTAGAACATCTGAAATTCGGCATGAAGTAAATTATGTTATATAATAAACAAAGGTAAACACGTCCGTTCTCACATAAACATAATATGATAAACTTGTCGTGGTGGGGTAGGTATGTATATTTTCTAATTAATCATGTGCATTTCGTGTGTATTACAATATTAATTGGGATTTAAACATGCACATTTCAAACTATTAGCCAACAACCGTTTTAATAACTGAATGTATAGTTCTCATATGTCAAAAGGGCATGTCACCATCCTAGTGGGCACTTATATACAACACAGAATACTGTCCAGTGGATTTGATCCGATACACACTAACCTCTGACGATTGGATGCCTATGAGTTGTATTAAGAGAGTAATCTAGACATGGAACTTGAAATATATCATTACATATTCAATCTAATATTTAAGATTAGACAATCAGCGACAGTATAGGCATATGTATATCAATGCATTTCTTTGTTTCTATTACATAGATGTGCATCGATATTAATCAAGATCTCGTACATCTTCATTACTTGGTGAGAAGAAGTGTGTGCAATATGTTTAGAACATCTGAAATTCGGCATGAAGTAAATTATGTTATATAATAAACAAAGGTAAACACGTCCGTTCTCACATAAACATAATATGATAAACTTGTCGTGGTGGGGTAGGTATGTATATTTTCTAATTAATCATGTGCATTTCGTGTGTATTACAATATGAATTGGGATTTAAACATGCACATTTCAAACTATTAGCCAACAACCTTTTTAATAGCTGAATGTATAGTTCTCATATGTCAATAGGTCATTTCACCATCCTAGTGGGCACTTATATATAACATAGAATAATATCCATTGGATTTGATCCGATACACACTAACCTCTGACGATTGGATGCCTATGTGTTCAATTAAGAGTGTCATCTAGACATGGAGCTTGAAATATATCATTACATGTTCAATCTAAGATTTAAGATTAGGCAATCAGCGGCAGTATAGGCATATGTATACCAATGCATGTCTTTGTTTCTATTACATAGATGTGCATCTATATAAATCAAGATCTCGTACATTTTCATATCTTGGTGAGAAGAAGTGTGTGCAATATATTTAGAACATCTGAAATTCGGCATGAAGTAAATAATGTTATATAATAAACAAAGGTAAACACGTCCGTTTTCACATGAACTGATTATGATAAACTTGTGGTTGATGGGGAGGTATGTAAATTTTCTAGTTAATCATGTGCATGTCGTGTGTATTACAATATTAATTGGGATTTAAACATGCACATTTCAAACTATTAGCCAACAACCTTTTTAATAGCTGAATGTATAGTTCTCATATGTCAATAGGTCATTTCACCATCCTAGTGGGCACTTATATATAACATAGAATACTATCCAGTGGATTTGATCCGATACACACTAACCTCTGACGATTGGATGCCTATGAGTTGTATTAAGAGAGTACTCTAGACATGGAACTTGAAATATATCATTACATATTCAATCTAATATTTAAGATTAGGAAATCAGCGGCAGTATAGGCATATGTTTATCAATGCATTTCTTTGTTTCTATTACATAGATGTGCATCTATATTAATCAAGATCTCGTAAATCTTCATTACTTGGTGAGAAGAAGTGTGTGCAATATGTTTAGAACATCTGAAATTCGGCATGAAGTAAATAATGTTATATAATAAACAAAGGTAAACACGACCGTTTTCACATGAACATAATATGATAAACTTGTCGTGGTGGGGTAGGTATGTATATTTTATAATTAATCATGTGCATTTCGTGTGTATTACAATATGAATTGGGATTTAAACATGCCCATTTCAAACTATTAGCCAACAACCTTTTTAATAGCTGAATGTATAGTTCTCATATGTCAATAGGTCATTTCACCATCCTAGTGGGCACTTATATATAACATAGAATAATATCCAGTGAATTTGATCCGATACACACTAACCTCTGACGATTGGATGCCTATGTGTTGAAATAAGAGTGTAATCTAGACATTGAGCTTGAAATATATCATTACATGTTTAATCTAATATTTAAGATCAGGTTATAAGCGGCAGTATAGGCATATATATATCAATGCATTTCTTTGTTTCTATTACATAGATGTGCATCTATTTTTATCAAGATCTCGTACATTTTCATATCTTGGTGAGAAGAAGTGTGTGCAATATATTTAGAACATCTGAAATTCGGCATGAAGTAAATAATGTTATATAATAAACAAAGGTAAACACGTCCGTTTTCACATGAACTGACTATGATAAACTTGTGGTTGATTGGGAGGTATGTAAATTTTCTAGTTAATCATGTGCATTTCGTGTGTATTACAATATTAATTGGGATTTAAACATGCACATTTCAAACTATTAGCCAACAACCTTTTTAATAGCTGAATGTAAAGTTCTCATATGTCAATAGGTCATTTCACCATCCTAGTGGGCAATTATATATAACATAGAATACTATCCAGTGGATTTGATCCGATACACACTAACCTCTGACGATTGGATGCCTATGAGTTGTATTAAGAGAGTAATCTAGACATGGAACTTGAAATATATCATTACATATTCAATCTAATATTTAAGATTAGGTAATCAGCGGCTGTATAGGCATATGTATATCAATGCATTTCTTTGTTTCTATTACATATATGTGCATCTATATTAATCAAGATCTCGTACATCTTCATTACTTGGTGAGAAGAAGTGTGTGCAATATGTTTAGAACATCTGAAATTCGGCATGAAGTAAATAATGTTATATAATAAACAAAGGTAAACACGTCCGTTTTCACATGAACTGAATATGATAAACTTGTGGTTGATGGGTAGGTGTGTATATTTTCTAATTAATCATGTGCATTTCGTGTGTATTACAATATGAATTGGGATTTAAACATGCACATTTCAAACTATTAGCCAACAACCTTTTTAATAGTTGAATGTATAGTTCTCATATGTCAATAGGTCATTTCACCATCCTAGTGGGCACTCATATATAACATAGAATACTATCCAGTGGATTTGATCCGATACACACTAACCTCTGACGATTGGATACCTATGAGTTGTATTAAGAGAGTAATCTAGACATGGAACTTGAAATATATCATTACATATTCAATCTAATATTTAAGATTAGGCAATCAGCGACAGTATAGGCATATGTATATCAATGCATTTCTTTGTTTCTATCACATATATGTGCATCTATATTAATCAAGATCTCGTACATCTTCATTACTTGGTGAGAAGAAGTGTGTGCAATATGTTTAGAACATCTGAAATTCGGCATGAAGTAAATTATGTTATATAATAAACAAAGGTAAACACGTCCGTTTTCACAATAACTGAATATGATAAACTTGTGGTTGATGGGAAGGTATGTACATTTTCTAGTTAATCATGTGCATGTCGTGTGTATTACAATATTAATTGGGATTTAAACATGCACATTTCAAACTATTAGCCAACAACCGTTTTAATAGCTGAATGTATAGTTCTCATATGTCAAAAGGGCATGTCACCATCCTAGTGGGCACTTATATACAACATAGAATACTATCCAGTGGATTTGATCCGATACACACTAACCTCTGACGATTGGATGCCTATGAGTTGTGTTAAGAGAGTAATCTAGACATGGAACTTGAAATATATCATTACATATTCAATCTAATATTTAAGATTAGACAATCAGCGACAGTATAGGCATATGTATATCAATGCATTTCTTTGTTTCTTTTACATAGATGTGCATCTATATAAATCAAGATCTCGTACATTTTCATATCTTGGTGAGAAGAATTGTGTGCAATATATTTAGAACATCTGAAATTCGGCATGAAGTAAATAATGCTATATAATAAACAAAGGTAAACACGTCCGTTCTCACATAAACATAATATGATAAACTTGTCGTGGTGGGGTAGGTATGTATATTTTCTAATTAATCATGTGCATTTCGTGTGTATTACAATATGAATTGGGATTTAAACATGCACATTTCAAACTATTAGCCAACAACCTTTTTAATAGCTGAATGTATAGTTCTCATATGTCAATAGGTCATTTCACCATCCTAGTGGGCACTTATATATAACATAGAATACTATCCAGTGGATTTGATCCGATACACACTAACCTCTGACGATTGGATGCCTATGTGTTGAATTAAGAGTGTCATCTAGACATTGAGCTTGAAATATATCATGACATGTTCAATCTAATATTTAAGATGAGGTAATCAGCGGCAGTATAGGCATATGTATATCAATGCATGTCTTTGTTTCTATTACATAGATGTGCATCTCTATAAATCAAGATCTCGTACATTTTCATATCTTGGTGAGAAGAAGTGTGTGCAATATATTTAGAACATCTGAAATTCGGCATGAAGTAAATAATGTTATATAATAAACAAAGGTAAACACGTCCGTTTTCACATGAACTGATTATGATAAACTTGTGGTTGATGGGGAGGTATGTAAATTTTCTAGTTAATCATGTGCATGTCGTGTGTATTACAATATTAATTGGGATTTAAACATGCACATTTCAAACTATTAGCCAACAACCTTTTTAATAGCTGAATGTATAGTTCTCATATGTCAATAGGTCATTTCACCATCCTAGTGGGCACTTATATATAACATAGAATACTATCCAGTGGATTTGATCCGATACACACTAACCTCTGACGATTGGATGCCTATGAGTTGTATTAAGAGAGTACTCTAGACATGGAACTTGAAATATATCATTACATATTCAATCTAATATTTAAGATTAGGAAATCAGCGGCAGTATAGGCATATGTTTATCAATGCATTTCTTTGTTTCTATTACATAGATGTGCATCTATATTAATCAAGATCTCGTAAATCTTCATTACTTGGTGAGAAGAAGTGTGTGCAATATGTTTAGAACATCTGAAATTCGGCATGAAGTAAATAATGTTATATAATAAACAAAGGTAAACACGACCGTTTTCACATGAACATAATATGATAAACTTGTCGTGGTGGGGTAGGTATGTATATTTTCTAATTAATCATGTGCATTTCGTGTGTATTACAATATGAATCGGGATTTCAACATGCACATTTCAAACTATTAGCCAACAACCTTTTTAATAGCTGAATGTATAGTTCTCATATGTCAATAGGTCATTTCACCATCCTAGTGGGCACTTATATATAACATAGAATACTATCCAGTGGATTTGATCCGATACACACTAACCTCTGACGATGATGCCTATGTGTTGAATTAAGAGTGTAATCTAGACATGGAGCTTTAAATATATCATTACATGTTTAATCTAATATTTAAGATTAGGTTATAAGCGGCAGTATAGGCATATATATATCAATGCATGTCTTTGTTTCTATTACATAGATGTGCATCTATATCAATCAAGATCTCGTACATTTTCATATCTTGGTGAGAAGAACTGTGTGCAATATATTTAGAACATCTGAAATTCAGCATGAAGTAAATTATGTTATATAATAAACAAAGGTAAACACGTCCGTTTTCACATGAACTGACTATGATAAACTTGTGGTTGATTGGGAGGTATGTAAATTTTCTAGTTAATCATGTGCATGTCGTGTGTATTACAATATTAATTGGGATTTAAACATGCACATTTCAAACTATTAGCCAACAACCTTTTTAATAGCTGAATGTATAGTTCTCATATGTCAATAGGTCATTTCACCATCCTAGTGGGCACTTATATATAACATAGTATACTATCCAGTGGATTTGATCCGATACACACTAACCTCTGACGATTGGATGCCTATGAGTTGTATTAAGAGAGTAATCTAGACATGGAACTTGAAATATATCATTACATGTTCAATCTAATATTTAAGATTAGGCAATCAGCGAGAGTATAGGCATATGTATATCAATGCATTTCTTTGTTACTTTTACATTGATGTGCATCTATATTAATCAAGATCTCGTACATCTTCATTACTTGGTGAGAAGAAGTGTGTGCAATATGTTTAGAACATCTGAAATTCGGCATGAAGTAAATAATGTTATATAATAAACAAAGGTAAACACGTCCGTTCTCACATAAACATAATATGATAAACTTGTCGTGGTGGGGTAGGTATGTATATTTTCTAATTAATCATGTGCATTTCGTGTGTATTACAATATGAATTGGGATTTAAACATGCACATTTCAAACTATTAGCCAACAACCTTTTTAATAGCTGAATGTATAGTTCTCATATGTCAATAGGTCATTTCACCATCCTAGTGGGCACTTATATATAACATAGAATACTATCCAGTGGATTTGATCCGATACACACTAACCTCTGACGATTGGATGCCTATGTGTTGAATTAAGAGTGTCATCTAGACATTGAGCTTGAAATATATCATGACATGTTCAATCTAATATTTAAGATGAGGTAATCAGCGGCAGTATAGGCATATGTATATCAATGCATGTCTTTGTTTCTATTACATAGATGTGCATCTCTATAAATCAAGATCTCGTACATTTTCATATCTTGGTGAGAAGAAGTGTGTGCAATATATTTAGAACATCTGAAATTCGGCATGAAGTAAATAATGTTATATAATAAACAAAGGTAAACACGTCCGTTTTCACATGAACTGATTATGATAAACTTGTGGTTGATGGGGAGGTATGTAAATTTTCTAGTTAATCATGTGCATGTCGTGTGTATTACAATATTAATTGGGATTTAAACATGCACATTTCAAACTATTAGCCAACAACCTTTTTAATAGCTGAATGTATAGTTCTCATATGTCAATAGGTCATTTCACCATCCTAGTGGGCACTTATATATAACATAGAATACTATCCAGTGGATTTGATCCGATACACACTAACCTCTGACGATTGGATGCCTATGAGTTGTATTAAGAGAGTACTCTAGACATGGAACTTGAAATATATCATTACATATTCAATCTAATATTTAAGATTAGGAAATCAGCGGCAGTATAGGCATATGTTTATCAATGCATTTCTTTGTTTCTATTACATAGATGTGCATCTATATTAATCAAGATCTCGTAAATCTTCATTACTTGGTGAGAAGAAGTGTGTGCAATATGTTTAGAACATCTGAAATTCGGCATGAAGTAAATAATGTTATATAATAAACAAAGGTAAACACGACCGTTTTCACATGAACATAATATGATAAACTTGTCGTGGTGGGGTAGGTATGTATATTTTCTAATTAATCATGTGCATTTCGTGTGTATTACAATATGAATCGGGATTTCAACATGCACATTTCAAACTATTAGCCAACAACCTTTTTAATAGCTGAATGTATAGTTCTCATATGTCAATAGGTCATTTCACCATCCTAGTGGGCACTTATATATAACATAGAATACTATCCAGTGGATTTGATCCGATACACACTAACCTCTGACGATGATGCCTATGTGTTGAATTAAGAGTGTAATCTAGACATGGAGCTTTAAATATATCATTACATGTTTAATCTAATATTTAAGATTAGGTTATAAGCGGCAGTATAGGCATATATATATCAATGCATGTCTTTGTTTCTATTACATAGATGTGCATCTATATCAATCAAGATCTCGTACATTTTCATATCTTGGTGAGAAGAACTGTGTGCAATATATTTAGAACATCTGAAATTCAGCATGAAGTAAATTATGTTATATAATAAACAAAGGTAAACACGTCCGTTTTCACATGAACTGACTATGATAAACTTGTGGTTGATTGGGAGGTATGTAAATTTTCTAGTTAATCATGTGCATGTCGTGTGTATTACAATATTAATTGGGATTTAAACATGCACATTTCAAACTATTAGCCAACAACCTTTTTAATAGCTGAATGTATAGTTCTCATATGTCAATAGGTCATTTCACCATCCTAGTGGGCACTTATATATAACATAGTATACTATCCAGTGGATTTGATCCGATACACACTAACCTCTGACGATTGGATGCCTATGAGTTGTATTAAGAGAGTAATCTAGACATGGAACTTGAAATATATCATTACATGTTCAATCTAATATTTAAGATTAGGCAATCAGCGACAGTATAGGCATATGTATATCAGTGCATTTCTTTGTTTCTATTACATTGATGTGCATCTATATTAATCAAGATCTCGTACATCTTCATTACTTGGTGAGAAGAAGTGTGTGCAATATGTTTAGAACATCTGAAATTCGGCATGAAGTAAATAATGTTATATAATAAACAAAGGTAAACACGTCCGTTTTCACATGAACATAATATGATAAACTTGTCGTGGTGGGGTAGGTATGTATATTTTATAATTAATCATGTGCATTTCGTGTGTATTACAATATGAATTGGGATTTAAACATGCCCATTTCAAACTATTAGCCAACAACCTTTTTAATAGCTGAATGTATAGTTCTCATATGTCAATAGGTCATTTCACCATCCTAGTGGGCACTTATATATAACATAGAATAATATCCAGTGAATTTGATCCGATACACACTAACCTCTGACGATTGGATGCCTATGTGTTGAATTAAGAGTGTAATCTAGACATTGAGCTTGAAATATATCATTACATGTTTAATCTAATATTTAAGATCAGGTTATAAGCGGCAGTATAGGCATATATATATCAATGCATTTCTTTGTTTCTATTACATAGATGTGCATCTATATATATCAAGATCTCGTACATTTTCATATCTTGGTGAGAAGAAGTGTGTGCAATATATTTAGAACATCTGAAATTCGGCATGAAGTAAATAATGTTATATAATAAACAAAGGTAAACACGTCCGTTTTCACATGAACTGACTATGATAAACTTGTGGTTGATTGGGAGGTATGTAAATTTTCTAGTTAATCATGTGCATTTCGTGTGTATTACAATATTAATTGGGATTTAAACATGCACATTTCAAACTATTAGCCAACAACCTTTTTAATAGCTGAATGTATAGTTCTCATATGTCAATAGGTCATTTCACCATCCTAGTGGGCACTTATATATAACATAGAATACTATCCAGTGGATTTGATCCGATACACACTAACCTCTGACGATTGGATGCCTATGAGTTGTATTAAGAGAGTAATCTAGACATGGAACTTGAAATATATCATTACATGTTCAATCTAATATTTAAGATTAGACAATCAGCGGCAGTATAGGCATATATATATCAATGCATTTCTTTGTTTCTATTACATATATGTGCATCTATATTAATCAAGATCTCGTACATCTTCATTACTTGGTGAGAAGAAGTGTGTGCAATATATTTAGAACATCTCAACTAAGGCATGAAGTAAATAATGTTATATAATAAACAAAGGTAAACACGTCCGTTTTCACATGAACTGAATATGATAAACTTGTGGTTGATGGGTAGGTGTGTATATTTTCTAATTAATCATGTGCATTTCGTGTGTATTACAATATGAATTGGGATTTAAACATGCACATTTCAAACTATTAGCCAACAACCTTTTTAATAGTTGAATGTATAGTTCTCATATGTCAATAGGTCATTTCACCATCCTAGTGGGCACTCATATATAACATAGAATACTATCCAGTGGATTTGATCCGATACACACTAACCTCTGACGATTGGATACCTATGAGTTGTATTAAGAGAGTAATCTAGACATGGAACTTGAAATATATCATTACATATTCAATCTAATATTTAAGATTAGGCAATCAGCGACAGTATAGACATATGTATATCAATGCATTTCTTTGTTTCTTTTACATTGATGTGCATCTATATTAATCAAGATCTCGTACATCTTTATAACTTGGTGAGAAGAAGTGTGTGCAATATGTTTAGAACATCTGAAATTCGGCATGAAGTAAATTATGTTATATAATAAACAAAGGTAAACACGTCCGTTTTCACAATAACTGAATATGATAAACTTGTGGTTGATGGGAAGGTATGTACATTTTCTAGTTAATCATGTGCATGTCGTGTGTATTACAATTTTAATTGGGATTTAAACATGCACATTTCAAACTATTAGCCAACAACCGTTTTAATAGCTGAATGTATAGTTCTCATATGTCAAAAGGGCATGTCACCATCCTAGTGGGCACTTATATACAACATAGAATACTATCCAGTGGATTTGATCCGATACACACTAACCTCTGACGATTGGATGCCTATGAGTTGTGTTAAGAGAGTAATCTAGACATGGAACTTGAAATATATCATTACATATTCAATCTAATATTTAAGATTAGACAATCAGCGACAGTATAGGCATATGTTTATCAATGCATTTCTTTGTTTCTATCACAAATATGTGCATCTATATTAATCAAGATCTCGTACATCTTCATTACTTGGTGAGAAGAAGTGTGTGCAATATGTTTAGAACATCTGAAATTCGGCATGAAGTAAATAATGTTATATAATAAACAAAGGTAAACACGTCCGTTCTCACATAAACATAATATGATAAACTTGTCGTGGTGGGGTAGGTATGTATATTTTCTAATTAATCATGTGCATTTCGTGTGTATTACAATATGAATTGGGATTTAAACATGCACATTTCAAACTATTAGCCAACAACCTTTTTAATAGCTGAATGTATAGTTCTCATATGTCAATAGGTCATTTCACCATCCTAGTGGGCACTTATATATAACATAGAATACTATCCAGTGGATTTGATCCGATACACACTAACCTCTGACGATTGGATGCCTATGTGTTGAATTAAGAGTGTCATCTAGACATTGAGCTTGAAATATATCATGACATGTTCAATCTAATATTTAAGATGAGGTAATCAGCGGCAGTATAGGCATATGTATATCAATGCATGTCTTTGTTTCTATTACATATATGTGCATCTATATTAATCAAGATCTCGTACATCTTCATTACTTGGTGAGAAGAAGTGTGTGCAATATGTTTAGAACATCTGAAATTCGGCATGAAGTAAATAATGTTATATAATAAACAAAGGTAAACACGTCCGTTTTCACATGAACTGAATATGATAAACTTGTCGTGGTGGGGTAGGTATGTATATTTTCTAGTTAATCATGTGCATTTCGTGTGTATTACATTATGAATTGGGATTTAAACATGCACATTTCAAACTTTTAGCCAACAACCGTTTTAATAGCTGAATGTATAGTTCTCATATGTCAATAGGTCATTTCACCATCCTAGTGGGCACTTATATATAACATAGAATAATATCCATTGGATTTGATCCGATACACACTAACCTCTGACGATTGGATGCCTATGTGTTGAATTAAGAGTGTAATCTAGACATGGAGCTTGAAATATATCATTACATGTTTAATCTAATATTTAAGATTAGGTTATAAGCGGCAGTATAGGCGTATATATATCAATGCATTTCTTTGTTTCAATTACATAGATGTGCATCTATATATAAATCAAGATCTCGTACATTTTCATATCTTGGTGAGAAGAAGTGTGTGCAATATATTTAGAACATCTGAAATTCGGCATGAAGTAAATAATGTTATATAATAAACAAAGGTAAACACGTCCGTTTTCACATGAACTGACTATGATAAACATGTGGTTGATGGGGAGGTATGTAAATTTTCTAGATAACCATGTGCATGTCGTGTGTATTACAATATTAATTGGGATTTAAACATGCACATTTCAAACTATTAGCCAACAACCTTTTTAATAGCTGAATGTATAGTTCTCATATGTCAATAGGTCATTTCACCATCCTAGTGGGCACTTATATATAACATAGAATAATATCCATTGGATTTGATCCGATACACACTAACCTCTGACGATTGGATGCCTATGAGTTGTATTAAGAGAGTAATCTAGACATGGAACTTGAAATATATCATTACATATTCAATCTAATATTTAAGATTAGGCAATCAGCGACAGTATAGGCATATGTATATCAATGCATTTCTTTGTTTCTTTTACATAGATGTGCATCTATATAAATCAAGACCTCGTACATCTTCATTACTTGGTCAGAAGAAGTGTGTGCAATATGTTTAGAACATCTGAAATTCGGCATGAAGTAAATAATGTTATATAATAAACAAAGGTAAACACGTCCACATGAACATAATATGATAAACTTGTCGTGGTGGGGTAGGTATGTATATTTTCTAATTAATCATGTGCATTTCGTGTGTATTACAATATGAATTGGGATTTAAACAAGCACATTTCAAACTATTAGCCAACAACCGTTTTAATAGCTGAATGTATAGTTCTCATATGTCAATAGGTCATTTCACCATCCTAGTGGGCACTTATATATAACATAGAATACTATCCAGTGGATTTGATCCGATACACACTAACCTCTGACGATTGGATGCCTATGTGTTCAATTAAGAGTGTCATCTAGACATGGAGCTTGAAATATATCATTACATGTTCAATCTAAGATTTCAGATTTGGTAATCAGCGGCAGTATAGGCATATGTATACCAATGCATGTCTTTGTTTCTATTACATAGATGTGCATCTATATAAATCAAGATCTCGTACATTTTCATATCTTGGTGAGAAGAAGTGTGTGCAATATATTTAGAACATCTGAAATTCGGCATGAAGTAAATAATGTTATATAATAAACAAAGGTAAACACGTCCGTTTTCACAATAACCGAATATGAAAAACTAGTGGTTGATGGGGAGGTATGTAAATTTTCTAGTTAATCATGTGCATGTCGTGTGTATTACAAAATGAATTGGGATTTAAACATGCACATTTCAAACTATTAGCCAACAACCTTTTTAATAGCTGAATGTATAGTTCTCATATGTCAATAGGTCATTTCACCATCCTAGTGGGCACTTATATATAACATAGAATAATATCCATTGGATTTGATCCGATACACACTAACCTCTGACGATTGGATGCCTATGTGTTCAATTAAGAGTGTCATCTAGACATGGAGCTTGAAATATATCATTACATGTTCAATCTAAGATTTCAGATTTGGTAATCAGCGGCAGTATAGGCATATGTATACCAATGCATGTCTTTGTTTCTATTACATAGATGTGCATCTATATAAATCAAGATCTCGTACATTTTCATATCTTGGTGAGAAGAAGTGTGTGCAATATATTTAGAACATCTGAAATTCGGCATGAAGTAAATAATGTTATATAATAAACAAAGGTAAACACGTCCGTTTTCACATGAACTGAATATGATAAACTTGTGGTTGATGGGGAGGTATGTAAATTTTCTAGTTAATCATGTGCATGTCGTGTGTATTACAAAATGAATTGGGATTTAAACATGCACATTTCAAACTATTAGCCAACAACCGTTTTAATAGCTGAATGTATAGTTCTCATATGTCAATAGGTCATTTCACCATCCTAGTGGGCACTTATATATAACATAGAATACTATCCAGTGGATTTGATCCGATACACACTAACCTCTGGCCTTTGGATGCCTATGTGTTGTATTAAGAGAGTAATCTAGACATGGAACTTGAAATATATCATTACATATTCAATCTAATATTTAAGATTAGGAAATCAGCGGCAGTATATGCATATGTATATCAATGCATTTCTTTGTTTCTATTACATAGATGTGCATCTATATCAATCAAGATCTCGTACATTTTCATAACTTGCTGAGAAGAAGCGTGTGCAATATGTTTAGAACATCTGAAATTCGGCATGAAGTAAATAATGTTATATAATAAACAAAGGTAAACACGTCCGTTTTCACATGAACATAATATGATAAACTTGTCGTGGTGGGGTAGGTATGTATATTTTCTAGTTAATCATGTGCATTTCGTGTGTATTACATTATGAATTGGGATTTAAACAAGCAGATTTCAAACTATTAGCCAACAACCGTTTTAATAGCTGAATGTATAGTTCTCATATGTCAATAGGTCATTTCACCATCCTAGTGGGCACTTATATATAACATAGAATAATATCCATTGGATTTGATCCGATACACACTAACCTCTGACGATTGGATGCCTATGTGTTGAATTAAGAGTGTAATCTAGACATAGAGCTTGAAATATATCATTACATGTTTAATCTAATATTTAAGATTAGGTTAAAAGCGGCAGTATAGGCGTATATATATCAATGCATTTCTTTGTTTCAATTACATAGATGTGCATCTATATATAAATCAAGATCTCGTACATTTTCATATCTTGGTGAGAAGAAGTGTGTGCAATATGTTTAGAACATCTGAAATTCGGCATGAAGTAAATAATGTTATATAATAAACAAAGGTAAACACGTCCGTTTTCACATGAACATAATATGATAAACTTGTCGTGGTGGGGTAGGTATGTATATTTTCTAATTAATCATGTGCATTTCGTGTGTATTACAATATGAATTTGGGATTTAAACATGCACATTTCAAACTATTAGCCAACAACCGTTTTAAAAGCTGAATGTATAGTTCTCATATGGCAATAGGTCATTTCACCATCCTAGTGGGCACTTATAAAAACATAGAATACTATCCAGTGGATTTGATCCGATACACACTAACCTCTGACGATTGGATGCCTATGTGTTGTATTAAGAGAGTAATCTAGACATGGAACTTGAAATATATCATTACATATTCAATCTAATATTTAAGATTAGGCAATCAGCGGCAGTATATGCATATGTATATCATTGCATTTCTTTGTTTCTATTACATAGATGTGCATCTATATCAATCAAGATCTCGTACATTTTCATAACTTGCTGAGAAGAAGCGTGTGCAATATGTTTAGAACATCTGAAATTCGGCATGAAGTAAATAATGTTATATAATAAACAAAGGTAAACACGTCCGTTTTCACATGAACATAATATGATAAACTTGTCGTGGTGGGGTAGGTATGTATATTTTCTAGTTAATCATGTGCATTTCGTGTGTATTACATTATGAATTGGGATTTAAACATGCACATTTCAAACTATTAGCCAACAACCGTTTTAATAGCTGAATGTATAGTTCTCATATGGCAATAGGTCATTTCACCATCCTAGTGGGCACTTATATATAACATAGAATACTATCCAGTGGATTTGATCCGATACACACTAACCTCTGACGATTGGATGCCTATGTGTTGTATTAAGAGAGTAATCTAGACATGGAACTTGAAATATATCATTACATATTCAATCTAATATTTAAGATTAGGCAATCAGCGGCAGTATATGCATATGTATATCATTGCATTTCTTTGTTTCTATTACATAGATGTGCATCTATATCAATCAAGATCTCGTACATTTTCATAACTTGCTGAGAAGAAGCGTGTGCAATATGTTTAGAACATCTGAAATTCGGCATGAAGTAAATAATGTTATATAATAAACAAAGGTAAACACGTCCGTTTTCACATGAACATAATATGATAAACTTGTCGTGGTGGGGTAGGTATGTATATTTTCTAGTTAATCATGTGCATTTCGTGTGTATTACATTATGAATTGGGATTTAAACAAGCAGATTTCAAACTATTAGCCAACAACCGTTTTAATAGCTGAATGTATAGTTCTCATATGTCAATAGGTCATTTCACCATCCTAGTGGGCACTTATATATAACATAGAATAATATCCATTGGATTTGATCCGATACACACTAACCTCTGACGATTGGATGCCTATGTGTTGAATTAAGAGTGTAATCTAGACATAGAGCTTGAAATATATCATTACATGTTTAATCTAATATTTAAGATTAGGTTATAAGCGGCAGTATAGGCGTATATATATCAATGCATTTCTTTGTTTCAATTACATAGATGTGCATCTATATATAAATCAAGATCTCGTACATTTTCATATCTTGGTGAGAAGAAGTGTGTGCAATATGTTTAGAACATCTGAAATTCGGCATGAAGTAAATAATGTTATATAATAAACAAAGGTAAACACGTCCGTTTTCACATGAACATAATATGATAAACTTGTCGTGGTGGGGTAGGTATGTATATTTTCTAATTAATCATGTGCATTTCGTGTGTATTACAATATGAATTTGGGATTTAAACATGCAGATTTCAAACTATTAGACAACAACCGTTTTAATAGCTGAATGTATAGTTCTCATATGTCAATAGGTCATTTCACCATCCTAGTGGGCACTTATATATAACATAGAATAATATCCATTGGATTTGATCCGATACACACTAACCTCTGACGATTGGATGCCTATGAGTTGTATTAAGAGAGTAATCTAGACATGGAACTTGAAATATATCATTACATATTCAATCTAATATTTAAGATTAGACAATCAGCGACAGTATAGGCATATGTATATCAATGCATTTCTTTGTTTCTATTACATAGATGTGCATCTATATTAATCAAGATCTCGTACATCTTCATTACTTGGTGAGAAGAAGTGTGTGCAATATGTTTAGAACATCTGAAATTCGGCATGAAGTAAATTATGTTATATAATAAACAAAGGTAAACACGTCCGTTTTCACAATAACCGAATATGATAAACTAGTGGTTGATGGGGAGGTATGTAAATTTTCTAGTTAATCATGTGCATGTCGTGTGTATTACAATATGAAATGGGATTTAAACATGCACATTTCAAACTATTAGCCAACAACCTTTTTAATAGCTGAATGTATAGTTCTCATATGTCAATAGGTCATTTCACCATCCTAGTGGGCACTTATATATAACATAGAATAATATCCATTGGATTTGATCCGATACACACTAACCTCTGACGATTGGATGCCTATGTGTTGAATTAAGAGTGTAATCTAGACATGGAGCTTGAAATATATCATTACATGTTTAATCTAAAATTTAAAATTAGGTTATAAGCGGCAGTATAGGCATATATATATCAATGCATTTCTTTGTTTCAATTACATAGATGTGCATCTATATATAAATCAAGATCACGTACATTTTCATATCTTGGTGAGAAGAAGTGTGTGCAATATATTTAGAACATCTGAAATTCGACATGAAGTAAATAATGTTATATAATAAACAAAGGTAAACACGTCCGTTTTCACAATAACTGAATATGATAAACTTGTGGTTGATGGGGAGGTATGTAAATTTCTAGTTAATCATGTGCATGTCGTGTGTATTACAATATTAATTGGGATTTAAACATGCACATTTCAAACTATTAGCCAACAACCGTTTTAATAACTGAATGTATAGTTCTCATATGTCAAAAGGGCATGTCACCATCCTAGTGGGCACTTATATACAACACAGAATACTATCCAGTGGATTTGATCCGATACACACTAACGTCTGACGATTGGATGCCTATGAGTTGTATTAAGAGAGTAATCTAGACATGGAACTTGAAATATATCATTACATATTCAATCTAATATTTAAGATTAGACAATCAGCGACAATATAGGCATATGTATATCAATGCATTTCTTTGTTTCTATTACATACATGTAGATGTGCATCTATATTAATCAAGATCTCGTACATCTTCATTACTTGGTGAGAAGAAGTGTGTGCAATATGTTTAGAACATCTGAAATTCGGCATGAAGTAAATAATGTTATATAATAAACAAAGGTAAACACGTCCGTTCTCACATAAACATAATATGATAAACTTGTCGTGGTGGGGTAGGTATGTATATTTTCTAATTAATCATGTGCATTTCGTGTGTATTACAATATGAATTGGGATTTAAACATGCACATTTCAAACTATTAGCCAACAACCTTTTTAATAGCTGAATGTATAGTTCTCATATGTCAATAGGTCATTTCACCATCCTAGTGGGCACTTATATATAACATAGAATACTATCCAGTGGATTTGATCCGATACACACTAACCTCTGGCGATTGGATGCCTATGTGTTCAATTAAGAGTGTCATCTAGACATGGAGCTTGAAATATATCATTACATGTTCAATCTAATATTTAAGATTAGGTAATCAGCGGCAGTATAGGCATATGTATATCAATGCATGTCTTTGTTTCTATTACATAGATGTGCATCTATATAAATCAATATCTCGTACATTTTCATATCTTGGTGAGAAGAACTGTGGCAATATATTTAGAACATCTGAAATTCGGCATGAAGTAAATAATGTTATATAATAAACAAAGGTAAACACGTCCGTTTTCACATGAACATAATATGATAAACTTGTCGTGGTGGGGTAGGTATGTATATTTTCTAATTAATCATGTGCATTTCGTGTGTATTACAATATGAAATGGGATTTAAACATGCACATTTCAAACTATTAGCCAACAACCTTTTTAATAGCTGAATGTATAGTTCTCATATGTCAATAGGTCATTTCACCATCCTAGTGGGCACTTATATATAACATAGAATAATATCCATTGGATTTGATCCGATACACACTAACCTCTGACGATTGGATGCCTATGTGTTGAATTAAGAGTGTAATCTAGACATCTAGCTTGAAATATATCATTACATGTTTAATCTAATATTTAAGATTAGGTTTTAAGCGGCAGTATAGGCGTATATATATCAATGCATTTCTTTGTTTCAATTACATAGATGTGCATCTATATATAAATCAAGATCTCGTACATTTTCATATCTTGGTGAGAAGAAGTGTGTGCAATATATTTAGAACATCTGAACTTCGACATGAAGTAAATAATGTTATATAATAAACAAAGGTAAACACGTCCGTTTTCACAATAACTGAATATGATAAACTTGTGGTTGATGGGGAGGTATGTACATTTTCTAGTTAATCATGTGCATGTCGTGTGTATTACAATATGAATTGGGATTTAAACATGCACATTTCAAACTATTAGCCAACAACCGTTTTAATAGCTGAATGTATAGTTCTCATATGTCAATAGGTCATTTCACCATCCTAGTGGGCACTTATATATAACATAGAATACTATCCAGTGAATTTGATCCGATACACACTAACCTCTGACGATTGGATGCCTATGTGTTGAATTAAGATCGTAATCTAGACATTGAGCTTGAAATATATCATTACATGTTTAATCTAATATTTAAGATTAGGCAATCAGCGGCAGTATAGGCATATGTATATCAATGCATTTCTTTGTTTCTATTACATAGATGTGCATCTTTATCAATCAAGATCTCGTACATTTTCATATCTTGGTGAGAAGAAGTGTGTGCAATATATTTAGAACATCTGAAATTCGGCATAAAGTAAATAATGTTATATAATAAACAAAGGTAAACACGTCCGTTTTCACAATAACCGAATATGATAAACTTGTGGTTGATGGGGAGGTATGTAAATTTTCTAGTTGATCATGTGCATGTCGTGTGTATTACAATATGAATTGGGATTTAAACATGCACATTTCAAACTATTAGCCAACAACCGTTTTAATAGCTGAATGTATAGTTCTCATATGTCAATAGGTCATTTCACCATCCTAGTGGGCACTTATATATAACATAGAATACTATCCAGTGGATTTGATCCGATACAAACTAACCTCTGACAATTGGATGCCTATGTGTTGAGTTAAGAGTTTAATCTAGACATGGAGCTTGAAATATATCATTACATGTTCAATCTAATATTTAAGATTAGGTAATCAGCGACAGTATAGGCATATGTATATCAATGCATGTATTTGTTTCAATTACATAGATGTGCATCTATATAAATCAAGATCTCGTACATTTTCATAACTTGCTGAGAAGAAGTGTGTGCAATATGTTTAGAACATCTGAAATTCGGCATAAAGTAAATAATGTTATATAATAAACAAAGGTAAACACGTCCGTTTTCACAATAACCGAATATGATAAACTAGTGGTTGATGGGGAGGTATGTAAATTTTCTAGTTAATCATGTGCATGTCGTGTGTATTACAAAATGAATTGGGATTTAAACATGCACATTTCAAACTATTAGCCAACAACCTTTTTAATAGCTGAATGTATAGTTCTCATATGTCAATAGGTCATTTCACCATCCTAGGGGCCACTTATATATAACATAGAATACTATCCAGTGGATTTGATCCGATACACACTAACCTCTGGCGATTGGATGCCTATGTGTTGTATTAAGAGAGTAATCTAGACATGGAACTTGAAATATATCATTACATATTCAATCTAATATTTAAGATTAGGCAATCAGCGGCAGTATATGCATATGTATATCAATGCATTTCTTTGTTTCTATTACATAGATGTGCATCTATATCAATCAAGATCTCGTACATTTTCATAACTTGCTGAGAAGAAGCGTGTGCAATATGTTTAGAACATCTGAAATTCGGCATGAAGTAAATAATGTTATATAATAAACAAAGGTAAACACGTCCGTTTTCACAATAACTGAATATGATAAACATTTGGTTGATGGGGAGGTATGTAAATTTTCTAAGTAATCATGTGCATGTCGTGTGTATTAAAATATAAATTGGGATTTAAACATGCACATTTCAAACTATTAGCCAAGAACCTTTTTAATAGCTGAATATATAGTTCTCATATGTCAAAAGGTCATTTCACTATCCTAGTGGGCACTTATATACAACATCTAATACTATCCAGTGGATGTTATCCGATACACACTAACCTCTTACGATTGGATGCCTATGTGTTGAATTAAGAGTGTAATCTAGACATGGAACTTGAAATATATCATTACATATTCAATCTAATATTTAAGATTAGGCAATCAGTGGCAGTATAGGCATATGCATATCAATGGATTTCTTTGTTTCTATTACATAGTTGTGCATTTATATAAATCAAGATCTCGTACATTTGCATAACTTGCTGAGAAGAAGTGTGTGCAATATGTTTAGAACATCTGAAATTCGGCATAAAGTAAATAATGTTATATAATAAACAAAGGTAAACACGTCCGTTTTCACAATAACCGAATATGATAAACTAGTGGTTGATGGGGGGTATGAACATTTTCTAGTTAATCATGTGCATGTCGTGTGTATTACAAAATGAATTGGGATTTAAACATGCACATTTCAAACTATTAGCCAACAACCGTTTTAATAGCTGAATGTATAGTTCTCATATGTCAATAGGTCATTTCACCATCCTATTGGGCACTTATATATAACATAGAATACTATCCAGTGGATTTGATCCGATACACACTATCCTCTGGCGATTGGATGCCTATGTGTTGTATTAAGAGAGTAATCTAGACATGGAACTTGAAATATATCATTACATATTCAATCTAATATTTAAGATTAGACAATCAGCGGCAGTATATGCATATGTATATAAATGCATTTCTTTGTTTCTATTACATAGATGTGCATCTATATCAATCAAGATCTCGTACATTTTCATAACTTGCTGAGAAGAAGTGTGTGCAATATGTTTAGAACATCTGAAATTCGGCATGAAGTAAATAATGTTATATAATAAACAAAGGTAAACACGTCCGTTTTCACAATAACTGAATATGATAAACATTTGGTTGATGGGGAGGTATGTAAATTTTCTAAGTAATCATGTGCATGTCGTGTGTATTAAAATATAAATTGGGATTTAAACATGCACATTTCAAACTATTAGCCAAGAACCTTTTTAATAGCTGAATATATAGTTCTCATATGTCAAAAGGTCATTTCACTATCCTAGTGGGCACTTATATACAACATCTAATACTATCCAGTGGATGTTATCCGATACACACTAACCTCTTACGATTGGATGCCTATGTGTTGAATTAAGAGTGTAATCTAGACATGGAACTTGAAATATATCATTACATATTCAATCTAATATTTAAGATTAGGCAATCAGTGGCAGTATAGGCATATGCATATCAATGGATTTCTTTGTTTCTATTACATAGTTGTGCATTTATATAAATCAAGATCTCGTACATTTGCATAACTTGCTGAGAAGAAGTGTGTGCAATATGTTTAGAACATCTGAAATTCGGCATGAAGTAAATAATGTTATATAATAAACAAAGGTAAACACGTCCGTTTTCACAATAACCGAATATGATAAACTTGTGGTTGATGGGGAGGTATGTACATTTTCTAGTTAATCATGTGCATGTCGTGTGTATTACAAAATGAATTGGGATTTAAACATGCACATTTCATCCTAGTGGGCACTTATATATAACATAGAATACTATCCAGTGGATTTGATCCGATACACACTAACCTCTGGCGATTGGATGCCTATGTGTTGTATTAAGAGAGTAATCTAGACATGGAACTTGAAATATATCATTACATATTCAATCTAATATTTAAGATTAGGCAATCAGCGGCAGTATAGGCATATGTATATCAATGCATTTCTTTGTTTCTATTACATAGATGTGCATCTTTATCAATAAAGATCTCGTACATTTTCATATCTTGGTGAGAAGAAGTGTGTGCAATATATTTAGAACATCTGAAATTCGGCATGAAGTAAATAATGTTATATAATAAACAAAGGTAAACACGTCCGTTTTCACAATAACCGAATATGATAAACTTGTGGTTGATGGGGAGGTATGTAAATTTTCTAGTTGATCATGTGCATGTCGTGTGTATTACAATATGAATTGGGATTTAAACATGCACATTTCAAACTATTAGCCAACAACCGTTTTAATAGCTGAATGTATAGTTCTCATATGTCAATAGGTCATTTCACCATCCTATTGGGCACTTATATATAACAAAGAATACTATCCAGTGGATTTGATCCGATACACACTAACCTCTGGCGATTGGATGCCTATGTGTTGTATCAAGAGAGTAATCTAGACATTGAACTTGAAATATATCATTACATATTCAATCTAATATTTAAGATTAGGCAATCAGCGGCAGTATAGGCATATGTATATCAATGCATTTCTTTGTTTCTATTACACAGATGTGCATCTATATAAATCAAGATCTCGTACATTTTCATAACTTGCTGAGAAGAAGTGTGTGCAATATGTTTAGAACATCTGAAATTCGGCATGAAGTAAATAATGTTATATAATAAACAAAGGTAAACACGTCCATTTTCACAATAACTTAATATGATAAACTTGTTGTGGTGGGGTAGGTATGTACATTTTCTAATTAATCATGTGTATTTCGTGTGTATTACAATATGAATTGTGATTTAAACATGCACATTTCAAACTATTAGCCAACAACCGTTTTAATAGCTGAATGTATAGTTCTCATATGTCAATAGGTCATTTCACCATCCTAGTGGGCACTTATATATAACATAGAATACTATCCAGTGGATTTGATCCGATACACATTTACCTCTGACGATTGGAAGCCTAGTGTTCTTACATCTCCATAACTTGGAGAGAAGATATGTGTGCAATATGTATTTAACATCTGAACTCCAGCATTAAGTGAATAATGGTATATAATAAATGATGCTAAACACTTGCGTTTTTACAATTACTGAATATGAGGGGGAGATATATGTATTTAAACTGTCTAATTACCCATGTGTATTTACTATGTATTACAATATGAATTGAGATTTAAACATGCACATTTCAAACTATTAGCCAACAACTGTTTTAATTTGTTCATGTATTGTCAATAGGTCATTTCACCATCCTACTGGGCACTAATATATACAATAGAATTCTATACAGTGGGTTTAATTTCGATACACATTTATCCCTGGAATTTAAATATTTGTGTTATCAAAGTTATTTAGTCATTGAACATGAGTTTGATGAGTCAGTGTTATATTCTACCATCCCTTCCGGATTTAATGTATTAACTAAGGATGTAAATAGTTTATTTGTTTCGGGACAAATTTTACCAAAGGCCTCGGCCACTTAACTCCTACAGTGATGTACAGCCGGACCCCATGAAGTCCAGCATGATGTAATAGAACAACATGAACCCGTAAGTCGGCCAGCTCTCTCAGTAGGGTGCCACATGCCACATAGATTAACTATCACAAACTGAGGGAAAGGTCTTGAAAGACGCTTCTTTTACTACATAAATTGTCAGCTAACAATTTTTCTAAGTCCAAATGGCCATAATGACAATACTGTCAAAATTTTTTTCCATACGTTTCATGATGAAACGAGTCATTTGAGCCAACGTGTCTAGTGGGCACTTGGCGAGGTGCCCACTACGTTCAGCAGGTGCCCGGTACGTGGGTCGCAGGAACACGGATATGCCCACTAGGCACGTTTAATGAAGCTATATATATATATATTTATATATATATACATATATATATATATATATATATATATATATATATTTATATATATATATATATATATATATATATATATATATATATATATATATATATATATATATATTACACGGGAACACCTGAGGCTGGGGAAGAATATACATATAGAGAATCTCACCCAAGTTTCTTCTGATATCAAATATATCAACACTCGTTGATAAAAGTTACAAATATCCGAGGCTTGCCGAGGATATTTTGACTTTTATCAACGAGTGTTGATATATTGGATATCAGAAGACACGAGGGTGAGATTCTATTTATCATCCAAAATCATTCTTCAATAGTTTTTAATGAAAAATGAACATATCTTAACACAAAACTGCCATTTGGCTTCCAGTGCCGTGATGTCATGGCATTGTGACGTCATCATGATTATGACGTCATATCATTGTGATGTCATTACTTGATGATGCAAAACCATTGTGATGTCATGTACCTGACGCCAACAGGGCATTGTTCAAAATCTACTGTCAAAATGATATCTCCTAGGAGATATCGCTTGATCTCATACAGTTTTTGGTGATAAATAAATATATGTACATTGTCGGACTGCAGTATACGTATTTGGGCAAAATTAAATATAATGGTTTCCTTCAACAAGTGACAACAAATGGGGTGAAAACAAATTCTTGGGTATGATTTATTCAAGAAAAGTTGAATGGATTGGTAAACAGGCATATTAGGGCCCACACATTTATGAAAACCTCAACCAGTACCATGGGGTGAACTAATACATAACACAATATTCATTCTCTGACTAGTACTGAGTAAACCATAACCTTACACGGAATGGTGCCCCGGCCCTGCCGAGTCATGAAACAAACTATTGATAGTCACTGTTGCTTGGATTCAATTATCAATCATACATCTTGTGATATTTAATGACTGGCTTATAATCTATATACACACGCACAAGCTCCATAATCTTTGTACCAGTATATTTCAGAGTTTTCCCATGCATTTAGCGGGGAAGTTTCTTCTTAAGATCCTTAATTATGATTTACAGTTTTATTATCATCTGTTATATCCTTGTATGATGTTTTTTTTTAGTTTTTTTTTAAGTATCTTGTTTTTCTTCTTACAATCTGGTCAAAACGAGGGCTTAAACTGATATTGACACTGACAAATGAAGTGCGATACAAACTCAATTTACATTGCTAATTGATCCACTCACGTCAGATGTCGCCCTGCAGTACTGGTATTCACCCTCTGTACTATTAACAAGTGTAACAATGCTTGACAATCAAGGTGTGATCTCATTTTGGAACACGTTGTTGACAGTGATTGGAATTGACGTTTTCTGACCAGTAAAGGCCTACTTTAAAAGGTCAGTCTTTCAAAGAATAATAATACAATATCTAAAATAAAAGTAGTTTATTTGTGTACCATGTGTATTAAATAAATATACCCCTATCACCATAATATGTGATGCAATACTAGTAGGCCTACAATAAATTTCCTCAATTAAATATATTTGATACGTTTCTTCGGTTCCTCACAAATGATAACATTTCGTATCAATTGTCAAATGTCTATATTGTATCTACACTAAAAGGTGTATACTATGCTCATAATGCAACCTTATTTTAAATTTTATCTTGAAGTGTAATGCTTTTATTGTATTTTATGAAATTATTGAATAACCAACTTTTATAATTTCTGTGACAATATTTTCTTTAGTAGACAATATTTTCTATACATGTGGTAGTAGGTATGTTGGTAAGTATGTGGCCACTGGCCATGCATGTATACCTTGGTGTATGTACACTGTATATATATATATATATTTGGGTAGTTTTATGTATGTATTGAATTATATATAAGTGTGTATTTACATGTGTGGATGGGTACTTGGGTATGTATGGGTATGGGACTATTATATGCGTACATATGTATAACTGTGGATATATATCTTAGATATGTACATGCACATATGTGCGGGTATTATAGATCTATATTATATCATTTTAAATTTTGTAATTTATGAGTTCTGTGTGTCATATTGTTCACTCATTGCATTTTCAATCGTATTTTATGATCGTATGTATTTTTGTCTTTTAATGTAATGAGGTGAAACTGTCTATCTGTCTGTGGACCTATATGTGTATGTAAATTGATGTATTATTCATGTTTATGTGTGTGTTTGTATATTCTTTCATGTGAATGTAGGCCTATGTATTTTGACTATATGCATTTAGATCTATTCAATCGTTTTTATATACCGGGGGTACTTGAGATATTTTAAGGTGTCGTTTAGTGCAAATGAGGGCTGGTGTTATATTTTATATCTTGTTGAATGTATTAAACTGTGACACATGACACTGAAATAAAATATTATTTTTATAATCAATAGTGATATTACACGACCACCAAGGCAAGCCATGTGCGAGTTATCTCCCTTCATCTCACTCTTCTGTCAACAAAGAGGGAGGAGGATGTTAGGTCTTACTTATATTCCGACGAAAACATGATTCCGTGGTATATTTTGAAGTTTTACGCCCAAAAACATATCAAATTTACTTCAGGGACCTGCGCATTATTTGTTTTGACAGTGATATTCTACAGGTAAGGAGTGCATTGACGACAGGTCTGACGGAGGTGTGTAGGCCTTCTGAGTGACGGCTTGCCCTCGTATCGCCTACACCCCATATCGCCTACACCTCGCAAACACCTGACATCGCCTAGTCCCTGCATCCCAGATCAGGGTGCCAGTGTGATGTACACTCACCCATAAATTTGTTTAGATAGTGGTGTAGGATATGCGTGTAACTGACTAGGCCTACCGACTACAGTTCACACTGTATGGGACCTGCGTCGGCAGGAATATTTTTTTAACGGGTATTTGTTACGCTGCTTCACTCGGGTGTTTTGATTTTGCAACGGGGAGGTACCCCATCACTAGAAAAACACGTGAGTGAAAGAGACAGCTCTTCTACGGTAATATTTGTTTCTGTTAACTGATCACTTATACATTTGTTAAGAAGTTAGTAGGATTTCATTAAAGGTACATCCATTGTGTTGTTCAGGGGCGGATCCAGGATTTTTGAAAGGGGGGGGTCCCAAAACAATTTTTCTCCACTCAGTGGGGGGGGGGGGGGGGGGGGGGGGGTGTAAATGTATATCCCAACTTATACATGGATTTGAAAAGGGGGGGGTCCGGACCCCCTGAACCCCCCCCTTGGATCCGCCACTGTTGTTGGGGGTCAAATATGACAAACGTTGTAAATGGTCTTATTTTATCGAGAAGTACCAACTGTTACCGAAAACAACCATTTTAATGATACTGGACTTAGTATATTGACGATATGAAGGTAAAAGTAGTGATTTCTGATCGAAAACCGGACAATACACCGTGTGTGGCGCGCGCCACAGAGTCAAACGTAATTTTTGAATCTTATTTACACCAGACAAAATAACAAAATTGGGTTAATAATGTTCAATAGGTCATATAACTACTGTGCATGTAAATAGGACGTTCAGTTTCGGTTTCTAAACATGCATAATGATGTTACTCGATTTTAATTGGAAAATAGTAAATATGATATGTTTGGCAATTGGGGATGAATATGCAAGATAAGTGAATTTATTTGTATTGTAAACATCACATATGGTGTGTTGGAACGTATTAAAGCCAAATAAAATTTTCTGAAACACAATGGATGCACCTTTAACATTGGTAATCCTTTATAAACGTAGAAGTCAGTTTATTGTAAATATTTATATTTTTTTACTATTCACTAATAAAGTACTATTGTTTAATAATTATTATGGATATAGTGTTAAAAACCTCTTATTTTCATGTAAAACTGACTGCAATCTTATTAATTCACGCGTTATGTCAACATCGCCATTCAAACACAAGCACACTATTTCTTACTGTTACGTATTTTGAACTTGCGATTACCATTTTTGAACGTGAGTAAATGACAGTGTTACGATTTTAGAAAACAATTCACAGTATTAACATGTTAAATAAAAAACTAAATTACATTTTAGATTATGAAATGATTGCGATAAATGTTCCTATGATACTGATTTATACAAAAGCTGCTTAATTGACAGGAGGTTATGTTAAGTATTAGATATGTACACTCTACGACTTAAATTTGATGACGCATCATTATTACTACAGACTGTCATTTCAAAACAAGACAAAAAGCCACGAGTGTTTCACATAAATATGCACAGATAGTTTTGAAACTTGAAATTTAGTTTAGTTGGCTTCTGAAGACAAAATGTTACACAGTTTCGGTCATATGTATCGGGCGAGGAGTTTATTAAAAAACTTTTTTTATTTATTAAAGGCACTGTAGCACGATTTTCTTACTGAAATAAAGTGCTCTCACAAAAATAGAAATACGTGTTACCAATGGCAAAATAAAACTCCTGAATCAATAGAAAGAGTTCTAAAACAAATGTACATGGTTCGGTTAAGCCATGCGGATCCATTTCCCATCGACCGGCATTTTAATGTGTTCACATTAAAATGACCGCTTGAAGGTATTTTAAGTGATCTGACTGATGTAGCGATACCTAAACACTCAGAGTAGAGTTTTAAATATAGTACAATGATGGAACGGTCAACCAACTTGCGGTCTGACTCTCAAATTCTCATGAGACCTCCAAATCTGCCTCCTACACGCTGTCGCTTTATAAGTCGCACCAATTTCTTCGATTCGGATAGACGTTTTCTATGAATACGGCTTATCGGGTCGTTTAATTAGAAGTACCCTATAATGTAACAATATATATTGTATAAACTTCAATAATAAATGACGAATTTGAGAAAACATAATTTACAAAAACGTGCAACAGCACCTTTAAAGTGGATAGATTGTTGGGAATTCAGTAATTTACATCACGCTTAGGAACATTAAGTGTAGAGTTATTCCATCGCATTATATTGGAAGGAAACGGTTTATTTTCAAGTTTGTGAATTAATTTTTCATACGATGTAAAAGTGGTATTGATGGTTCCATCAGTTTTGAATTTTGAAGAGGTGTCGTGTGAGGTAAACAAAGTGAAATATGCTTTACTGTGAGCAGTAATTATGTTTTTCGGAGGAATAACTTGTTTCCTTTGTAGGCGTTTGCATCGAAACAAGAACAAAACAGTAATGTCATGTTGGTTTATGTCTGACTTCTTATTACTCATGTTCGTAAGGTCCCTGGGCGTTTTAGGGTACTTTACTCCAAACTAGTCCTGCACATATAATATTGTAATCCAAGTGCTAGAAAATTACTATAAAGTTGTACTTTTGGAGAAAAAAAAAACTTTTCATGGAATATCGTGATTTTATTTGTCTCTTAATGACTATAAAGGAGCTGTTTGGACTTCCTCAACGTTGCTTACGTTGATGAAGTCTAAATCCGTGCTGTCACCTGCCTGTATCATACTGCCTTCCTCTTCTTCAGGGGTTCTATATCCATCTATAGGACTATGCAACAAGATAAAGTTGTACATGCCAACTGGTGTAAGTTTAATGTATTATATTTGAAGATTATTCCATGTTTCTTTACAAATAATAAACCATGAAGTAGCTCTAAAGGTGTAACTAAAATCGTAACGTGTTGTTCAAATTACGTCGCATGTTCAAAAATTGGTACATCAATAGGCAAAATATTCAACTCGTTCTCGTGACTATTATAATGCAAAATACCATTTCAAACAGTGATGTACACCTTCAATACAATGTATTGTCCTATATATCCAATTCTCAAAGTTAAAATCCTTTATTTTAAAGAATAATAGCTAAATAGTCAATGTTTTCAAGGCATATGTGATATATTTTGTCATATCTATATAAATAGTGCACAGATTTCGGTCAGAAGTTAGGAAATGATGCTTGAACATAACGTCTTGATCACACACCCATTAAAAGGTACATAGAAAGTAAACTTTACCTTGAATTCAAATGTTTTTACAACTAACACTTTTCCGAAAGCACGGCCTCAGCCTACCCGGGTGAAGCAGCGTAACCAATACCCGTTAAAAAATAATTCCTGCCGACGCAGGTCCCATACAGTGGTTCAGACTGTAGGTTGGTTTAAAAATTATAAAATATAAAGTAATATTTTCTCACATTTTCAGTGATTTTAAGTCTACAATGTAATATACACTTTTTTAAATTTACTGCATGCGTCTCACTGAAGAAAACATTCTCGTTTTTTAAAATATTGTCCATTAGATTCTAACTTTTGTTTGTGAATAGGCTACAGTTCTGAAGCTAGTAATAATGTTACTTTAAACAGAGAATCGCCCCCAAATGTCTTTTGAAATCAAATATTTCAACTTGTGATATTTAGCTACTATAATGGCTCATTGAAAAATGGTTTATTTTGAGGTCTGTACATTGTAAGTGTTACAGTTTCAGATTTGATTTAATCAAACACATGTGTTTCAGTTACTTGAGATGGCTGCTGGCATTATGGACGTTTGTGTTGGGCATGGCGGTCACCTATGTGTGTGTGAGTCCAAACACGTTGCTGCCCAACCTGCTGCCGATGTACAGCCGCAAGAGGAAGGTGAGTGAATTGCCAATGTACGGCCGCAAGAGGAAGGTGAGTGAACTGCCGATGTACAGCTGCAAGAGGAAGGTGAGTGAACTGCCGATGTACAGCTGCAAGAGGAAGGTGAGTGAACTGCCGATGTACAGCTGCAAGAGGAAGGTGAGTGAATTGCAGATGTACAACTGCAAGAGGAAGGTGAGTGAACTGCCGATGTACAGCTGCAAGAGGAAGGTGAGTGAACTGCCGATGTACAGCTGCAAGAGGAAGGTGAGTGAACTGCCGATGTACGGCCGCAAGAGGAAGATGAGTGAATTGCAGATGTACAACTGCAAGAGGAAGGTGAGTGAACTGCCAATGTACAGCTGCAAGAGGAAGGTGAGTGAACTGCCGATGTACAGCTGCAAGAGGAAGGTGAGTGAACTGCCGATGTACAGCTGCAAGAGGAAGGTGAGTGAACTGCCGATGTACAGCTGCAAGAGGAAGGTGAGTGAACTGCCGATGTACAGCTGCAAGAGGAAGGTGAGTGAACTGCCGATGTACAGCTGCAAGAGGAAGGTGAGTGAACTGCCGATGTACAGCTGCAAGAGGAAGGTGAGTGAACTGCCGATGTACAGCTGCAAGAGGAAGGTGAGTGAACTGCCGATGTACAGCTGCAAGAGGAAGGTGAGTGAAGCACCTAATTGCTGCTAGTAAGTAAGCTCCCTGCTGGACTCCCTCACACACAACTGGTAAGTGCTGACCGGTCTGGGCTGTTTTGTCTTTGTAACCTTAATTTTGGAATGATAAAATGAGTTTAGGCTGCATTATTTATATCTTTTAATTGCTTACTTGTAGAATAACAAATGAGGTACAAATATTTCTGGTTGAAATAATGTTCACAGTTGTAAGCCTTGGTGAGTTGAAATAATGTTCACAGTTGTAAGCCTTGGTGAGTTGAAATAATGTTCACAGTTGTAAGCCTTGGCAAGTTGAAATAATGTCATTCGTATCAAGTTGGTTATTCTATACACAACCAATAATATGTAATTAAAATGAACGTAATTTTTAAAGTATAAACGAAACAATGACATTGATCAGCTGATTTGTATTCATACACGTGTTAAACCAAGCATTTTGAGTGGTCCAACACTATAGAAAATTACAAACAATGAGAAATGTGTTTGGATAATCTGTAACATAGTTTTCATATGTGACAATTACATTATAAACACATGTACGCAATGACCTCGATTCATGTAATAAACTAACAATACATCATTACATCTGACTGCTGTTCCTACAGCATGAACAAGTGATGTGTGCGAATGACTGAGGGTATAATGTAAAGAAAATTGGAAAAATCTGTTTTTTAAAAGTCAAGGGTTGAATATAGTCGACCCTGTCATATTATGTCAATTAATCCCAAGATTTGCTGGAAAAAATCACTGTTTGATAGAAATACAATTCAACAACAACACTAACCAAAAGAAATCATATGTATCCAGGCTAACTTGAATAATAATTTGAAGAAAAAAACCTTGAGAAACTGTAAATTTTGAAAGGGAGATAACTCTTACTCAATATGCACAACCATTTCCCCTTAAATTAGATTATAGAGCAAAATAACAAGATATATCTCTTTACCATAAAACACATACCACAATTATAATACAATGATTTTACAAATGATTTTATTATCATATTCCAGACAGTTATTTAAGTTTCTAATGTAACACTGTTACTGAAAGTGCACACTAAGGCTACAAGGCTATGTGGCTACAAGGCTTATCTGAAGTGCCAGATGAGATTAGCTCTGCTAGAAGCGCTTGTAAAATCTCTATCTGAATCTTACAACGGAGAATGCTCAGAAACAATGGCAAGGAACCTCTTTAAGTTTGTTTATTTTGAAAATGTGAGTGACTAGGATTGGTTAAAGACTAAAGTTTCATAATCACTGCTAAATGTCTTGCACACTTTTTCAGTCACGGAATGACAATGATGAACTGACCCGCATGAAAACAGTGTGCACTGTCTGTGGCCAGCGGAAATGTCCCAGACACAGGTAATCTCATCATCCTTCTCTCTCTCAGCCTTCTCTCTATCATATTTCCCTCTTTTAACCTTCAAACCAGGGATGCAGATTCAAATGTTTGCCAGTCGGACATTTCATCTTTGACCCAAAAAGACGAACCCGGAAGTAAAATTTTTTTTTATGAATAAAGTATCAGAAAGTATTACTATTTGTTGGTTCTTCATTCATTGCATACTATTAAACATAACACGAAAGCAATTAACGATAACTATTAATTTATCATTAACATGCATAAAATGGTTCATAATTTAAAATCAATGTTTACCAACTACGATTTACCGACAGTGCTAGTTTGAGCGAGTTTACACAAGCGAGTTTACACAAGCGAGTTTACAAGCGAAGTTGCGTCAAGGTGGACGAGAAAATTCTAATAATTTAATTGCACATAGTTCATCAGAAGTTCAAATCATGGACCAAATGATATATACCTTCTAAATAATCATTTTAAATTCAGAGGAACTCGTTTTCAATAGCGATATAATTTACGTAAACTCACAACTCGGCAGAGCACGTGGTCCAACTATTTTCCATACGACTATTTCCTATTCAAGATGTAGTTACGAATTTGAACTTATTCTAATAAGATTACTTTTATATTTTATTTGGAGACATATTTCGCAATTGTAAATGAATAATTATAGAATAAAAAGAACTAATGTAAACGCAAGAGAAATTGGAGTTTTTAAATTAGCGTACCTCTTTATAACGTGTGTCATCATGGAAATGCGATCGCGTGTTCGTAGCGTCATACAAACGGTGTTTGACTACATAACGTCTCGTGAAATAATATTGATAATTATTCGTTTTTGATAGGTTTATTTATTTTGAATTTGTATAATAGCTTTACCATACATCGATATTGATCTATCATATTTTGTTACAATATGTTACCTATGTTTTATGAACGAGATATTATTAAATTTATCGAGATTCAAAGTAGCAAAATCTTAATCTGTAACAAATTCATGAATCACCGGTACGGTGAAGCCACACGTTCATGCAATGTTTATCTTTGACAAAATTTGTTTACAATGCGATTTTAATGAAATCTTTTTCGTAAATAATGTTGTGAAATGGGTCATATCTTTCAGTCACTAAATGACACTGGAAATTTCAATTAAATATCAAACGGTAAGTGTTTTTTTTCTGCCGACAATTTATAATTTACTGAAGATAATGACGATTGACGTCGTGCATGCCTCGTGCTGTGAAGAAAAATGTGACTTCTTGACTGGATCAACATATTTCAATTTCATAAACAATTATGACCGACACAAGCAGGGCCGTTTGCCTTTATTTAATATGCTTGTAAGTTTAGTTTTCCTTTTATTTTCTGCAATCGGTCAACTGATGTCCGATAGGTCAATTTTCCATTCGGTCAAACTGGATTTACAATCGGACATGTCCGGCAAATAGACCGATTTCTGCATCCCTGCTTCAAACTGTCATCTTTTCATCATTAATCTTCCATCTATTACTCTTCCATCTTTATAAATACTTACATGACAGATTGTATTTGATGTTTCAGACCGGAGTTGAACATTTTGGCATTTCAGCCATGGACAAACCTTGAAACAAGCGAGAAGATAGACCAGGCACTTGATGAGGTTAGTATGTAGTTTGATCAGTACCTAACTCACAGTAGCTCAGTAACTAACTAACAGTAGCTCAGTACCTAACTCACAGTAGCTCAGTACCTAACTCACAGGAGCTCAGTACCTAACTCACAATAGCTCAGTACCTAACTCACAATAGCTCAGTACCTAACCCACAGTAGCTCAGTACCTAACTCACAGTAGCTCAGTACCTAACTCACAATAGCTCAGTACCTAACTCACAGTAGCTCAGTACCTAACTCACAGTAGCTCAGTACCTAACTCACATTAACTCAGTACCTTACTAACAGTAGCTCAGTACCTAACTAACAGTAGCTCAGTACCTAACTCACAGTAGCTCAGTACCTAACTCACAGTAGCTCAGTACCTAACTCACAGTAGCTCAGTACCTAACTAACAGTAGCTCAGTACGTAACTCACAGTAGCTCAGTACCTAACTCACAGTAGCTCAGTACCTAACTCACAGTAGCTCAGTACGTAACTAACAGTAGCTCAGTACCTAACTCACAGTAGCTCTGTACCTAACTCATAATGGCCCAGTAACTAACCCACAGTAGCTCAGTACCTTACTCACAGTAGCTCAGTAGCTCAGTACCTAACTCACATTAACTCAGTACCTAACTCACAGTAGCTCAGTACCTAACTCACAATAGCTCAGTACCTAACTAACAGTAGCTCAGTACCTAACTCACAGTAGCTCTGTACCTAACTCATAATGGCCCAGTAACTAACCCACAGTAGCTCAGTACCTTACTCACAGTAGCTCAGTAGCTCAGTACCTAACTCACATTAACTCAGTACCTAACTCACAGTAGCTCAGTACCTAACTCACAATAGCTCAGTACCTAACTCACAATAGCTCTGTACCTAACTCACAATGGCTCAGTACCTAACTCACAGTAGCTCAGTAGCTCAGTACCTAACTCACAGTAGCTCAGTTACTAACCCACAGTAGCTCAGTACCTAACTCACAGTAGCTCAGTACCTAACTCACAATAGCTCAGTACCTAACTCACAGTAGCTCAGTACCTAACTCACAATAGCTCAGTACCTAACTCACAGTAGCTCAGTAACTAACTAACAGTAGCTCAGTAACTAACTCACAGTAGCTTAGTACCTAACTAACAGTAGCTCAGTACGTAACTCACAGTAGCTCAGTACCTAACTCACAGTAGCTCAGTACCTAACTCACAATAGCTCAGTACCTAACTCACAGTAGCTCAGTACCTAACTCACAATAGCTCAGTACCTAACTCACAGTAGCTCAGTACCTAACTCACAGTAGCTCAGTAACTAACTAACAGTAGCTCAGTAACTAACTCACAGTAGCTTAGTACCTAACTAACAGTAGCTCAGTACGTAACTCACAGTAGCTCAGTACCTAACTCACAGTAGCTCAGTACCTAACCCACAGTAGCTCAGTACCTAACCCACAGTAGCTCAGTACCTAACTCACAGTAGCTCAGTACCTAACCCACAGTAGCTCAGTACCTAACCCACAGTAGCCCAGTACCTTACTCACAGTAGCTCAGTAGCTCAGTACCTAACTCACATTAACTCAGTACCTAACTCACAGTAGCTCAGTACCTAACTCACAATAGCTCTGTACCTAACTCACAATGGCTCAGTACCTAACTCACAGAAGCTCAGTAGCTCAGTAGCTCAGTACCTAACTCACAGTAGCTCAGTTACTAACCCTCAGTAGCTCAGTAACTAACTAACAGTAGCTCAGTACCTAACTCACAGTAGCTCAGTACCTAACCCACAGTAGCTCAGTACCTAACTCACAGTAGCTCAGTACCTAACCCACAGTAGCTCAGTACCTAACCCACAGTAGCCCAGTACCTTACTCACAGTAGCTCAGTAGCTCAGTACCTAACTCACATTAACTCAGTACCTAACTCACAGTAGCTCAGTACCTAACTCACAATAGCTCTGTACCTAACTCACAATGGCTCAGTACCTAACTCACAGAAGCTCAGTAGCTCAGTAGCTCAGTACCTAACTCACAGTAGCTCAGTTACTAACCCTCAGTAGCTCAGTAACTAACTAACAGTAGCTCAGTACCTAACTCACAGTAGCTCAGTACCTAACTCACAATAGCTCAGTACCTAACTCACAATAGCTCAGTACCTAACTAACAGTAGCTCAGTACCTAACTCACAATAGCTCTGTACTAACTCATAATGGCCCAGTAACTAACTCACAGTAGCTCGGTACCTAACTCACAGTAGCTCAGTAGCTCAGTAGCTCAGTAGCTCAGTACCTAACTAACACACAGGAGCTCAGTACTTGTTGGATAAATAATACCATGGTGTGATAATAAGCTAAGAATCAGGTAACGGGTTACAAGGAACTGTTACCCTCATGATTATATCTTTGACAAAATTTGTTTGAATTGTGATGTTGATGGAATAGTTCTTACCCCATCAGGTCTTTGCGTCAGTCTGTCAGCTGTATACTTTTCACATTTTGAGAATAGTATCTTTGTTGGATGGAGACTTAGATTTATGAATTTTGTTGCCCTACTCTAAAAAATAAGGGCATGACAGGGATACACAGTTTAAGTGAAGTGCTATGATAAACTGTTGAAGGCAATGATAAAAATTTCTTCATGACCTTTCAAATGTACCCAATTTAATATCTGTAGTACCAAAACTAAGCATACTATAGCTTATTCTTTCTCTTTGCAACTGCTCAAGATAAGCCCTCTCATTCAAATTATGCAGGGTGTTACGTAATAAAAACTGACCTTAGTGTGACCCCAGTGCAGTGGCAGGGGGAGGGAGGGATGACTTGAGAGTAGGGGTTGAAGGTCGTAGAGATTATTATGGTTATATTGTACAAGTCTCTAATACAAAATAGTAGAGGTAACAACTTTAGAATATACTTATTACGGCTTCCTTAAATTGAATTTTGTGATGACATACCTTGACTAATGTGGATTGTAAATTGTTAACTGGGCAATCCCTATTATTTGATATTACCTTAGAGATAATGAATAATGTAATACCTGATGAGCTATTGGGTCAATGGCTCTAATTTGTTGTTATTTACCATTTCAGTTTTTCACAATCATTCTGAAAGAGTTTGTCTACACTTGGTACAAGTGAGTATGATGTCATTGTTACATAACCTAATGTAAAGCAGTCTATAGAATAAAAAATTAGACTCATTTGATGGCACTTTGACCAAGCTCTCCCAGTTCATATTACTGATATTTAATTTACCAGGTCTGAATGTCCTGATGAGCTTATGGCATTGCATGGTGTCCATTCCTTTGCCTGTAAAGTTTTCCCTTTTTCGACTTCTTCTCAAGAACCATCGACTCTAGAGAGCTGAAATCTTGTGTATATTCTCCACACGGGGGTGTACTGGTTAGTATGATGGCCTCTGACACAAAAGGCCCAGGTTCGGATTTGTCACTATGGTATCATACTGTGTTGTGGCCTGGGGTAAGGCACTTCCACCCAGTGGTTTAAATGGGTAGCTGAAAAACGGTTGTACGGACCTACACAGTTACGTGAGGCGTGGCTGCTTTGAAATGCAAATCCTTCAGGGTTATAATATGTGAGTAGTGCCTTGAGCATGCATTCCGTGGGGAACAGTGCACAGAATAATATATAATGCAGGGGGTATAGTTGGTTGCTCCTTCTGTCCGTCGGAGGACATTTTTTGTCAGACCAATTATAGATAAACAATTCATCCAATTTTTTTCAAACTTTAAACAAAAATCTTCTACATTTCTAGGAGAGGTGCAGTGCCAAATTACAAGCGATTTTGTGAATGTTTGACAAATTTCTGTGAGACAGATTGCAAAACAAATATTCACTAGATTCTTTTCAAACGTTGCACCGAAATACAAGCATTTTTAATTTTTTTTAGCTCATCAGGCCTGAAAAGCCAGATGGGCTTATGCCATTGGCTGTCGACCGCCGTAAGTTGGGCGTCAAGCTTTGTCTTGAAACTTTTCAAGTTTTCAATTTACACAACTGCTCCACCACCATAGCTGAAATTTGTTTATAAGAGAAACCCATTGATGACGTCTCCTCCAAAATCAATTGCCAGTTAGTCCATCCGTCCATCCGTCTGTAAACTTTTCGCTTTTTTGTCTTCTTCTCCAGAACCACTTGGTCTAGTGAGCTGCAATTTTTTGTACAAACTCCTTGGTCAAGGGGGATTCTAAATTGTAAATTTGGTGACCTTGTGACTCCAAATAGGGTCACAGGGGTCACAGCCTTAAAAACATATTTTTTTAACTTACCTTACACTACAATTGCATATACACATGTTTGTTCGAAACACGTGGAGAGTTTCATCAACACACTAAGATAGGATACTTCCCTTCCTAGTGGGGTGATGAACCGGATGCGCATCCCACGGAAGTGAAAGGTCACATGACCATGGGAAACCACATCATTACACATGCTTTCGCCTTAGCGAACGGACGCAACGAATGCTTTTCGTCAGCTACTACTTTTTTCTTCGTGCACTGGTGGTCCAGTGCTCACCTTTGTCTTTGCTACGGTTGTAGCAACCCTTTTTCCTTATATTTAGGTATGTTTGCAATTTTACAACGTGAATTGTTGCCTACCTGTCATGCTTCCCTTCCCTCGTCGACACGTGGGTCAGCTGGCTTGCAAGTTTGTGTTCGCTCGTATTCGACAAGACTGCTTGCTTCGCTGAATGTATAGTTGAGGTATCCAGTAACCTTATCCAAGTGGGTTTGCCTATGCAATATACGTTTTTTGCTTGGTTTTCCCGTCTTAACTTTTCACGACCTTTCACCTCGTAATGGTCGCCATTTTTTTTTTTTTATCGCCTGCAGCTAGCTAGACTTGCCCGGGTGCGAGGTCACGTGCACTCGTCGTGCACGCTGATTGGCTGTGGCGTTTGTTGTTATTGTTTACATTCTCTGCGAGATGGTACTGCTAAGTTCGTGAGTACTATATCTCGTAGGTTTTTACCGTTTTTAATGTACGTTTGAAAGTGTTTATACTTTGTTATGTCTACGTTTACCTTTCGAAATGGTATTGGCGTAGAACTTAACCCCTTTTTCTGTTTGTTTTGCAGTTTTGGTTTTGTGTATGCCACGTGAGAAGTGCGTGGTCTGCCGAGGGCCCAAATCTTCTAAGGACCCTCACCCTTCGTGCCTTGACTGCACAACCTTGTGCTCCGAAGATCGTCGGTGTACTTTTTGTGTGAAACTTTCGCCTGATAGTTTCAGGTCCTACGTGAAGGTTTCACGTAAAAGACTCACACAACAAACTCGAAAACGAATGTCGAAGCTGGACTCATCAACGCCAACGACGTCAACGGGCGTCACCCGGGCGTCACCCAGCGCCACCCAAACGTCACCTAGTGCTTCTCAGACCTCGTCTGTCACAACTAGAGCGCCGTCAACACGTGATGTGAACAATGACCAGCTACCTCCAAGTGGACAGGTAGTGAACCAGACGCCACCAGGAGGGGCTGCTGGGGATAACAATGGGACCCAGCCTCCCCAATGGCAAGTGTTACACCCCCCTCCTATGCAGCAGGCACCTCCCATGCAAATGTGGGGCGGTTATGCCCAGCCTCCAGGTCAACAACAGGCACAGCCTCCACATGTGCAGGGCTATGACCCGAACATATTCATGGGATATATGAGGAATTTTTTCCAAGTTCCGGGTCAACCCCCACCTCATCTGTTACAACCTCAGCCTCCTTTGCCTCCTATGGCCCCCCCCTGCACCACCACCTCCCCCGGCACCACTGGCGTCCGTGATCTCGGAGTCTACTAGGAGCTCGAGGTCACGTGCATCCTCGAGATCTAGGGAAAGGAGTTGCTCTCCTATCAACTCCCCACTGTCAGAACGCAACTTTGTTCCTGATTACGATGAGGAATTGGACCCTAACCACCTGGGCTTTGCGGGGGTGTATGGTTGGATGGCGGACAGACTAAAAGACTCTTGTCCATCCCCCGGCCCGGATCTGGACCCTTCGACAACGCTGCGCGAGGACCCTCAGCTTCTCTTACCGGCTCATCCCAGAGTGAGAGACCTCGTCGCCACCTTGAATGAGGAGTTCAAACGTTTGTCGCTGAACCCAACTTTCAAGGCATCAAAGTGAAATATGACTACCAGATTCATGGCCTGGAATTCACGGATGGTTTGGTATCTCAAGACGAGGAGATGCACCGAATCACCACATCCTCTACTTCGTCTTATAGGGTACAAGACACTAAAGTCGCAGCTATTGACTTAGAACTAAAACGTTGCCTCAAGCCGCTCTCAGCCCTAGCGTCTGCCACGGACGCCATGGCAGCAGAACTGTTAGAGCCAAACCCGGACAGAATGGACCATCTCTCCACTGTGCTCAGGTGGCAATCTCGCACGGTGGGGGATTTGTGTGAACACGTCAAAACTGCCCTGGCCAACGTCAATGCCATGCGCCGTTCAGCCCTACTCAGCTTATCTTCTTGGGACGAAGAGTTCAAGAGGAGACTTTTGCACCAGCCCATCTCATCCAGAGGGCCATCAACGGGGCCATTCCAGAGGTGTACAGGGATCACTCAGAGTTCACTAGAACGGAAATTGCTCTGAGAACATTCAAGTCCTCGGCCAAGTCCTCGGCTCCCCCTCGTCCAAATACGTATGTGTGCAAAAGAGACTCTACTCGGAGGGCTGCTAACAGCTTTCGAGGCAGGTTCCCCTCCAATAGAGGGGGTAACTCCAGAGGCCGGGATGGTGGCAAGTCCGGCCGCTGGAACAAGAAATGAACACTCAGGGACGCATGACTGGGACCTCCCGCCCCCAGTCGTCCCAATTTACCCCTCACCAGTAGGCGGGAGACTGGGTCTGTTCTGGGAAAATTGGACATTCCTGGGCGACCCGTTCGTAACCAGGGTACTACGAGAAGGCTACAGACTACTGGTTTGCAGACCACCACCCCTGACGTCAACACCCCAGGCAAGCGTCCACCCAGACTCACAGGTGAGGCTCTTAAGAGACAATATAAGAGTTCTGTTAGACCATCGGGCCCTAGAAATAGTCAGAGACCCGGTGTCTCTTCCAGGCTTTTACTCTCCGGTCTTCCTGATAGACAAGAGAAATTCGTCCAAAAAGAGGATGATACACAACATGTCGTCCTTCAACGATCTGTTCCTCCAGGAGCCCCCTCACTTTTCCATGACCACTTTAGACCTTTTACGCACCAAGGTCAAGGTAAACGATTTCCTAATCAGTTTGGACCTTCAGGATGCTTACTTACACGTCCCGATTTTTCAACCCCACAGGAAGTACCTGCGTTTTATTTTCGAGGGGGTTCACTACCAATGGGCGGTCCTACCATTTGGCATATCCACGGCCCCGTGGTTGTTTACTCGGGTAACGGCTCCAATCTCCCGTTTCCTCCACTTGCGGGGAATTCAGTTCGACCCGTATATAGACGACTGTCTGATGGGTCACCCAAACCAGTCTCTTCTGTGCAGGCAGAGGGATTTCACACTGCGGCTTCTACGCCAGCTAGGCTGGCTGATCAACCTAGGGAAATCGCATCTAACTCCGTCTCGTCACCTTTCCTTCATAGGGGGCCTCTTTCTCACCGACCAGGACTGTCTGAGAGTCCCTCCAGACAGATGGGAGAAGATTCAGGTCGTGGCAAACAAAGCGCTCAACTCCAGGCTGAATCTCAGAGAGTGGCAATCAGTCCTCGGTGTACTGTCAGCCGCTCAGAATCTGACAGTGAGAGGCCGCTTGATGCTACGCCCCCTTCAGAGATTCCTGCGACCTCTGATAGAGCAGAACGATCTAAAAACCCGTTTTTGTCTACCATCTCCTCTCCATCAGTTTCTCCGGTGGTGGACAGTCCAGTCGAACGTTTGCGTAGGCGTTTGCTTGACAGCGTTCACACAGGATCAGGAGCTCTTCGTAGACGCGTCTCTGCAGGGCTGGGGAGCTCACATGGCAGGGCAGGTGACCTCAGGAGTGTGGTCAGGCGATCAGATCAACTGGCATATCAACCGCCTCGAGTTTCAAGCTGTGATCCTGGCAGTTCGGTTCTGGGCAGAGTGCCTGCGAGGTCAGAAACTCCTGGTCGCCTCAGACAATGCAACGGTAGTTTGGTATATCCGGAAGCAAGGCTCAACCAGATCTCCTCAGCTGTTATCCCAAACCTTCGAGCTGTTTCAGCTTGTGGACAGCCTGGAAATCACGTTACAGGCACGCCACATCCCGGGGTGCAAAAACGTCTTAGCGGACGCCCTGTCACGTCCAGACAGGCCAACCCCAACCGAATGGATGTTACACAGGACATCTTTCGAGGCCATATGCCTAAATTTGCGACAAGCAGAAACTGTCGACTGCCACTGTTTGTGTCGCCAGTCCCAGATCCCACAGCCTGGGCAGTGGATGCTCTGTCTCTAGTGTGGGAGGGGTTAGACGCTTATGCCTTTCCCCCACCAGTGTTACTTCCCAGGGTACTGGAGAAAATCAGAACTACAAGTCAGCTCCATCTGCTTTTGGTCGCGCCCTGGTGGCCAGCAAGGTCATGGTTTCCAGACCTTCTCGAGGTAACAAACGCAAAACCCTGGGAAATTCCTCCCAGAAGAGACATCCTGTTACACCCACACAGCCGTCTATCGCACCCGGAACCAGAGAGGTTCAACCTGCACGTTTGGTCCATTTGCAAAGAGCTCTAACGGCTAAAGGCTATTCTTCTAGAGCTGCCAAACTCATCGCCCTGGCTCACAGGCCTTCAACTAGGGGCTTGTATAATGACAAGTGGTCCTCTTTTGAGCAGTATTGTCATTCCAAAAACCAGGACTCGACGTCAGCCTCACCTCAGTTCTTGGCAGACTATCTCATGTTTCTGAGGCGCAAACGCCATCTGAAGGGTGGTACCATCGCCTCCTATTTAGCTGCAATTAACTCTGTCCTCTCGGTGAAACTGGATAGAAAGGTCTCCAGAATTCCTGAGTTGCAGTCAGGGCATGAGATAAGGGCTCTAGCCTCCACCATGGCTCTTCACAGCAATTGCTCCATCGCCTCAATAATGGAAGGATGCTTCTGGAGGTCGAGCACTGTGTTTGCAAGCCACTATCTGCGTGACTTGGCAGTAGAGGACGTTAAGGGCACACAGAGCTATGGCCCCCTGGTCTTCGCCCAGCAGATCACTTATCCCAGGAGATCATAGGTAAACCTTTGTCAGTGGTTTATTTTTTATGGTTCTTGGTTGATGGTTTCCAACTATATAAACGATTTGCGTGTTATAGTTGCTTACCAATTCGGCTTGGACTGTTAGTAGTTGACCCTCCTTGGGGCTACCCTCCGTCCCTTCTGTCCGATACTATATGCAATTGTAGTGTAAGGTAAGTTACAAAATTTACAAAAATCTAAATATCTAAAATCTAAATATCTAAAATCTAAATATCACCACCCGGTGATGAACACTACCTTCCCCTTTACGCCCCCAGGAGGGCTCTTTTCTGGGGCATGTGTAATGATGTGGTTTCCCATGGTCATGTGACCTTTCACTTCCGTGGGATGCGCATCCGGTTCATCACCCCACTAGGAAGGGAAGTATCCTATCTTAGTGTGTTGATGAAACTCTCCGCGTGTTTCGAACAAACATGTGTATATGCAATTGTAGTGTAAGGTAAGTATCCAAATATAAACAATATTTAGATTTTTGTAAATTTCATCTTCTTCTCCAGTACCAAAAGGTCTAGAAAGGTGAAATGCTGTGTACAGACTCCTTGGCTAATGGGGATTCTAAATTGTAGATTTCATCACCCTGCGACCCCAAATATAGGTCAAAGAGGTCATGACCTGAAAACCTATTTTCATCTTGAGATTTTATGTGCTCTTCAAAGGGAGGTAATTTAAAGGAAACAACAGTGATGAATTAAATCTTCAAGTGTGTCTTTATTTGTAGGGGATTTTATCTCTGGTCTCAAAGATTGGTCAGACGGGTAAGGTCTCCATTTAAAGTGCATTTAAAATGTGTTGTACCTCTCACCTAGAACTTGACATTTTGAATTAGTTAATGTATATAAAGCCTGATGAGCTTCAGAGCCCATGGCTCTATTTTTGTTAAATGAAGAGTAAAATTCTCTCTCTCTGATATGCTGAAGAGGCAATGGCTCTATGAGTGATTGAGTGAGATGAAGGATGTGCTGTGTTGCAGGGATGTCAGTCCTGATGAGGAGTTTGCAGATGAGCTGCGGACCAACATCAGGTTTATAGCAGCCGTCTTCTTCCGCAGAGCCAAGAAGGTTCAATTTCATTTTCACTTGCACTTTAATGATGGGTTATAACTAATTATATTCTTTAGAGCTAATTAGCAGCCCCGACTTTTGCACAGTTTCTGTCGCTGCCGCCACGTTTTTTATTGGCTATAACTTTTTTCCTAGAAGGTTTTGAGAACTCATATACATAACTTCGTACTTATGCCCCTGGGGAATTTTGTTGACATGTTCACAGACAAGGTCAAAGGTCACGAGTTTTGAAATCGCTATAAAAAATCCTTGTAAACATGATAACTTGAAAAATATTTGTGCCTTCAGGCTCTTATTTGGTGTATATCAACTATGGAGAAAGGCCAAGATTTGAAAAGGTTTTCGCTAACATCCATCAAAGGTCAAGGTCACAACGAGGGCACGACTTTAGCATGCTTTTGCGAAAATGTCTTATTTCAACTATTAACACTTTGAATCATTACATGATTGTTATACACAATAAAAAGTGATTATTGATTGTGTGACCTTGAAGGTCAAATGTCAAAGGTCAAGGTCATGAAATATTGGTTAAGGTCATGTCAACCATTTAATCCAGTTTTGAAATGAGAAAGAGGTTTTGAGAACAAACAGGTGTAAAGGGACCCCAGTGATTATTCAACTCATTAGTAATAACTCCAATAATGAGAACATGTTTTAGAAAAAAACACCCATTTTATTGTTGCTATGGATAAGGTGGAACAGGGAAAGGCGAGACCCTAAGTTTCGGGGCTGCTCTGCTTTTGCGGTGTCCTGCAAACGCTCATCTAGTTTGCCAATGATTGTCCCCCGCCGCCGCGAAGCGCGGAGCGGGGGACATAGTATTCAGCTCCGTACGTACGTACGTCCGTCCGTCCCGCTTCTTGTTAGCGCGATATCTAATGAACCGCTCAACCTAGAATCTTCAAACTTGGTACCAGTCTTCATCTGGGGAATACGCAGACCTGAAAAGTTTTCGGTGATCTTGACCTCATTTTCAAGGTCACGGCGAGACTTTGACCAGTTTTGAAAATGTTGTTAGCGCGATATCTAATGAACCGCTCAACCTAGAATCTTCAAACATGGTACCAATCTTCATCTGGGGAATACGCAGACCTGAAAAGTTTTTGGTGACCTTAACCTCATTTTCAAGGTCACGGCGAGGCTTTGACCAGTTTTGAAAATGTTGTTAGCGCGACATCTAATGAACCGCTCAACCTAGAATCTTCAAACTTGGTACCAGTCTTCATCTGGGGAATACATAGACCTGTAAAGTTTTTGGTGACCTTGACCTCATTTTCAACCTTGATTGCGGCAGGGGACATGGTCACGTTTGTGACAATTACTTGTTTTGATTTGTTTTAATTTCCAATTCTCGTGAGGTTACATTATCATTTCAGGTTGATATCCCTAAGTTGATCATACACAAGCTGGTGAAGGCTGCAATAGAACATCTGGACTGCTGTGTTCAGGCTAGGCAGCATGGTGAGTTCAGTATCATGTCATATATGCATTTTTTACACATATGGTTGAAAATAACCAAGTTAATATTTTGATATGAGCACATGTACACATATCACGTTTCTAGTATTTCGTAGTCTGTTACGTAATAAAACAATTGTTTATTTCATCACTGTAGCTTGCCGTCGCAAGAGAAGTGGTTCACCTACTGACTGTTTTATGTAATTCAAATAGAATAGAATAGGTATCAAAGAAATTGTTACACTCAAAAATGTGTGTAATATGACTTTACAAAATTTGTGCAAATTTGTGTACAACTCTCACTCTTGCTCGGATAATAAAAAATTCACACTCGTTTTGTAAAAGTCATATGACAACCTTCTTGAGTAATAATCTCTATGTATCATCAGTACATCAGAGCCTTCTCCACTCAGATACACAGCTGCTTAGAGTAAGGTGATTAGATCCCAATGATATAACTACTGCTTAAAGAGCCCTTACATGATATTTTATGTGACTTTCATACATGCCAAAGGACTTCATATGCTGATTGAAGTTCAAATAATTTCACTTGACGTGCATTTTGATACCCAATCACCAAATATATGACAATTACTTTCCAATAGAAATCGAGCAACAGCCACATGTGCAGAAAACTGAAATTACACGTCCCATATATATGAATAGTGATATGACCAATTAAACATTACCAACCCACATCCGTCCTTTTGTCTGTTATAGGTAAATTTCCAAAATGACGTTTGACCACTTCGCACACATCATTGTCTGGTTTTCAATCATAAATCATGGTTTTCAAATTTATATTTTCACTATACTGAATGACTGGCATTTAAGTGATAAAGTCACGACTTCTCGATAAACTAACATCATTTATAACATTTGACATGATGTGACATCCAGCAAGATACTCAACGGCTCCCTTACCACTGAGCAAGCTTTGTGAAATTAGCGTCTGCTCTCTGCTCTTCCTGTCGTGTGTTGCGTCTGCTCTCTGCTCTGCCTGTCGTGTGTTGCGTCTGCTCTGCCTGTCGTGTGTTGTGTCTGCTCTGCCTGTCGTGTGTTGCGTCTGCTCTCTGATCTTCCTGTCGTGTGTTGTGTCTGCTCTCTGATCTTACTGTCGTGTGTTGTGTCTGCTCTCTGCTCTGCCTGTCGTGTGTTGTGTCTGCTCTCTGCTCTGCCTGTCGTGTGTTGTGTCTGCTCTCTGATCTTCCTGTCGTGTGTTGTGTCTGCTCTCTGATCTTCCTGTTGTGTGTTGTGTCTGCTCTCTGATCTTCCTGTCGTGTGTTGCATCTGCTCTCTGATCTTCCTGTCGTGTGTTGCGTCTGCTCTCTGATCTTCCTGTCTTGTGTTGTGTCTGCTCTCTGATCTTCCTGTCGTGTGTTACGTCTGCTCTCTGATCTTCCTGTCGTGTGTTGTGTCTGCTCTCTGCTCTGCCTGTCGTGTGTTGTGTCTGCTCTCTGCTCTGCCTGTCGTGTGTTGTGTCTGCTCTCTGCTCTGCCTGTCGTGTGTTGCGTCTGATCTCTGTCTGCTCTCTGATCTTCCTATCGTGTGTTGCATCTGATCTCTGATCTTCTTGTCATGTGTTGTGTCTGCTCTCTGATCTTCCTGTCGTGTGTTGTGTCTGCTTTCTGATCTTCCTGTCGTGTGTTGCGTCTGATCTCTGTCTGCTCTCTGATCTTTCTGTCGATTGATGCGTCTGCTCTCTGATCTTCCTATCGTGTGTTGTATCTACTCTCTGCTCTGCCTATCGTGTGTTGTGTCTGCTCTCTGATCTTCCTGTCGTGTGTTACGTCTGATCTCTGATCTTCCTGTGGTGTGTGTTGCACCAGGTGGAGACCTCCAGGAGTCAGTGCTGGAGTACCTCGGCCAGGACATCCACTGTGCACTCTGGAGCCGCAAGGCAGAGCTGGAATATCTGCGCCGTCTAGCCGAGTCTCTCTTCCCACACATTCTCCGCCCTGAAGCTTTGCACTCCAAGTGAGTCCATTCACTCCACAACTTGTGAAATATTTCAATATTTTAACTCTCATGAGTTGTGGCCTTTAGGTTACAACATTAATTTAATTAAAAATGTCACAATTGTCACTAAAGAAGTAGAGTATTGTATTTCCTCTTTTACCCCCCGGCACTTAATGGAGTCCCATATCTAATTTGACCTTGGGCCCTTATTTTATTTTTCGATTTGACCAATACACGTGAAAACCTCTGATAAATGACTAACATTTCTGAGAATTACACAAACTTCACACTATTTGACGTAAACCAAATTTAGCTCCGTAGTTCAACACTCTTAGTGATTAGGAAAATTAAAACTGAAATTATCTACCGGTAGTAGGGAGTAATCTTTGATGCAATATAAACCAGACACCTATTAGAGGCCCTGCTCTTATTCACCTTTACTCCCCCGCTGCTATTTGAGATCCGGCCCCTATAAGTGGAAATACGGTAATAGCAATTTTAAACTGAGGCTTTAATATATCTTATTGTGAGTAAACTAGAATCAACTTAAGAAAGTATTTGATTTGCACAATATGGTAGCTGTCACATTCAGTACTGTAGATTTTGTAGATAGTAGATTTGTTCTCTAATAAGGACAACTCTAAGATCTACAAAGCTGAAATTGTATATACAGCCCGATGATCTCCATAGCCAATGGCTCAGTTTTTAGCTCATCAAGATCTTATAGATATATAGTTTATACATTAACCCTTACGTTGCGTATATATATTTTACCATTTTTAGCCCCTGTGGCGGAATTTACAGGCTCGCAGCTCGCAGCAGTAGTTTGAGCTTAGGCACTAACGAGCTCTGCTGGCGGAATTTCCAGGCGGCGATTCCAGTACCGTTTTTACGAAATATACCGCATCTACATGGCGAATAAGGACTATATACGGGCGTTCAATACAAATTAAAGTAGCGACACCCGTACACAAATGGCTAATTCACAACCGAAACTTTGAATGAATTTTCTATGATTTTTCGTTTTTATTCTATTACTTTCGAAAGATTGTCTTTAATTCGGGCCTCGTAACATCATAAATACCAATGAAAAAAAATCCATTTATATACGGAATTGAAGACAAGATGTCTAGCTTCACAATGATATAAAAATTATTAGAATGCGACCTTTGGTTATAATTCTATAGCTATGTAAAGTTTGTCTTTATTTCCACCTATAAAATCGTCAATACTTACAACATGTATGCGGCATTGCAAACGGTCGTTCATCGCACTTTTCCAAGAAATCATAATCTCGAACCAGTTGACAAATAAGCACATGTCAACCCAAATATGGTTATGTTGTTTGACTTTTCAAATAAACGCTAACCTCGAACCATAACTGATGAAAATATGTTGATTAGTTTGTGTGCCGTTTGGTTTCACATGCCTCTCAGAAAGGTAAAATTGTATCTTTATTTCTGTGAATAAATATGCGCATTTTATATAGAATAAAAGATTATTCTTTTCGGTTTATTGTGATATAAAAATTATGAAAATGCATTCAGTATTTTAGCCGTGATAAATGTTTTAGAAGTTGTGAAAATCGCTGATTGTTTCAAAATTTATGAAGTGTAAACATGACCTTTTTCACGGCGCTTGCTGTGTCTTTATTATTTTTTTGAGATTTTCTAATTTTATATGGGAATGTAGTCCATTGTTTCCCCTTTATTTTGCCATATTTTTTTTGAAAACAAACAATTCGCTCACATGATATGAAGTGCGGGAGTAAGGCGAGTTAGCGATTTTTTTCCCCGTCTCGCGAGATGCGAGGCAGATAGCAGTCTCGGGCGAGGCAAACCCGAGGCAATACAAACACGTGGGTGAAAATAGCCTCAAGCGAATTAATGCTTCGGGGGCTAAGCCCGACAAAATTGGCCTTTTGTAAAGCTAATTATCAATGCGTTACGGGTCAACAATGCACACGCAATTTGGTGTGAATTTTACTTGATATTTCGACCGGACATTCACACAGACTCGTTATCGTGGCTATCTGCGAGATGTATGTAAACAAGTTTTCATGTGGCGATATACGGACACACTTCGTCTCGCATTTCGCCTGGGGGGCAAATATAATTATTACTGACCCGGTAAATGCACTAAGTCCAACGTACGGGTCTCGCCAAGGGTTCTAACATTTTTCTCTATGAGCCTCCCGGATAATTACGGGACCCGCAAGTTAAGGGTTAACTAGACAGCGTTATTGAGAATCTATTTCAGCATTAAGTGGCCTTGTGATAGAGCTGCGTGTAGTGTGAGGAGTAGTAGAGATGATCTAGTGTTCATGTTTGCAGGAGTACATGCGCCCTGCTGAGGGAGATCCTAGCTGAGTAGTAGAGATGATCTAGTGTTCATGTTTGCAGGAGTACATGCGCCCTGCTGAGGGAGATCCTAGCTGAGTAGTAGAGATGATCTAGTGTTCATGTTTGCAGGAGTACATGCGCCCTGCTGAGGGAGATTCTAGCTGAGTAGTAGAGATGATCTAGTGTTCATGTTTGCAGGAGTACATGCGCCCTGCTGAGGGAGATTCTAGCTGAGTAGTAGAGATGATCTAGTGTTCATGTTTGCAGGAGTACATGCGCCCTGCTGAGGGAGATTCTAGCTGAGTAGTAGAGATGATCTAGTGTTCATGTTTGCAGGAGTACATGCGCCCTGCTGAGGGAGATTCTAGCTGAGTAGTAGAGATGATCTAGTGTTCATGTTTGCAGGAGTACGTGCGCCCTGCTGAGGGAGATTCTAGCTGAGTAGTAGAGATGATCTAGTGTTCATGTTTGCAGGAGTACATGCGCCCTGCTGAGGGAGATCCTAGCTGAGTAGTAGAGATGATCTAGTGTTCATGTTTGCAGGAGTACATGCGCCCTGCTGAGGGAGATTCTAGCTGAGTAGTAGAGATGATCTAGTGTTCATGTTTGCAGGAGTACATGCGCCCTGCTGAGGGAGATTCTAGCTGAGTAGTAGAGATGATCTAGTGTTCATGTTTGCAGGAGTACGTGCGCCCTGCTGAGGGAGATTCTAGCTGAGTAGTAGAGATGATCTAGTGTTCATGTTTGCAGGAGTACATGCGCCCTGCTGAGGGAGATCCTAGCTGAGTAGTAGAGATGATCTAGTGTTCATGTTTGCAGGAGTACATGCGCCCTGCTGAGGGAGATCCTAGCTGAGTAGTAGAGATGATCTAGTGTTCATGTTTGCAGGAGTACATGCGCCCTGCTGAGGGAGATCCTAGCTGAGTAGTAGAGATGATCTAGTGTTCATGTTTGCAGGAGTACATGCGCCCTGCTGAGGGAGATTCTAGCTGAGTAGTAGAGATGATCTAGTGTTCATGTTTGCAGGAGTACATGCGCCCTGCTGAGGGAGATTCTAGCTGAGTAGTAGAGATGATCTAGTGTTCATGTTTGCAGGAGTACATGCGCCCTGCTGAGGGAGATTCTAGCTGAGTAGTAGAGATGATCTAGTGTTCATGTTTGCAGGAGTACATGCGCCCTGCTGAGGGAGATTCTAGCTGAGTAGTAGAGATGATCTAGTGTTCATGTTTGCAGGAGTACATGCGCCCTGCTGAGGGAGATTCTAGCTGAGTAGTAGAGATGATCTAGTGTTCATGTTTGCAGGAGTACGTGCGCCCTGCTGAGGGAGATTCTAGCTGAGTAGTAGAGATGATCTAGTGTTCATGTTTGCAGGAGTACATGCGCCCTGCTGAGGGAGATCCTAGCTGAGTAGTAGAGATGATCTAGTGTTCATGTTTGCAGGAGTACATGCGCCCTGCTGAGGGAGATCCTAGCTGAGTAGTAGAGATGATCTAGTGTTCATGTTTGCAGGAGTACATGCGCCCTGCTGAGGGAGATCCTAGCTGAGTAGTAGAGATGATCTAGTGTTCATGTTTGCAGGAGTACATGCGCCCTGCTGAGGGAGATTCTAGCTGAGTAGTAGAGATGATCTAGTGTTCATGTTTGCAGGAGTACATGCGCCCTGCTGAGGGAGATTCTAGCTGAGTAGTAGAGATGATCTAGTGTTCATGTTTGCAGGAGTACGTGCGCCCTGCTGAGGGAGATCCTAGCTGGCTCTGTCCTTCTCCCTGCCATGGATGCAATAGCCAGCCCGGTAGGTGACAACCTGATTTACTTACCTGTCCAACATCATCAATGTACAGTCAGATCCATTTATTCACACAAGTACAGTTGAAAATCTTCTGGATAGCAAGTTTTTGATTGAAACATATTTTATTCAGTCAAGAAAATGATTGGGCATCAGTTATCCAACCTATAAAAGCCCTTTCCAGGTAATTACAACTTTGATATCACAACAATGCACAACAAGAGATGGACAGGTGGTAAGGATGTGTAGAAGAGGAAGTTAGACACAACGTTTAGTTTGAGAGATATAAATATATACAATTTTGAAAACATTCTGATTTTCAAAGATAGAGAGATCTACATTGCCATGTAAAGTAAGCTCAATATTTATTGTTGTTCTGTTTCTAATAATATTTTCTAGTGAGATGTGCTGTTATCTGAATCATGCTGGTAATTTACAAAAAAAAGACGGTGAAATTAAGAAGTAATGATTGATAATTGAATTAAAAAAGGCTCATTCTACTATAACTTTGCGAAATAGTTGTCTCTGATTGGCTACTGTGAAAGATCAGAGACGGTATAATTTGGTTATACAGTGCTCTGTTGACTTCGTTCTATACACAATAATGCACTTGTTGCCAGCAACAATTAGAAATGCAATGATTCTGCTAATGCTTACAAGCAGGAACATGGTTTTGTTGTCCCCCGCCGCACTGCGGAACAGGGGACTATGTATTCTGGGCGTCTGTACGTCATATTTCTTGTTAACGCAATATCTCATGAAACTCTGCACCCAGTGTTTTCAATTTTGGTACCAGACACCAGTCGAAGTGCATACTACAGGTGAAATTTCATTTGACAAAATGATAACTTGTTAATAAGTGTTATTTCATATTTTTAGCTCATCAGGCCTGAAAGGCCCGATGGGCTTATGGCATGGGATGGCGTCCGTCCATCCGTCCGTCCGTCCGTCCGTCTGTCCGTCCGTCCGTCCGTAAACTTTTCACTTTTTCGACTTCTTCTCCAGAACAAATAACTCTAGAGAGCTGAAATTTTATGTACAGACTCCTTGGCCAATGGGGATTCTAAATTGTAGATTTGGTGACCCTGTGACCCCAAATAAGGGCCCCAGAGGTCATAACCTTAAAAGCTATTTTCATCTTCTTCTCCAGAACCAATGACTCCAGAGAGCTGAAATTTTATGTACAGACTCCTTGGCCAATGGGGATTCTAAATTGTAGATTTGGTGACCCTGTGACCCCAAATTAGGGCCACAGGGATCATAACCTAAAAAGCTATTTTCATCTTCTTCTCCAGAACCAATGACTCTAGAGAGCTGAAATTATATGTACAGACTCCTTGGCCAATGGGGATTCTAAATTGTAGATTTGGTGACCCTGTGACCCCAAATAAGGGCCTCACTGGCCATTACCTAAAATCCTGTTTTCATCTTTTTCTCCGGAACAAAAAGATCTAGAAGGCTGTAATATTGTATGCAAACTCTTTAGCCAATGGGGATTCTAACTTGTAAATTTGGTGACCCTGTGACCCCAAATATGGGCCACAGCCTAAAAAACCTTTGAAAATGAATTTTGAACTGATATTTTATGTGCACTTCATTCACTTTATTTGAAATGTATGTCGACTTGAGATAACAATCTACATTGTGGACATGTTTGTCAAATTGATGTTATCAATGTGAAATGAGAACTATTGAATAGCCTATGAACTGAAAATTGTGACAAGTCATAAAGGACTAAATTGAAGAGGAGTTAAGAATTCTTTTATTTTACATGAGATATGTGAACTGCATATGACTGGTGATGAAATGATAAGATAAGATTATATTCATCTTCTTCTCCAGAACGAAAAGACCTAGAAGGTTGTCATGTTGTGTAATGAATCTTTAGCCAATGGAGATTCTAAATTGTAGATTTGGTGAAGCTGTGGCCCCAAATAAGGGCCTCACAGGCCATTACCTAAAATCCTGTTTTCATCTTTTTCTCCGGAACAAAAAGATCTAGAAGGCTGTAATATTGTATGCAAACTCTTTAGCCAATGGGGATTCAAACTTGTAAATTTGGTGACCCTGTGACCCCAAATATTGGCCACAGCCTAAAAAAACCCTTTGAAAATTAATTTTGAACTGATATTTTATGACACTTCATTCACTTTATTTGAAATGTATACTTGAGATAACAATCTACATTGTGGACATGTTTGTCAAATTGATGTAATCAATGTGAAATGAGAACTATTGAATAGCCTATGAACTGAAAATTGTGACAAGTCATAAAGGACTAAATTGAAGAGGAGTTAAGAATTCTTTTATTTTACATGAGATATGTGAACTGCATATGACTGGTGATGAAATGATAAGATAAGATTATTTTCATCTTCTTCTCCAGAACGAAAAGACCTAGAAGGTTGTCATGTTGTGTAATGAATCTTTAGCCAATGGAGATTCTAAATTGTAGATTTGGTGAAGCTGTGGCCCCAAATAAGGGCCTCACAGGCCATTACCTAAAATCCTGTTTTCATCTTTTTCTCCGGAACAAAAATATCTAGAAGGCTGTAATATTGTATGCAAACTCTTTAGCCAATGGGGATTCAAACTTGTAAATTTGGTGACCCTGTGACCCCAAATATTGACCACAGCCTAAAAAAACCCTTTGAAAATTAATTTTGAACTGATATTTTATGACACTTCATTCACTTTATTTGAAATGTATACTTGAGATAACAATCTACATTGTGGACATGTTTGTCAAATTGATGTAATCAATGTGAAATGAGAACTATTGAATAGCCTATGAACTGAAAATTGTGACAAGTCATAAAGGACTAAATTGAAGAGGAGTTAAGAATTCTTTTATTTTACATGAGATATGTGAACTGCATATGACTGGTGATGAAATGATAAGATAAGATTATATTCATCTTCTTCTCCAGAACGAAAAGACCTAGAAGGTTGTCATGTTGTGTAATGAATCTTTAGCCAATGGAGATTCTAAATTGTAGATTTGGTGAAGCTGTGGCCCCAAATAAGGGCCTCACAGGCCATTACCTAAAATCCTGTTTTCATCTTTTTCTCCGGAACAAAAAGATCTAGAAGGCTGTAATATTGTATGCCAACTCTTTAGCCAATGGGGATTCAAACTTGTAAATTTGGTGACCCTGTGACCCCAAATATTGGCCACAGCCTAAAAAAACCCCTTTGAAAATTAATTTTGAACTGATATTTTATGACACTTCATTCACTTTATTTGAAATGTATACTTGAGATAACAATCTACATTGTGGACATGTTTGTCAAATTGATGTTATCAATGTGAAATGAGAACTATTGAATAGCCTATGAACTGAAAATTGTGACAAGTCATAAAGGACTAAATTGAAGAGGAGTTAAGAATTCTTTTATTTTACATGAGATATGTGAACTGCATATGACTGGTGATGAAGTGATAAGATAAGATTATATTCATCTTCTTCTCCAGAACGAAAAGACCTAGAAGGTTGTCATGTTGTGTAATGAATCTTTAGCCAATGGAGATTCTAAATTGTAGATTTGGTGAAGCTGTGGCCCCAAATAAGGGCCTCACAGGCCATTACCTAAAATCCTGTTTTCATCTTTTTCTCCGGAACAAAAAGATCTAGAAGGCTGTAATATTGTATGCAAACTCTTTAGCCAATGGGGATTCAAACTTGTAAATTTGGTGACCCTGTGACCCCAAATATTGGCCACAGCCTAAAAAAACCCCTTTGAAAATTAATTTTGAACTGATATTTTATGACACTTCATTAACTTTATTTGAAATGTATACTTGAGATAACAATCTACATTGTGGACATGTTTGTCAAATTGATGTAATCAATGTGAAATGAGAACTATTGAATAGCCTATGAACTGAAAATTGTGACAAGTCATAAAGGACTAAATTGAAGAGGAGTTAAGAATTCTTTTATTTTACATGAGATATGTGAACTGCATATGACTGGTGATGAAATGATAAGATAAGATTATTTTCATCTTCTTCTCCAGAACGAAAAGACCTAGAAGGTTGTCATGTTGTGTAATGAATCTTTAGCCAATGGAGATTCTAAATTGTAGATTTGGTGAAGCTGTGGCCCAAAATAAGGGCCTCACAGGCCATTACCTAAAATCCTGTTTTCATCTTTTTCTCCGGAACAAAAAGATCTAGAAGGCTGTAATATTGTATGCAAACTCTTTAGCCAATGGGGATTCAAACTTGTAAATTTGGTGACCCTGTGACCCCAAATATTGGCCACAGCCTAAAAAAACCCCTTTGAAAATTAATTTTGAACTGATATTTTATGACACTTCATTCACTTTATTTGAAATGTATACTTGAGATAACAATCTACATTGTGGACATGTTTGTTTAATTGATGTAATCAATGTGAAATGAGAACTATTGAATAGCCTATGAACTGAAAATTGTGACAAGTCATAAAGGACTAAATTGAAGAGGAGTTAAGAATTCTTTTATTTTACATGAGATATGTGAACTGCATATGACTGGTGATGAAATGATAAGATAAGATTATTTTCATCTTTTTCTCCAGAACGAAAAGACCTAGAAGGTTGTCATATTGTGTAATGAATCTTTAGCCAATGGAGATTCTAAATTGTAGATTTGGTGAAGCTGTGGCCCCAAATAAGGGCCTCACAGGCCATTACCTAAAATCCTGTTTTCATCTTTTTCTCCGGAACAAAAAGATCTAGAAGGCTGTAATATTGTATGCAAACTCTTTAGCCAATGGGGATTCAAACTTGTTAATTTGGTGACCTTGTGACCCCAAATATCGGCCACAGCCTAAAAAAACCTTTGAAAATGAATTTTGAGCTGATATTTTATGACACTTCAATCACAATGATTTGAAATATATGTCGACTTGAGATAACAATCTACATTGTGGACATTTTTGTCAAATTGATTTAATCAATGTGAAATGAGAACTATTGAATAGCCTATGAACTGAAAATTGTGACAAGGCATAAAGGACTAAATTGAAGAGGAGTTAAGAATTCTTTTATTTTACATGAGATATGTGAAAAGACCTAGAAGGTTGTCATGTTGTGTAAAGAGTCTTTAGCCAATGGAGATTCTAAATTGTAGAATTGGTGACCCAGTGGCCCCAAATAAGGGCCTCACAGGCCATTACCTAAAATCCTGTTTTCATCCAGAACAAACTAGAAGGAATATTTTGTTCAGAATGTTTAGATGTTTGGATGACAAGGCTTAGAACCGAGATTAGCCAAGGTGATTCTAAATTGTACTATGTACCATGAGATTCATCACATTGCCTGTTCTCTTTAAACCTTATACAGTTAGATCAGTGCTGCCAGTGTTTAGTGCAAGCAAGAGTCTATTACATAATTTGGCGGTAAAACACAAAAAACACAGCTGGCTTGTAACCAGAGCCAAGGGGTCAGAATATTGCATAATCTCCTGTGTGTTGACCTTGCTGAGTGCTCTCTCTCAATTTCAAGAATAAGATTTGTCAGGGTTAGGGATTGTACATTATATTGAGACAACATATTTCTGTCTTCATCAAACAAAATAAACTCTGATGAGCTACAGAGCCCATGGCTCTATTTTTTTTCAGTGGGGGACATTGCCATGTTAGTGGCAACCACTTAGTGGCACCAAATCTATCTATATCTTGAGATTAACCTTCAAATAATATAGTCCTATCCAGCTTAAACATATTTTGTCTCAACTTGATTGCTCCCTCATGCCGCCATGTTGCTAGTGGTTGTTAGCTGATACTTGATGATTTTGTTCACTGTTTGGGATGCATTGTATTCCGTTTTTGGTGCTCACAAACTGCTTTGACTGCTTCATTTTCAAATGATTTTCTTTCCATTTTAGACACTTTGTTTCCTATTTTGATGATATTATAAGCTCATCAGGCCTGAAAGGCCTGATGGACTTATGGCATGGTGTCCGGCGTCCGGCCGTCCATCCGCCTGTCTGTCTGTAAACTTTTTGCTTTTTCCACTTCTTCTCCAGAACCAATTACTCCAGAGAGCTGAAATGTTGTGTGCAGACTCCTTGGTCAATTGGGATTCTCTTGGGATTTCGTAACCCAATGACCCCAAATTGGGTCACATTGGTCACAAGCTTAAAAACCTATGTTCATCTTCTTCTCCGGTACCAAAAGGTCTAGAGAGTTAAAAAGTTGTGAACTCCTTGGCCAATGGGGATTTTAAATTGTAAATTTCATGACCCCTTGACCCATAATAGGGTCACAGCGGTCACAACCTTAAAAACCTATTTTCGACTTTGTTTCCAGAACCCTAGAGAGCTGAAAATGTGGAGACTCCTCGACCAATGCGGATTCTAAATTGTAGATTTGGTGACCCTGTTACTCCAAATAGGGTCACAGGGGTCATGATCTAAAAACCTTTTGTCATTTTCTTCTTCAGTCTGAAAAGCTTTAGAGAGCTGACTCCTTAGACAATGGGGATTCTAAATTGTAGAACATTTTTTCAACTTCTTTTCCAGTATGAAAAACTCTAGAACAAGCTGAGAACAATTTATTTCGGTTTTGCAACCAATACAAATCCTGATGAGCTACAGAACCCATGACTCTATTTTGTTTTAGTTTATTTAAGTATTTTGAAGTTTTGTTCACCACTTGTATGATACGCCAGGTTGTGATATTTGGAAAGGATTATGGCTTTGAAAACATTTTCAATACTGTATTTTGATGTTTTTATTTTCAGGACATAGTAAACAATCTGATCCTGATTTTCCTAGATGATACCCCGGTAAGCTTGATGTTCCTATGCATAGATAAACATTCATCAATATATTCAACTGCGCATCATTACAATATAAAACTTTCATCTGCAGACAAATAAGTTCTTAAGTCGAAGAATTGATAGAAGTTGGAAGGCAGAATTTGAAGATGAGAAGTACGTAAGCAGAAGGTATATTGAGAGTGAGTGAGTTTGTCTACTGTTGCAGCCTCCTGAAGCAAGGGAACCACCCTCGCCGAGTGTCTCCTTCCTGGAAGCATTTGCTCAGCCTGTCTCACACAGCTCCTCTGTGAGTACTGAAATGCTTAACTTGTTAGAACAGTTCAATTAAGTGAACTTAACTCTATATTGAGTACCTTGGTGAAAATAATTACGAGTCAGGCTTCTCTCTGAGCTGCGTGCTGATGCGCTGTGTGTTTTCAGTCAGTTTGCTGTGACAGTGTGTGTACTGAGACTGTGTGTTGCAGTGTGTGTATTGAGACTGTGTGTTACAATCTGTGTATTGAGACTGTTTGATGCAGTGTGTGTATTCAGTCTGTGTGTATTGAGACTGTGTGATGCAGTGTGTGTATTGAGACTGTGTTGCAGTGTGTGTATTGAGACTGTGTGATGCAGTGTCTGTATTGAGACTGTGTTGCGGTGTTTGTTTTGAGACTGTCAGTTGCAGTGTGTATTGAGACTGTGTGATGCAGTGTGTGTATTGAGACTGTGTGATGCAGTGTGTGTATTGAGACTGTGTGTTGCAGTGTGTGTGTATTGAGACTGTGTGATGCAGTGTGTGTATTGAGACTGTGTGATGCAGTGTGTGTATTGAGACTGTGTGTTGTAGTGTGTGTATTGAGACTGTGTGATGCAGCGTCTGTATTTAGACTGTGTTGCAGTGTGTGTAGTGAGACTGTGTTGCAGTGTGTGTATCGAGACTGTGTTGCAGTGTGTGTATTGAGACTGTGTGTTGCAGTGTATTGAGACTGTGATGCAGTGTGTGTATTGAGACTGTGATGCAGTGTGTGTATTGAGACTGTGTGTTGCAGTGTGTGTGTATTGAGACTGTGTGATGCAGTGTGTGTATTGAGACTGTGTGATGCAGTGTGTGTATTGAGACTGTGTGTTGTAGTGTGTGTATTGAGACTGTGTGATGCAGCGTCTGTATTTAGACTGTGTTGCAGTGTGTGTAGTGAGACTGTGTTGCAGTGTGTGTATCGAGACTGTGTTGCAGTGTGTGTATTCAGTCTGTGTGTATTGAGACTGTGTGTTGCAGTGTCTGTATTGAGACTGTGTTGCAGTGTGTGTATTGAGACTGTGTGTTACAGTGTGTGTATTGAGACTGTGTTGCAGTTCGTGTATTGAGACTGTGTGATGCAGTGTGTGTATTGAGACTGTTTGATGCAGTGTGTGTATAGAGACTGTGTGTTGTAGTGTGTGTATTGAGACTGTGTGTTGTAGTGTGTGTTTTGAGACTGTGTGATGCAGTGTGTGTATTGAGACTGTTTGATGCAGTGTGTGTATAGAGACTGTGTGTTGTAGTGTGTGTATTGAGACTCTGTGTTGCAGTGTGTGTATATAGACTGTGTGTTGCAGTGTGTATTGAGACTGTTTGATGCAGTGTGTGTATAGAGACTGTGTGATGCAGTGTGTGTATAGAGACTGTGTGATGCAGTGTGTGTATAGAGACTGTGTGTTGTAGTGTGTGTATTGAGACTGTGTGTTGTAGTGTGTGTATAGAGACTGTGTTGCAGTGTGTGTATAGAGACTGTGTGTTGCAGTGTGTATTGAGACTGTGTGATGCAGTGTGTGTATTGAGACTGTGTTGCAGTGTGTGTATTGAGACTGTGTTGCAGTGTGTGTATTGAGACTGTGTTTTGCAGTTCGTGTATTGAGACTGTGTGTTGTAGTGTGTGTATTGAGACTGTGTGTTGTAGTGTGTGTATTGAGACTGTGTGATGCAGTGTGTGTTTAAGTCTGCGTGCTGTGTCAGTGTGTGTATTGAGACTGTTTGATGCAGTGTGTGTATTGAGACTGTTTGATGCAGTGTGTGTACTGAGACTGTGTGTTGCAGTGTGTGTATTGAGACTGTGTGTCACAGCGGTCACAACCTTAAAAACCTATTTTCGACTTTGTTTCCAGAACTGTATTGAGACTGTGTGTTACAATCTGTGTATTGAGACTGTTTGATGCAGTGTGTGTATTCAGTCTGTGTGTATTGAGACTGTGTGATGCAGTGTGTGTATTGAGACTGTGTTGCAGTGTGTGTATTGCGACTGTGATGCAGTGTCTGTATTGAGACTGTGTTGCGGTGTGTGTTTTGAGACTGTCAGTTGCAGTGTGTATTGAGACTGTGTGATGCAGTGTGTGTATTGAGACTGTGTGATGCAGTGTGTGTATTGAGACTGTGTTGTAGTGTGTGTATTGAGACTGTGTGATGCAGCGTCTGTATTTAGACTGTGTTGCAGTGTGTGTAGTGAGACTGTGTTGCAGTGTGTGTATTGAGACTGTGTTGCAGTGTGTGTATTGAGACTGTGTGTTGCAGTGTCTGTTTTGAGACTGTGTTGCAGTGTGTGTATAGAGACTGTGTGTTGCAGTGTGTATTGAGACTGTGTGTTGCAGTGTGTGTATTGAGACTGTGTGTTGCAGTTCGTGTATTGAGACTGTGTGATGCAGTGTGTGTATTGAGACTGTTTGATGCAGTGTGTGTATAGAGACTGTGTGTTGTAGTGTGTGTATTGAGACTGTGTGTTGTAGTGTGTGTATTGAGACTGTGTTGCAGTGTGTGTATATAGACTGTGTGTTGCATTGTGTATTGAGACTGTGTGATGCAGTTCGTGTATTGAGACTGTTTGATGCAGTGTGTGTATAGAGACTGTGTGTTGTAGTGTGTGTATTGAGACTGTGTGTTGTAGTGTGTGTATAGAGACTGTGTTGCAGTGTGTGTATCGAGACTGTGTGTTGCAGTGTGTATTGAGACTGTTTGATGCAGTGTGTGTATTGAGACTGTGTGTTGCAGTGTGTGTATTGAGACTGTGTGTTGCAGTTCGTGTATTGAGACTGTGTGTTGTAGTGTGTGTATTGAGACTGTGTGTTGTGGTGTGTGTATTGAGACTGTGTGATGCAGTGTGTGTTTAAGTCTGCGTGCTGTGACAGTGTGTGTATTGAGACTGTTTGATGCAGTGTGTGTATTTAGACTGTGTGATGCAGTGTGTGTATTGAGACTGTTTGATGCAGTGTGTGTATTGAGACTGTGTGATGCAGTGTGTGTATTGAGACTGTGTGTTGCAGTGTCTGTACTGAGACTGTGTGATGCAGTGTGTGTATTGAGACTGTGTTGCAGTGTCTGCACCTGGAGCTGCAGGACGTGATCAACAAGGACACCCCGGAGCTTCTCTACCCCTTCATGCAGTTCCTCAAGAGTGAGGCATCAGTCAACGTGCTGCAGTTTTGTCTCGCTTGTGGTCAGTCTCTCTTCGTTATCAGCTGGCACAACTAGTGTCAACTAGCTAGTTCTCTGATTGGAATGAAATTCTCTTTCTTTTAAAGGCACTGTAGCACATTTTTTCTTACTGAAATAAAGTGATCCCACAAAAAAATAAATAAGTGTTACCAATGCCAAAATAATACTCTTGAATCAATAAAAAGACTTCTAAAACGAATGTACATTGTTCGGTTAAGCCAGTGGAGACCATTTCCCCTCGAGCTGCCATTTTAAGATGTTCACATTAAAAAGTTCAAGTGATCTGACTGATGTAGCGATACCTAAACACTCAAATTAGTTTTAAATATGGTACCATGATAGAATGGTAATTCATCTTCCTGTCTGTATTCTCAAAATAACGCATGAGACCTACAAATCTGCCTCTCACACTGAAGAGTTCCACACTACTGTTGCTTACACGTTGCACCTTTTTCTTTCAATACGGATTATCGTTTTCAATGTGTGCGGCTTATCGAGTCGTGAAATAATATGTTTGACCCTCTAACATAACCACATATGTAATATAAATATATATGTAAATAAATAATAGCAAATTTGAGAAGAAAAAAATATACAAAAGACTTCAGGGCCTTTAAAATTTTTGCTTCGTGAACATACCTGATAACTATCCCCCACAGCGAGTTTACCACAATTCATGGAATGAAGTATTCTGCAGCATCCAAACTTCCATACTCACAAAGTGAAATATCACACTGGAGCCATTTCAAATTGTTCACATAGGTTTACAGTACCGTAAGAAGTTGGTCCCATAGATTGTAGAATGCTTGCTTGAGTTCCTTATTCCAAGTGGCTTGGAAGTAATGAATAAATCCTGAAACAATTATGATAACAATATATTAACATTAAAACATCAATGCATAAACAAACCATACAGTTGAATTTATCCACAAATAGTAATACAATAACATTACACATATTATTCAGACTAAATGCATAAGTACACATAATATTGAACAGATATTGAACTTCAACAGGATCAGGTGATGTCAATGTCTAATTTCCTATTTTACAAGACGTCAACTGACAATGTTGGGTTGCAGAAGACTTCAACCAGCGTATCCTGAGCCCAGGTGTGTCTCAGAGTGAGTTCGTGGAGCTGCACAACATGGCCAAGGACCTCTACAACAGCTACTGTGCTCCCACGGCCCTCGACCGCATCAAGTTTGACGAACAGATAATCAGGGAGCTCGAAGTTGGTCTGTCATCTCTCTGCTTATTTCTCTGACCCCCTATCTGTTTTTGCCTCTATATTCATTACACCCCTGCTCCAACTCTGTCTGTACATCTGTCCAAAATCATAATCATATTAACTCTGAAACTTTGACTTAGAAACTTCAAATTTGGTATGGAAGGAACATACATGGTGGTTTTGTGCCCTTTTCTAACTCCAACGTTCAAATGATGTTTTACATTTTGGCCAAAAACACAATCTAAAAACCTATTATTTGCTTGTTAACAATGTATTACTTGAGATAACTAAGATATTCAACCTTAGATAATAAATCAATGAATTACTGATGAGCTACAGAGCCCTTGGCCCTATTTTTGGACATTGTTTCGTGTCCGTAAAATAACTTGAAAACTATCTGACTTGGAAACTTCAAATTTGGTATGGAAGTAATCTATGTGGTTGTGTTGTGCTTTTAAGGGGTTTCAACTCCAAGGCTTCAAACAATTAACCCTTAAAGGGAGACTGCATCGAGGATAAAAATGAGATCACTTTTATCTACCTATGCTGATTAACGTATCTGCTAAGGAGTTATGTTTCGCTTTACTGTCTACATCGAGTTCTTTTTTATTATTAATTACTTAAATTGTCTGAAATTTGCGGTCTGTGACTCTTTACCAGACACGTTAATCAGCATAGGTAGATAAATCTGATTTCATATTTATTCTCAACGAAGTGTCCCTTTAACTTTTCTGATCCCGTATTGGTCCGGGAAGCTCATAGAGAATAATTTATTCCCCCATGCGAGATGCGTACGTCAGACTTGCATATACTGAGTCAGTCATGATCATGTTTGTTGTCAAGGCAAAATGCGAGACAGTGTGTGTCTGTGGATTGCTACATGAAAACTTGTTTATATACATCTCGCAGTTCGCCATGAGTCTTTTGTAAACGTACGGTCGAATATCCAGAAGAAATCACACCAAACTGCGTGTGCATTGTTGATCCGTAAGGCATCAATAATTAGCTTTACAATGTTAGCCATGATCTCTAGTTGTGCCTTTTGAGGGTCAGACCGATTTCTGAATTTTATTTTTTGCGGTTTCCATGGAAACATGACCAAGACAGTGACTCTGTAAGGAAGTCATTTTGTGCGGAGCATATCTCCCAAACTAAACATGCTGACTTCACCAAACTTGCTACACATGTTAGCCATGATCTCTAGTTGTGCCTTTTCAGGTTAAGATGGATTTCTGAATTTCATTTTTGGCGGTTTCCATGGAAACATGACCAAGACAGTGACTCTGTAAGGAAGTCATTTTGTGCGGAGCATATTTCTCAAACTATACTTGCTAGCTTCACCAAACTTGCTACACATATTAGCCATTACCTCTAGTTTTGCCTTTTGAGGCGTTTTCCATTGAAAACATGACTTAACAGTTATCTCTGGAACTGTACATTCCATATTCATTCAACTCTACACAGAGGTTAGTCATTCCCATAGCTGGGCCTTCTTTCCTATTTTCAATTATGTCAAACTAGATTTAGAAGCTGTGCTACACTTGTTTTTATATCATTTAGAAGCAAAACATCTTGTCTTCAATTCCATATATAAATAAAATTTTCTCGTTCCAAATTTACAATATTATGAGGCCCGAATTAAAAACAATCTTTCGAAAGTAATAGAAAAAAGAAAAAAAATCATAGAAAATTCATTCAAAATCCCTTTTCAAAATCCCTTTTCAAATAATGACGTCACAGGTTGTTAAACTCAAACCTTACTCACACCAGGAACTAATAATGATGGGAAGCTTGGGCAGTTTGAGAATATCATCTTTGTGTGATGAAGACCAACAGAGAAGACATGAAGACAGCAGAGACTATTACATAATGTTATGCAACAGTCATTCTCTCTCTCTTTTAGTTATGCACCTACAATTTCAAGACTGAGATTTTTCAGGACTAGAGATTGTGCACTATATTGAGTACAATCTTCATCAATCTTCATCATCAAACAATATAAACCCTGATAAGCTAAAGAACCCATGGCACTATTTTGTCAGTTTCCATGGTAAAAATTGGACTGTAGTTACTACATAAGATGGATTGTTAGAGGTCTCTAAGGTGAATGGGGAAAGGGGAGACGTCTGTCTTTGCGGGTGAAAATATGTTCTAGTTGGTGTGTTATGCTGCGTATAGTTGATTGTGTGTACGTGCTTGCAGTGATCAAGGGGCCCCCTGACGAGGTGATCAAACTGAGGACCTCCACTCCCCTCTTCAAGTAAGTGGCTCTAGCAGAGGCTCTCTCTCCACCATCTTATCATCACAGCCGCATGTTTCAAAAAGTCATTCTGATAAAATTTTTGTATTGTCATGTTGTGATGTTTGTTTATTAAGATACATTGTGTAAGTATCCATGGATAAAGTTTCAGATAAAGTTCAGGCTTGAAGTGTCTATAAAAGAGATAATATGGGTTGTTGGTGTTGCAGAGCATACGAACACGCATATAACCTGCTGGACAACAACTTCCTGCCTCTCTTCCATCAGAGCGATGATGTGAGTACCAGGGTACCAGACCCCTCTGTCTGTCTATCTATCTCTCCGTCTATCTCTCTGTCTATCTATCTCCCCATCTGTCTCTCTATTTATCTATATCTGTCTGTCTGAGTACCTCCATGCAACTTACTTCAAAAGCAATTTTAATCCTGCCAATTGAAACCTTTTTACCTCCAGGTGAATCGGAAACTTATGTGTGGCGCCGTCCATCTATCTGTCTGTCACCAATAGGGTATTTCTGTTCTGAAATTAACTCCTCCCACAGTTTTTGATCAATCTTTCTGAAATTGTACACATGCTTTGGCTGTTCATCAGTGATAAGCATGTGCTTTTTGGGACGAATTTGATAAATAGTTTAGTTATGACCCTTGCCTAAGAGCACTTGGCTTTTCTATTACATATTGAGTGTTTAAAGTTAATCTAGCTTGGCTCTAACTTTTGATTGATCAATCATATGTCTTTGAATCTTGATGTGTGTTTCCCTTTTCATTAGCCCAGTAAAAATAAAGACATATTCCTTGACCTTCTCACTGTGACCTTGATGAAAGACCCAATTTTTGCCACTTTTACTTTGTCCATAACTTTTAATTTGTCAACATAGGCCTTTAAAATGACATGTTTCCTATTTCACATACTGAGGTCATAACCTTTGCCTTTGTGAGCTTGACCTTGGTGTAGGATGCATTTCCGGAAACATTTAACCATGGCCTCCGATATTTTACAAATTCATTCATGGTCACTACGTCATTCAGATAATTGCCCTTACATTTAACCTGTATTTTTAGGGGATACTTTGTGCCCGGGGGTTCTTGTGCTCTCAGAGCTTTCTTGTTAATTTGACTTGTAAGCATGAAGGGACAAAGTGTTGTCTATGGATTGACCGAGTGTTTGTGTTTGCAGTACTACCACATGGTATGTGGAGACCGACCAGGAGCCCTCGGACGCAGTCTCTCCAAGTAAGAGTTACCTCCCTTCCTTCCTTCTTCTTAATCAATATCTTGTCTTTGCTGGTGTCCTAAATGAGTTCATATATATCCCTTATACTTCAGGTGTGACATTTGATGAATATAATGAATAAATAACATTAAATTAAGAATATCCATGTTTCTAAGAACTGCTGACAGTACCGAATTTCCTCGAATGCACTCCAGTCCTCAACCACAACACGATCATAGATATAACCTGGGAATCTCGTCCTGACAAGAACCCAGTTTGTTGAAAGAAATAGAAACTCTGAGTTGTATTCAAAGAAATAGGGCTACATGTTAAACTTACTGCCAGTTTTAAACTCATAAGGCCTGTAAGGACAGATATATGACATTTGCCATCCTCCGATGTCTGTCCTGCCATCATCTGTCGTTTGTCTTTCTTGTGTCCATTCATAAGTGGCATTTTCCACTTCTCCAGGACTGGTGCCCCCCTGAAGCTGACAGTTAGTGCAGAAGTACTAAATTTGTACATTTGGTCCTGACTAAGCGTGTAGGAAGGATCCCTAAACCATCAAACAACTTCTCTGAAACCAATTGACATATAAAGCTGTAATTGAGATTTTCCTTGGGTCTTGATCCCTACGAAGCTCATGTTTTCAGAATAGGCTCTTTGGTGGATGAAGACTAAGATCTGTTAATTTCTTTGGCTCACTGCAAAAAATAAGGGTGTGGCAGCGGTGGAACTTAAGTGGGTCACCAATTTGAAGCTATGATCAAACGTTGAAGCTAATCTGTCTGGTCATGAGCAACTTAGCACCAAAAATAAGTGAAGTGGGTCAGACAAAGGTCGTTTCAGGATGGCTGGCTAACCAGGAGCTTTAGAGAATTAAGCAACCTAGATTTATATAATAATATCTTGTATTCTTAAGAATGAGGAGCTACAGACCCATTTGATCTTATGTATATTCACATATACAAGTAAAAGATCTCTTGTTTTAAAAGTTTATGATAAGTGTTATCAGGAATCAATCACATCTAGCAGTTTGCTGAATTGTGGATGCCAAAACATTGCATGCATTGATGCTTATGCATCAGAAACTAATGGACTTTGTAGTTGTTGAAAATAATTTGTCCTCTTTTATGTGCATGGCAGATGAATAAGGCAAAGGTATTGGAAGTGGTGTGATTCATTATTAATGTAGAGTAACAGAACTAAACTAATATTCTTGTGTTAAAGTAGCATGACAAGCTCGAGGAATAACACCAACCATAGGTATGCTGGATGTTGTGAGTGGATGTCTCGTAGTGTCCACAGTGTCCACATATTTTGCACTACTCAGTGTTATTGCAGTCAGTGTGCTGGTAAGAATGAAGGGGACAGGTGTTAGTGTGCTGGTAGGAAGTATGGGACAGGTGTTAGTGTGCTGGTAGGAATGAAGGGGACAGGTGTTAGTGTGCTGGTAGGAATGAAGGGGACAGGTGTTAGTGTGCTGGTAGGAAGTATGGGGACAGGTGTTAGTGTGTTGGTAGGAAGTATGGGGACAGGTGTTAGTGTGCTGGTAGGAAGTATGGGGACAGGTGTTAGTGTGCTGGTAGGAAGTATGGGGACAGGTGTTAGTATGCTGGTGGGAAGTATGGGGACAGGTGTTAGTGTGCTGGTAGGAAGTATGGGGACAGGTGTTAGTGTGCTGGTAGGAATGAAGGGGACAGTTGTTAGTGTGCTGGTAGAAAGTATGGGGACAGTTGTTAGTGTGCTGGTAGAAAGTATGGGGACAGGTGTTAGTGTGCTGGTAGGAAGTATGGGGACAGATGTTAGTGTGCTGGTAGGAAGTATGGGGACAGTTGTTAGTGTGTTGGTAGGAAGTATGGGGACAGGTGTTAGTGTGCTGGTAGGAAGTATGGGGACAGGTGTTAGTGTGTTGGTAGGAAGTATGGGGACAGGTGTTAGTGTGTTGGTAGGAAGTATGGGGACAGGTGTTAGTGTGCTGGTAGGAAGTATGGGGACAGGTGTTAGTGTGCTGGTAGGAAGTATGGGGACAGGTGTTAGTATGCTGGTGGGAAGTATGGGGACAGGTGTTAGTGTGCTGGTAGGAAGTATGGGGACAGGTGTTAGTGTGCTGGTAGAAAGTATGGGGACAGGTGTAAGTGTGCTGGTAGAAAGTATGGGGACAGGTGTCAGTGTGCTGGTAGAAAGTATGGGGACAGGTGTTAGGTTGCTGGTAGAAAGTATGGGGACAGGTGTTAGTGTGCTGGTAGAAAGTATGGGGACAGTTGTTAGTGTGCTGGTAGAAAGTATGGGGACAGGTGTTAGTGTGCTGGTAGGAAGTATGGGGACAGGTGTTACTGTACTGGTAGGAAGTATGGGGACAGGTGTTAGTGTGCTGGTAGAAAGTATGGGGACAGGTGTTAGTGTGCTGGTAGAAAGTATGGGGACAGGTGTTAGTGTGCTGGTAGAAAGTATGGGGACAGGTGTAAGTGTGCTGGTAGGAAGTGTGGGGACAGGTGTTAGTGTGCTGGTAGGAAGTATGGGGACAGGTGTTAGTGTGCTGGTAGGAAGTATGGGGACAGGTGTTAGTGTGCTGGTAGGAAGTATGGGGACAGGTGTTAGTGTGCTGGTAGAAAGTATGGGGACAGGTGTTAGGTTGCTGGTAGGAAGTATGGGGACAGATGTTAGTGTGCTGGTAGGAAGTATGGGGACAGGTGTTAGGTTGCTGGTAGAAAGTATGGGGACAGGTGTTAGTGTGCTGGTAGGAAGTATGGGGACAGGTGTTAGTGTGCTGGTAGGAAGTATGGGATAGATGTTAGGTTGCTGGTAGGAAGTATGGGGACAGATGTTAGTGTGCTGGTAGGAAGTATGGGGACAGGTGTTAGTGTGCTGGTAGGAAGTATGGGGACAGGTGTTAGTGTGCTGGTAGAAAGTATGGGGACAGTTGTTAGTGTGCTGGTAGGAAGTATGGGGACAGGTGTTAGTGTGCTGGTAGGAAGTATGGGGACAGGTGTAAGTGTGCTGGTAGGAAGTATGGGGACAGGTGTTAGTGTGCTGGTAGGAAGTATGGGGACAGGTGTTAGGTTGCTGGTAGAAAGTATGGGGACAGGTGTTAGTGTGCTGGTAGGAAGTATGGGGACAGGTGTTAGTGTGCTGGTAGGAAGTATGGGGACAGGTGTTAGTGAGCTGGTAGAAATTATTGGGATAGATGTTAGGTTGCTGGTAGGAAGTATGGGGACAGGTGTTAGTGTGCTGGTAGGAAGTATGGGGACAGGTGTTAGTGTGCTGGTAGGAAGTATTGGGACAGGTGTCAATGTGCTGGTAGGAAGTTTGGGGACAGGTGTCAATGTGCTAGTATAAGATAATATGGTTAGTAATTTATGGTTATTAGACGGGAATGTATAAAGGGTTAACCGGTTATAGAATAATATATGGTTAGTAGATGGGAATGTATAAAGGGTTATGGAGTAGTATATGGTTAGTAGACGGGAATGTATAAAGGATTATAGAATACTATATGGTTAGTAGACAGGAATGTATAAAGGGTTACAGAGTAATATATGGTTAGAAGACGGAAATATGTAAAGGGTTGGTAGGATTGGTGGAAGGTTGGAAGTCTTAGGTTTTGTTGGAAACTGTAACATTGAAAAGGACCATTGTTTTTTGTACACATATATTTTGTTCATAGAATAGCTTTCCCGTTTTGTCACATTATTCTATTATCATATGCACCTTTATGCAAAATATTGCCTTGACTTTGTTTGATACTGTATGTGTTATATGAGCTGACAGTGTTGTCGCTGCCACCAAGAGTCAGTGTGTTGTGTTGTGTTGACTTCAGTGTTGCCCCCACTCCCATCAGCGGTCCTGTGCTGCCCAGGTAATACACATACATACACATGCATGCACAGGTAGTGGGCGCAGCTTTGTATTGTGCATGTACATGTTCCTGCATGGCAATGTTATGTTCTCTCTGGGTTAGGGCTATGTACATCGGTACAGATTGTGCAATATCATTATTGCAATATAGTGTTTCCCCCAGGTTGAAAAAAAGGCAGGGCAACTCCATTGAGAAAAGGGCACTTCTTCGCCCAAAATGGCACATATATAAATATAAAATGTACTCAAACACAAAAACTTTGAATTCACCAAGTAAAAGCGGGCAATTTTCTCAGCTAGCTCTGACTAGACATACTTTTGCAAACACTTGTCTTGATTAATCACTTGAATGTTTGGCATAATCGTCATAAAAACATCAGATTGTATTTTACCTAATAAAGAATCAATGAGTTTAAATGCTATGCAAGTATAATGAAATTATCAAGCCGTTTTCGCCTGCAGACAACAATCGCAAGTAATCCCCCTATTGTTTTTGTCTCTGACTAAACATGTGGTCAGCAGGTGTATCCTGTTGTAAGAGGGTTGCAACAGACACGTATCTTGTTCTAAGGTAAATTTCAGGTTTTTGATGCAAGTAAATCTAATGTATCAAAAGAACAAAAACATTATATTGAGAAATGAACTGTATTTTATAAGTTCTGTAAGGCATTTAATCAAAAATGTAATGTTTAACTGCATGTATGAGTTACAAGCTCTTAAAATTAAGTTCATTTAATATATTGCAATATATCGCATTATAAAATTTAGTGCACTATCCAGTCTTAATCTTGATACTAACACTGATAACCTAGTTGCTGATCTAACCTGCACTATGTTTATAGTTATATATCTCTGATGTAAGCTGTGGAAGTCGCTAAATATACTTTGACAGAAGAATTTATAACGTAGACCATTTCTTGCCTTGGTTAAGCTTACCAGGCTTATAGGGTCATCATCCGTCATCCGTAAACATTTCGACTTCGAAAGCTGAAATTTTGCATCCAATGGATCAAAGTTTGTACATTTGGGCTGACATCTCCTTTAAAGTTGGGCCTGACATCTCCTTTAAATTTGGGCCTGACATCTCCTTTAAATTTGGGCCTGACATCTCCTTTAAATTTGGGCTGACATCTCCTTTAAATTTGGGCCTGACATCTCCTTTAAATTTGGGCCTGACATCTCCTTTAAATTTGGGCCTGACATCTCCTTTAAATTTGGGCCTGACATCTCCTTTAAATTTGGGCCTGACATCTCCTTTAAATTTGGGCTGACATCTCCTTTAAATTTGGGCCTGACATCTCCTTTAAATTTGGGCCTGACATCTCCTTTAAATTTGAGCATGGCATGCATTATTTCTATAACGTTTTAACGACTTTCTCTCCACAATCATTGGGCATAGAACGCTCAAATTTTCAGAATTACATCTTTGTTAAATGGAGCCCCAGGTACATTTGGTCTTGACTCTTCTTCAAATATGGATGGAGCAGGGTATCCACCTTTAAACCTTCTTTTGACTTATCACCAGAAGCTTAGGAGCTCAAAGTATGTGCTTCTAACAACATGGATCTCATAACACATGTAGCTCAGTCTCAGAGAAATAATTTTAACTTTGACCCCTATCAACACTGTATCTAGCATTCTGCACTGTCTAACATCCTTTAACCCTGGTTCAGTTGTATAACATAGTAAGAAGGATGTGTGAACTGCCTTAAGTGGGTGACACTGTCATGTGTGAACTGCCTGGAGATGATGACACTGCCATGTGTAAACTGCCTGGAGAAGATGACACTGCCATGTGTAAACTGCCTCGAGTGGATCACACTTTCATGTGTAAACTGCCTCTAGTGGGTGACACTGCCATTTGTTAACTGCCTCCAGTGGGTGACACTGTCATGTGTAAACTGCCTCCAGTGGGTGACACTGTCATGTGTAAACTGCCTCCAGTGGGTGACACTGTCATGTGTAAACTGCCTCTAGTGGGTAACACTGTCATGTGTAAACTGCCTCCAGTGGGTGACACTGTCATGTGTAAACTGCCTCCAGTGGGTGACACTGTCATGTGTAAACTGCCTCCAGTGGGTGACACTGTCATGTGTAAACTGCCTCCAGTGGGTGACACTGTCATGTGTAAACTGCCTCCAGTGGGTGACACTGTCATGTGTAAACTGCCTCCAGTGGGTGACACTGTCATGTGTAAACTGCCTCCAGTTGGTGACACTGTCATGTGTAAACTGCCTCTAGTGGGTAACACTGCCATGTGTAATCTGCCTCGAGTGGATGACACTGCCATTTGTAAACTGCTTAATTGAGTTAATTGAGAACCTGTATGGCAGGGGATGCTGATGACCATCTCTTCTTGTTACATTTTTATTCCTATATTTATAAAATATATTTAATGAACTTTGAAAGATGTGATTTATCTGTCTAGTTCTCCATATCTACAGTAATATGTGTTCTTATACTTATGTCACTAAGTAGAATATCAACTTATTTTTATAAAACATGATAATTATTCATTTCGTTGAAGTTTGTTTGAAGTGACTACATCTTTGACCATCGTTTGTGACAAGTGTATTGCTGCAAACCATGAATAAATTTCTCTGTGCAAATGGAATTGAGACCATATCTCAAAGTCATCACTAAGGGTTCACAGTGTATGCTGATGCAGCTGTTTTGTGCATACATGTTTTCTGTCTTTAGTTTCCTCTGTGGCCAAACTTTGTTTTTATAATGTATTTCAGACAAGCCAAGAAGAAGGAGTTTGGTTTGACCAATATAGGAAATAAACTGAAGGAAGTTTTCAAGGCATCTTCAGGTAGGTGAATGAACATATCTCTCTGTCTCTCTGCTTTCTCTCTGTTCTCTCTGCTCTTTCTGTTCTCTCTGCTTTCTCTGTTCTCTCTGCTTTCTCTGTTCTCTCTGTCCTCTCTGCTCTTTCTGTTCTCTCTGCTCTTTTTGTTTTCTCTGCTCTTTTTGTTCTCTCTCTGTTCTCTGTTTTCTCTGCTAGACCTGATAGACAGCAGACCAATATCAATAGACCTGATAGACAGCAGACCAATATAAGTAGACAAGATAGACAGCGGACCAATATCAATAGACCTGATAGACAGCAGACCAATATCAATAGACCTGATAGACAGCGGACCAATATCAATAGACCAGATAGACAGCGGACCAATATCAATAGACCTGATAGACAGCGGACCAATATCAATAGACCTGATAGACAGCGGACCAATATCAATAGACCTGATAGACAGCGGACCAATATCAATAGACCAGATAGACAGCGGACCAATATCAATTATATATAGACCAGATAGACAGCGGACCAATAGCAGCAGACAAGATAGACAGCGGACCAATATCAATAGACCAGATAGACAGCGGACCAATATCAGTAGACAAGATAGACAGTGGACCAATATCAATAGACCTGATGGACAGCGGACCAATATCAATAGACCTGATAGACAGCGGACCAATATCAATAGACCTGATAGACAGCGGACCAATATCAATAGACCTGATAGACAGCGGACCAATATCAATAGACCAGATAGACAGCGGACCAATATCAATAGACCTGCTGGACAGCGGACCAATATCAATAGACCTGCTGGACAGCGGACCAATATCAATAGACCAGATAGACAGCGGACCAATATCAATAGACCTGTTAGACAGCGGACCAATATCAATTATATATAGACCAGATAGACAGCGGACCAATATCAATAGACCTGATAGACAGAGGACCAATATCAATAGACCTGATAGACAGCGGACCAATATCAATAGACCAGATAGACAGCGGACCAATATCAATAGACCAGATAGACAGCGGACCAATATCAATAGACCTGATAGACAGCGGACCAATATCAATAGACCTGATAGACAGCGGACCAATATCAATAGACCTGATAGACAGCGGACCAATATCAATAGACCAGATAGACAGCGGACCAATATCAATAGACCTGTTAGACAGCAGACCAATATCAATAGACCTGATAGACAGCGGACCAATATCAATAGACCAGATAGACAGCGGACCAATATCAATAGACCTGATGGACAGCGGACCAATATCAATAGACCTGATAGACAGCGGACCAATATCAATAGACCAGATAGACAGCGGACCAATATCAATAGACCTGATAGACAGCGGACCAATATCAATAGACCTGATAGACAGCGGACCAATATCAATAGACCTGATAGACAGCGGACCAATATCAATAGACCTGATAGACAGAGGACCAATATCAATTATATATAGACCAGATAGACAGCGGACCAATAGCAGCAGACAAGATAGACAGCGGACCAATATCAATAGACCAGATAGACAGCGGACCAATATCAATAGACCTGATAGACAGCGGACCAATATCAATAGACCAGATAGACAGCGGACCAATATCAATAGACCAGATAGACAGCGGACCAATATCAATAGACCAGATAGACAGCGGACCAATATCAATAGACCTGTTAGACAGCGGACCAATATCAATAGACCTGATAGACAGCGGACCAATATCAATAGACCTGATAGACAGAGGACCAATATCAATAGACCAGATAGACAGCGGACCAATATCAATTATATATAGACCAGATAGACAGCGGACCAATATCAATAGACCTGATAGACAGCGGACCAATATCAATAGACCTGATAGACAGCGGACCAATATCAATAGACCTGATAGACAGCAGACCAATATCAATAGACCAGATAGACAGCGGACCAATATCAATAGACCTGATAGACAGCGGACCAATATCAATAGACCAGATAGACAGCGGACCAATATCAATAGACCAGATAGACAGAGGACCAATATCAATAGACCTGTTAGACAGCGGACCAATATCAATAGACCAGATAGACAGAGGACCAATATCAATAGACCTGTTAGACAGCGGACCAATATCAATAGACCTGATAGACAGCGGACCAATATCAATAGACCAGATAGACAGCGGACCAATATCAATTATATATAGACCAGATAGACAGCGGACCAATAGCAGCAGACAAGATAGACAGCGGACCAATATCAATAGACCAGATAGACAGCGGACCAATATCAATAGACCTGATAGACAGCGGACCAATATCAATAGACCAGATAGACAGAGGACCAATATCAATAGACCTGTTAGACAGCGGACCAATATCAATAGACCAGATAGACAGAGGACCAATATCAATAGACCTGTTAGACAGCGGACCAATATCAATAGACCTGATAGACAGCGGACCAATATCAATAGACCAGATAGACAGCGGACCAATATCAATTATATATAGACCAGATAGACAGCGGACCAATAGCAGCAGACAAGATAGACAGCGGACCAATATCAATAGACCAGATAGACAGCGGACCAATATCAATAGACCTGTTAGACAGCGGACCAATATCAATAGACCTGATAGACAGCGGACCAATATCAATAGACCTGATAGACAGAGGACCAATATCAATAGACCTGATAGACAGCGGACCAATATCAATAGACCTGATAGACAGCAGACCAATATCAATAGACCAGATAGACAGCGGACCAATATCAATAGACCTGATAGACAGCGGACCAATATCAATAGACCTGATAGACAGCGGACCAATATCAATAGACCTGATAGACAGCGGACCAATATCAATAGACCAGATAGACAGCGGACCAATATCAATTATATATAGACCAGATAGACAGCGGACCAATAGCAGCAGACAAGATAGACAGCGGACCAATATCAATAGACCAGATAGACAGCGGACCAATATCAGTAGACAAGATAGACAGCGGACCAATATCAATAGACCTGATAGACAGCGGACCAATATCAATAGACCAGATAGACAGCGGACCAATATCAATAGACCTGTTAGACAGCGGACCAATATCAATAGACCTGATAGACAGCGGACCAATATCAATAGACCTGATAGACAGCGGACCAATATCAATTGACCAGATAGACAGCGGACCAATATCAATAGACCTGATAGACAGCGGACCAATATCAATAGACCTGATAGACAGCAGACCAATATCAATAGACCTGATAGACAGCGGACCAATATCAATTGACCAGATAGACAGCGGACCAATATCAATAGACCTGATAGACAGAGGACCAATATCAATAGACCTGATAGACAGCGGACCAATATCAATTGACCAGATAGACAGCGGACCAATATCAATAGACCTGATAGACAGCGGACCAATATCAATAGACCTGATAGACAGCAGACCAATATCAATAGACCAGATAGACAGCGGACCAATATCAATAGACCTGATAGACAGCGGACCAATATCAATAGACCAGATAGACAGCGGACCAATATCAATAGACCAGATAGACAGAGGACCAATATCAATAGACCTGTTAGACAGCGGACCAATATCAATAGACCAGATAGACAGAGGACCAATATCAATAGACCTGTTAGACAGCGGACCAATATCAATAGACCTGATAGACAGCGGACCAATATCAATAGACCAGATAGACAGCGGACCAATATCAATTATATATAGACCAGATAGACAGCGGACCAATAGCAGCAGACAAGATAGACAGCGGACCAATATCAATAGACCAGATAGACAGCGGACCAATATCAATAGACCTGATAGACAGAGGACCAATATCAATAGACCTGATAGACAGCGGACCAATATCAATAGACCTCAATCAATTGATGGCTTCCAAATTTTATATACCTACAGATTAAGACATATTTTCAGCATAAATTCATATTCATAAAACTATTTTTCTGAATGTTTCATATGAGGGTAACAATTAAGTTTCTATAAAGATATTTCTGCCTGTGGCTAAATATTCAGACGTTCTGATAAGTGTCTAAGGTTTTACAGTTGCTGCACTGCCCTTAACTTTGCATTGGTCAGCTATACACATGTCGTCTTTGATATTCTAATTAAGAAATATGCTTATATCCGGGGGAACATGCAGTAGTTAACAAACACATGTTTCAAAGTGGGATGGGTGTATGTATTGGTATCTGTGTATACACATTTATACACATTTATATATCACAGAGGACAAGAGTGGCAGCATGGACAGTCTGGATGAACTGGACCTGCCCCCTGCTGTAGCTGTAAGTATCTCTCCCTCCGTCTCTTGTCTATCTCTACTGTATGTCTTAATTATCTATCTCAACTGTGTGGGGGGGGGGGGGGGGGGGGGGGATAGCGTTCGGCTTCGGATCGGGAGGTCCGGGGTTCGAATCCCGCCAGGGGCACGGCAACTTTGTCTGCAGTAGAGAACTGTTCTACACGCAGTAAGGTTTGGGTGCAATGCTACACTGAATTTCAGAGTAGTACCACCCATGGTTCGCTAGTTCCAGCCGTTGCTCGCAGGTTTCACCGCAATGCATAGCCTTATGGAGTTGTGGGCTTTCTCCCTGCCGTAATACTAGCAGCCGCGATATAAGTGAAATACTTTTGAAAGCGGCGTTAAACCCCAACTCGCCTCACCTCACCTCAACTGTGTGTCTTATCTATCTTTTATCTATCTCAACTGTGTGTCTTATCTATCTTTTATCTATCTCAACTGTAAAAACTAATGAAGAATGATTTTGGATGATAAATAGAATCTCACCCTCGTGTCTTCTGATATAAAAAATATCAACTTGTGTTAATATATTGGATATCAGAAGACACTTGGATGAGATTCTCTATTTATCTATCTCCTCTGTATGTCTTATCTACCTCTCGTCTATCTTTACTGTATATCTTGTCTATCTCTACTATATGCCTTTTCTATCTCTTTTGTAGGTCTTATATATCGCTCATCTATCTAGAAAGCTGAAATGTTGCTTACAGACTCCTTAGCCAATGGGGAATCTAAATTTTAGATTTAATGACCCTGTGACCCAAAATATGGGTCACAGGGGCCATGACCTAAAAACATATTTTCATCTTCTTCTCCATTTCTTGAAGTACATGAAATTTGTTATACATCTCATAAATACCTTTGGAAAATTTACATTTTGAAACTGATATGTTTATTGTTTAAACCCTGATGAGCTACAGACCCAATGGCTCTATTTTTATTGTCTTTATGTTTTAGTTATTTCCATGGAAATATTTGGAATTTCTTTTTTTAATTGTTTCCATCAAAATCCAATTCCCAATTTCACTTCCAAAACAGAACTTAAAGACTTTGGAAGTAGAACAATATTTTGTGCAGTGTGGATTCAATACTAACGATTTGTATAGCTTATAATCAAAATTCTACACAAATAAGTGTGAGTGATTGAGGATTTATTAAAGAATAAAGCTCAATAATCATTCATTATATTTCCCACTTTTCCCACATGGTGAGGGATATGGCAGACTCTGTCTGCTTGTTACTCCTTCTAATGAACATAAAGCACTAGAATGTTGAAATCTTGTGGAGAGGTCGCATGTAGACAATCTTTGACCAGCATATTATAATTGCAAGTTTGGTGACAATTCATTGCATATTTAAAATCTATTATTTTCCCCTGCCATGAAATGGAAGGGGGATATAGGTCTCAGTTCTGTTGGTCCATCTGAGGTAAAGGTAACAGCTTTTCTAAGCAGCCCTTTAATCCTCACGTTGCTATATTAGATATGTTAAGGATCGAAACCGACCCAGGGGTTTTGTTTGAGAAAGAAAGCCCGAAGGCCCGACCCAATTTCACAAGGGTGAGGGCTTTGTTTCTCAAACAGAACTGAGGGGGAGGTTTTGATCTAACTTATAAACCTACCGAGGCTATTAAGTTTTGAGCTTTCCAAGACAGCATCTAAAGTATGCTCTTGGAAGACGGGTCTATGAACTAGTGAGGCGAGCATGTTTCAGCCGTCACTGAGCTTGGAGGAGGAGCTGGTGGAGCCGCTGGAGCTGGATAGCGAGGAGCACCCCAAACACGACCTCAGCACCTGGCGGGTCACCATCCCACGTATCGGCGCCCGCCCAGACCCAGACAACATCAAGAAGCAGTACTTTGTCTTCATCATCGACGTCAGGAGGGTCGATATTCCAGAGGGTAAGTAGTACAAGTTGTATTCTCTCTCCTTTCACATCATTTCTTTGTGGAAGTGAAGAAATGTAGCCAGAAACATGACTGTTATTAATGAACTTAATGCTAAACTATTAGATCCATATAAAGTGAAGAGTCCTCTAGCATATATATGTGTATATATATCTTGATGTGTGTTTCAGGTGTGTCGGAGAAGTGTAACTGGGTCGTAGCTAGGTAAGTCCCACCACTTACAGCAAATATGTTGGCCCCTATTCCTCAAATTCAGTACCATTGTGTGTTATAGAAGCTAAACCAGTTTTTGTAAGTTTAATGAACTGAAATTTTAGCTTGATAGCAAAGGAATTACAACAATTTACATATATCAATATTTTCAAAATCAAAGAAGGAGTACTCTTGTTATGGTTTCAGTTTACTTTCTAGTTTTGAAATTATGTTCCATCTGCAGACGCTACCCTGAGTTCTATGTGCTGGAACAGAAGCTGACCGAGTTCCATGGAGACTTCACAGATTGTCAGCTTCCTCCGAAGAAAACATTTGGAACGAAGAACCAGGAGTTCATTGATGGGAAGAAGGAGGTGTTTGAGCTGTATCTGCAGGTATATATATATACACTTACCTTCACCGTCTACCTGCTCATTTGTTACTCTCAAACTCTTCACACGGACTCAGAACCCGTAAACAAAAGAAATTTGGTCTTGACCTGAAGACTTGGAATAGAATATTTCTTTATTAATTAAACAGTTTAACAAATTCTACATGAAAAAATCTATAACTCTTGACACATATAAATTGGAAACTGGCACATTTTAATGTATGCCATACATCTACATAGATTCGCCTCACATACATAACACGTTGTAATTGCCAAAATAAATCTTGTCGTTCTCATAATATGACTATCTGTAAACTAACATATAGTCAGAAGGGACTATAAAACTTTTGAAGCAATATTGTACATGTTCAGCATAAAGTGGGGGAAGTAGTGTTAGGCAGCGTAAGTACATACGTAAGTACTTTTAGCTGGATTCTCTTCTTACTATATAATGGGTTCATCATAATGAGAGTAATGTTCCTACAGAGTTTTGTAACCTTGACCTTCATTTCAAGGTCACAACGAGACTTTATCATTTTACCCTTGTCAGCGGGATATCTCAAGAATTGTTCATTGGATTGTCTTCATATCTTACACATAGCTTAAATTCCCCTGGAGGTGACACAGGGCTGATTAGATTTTGATGATCTTGGCATTATTCTCAAGTCAATGAGGAACTTTATTTTGCATTTGAACTTGCATGTTAAGCTTGTCAGCGGGATATATCAAGAACTGTTCATTGTAACATGATTTCGGTGTATCCTTGATTCTGATTGGTTGATTTGCCTATGTTGAATGACAATGAATACCCGCAAATTTCTTTTGGGCGAATCACCGCCAACATATACATTGTGTTCACAAGATTCTGCCCGACTCAAAATTGATTTTGTCTATTTCTCTTAATATGTGCTCCTTACTCAAATTTGACAGGTAGCATTGTCATTTTCTAACTTGTGTATATCTGATGTATAGGTCACAGATAACTCACAAAATTAATTAGTTTCAACTAAAATGTTTTTTACTAGTAAGATTTGTCCAAGTTTGACGCCTTCTTCCATGCGCAAATTTCAGCGTTTAAAACCTCCGGCTAACACCGTCGGTTTTAAACTAAATTTGCGGGTGTTGAATAGCAATGAATCCAGGAAATTTTACAAACGCAACTATTTATCTTATAATTGGATTCTCATCAATATTTTACACCAATGGGAAGATTCAGGGCCCAGGCAATTTTGATGACCGTGACATTATTTATCAATTTTGAAATATTAATTTGCTGCAGGCTTTCTTGTTACCTTTGTGATAACTGCTTGTTTGTATATTTGTACAAATTTGAGCTGGTAGATACAAGAGGAGACGTTACTGAAAGGTGCAGCTGGTCAGAAAATTTTACAAAGTGCAGAAAATCAATAAGCTGCTGAAGCTGTGTGAACTATGAATTAGTCTTGGTTTAATTTTTGTACTCTCACGTTGTTGTGCATCCTTTTAAAGGTTGCAAGTCTCTAATTGTATATAATTTTTTCCAAATGTGAAAATGTGAAATCAAAATGTCAAACTTGAAATTTTTAGGAATGTAACTCAAACATAGAGATTTAGTCAGAAATATAGACTTGAAATAAAAATTGGTTATATATCATTATATTCAAAATGATATAATTTCAATTTTGAATTGTATAGTGAACATTCAATTTACAACCCAGCTAAACAAAATGCATTTTTAGCATAAAAACAATTATTATCCCAAACTGATTTTGCTCAGTATATATCAAGGACAATGAGTATGATATTCCACATGATAATTAGACAGACATGTGTGGCCTTGTTTGAGATACAGTGTTATGAGCGATTCCAACCAAGCTCACTTTTGATTTAGATAAATATATATATATATATATATATATATATATATATATATATATATATATATATATATATATATATTTATCCTACCTCATGTAAGAATGTCGATCTATGATTGGTCCACGTGACCCTGAACAATAACCATATTCACCCTCACCCAGGTGGATAAATGTCACCGAGGGTGATAAAAGCCTTATACCCCGCTACCGAAATAAAGCGTGCGTCCACGTCAGTCAGTCCATGTCACGTGACACAGTTTATTTTGACTCTGACCCAGATTTGTTGCTTCTTTGAATAAACGATGTTCGAGCATTTCTGTTTGTTTTTAATAATATTTTGAGACATTCGGTAGGATAAAAACGTTATAACATTCATTTTCACAGAAACTGTTAACAAGGCCCCACCTGAAGGGGAGTCAGCTACTGAAGAGGTTTTTATCCTCCACAGAAGAATTCACAACAAGTCTCTTCACAGATATCAATTTAGGTATGTCCGTATGTCTGTTTGTCTGTACATGTCCTGTGTTGTGAAGGGGCTCAACTATACCATTAGTTACTCAGTGTTTTGAAATGTGCTATGCTGTAAGACCTATGTCATCTTCTTATTTCCTGGTCACAACTGAATGAAATGTACAATTTACATGCATCATACAATCCTGTACACCCTTCAAAACACAGTATGTTAAATTTATTACCTAAAGATCTGATATTTAAAGAGAAAGTTAGTTGAGGATCAAGATTAAACACACAGTGAAATATCATAGTACTGAAATAAATTCCTGTGCCCATGGTTTTTGAAAAACATGTCAAAATCATTCAAACGCATGTTTCCTAAAAACATTGAAGATCCCATATTTCAAATCAACCACATAAAATCCCCCCTAAATCACCAAAGTAAAATTACAGGGTCAAATAGGTATACCGTCCAAATGTGCTTTTCTTAAAAAAGTGACACCAGTGCACAAAATGTTTGCTAAATGAACAGTTTCAGATAATTTAAAACCACAAATATAAGCACCATGTTTTCCACAGAAAACAAATTTAGCTGAACGTTTACAAGTTGAAATAAAAACTAGCATAGGCAAATGAGCACAGAGAAGCAAACGATTTTGAAAATGGAATAATTTGACAAAAAACTAAGACACGCTATTTGGTAACTTCAGATATATTCAAATTAAGTATGTGCAAAGAATGTTTGATTATTTTAGCATGAAATATATTTACCGTATATATGGAGACATTTTACATGTTTTGTTTTACTTTCATCTAAAACATCAATATTATACATTCTGAACAGCCTAAAAAACCAGCAAGCCATAATTATAAAATAATACTTCTAATAGTAGTACCCAGTGTTGTTCCTAGGTGATCTCCCGAGGGGGTCATTTTGGCCATATTTCTGAACAAGTGGGACCCTTTGCAGTGGTAAAAGTATCCTACTTTTCCAAATTTTAATGGACACCAAGCCAAAAATGTGGGCAAATGTCCCCAAACACTCAGTACCTAATAATAATAATAAATCATTTGTATATCGCCCGGTGCTAATGTTTTTTAAATGATTATTAAATTTGAATGTTTTTTTGAAAACTGAAAGGCCTGATGGGCTTATGGCATGGCACGCGTCCGCCATCCGGCTGTCCGTTTGTCCGTCTTTTTCGACTTCTTCTCCAAAACCAATAACTCTAGAGAACTGAATTTTTTTTTGTAGACTTCTTCGCCAAAGGGGATCCTAAATTGTAGATTTGATGACCCTGTGGCCCCAAATAAGGGCATCACAGGCCATAACCTAAAAACCTATTTTCATCTTCTTCTCCAAGACCTAAATTATTAAACAATATAAACCCAGATAAGCTACAGCTCTATTTTTTCACAAACAACAGCTCTTTGTTGGTTTCGATGTTTTATTTAAACATATTTATTCAATTGAAAGGAAAGAACTTAGCTCCCTTGTGTTTAGTGCTGACATATATCATATTGAAACATTATAAATGTAATGTATATGTAGAAGAGAGAAAGAGGTGCGGTATATTTACAAGAGAAAAACATTGATTAGGTAAATATATTAGGTAAGATAAAACAAATAGTAACAATGATAGATTATATGTAGGTTAATTATCAAGTAAGTATTATTCAGGGGTAAAAAGCCACACCCGCATAGAAATTATCCAAAGTCATGTTTTTGTTGGTTGCAGGTAAATTTGTGAAGGCAGTTCCCATGAAGCTAGTCAAAGAGGTGAGTCATAAAACATTGGTATATTGCATAAAACTTTTTAACGCCCGGATGAAACCAAAGGTGGTTTATGTAGTGGCGCAGCCCGTCTGTCCGTCTGTCCGAGTTATGGCTCTTGACCTGCTCAGCTTTCTGATTTCAGACTGACAATATCTGTGTTCTGAAATCAACTTCTCCCACAGTTTTTTATCAATCTTTCTGAAACTTTACACATGCTTTGGATATACATCGGTGATATGCATGTGATTTTTTGAGACTGATCGGATAAATATTTTCAGAGTTATGGCCCTTGATTTAGAGCGCTCAGCTTTCTGATTTCAGACTGACAGTACCTGTGTTCTGAAATCAACTCCTCCCACAGTTTTTGATCAATCTTTCTGAAACTTTACACATGCTTTGTATATACATTGGCGATACACATGTGCTTTTTTGGGACTGATCAGATTAATTTTTTCAGAGTTATGGCCCTTGACTTAAAACGCTTGGCTTTCTAATTTCAGACTGGCAGTAACTTTTAATTCGTCAGCATTTGAAAATGTTATGTTTCCAATGTCACACACTGAGGTTATAACCTTTAACCATGTGACCTTGACCTTGATGTAGAAACTTAACCATGGTCATAATGTTTTATTGATTGGTGATAGGCCTTCGATACTTGACATGCTTATTTATTTTAATAGGTCATATTATTACCTTTCATTTAAACTGCTTATTTGGAGGATAAGGAACACAGGAGTTCTAGTGCTCTCAGAGCACTCTTGTTACATGGGCCGTTGTCTGATGTCCATCCTGCGGTGTCAGGCATCAGGAAACTTATCACAATTTCGACTTCTCAAGATTTGCTGCACCCTCAAAGCTGAAAGTTTGTGGAGAGGTACCTTGCACCATGGGGCCAAAATTTGTTCATTTGGTCCTCACATACATACATCGACCCCTCTCAAAATATGGGCGTTTCAGGCATTCTTAGTGAAACTTCTAATGACTTCTTGGTCCCACCAACTATGGGTGTGGCAGGGGTTCCACTCTAAAATCTTTAAATGAGTTCTCCTCAAGAATCAGTAATGCTAGAAAGCTGAAATATGATTTTTGATGGATAAAGATTAGGAATTGTAATTTTCATTACCTTACTCCCAAATCTTATGGGCATGACCCTTAAATTACTTTGATCAACTGTCCAATGTAATACTGTTGGTCTTTCAATTGAGCCTGATTCCAAGCATGTAAGACCAGAGATTCTCTATAAGTTGTTTGTGCAACAAACAAGACAGTCAAGAAGTGTGTGTGTTGCAGAGAGGCCAGCACCTGGACCCTTTCCTTCTGGCCTTCCACCAGTCAACTGAGGCCCCCAGACCTCGACCCAGGTAACTCAGCTCTGCTATACTCTACTTATCTTACACTCCCACCAGTCAACTGAGGCCCCAGACCTCGACCCAGGTATCTCAGCTCTGCTATACTCTACTTATCTTACACTCCAACCAGGCAACTGAGGCCCCCAGACCTCAACCCAGGTAACTCAGCTCTGCTATACTCTACTTATCTTACACTCCCACCAGTCAACTGAGGCCCCCAGACCTCGACCCAGGTATCTCAGCTCTGCTATACTCTACTTATCTTACACTCCCACCAGTCAACTGAGGCCCCCAGACCTCGACCCAGGTAACTTAGCTCTGCTATACTCTACTTATCTTACACTCCCACCAGTCAACTGAGGCCCCCAGACCTCGACCCAGGTAACTTAGCTCTGCTATACTCTACTTATCTTACACTCCCACCAGTCAACTGAGGCCCCCAGACCTCGACCCAGGTAACTTAGCTCTGCTATACTCTACTTATCTTACACTTCTACAAGTCAACTGAGGCCCCCAGACCTCGACCCAGGTAACTTAGCTCTGCTATACTCTACTTATCTTACACTCCCACCAGTCAACTGAGGCCCCCAGACCTCGACCCAGGTAACTTAGCTCTGCTATACTCTACTTATCTTACACTCCCACCAGTCAACTGAGGCCCCCAGACCTCGACCCAGGTAACTCAGCTCTGCTATACTCTACTTATCTTACACTCCCACCAGTCAACTGAGGCCCCCAGACCTCGACCCAGGTAACTTAGCTCTGCTATACTCTACTTATCTTACACTCCCACCAGTCAACTGAGGCCCCCAGACCTCGACCCAGGTAACTTAGCTCTGCTATACTCTACTTATCTTACACTCCCACCAGTCAACTGAGGCCCCCAGACCTCGACCCAGGTAACTTAGCTCTGCTATACTCTACTTATCTTACACTCCCACCAGTCAACTGAGGCCCCCAGACCTCGACCCAGGTAACTTAGCTCTGCTATACTCTACTTATCTTACACTCCCACCAGTCAACTGAGGCCCCCAGACCTCGACCCAGGTAACTTAGCTCTGCTATACTCTACTTATCTTACACTCCCACCAGTCAACTGAGGCCCCCAGACCTCGACCCAGGTAACTTAGCTCTGCTATACTCTACTTATCTTACACTCCCACCAGTCAACTGAGGCCCCCAGACCTCGACCCAGGTAACTTAGCTCTGCTATACTCTACTTATCTTACACTTCTACAAGTCAACTGAGGCCCCCAGACCTCGACCCAGGTAACTTAGCTCTGCTATACTCTACTTATCTTACACTCCCACCAGTCAACTGAGGCCCCCAGACCTCGACCCAGGTAACTTAGCTCTGCTATACTCTACTTATCTTACACTTCTACAAGTCAACTGAGGCCCCAGACCTTGATCCCGTTGCATTCTCCTAAAAACTTTTCAATGATCAGTGACATACATCTTTCCCACTTATCTTTGATATTTTAATCCCAAACTGTGCTTATATCTGGGGACATCATTGTTTAATAAACACATCTTGTTTAGATGTTCAACCTTAGATAATAAATCAAGCAAATCCTGTTGAACTAACAGCTCTTTTTTTCGCTGCATTCTTGTTAAATTTGGCAGTATAATCCAGAGATAAGTTCACTTATAATTACAACCAATAATTTTAATTGTTTGTAATGTATTAGCAGTATGTAAAAGGAACGAACGTATTCTACTGAGTGTTCTGTGTTCCAGCAAGATGGAGAGACGAGGGTCTGACGCCTCTCAGAGATCCACTTCCAGCGAGAAGGTCAGACATCAATTATAACTCCAATACTTTAAATGAATTTTCTACCACGTCTAAAACTGTTTCTATAACAATCTGAAGATTGTGGTTAGTTTGGGCTTGATAAAATCATAAATCTTGAGTTTTCAAATCTCATTGTCGCCCATCGTAACGCGGAACTGGGAACTGGGTTCAGCCCTGTATGTCTGTCCCGTTTCTTGTTAGCGCCATATCTCATGAATCACTACAGTTAGAATCTTCAAATTTGGCACCAGTCGATCTTCATTTGGGGAAAACACAGACACAAGTCAGTTTAGGTAATCGACTTCATTTTTACGGTCAGTACCAGACTTCGACCAGTATATTTCATTAACTGCTGCACCCAAAGTCTTTAAATTTGGTGTAAATATATATTGAGGGATGATGCAGATGCCAGTCGATTGGGTGACCTTGAGTTTATTTCCAAGGTCATTACAACACTTTGATAACTTTTCAACTTGTTAATATGATATCTCATATAGTACCCAATGCCTTCACTTTTAGTGATATTCTTCATTTGAGGATTACACAGACACCAGTTGACTTTGGTGACCTTGACTCTATATCCAAGGTCACAACAAGGCTATGACCACTTTTCAAAATGCTGTTAACGCAACATCTCATGACTCGTACACAATGTCTTCAAACTTGGTGACAACCTATACTGACAGATTATGTCTCGTTAGAATCGTCAGCATGGGCCTTGTTGATGAAGTCGTCATCGCTTGTCGGGCCTTCATGCCAACGTGTCATTGAGGCATTGCACATCACCTGAACTTCATTACTACGTCAGTTCTGCTGAAGACAACATGCATGTACAGTCAGACCCTGTTTATCCGCACGCTTTGGTTACAGCTGAAACTCGCCCGGATAGTGAGTCATGCTCTTATCTGAATCACACATGTATCTGACCAAAAGACAACAAAAATAAAAGAGTTTTGATTGATGATACATATCTGTTAAGTAACACATCATGTATATACGTCTAAATGTCTTCATAACTATACATTTCCTCACTCAGTGACGCTTGTCAACAATTAAGATAAGACGTTAGATTTAGTTCTGTTCAGAATATAATTATACCTCCGACCAACGTTTGTTGGTATCTAGTAATACCAATGATTCCATCCGTCCGAAGACATTTTTGTCTGATTGATTACAGAAAAACTGTTCATCTCATCCTTTTCAAATTTGGCACATGTCTTCTTCACCACTAGGAGAGTTTGCAGTGCAAAATTTAAACCGAATTGGTGAATTGGCGATTTTTTTGATTTTTTTTAACTTAGTCATATTCGGAGCTAGAATGTCCGATCGATTACAGAAAAACTATTTATCTCATGCATTTCAAATTTGGGACATCCCTTCTTGACCACTAGGAGAGGTGCAAAACGAAATTAAACACGATTTGATGAATTTTTTTAATTTTTGGCAAATTTTAATATTTTAACTAAAATTCCTTATGTAACTTTCATTAAAAGCTACTTCTGTGTTGCCATGTTGACTTTAACATTTTCTTTCACAAGCACTTTATCTTAGCAATTACATTTCATAGCTTATCATTCCTCAGGTGTGCAGACACCTCTCTCTATAAGTAAAATAAAAATGTCAAACTTTAACAGTCTGGGGTATAAGTGAGCCACACACACTTTTTTGCTTGTTGCATGTTAAGTTTGCATTCATTGCATATCATATACCTACAATAGTGTTGCATATGCAAGTTTTAGATAATAAATCACACAAAAACTGTTGAGCTGCAAAGCAATAGCTCTATTATAGGGTCATCAGGCCTGAAAGGTCAGATCGGGCTTATGGCATTGACTGCGGTGCGGCACCCATCCGGCATCAGGCATCCTTTCGCTCGTCATCTGTCAATATAAGACATTTTCGTCTTCTCCTTAAGAAGCACTGCACCCCTGAAGTTGAAATTTTGTGGGGAGCTACCTTGTACCAAGGGAATCAAAGTTGTACATTTGACTTGTACAGACTTCTTCGAAACTGGTCAATATAGGAGTTGTATTACATGAAGATCTAAGAAGTGATCACCTCAATTGTGACCTCTCCTCAAGAACCAGAAATGCACCAAATATTATGTTTGTAGCATAAAAAATGAGGTTTATTTAGTGATTAATAATTTGGCTTTAGCTGGGCTTATCTTTTGTTTTCGAAATAATGGCAAGAGATTGTGTGTTATCTAGAAGCTATTTATTTTATTCTACAAAATCAAACAATACTAAGTCTGTTGAGCTACAGACCCCATGGCTCTATTTTGCCTTAACATGTGTTTTTGAAAATAAGTAGAAATGGTATTTTCAGATAAAAAAGTAATTAACCAAGGTACATCTTGTGAATGTGTTTAGATGTCATCTACGCTGTATGAGAACAACGCTGGGTGTGGGTTCACTGGGATGACCCCGTCCTCAACCGCTCCTCCCATTGTTGCCACCGAAGTGGAGGGCGTCTTTCCATCACTCGTATATGTCGGTAGGTTCTTATATACGTAAGAAACTGAAATTTTCAAACTGACATCTTTGTTACATGGAAACTTAAGTTTGTTCATTTGTTTTTGACCCCTCTCAAATAGGGGCATGACAGGATGATACTGAGGTCAAGGTCATTACCGTTGTTTCGTGACATTCTTACCCATAAAGCTTAACCCTTACGTTGCGTATATATATTTTACCATTTTTAGCCCCTGTGGCGGAATTTACAGGCTCGCAGCCCGCAGCAGTAGTTTGAGCTTAGGCACTAACGAGCTCTGCTGGCGGAATTTCCAAGCGGCGATTCCGGTACCGTTTTTACGAAATATACCGCATCTACATGGCGAATAAGGACTATATACGGGCGTTCAATACAAATTCAAGTAGCGACACCCGTACACAAATGGCTAATTCACACCCGTAACTTTGAATGAATTTTCTATGATTTTTCGTTTTTATTCTATTACTTTCGAAAGATTGTCAATAATTCGGGCCTCGTAACATCATAAAAACCAAACGAAAAAAAAATCCATTTATATACGGAATTGAAGACAAGATGTCTAGCTTCACAATGATATAAAAATTATTAGAATGCGACCTTTGGTTATAATTCTATAGCTATGTAAAGTTTGTCTTTATTTCCACCTATAAAATCGTCAATACTTACAACATGTATGCGGCATTGCAAACGGTCGTTCATCGCACTTTTCCAAGAAATCATAATCTCGAACCATTTGACAAATAAGCACATGTCAACCCAAATATGGTTATGTTGTTTGACTTTTCAAATAAACGCTAACCTCGAACCATAACTGATGAAAATATGTTGATTAGTTTGTGTGCCGTTTGGTTTCACATGCCTCTCAGAAAGGTAAAATTGTATCTTTATTTCTGTGAATAAATCTGCGCATTTTATATAGAATAAAAGATTATTCTTTTCGGTTTATTGTGATATAAAAATTATGAAAATGCATTCAGTATTTTAGCCGTGATAAATGTTTTAGAAGTTGTGAAAATCGCTGATTGTTTCAAAATTTATGAAGTGTAAACATGACCTTTTTCACGGCGCTTGCTGTGTCTTTATTATTTTTTTGAGATTTTCTAATTTTATATGGGAATGTAGTCCATTGTTTCCCCTTTATTTTGCCGTATTTTTTTGAAAACAAACAATTCGCTCACATGATATGAAGTGCGGGAGTAAGGTGAGTTAGCGATTTTTTTCCCCGTCTCGCGAGATGCGAGGCAGATAGCAGTCTCGGGCAAGGCAAACCAGAGGCAATACAAACACGTGGGTGAAAATAGCCTCAAGCGAGTTAATGCTTCGGGGGCTAAGCCCGACAAAATTGGCCTTTTGTAAAGCTAATTATCAATGCGTTACGGGTCAACAATGCACACGCAATTTGGTGTGAATTTTACTTGATATTTCGACCGGACATTCACACAGACTCGTTATCGTGGCTATCTGCGAGATGTATGTAAACAAGTTTTCATGTGGCGATATACGGACACACTTCGTCTCGCATTTCGCCTGGGGGGCAAATATAATTATTACTGACCCGGTAAATGCACTAAGTCCAACGTACGGGTCTCACCAAGGGTTCTAACATTTTTCTCTATGAGCCTCCCGGATAATTACGGGACCCGCAAGTTAAGGGTTAAGGTTATATTCCATGTTTATCTAACAGTAAATCACCCTCTGCATTGGACGTTACTGTCACCTGGTACAATTACAAAACACCAATTCTCACCTCCTTTTTTACTCCTCTAACAGGTCAAGTTGTGACCAAAATTACCTCATTTGCATATCATGGATATCAATGAGAACGTGAAAATTTTGCATTATTTCAGTCAAAAAACAAAAGTTTTATATCTGCAGAATGTAAATAAATAGTAAAACAACATTGTTTTTGCCAAAAATTATACCCACAGTGATCATCAAAATATTTTCAAATATGAGAAATTGTTGATTATGATTATTTGTGGCTGTTTCCATGGTAACTGGTCATCTGTGACAGATTTATCTGGAAAATAGTTTTGACAATTGACATTTTTTACTTCTTCTCAAGAATTACTACTTCCCCCAAAGCTGAAATTTGGTAGGGATGTACCTTGCAGGGGATCAGATTGACCTAGATTGTACATTCGGACCTGACCCTGAAAACTTGAAAAGACTTCTTCTTGACATAGGAAGCTGAAATTTTCAGATTAAAGAGCCATCGAGTATGTTAGTCTTTCAAATTAACCCTTACGTTGCGTATATATATTTTACCATTTTTAGCCCCTGTGGCGAAATTTACAGGCTCGCAGCTCGCAGCAGTAGTTTGGGCTTTGGCACTAACTAGCTCTGCTGGCGGAATTTCCAGGCGGCGATTCCGGTATCGTTTTTACAAAATATACCGCATCTACATGGCGAATAAGGATTATATACGGGCGTTTAATACAAATTCAAATAGCGACACCCGTACACAAATGGCTAATTCACACCCGTAACTTTGAATGAATTTTCTATGTTTTTTCATTTTTATTCTATTACTTTCGAAAGATTGTCTTTAATTCGGGTCTCGTAACATCATAAATACCAAACGAAAAAAATGCCATTTATATACGGAATTGAAGACAAGATGTCTAGCTTCACAATGATATAAAAATTATTAGAATGCGACCTTTGGTTATAATTCTATAGCTATGTAAAGTTTGTCTTTATTTCCACCTATAAAATCGTCAATACTTACAACATGTATGCGGCATTGCAAACGGTCGTTCATCGCACTTTTCCAAGAAATCATAATCTCGAACCAGTTGACAAATAAGCACATGTCAACCCAAATATGGTTATGTTGTTTGACTTTTCAAATAAACGCTTACCTCGAACCATAACTGATGAAAATATGTTGATTAGTTTGTGTGCCGTTTGGTTTCACATGCCTCTCAGAAAGGTAAAATTGTATCTTTATTTCTGTGAATAAATCTGCGCATTTTATATAGAATAAAAGATTATTCTTTTCGGTTTATTGTGATATAAAAATTATGAAAATGCATTCAGTATTTTAGCCTTGATAAATGTTTTAGAAGTTGTGAAAATCGCCGATTGTTTCAAAATTTATGAAGTGTAAACATGACCTTTTCACGGCGCTTGCTGTGTCTTTATTATTTTTTTGAGATTTTCTAATTTTATATGGGAATGTAGTCCATTGTTTCCCCTTTATTTTGCCGTATTTTTTTTTGAAAACAAACAATTCGCTCACATAATATGAAGTGCGGGAGTAAGGCGAGTTAGGGATTTTTTTCCCCGTCTCGCGAGATGCCAGGCAGATAGCAGTCTCGGGCGAGGCAAACCAGAGGCAATACAAACACGTGGGTGAAAATAGCGTCAAGCGAATTAATGCTTCGGGGGCTAAGCCCGACATAATTGGCCTTTTGTAAAGCTAATTATCGATGCGTTACGGGTCAACAATGCACACGCAAATTGGTGTGAATTTTGCTTGATATTCCGACCACACACTGAACAAAGCTTTATTCTCATGTCGGGTCGCGATGCGTTAATACAGCCATTCTCATGGGTCGGGTCGCGGACACAATCGACTCGTGACCCGGTATGGGGGATAGAAAAGTATTTGACAGCCGTGAATTATTCTAAGTCTTGTATCCGGGATCCGTATTCAGACACCTCGGAATCGCTTATAGCCCGCCCGGATAATTCCGTCGCCCGCATGTTAAGGGTTAAACAATTTTTTTTTTAAAAGCTACTTATGACATCTATCGCTAGAGAATTATTTTATCTACAACATGACATGATATATTACGAGGGGCGTTCAATAAGTGTTGCAACTTCAATATAAAACCAACTCGCGTAGTCAATTTTTTACTTTATTTTTCAATATAGTTACCCTTCACCTCAATACACTTATTCCATTTCTCTTTAAGACTTTTGATGCAGCTTTTGTAGAAGTCTCCCGTTTGCCCCCCTAACCACGCCTCTGTGGCAGCTTTGACGTCTTCGTCATCCCGGAAGTGCCTTCCACGTAGGGCGGATTTCAGGTTTCTGAACAGGAAGTAGTCACTGGGGGCTAGGTCTGGGCTGTAGGGTGGGTGGTTAAGCTGTTCGAATCCACAATCACGTATAGCGGCCTGTGCAACTCTTGACTTGTGGACTGGAGCGTTGTCATGCAAAATCAGAACACCACGTGTCAACATTCCACGGCGTTTCTGTCGAATTGTCTTTCGCAATTCTTGCATTAGGTTGGCATAATATTGACCATTCATTGTAGTTTTGGTTGGCAAGTAATCAATTAATAATATGCCTTTTGCATCCCAAAAGATTGTCACCATAACCTTGCCAGCTGATGATTGAGTGCGAAACTTCAGGGGAGGCGGTGAACTCGGGTGCTTCCATTGCTTGGATTCCAGTTTAGTTTCCGGGTCCCAGTGGTGGATCCAGGTTTCGTCACCTGTCACCAGACGAGACAAAAACCTGGCTTCATCCGCATTAAACTGATCAAGGAGCTCCATGCAACTTTCGGTTCTTTTCTGGCGATCTTATGCTGTGAGGTTTCTGGGTACCCATCTTGCAGATACCTTGGACATACCAAGATGTTCATGAATTATTTTTTCAACACTTCCAACTGATATCTGGAATTCCAAAGACAGTTCAGAAACTTTAACACGGCGGTCAGCTAAAATTAGTCTTTCGATAGCGGCAATAACTTCCGGTCGGGTGACTTCAGATGGCCTGCCTGACCGTGGGTCATCGTCTAAGGACTCCCTGCCCCGCTTGAACTGAAGAGACCAGCGACAAACTGTTGAAAAGTTAGGAGCATCCTTACCCATCACATTACACATACGATTATGTATTTCTGTAGCTTTGCATCCCTCTTTAGTAAGGAACTTGATCACAGCGCGTTGTTCATGTTTGAGAGAATCCATGATTATGGAGACCCCTAGGTCAGCGCAGCTATTATATCTAAATAATTGTTATGTCTAGAAATTGTTTTGACATGTGTCAATGTTATGTTTTGACTATAGTAACACCTGCTATAAGCTGACACTGTTTATGTAAACACCAATGCCCCGCTTGAAACACTTATTGAACGCCCCTCGTATTTTCATATCACGACAATTCAATGAAATTTTGTTTCAAAGACAAACACACCTTCGATTAATGCGCATCAATAGAATCTGATGTCATATAAACAGACTTCTCCTTATTACATAAAACATACTACACAACAACAAGAGTTTCCGATGCAGAAAAACTTATCTATTTCACATGTCGTCATACCAACCCATGACAATTTTGTGCTTCTTGACTGTTTTCGTCCCTTGTTACACATGATCGAATATGACAATTGTTATATTAACATGTTTCTAAATGTCCTCAAAATTTGGGAATGGGATCTTTGATTAAAGAAGACTAAGATTTGAAATATCATTACCCTACTCCAAAGGCAAGGGCTTGACAGGGGTGTAATTTAAAGTGTTACATTTAGCATTTTAACGACTATGATCATGCTAGAAAGCTCAAATATTTGGAATATGATTTTTGATGTCGCCGGCTAGCTATTTTCTCATTTGCTGAAAGGGGAATTCCTCAATCTGATTGATTGTATTTGCATACAACCACGTGACTTGCGTAGTGCGGGCGAAATAGACAGAGATTATCGATCTGACAAAATGAAGTGATAACCCGCTCTATTTTCCTTTGAGATAATGATGAGCTATATTTTTGGTGTTTGTATATGTACATTTAAAGTACATTTAAAGTTTAAACCCTGGTCTTTTACGTGAGAAGCCCACATGCTAACCACTACACCACTGTGAGATCACGTACCAAGTTATGTGGATTGACATCTGATGATAAGGATAGTTTATTTGTGTAAGGAAAATATTTAGCTGTTCGTTAGTTTTACTAAATAAAGAAGTTGACTGTATTGTTTGCAGCACAGCATGTGTATGAGGTTCCACGCTGGTTCCACCGGGTGCTGATGACGGGCAAGATCCTCTTCAAGAACACAGTGGAGTCATACATGGAGTGGTATCTGGACATGAAGATTGAGCGTATCAAACAGGAGCATCGTGTTCTTACGCTCATACACCTCCTCCGAGGTCAGTACAGTTACACATCATACACTCATACACCTCCTCCGAGGTCAGTACAGTTACACATCATACGCTCATACACCTCCGAGGTCAGTACAGTTACACATCATACGCTCATACATCTCCTCTGAGGTCAGTACAGTTACATGTCATACGCTTATACATCTCCTCCGAGGTCAGTACAGTTACACGTCATACTGCCATGCACCTCCTCTGCGGTCAGTAAAGTTACACATCATACGCTCATACACCTCCTCTGCGGTCAGTACAGTTGCATATCATACGCTCATACACCTCCTCTGAGGTCAGTACAGTTACACGTCATACGCTCATACACCTCCTCTGAGGTCAGTACAGTTACACGTCATACTGTCATACACCTCCTCTGAGGTCAGTACAGTTACACGTCATACGCTCATACACCACCTCTGCGGTCAGTACAGTTACACATCATACACCTCCTCTGCGGTCAGTACAGTTACACATCATACTGTCATACACCTCCTCCGAGGTCAGTACAGTTACACATCATACTGTCATACACCTCCTCCGAGGTCAGTACAGTTACACATCATACGCTCATACACCTCCTCCGAGGTCAGTACAGTTACACATCATACACCTCCTCCGAGGTCAGTACAGTTACACGTCATACTGTCATACACCTCCTCCGAGGTCAGTACAGTTACACATCATACTGTCATACACCTCCTCTGCGGTCAGTACAGTTACACATCATACTGTCATACACCTCCTCCGAGGTCAGTACAGTTACACATCATACTGTCATACACCTCCTCCGAGGTCAGTACAGTTACACATCATACTGTCATACACCTCCTCTGCGGTCAGTACAGTTACACATCATACTGTCATACACCTCCTCCGAGGTCAGTACAGTTACACATCATACGCTCATACACCTCCTTCGAGGTCAGTACAGTTACACATCATACTGTCATACACCTCCTCCGAGGTTAGTACAGTTACACATCATACTGTCATACACCTCCTCTGCGGTCAGTACAGTTACACATCATACACCTCCTTCAAGGTCAGTACAGTTACACATCATACCGTCATACACCTCCTCTGCGGTCAGTACAGTTACACATCATACACCTCCTCAGAGGTCAGTACAGTTACACGTCATACTGTCATACACCTCCTTCGAGGTCAGTACAGTTACACGTCATACGCTCATACACCTCCTCCGAGGTCAGTACAGTTACACACCATACACTCATACACCTCCTCCGAGGTCAGTACATTTACACATCATACTGTCATACACCTCCTCTGCGGTCAGTACAGTTACACATCATACTGTCATACACCTCCTCCGAGGTCAGTACAGTTACACATCATACGCTCATACACCTCCTCCGAGGTCAGTACAGTTACACCTCCAAGGTCAGTACAGTTACACATCATACGCTCATACACCTCCTATGAGGTCACTACAGTTACACATCATACTGTCATACACCTCCTCCGAGGTCAGTACAGTTACACGTCATACTGTCATACACCTCCTCTGCGGTCAGTACAGTTACACCTCATACTGTCATACACCTCCTCTGAGGTCAGTACAGTTACACATCATACTGTCATACACCTCCTCTGCGGTCAGTACAGTTACACGTCATATTGTCATACACCTACTCTGAGGTCAGTACAGTTACACGTCATACTGTCATACACCTCCTCTGCGGTCAGTACAGTTACACATCATACGCTCATACACCTCCTCTGCGGTCAGTACAGTTACACATCATACGCTCATACACCTCCTCTGAGGTCAGTACAGTTACACGTCATACTGTCATGCACCTCCTCTGCGGTCAGTACAGTTACACATCATACGCTCATACACCTCCTCTGAGGTCAGTACAGTTACACATCATATGCTCATACACCTCCTCTGCGGTCAGTACATTTTCACATCATACTGTCATACACCTCTTCCGAGGTCAGTCGGTTACACATCATACTGTCATACACCTCCTCTGCGGTCAGTACAGATACACATCATACTGTCATACACCTCCTCTGCGGTCAGTACAGTTACACATCATACTGTCATACACCTCCTCTGAGGTCAGTACAGTTACACCTCATTCTGTCATACACCTCCTCTGAGGTCAGTACAGTTACACATCATACTGTCATACACCTCCTCTGAGGTCACTACAGTTACACATCATACTGTCATACACCTCCTCCGAGGTCAGTACAGTTACACATCATACTGTCATACACCTCCTCTGCGGTCAGTACAGTTACACGTCATACTGTCATACACCTCCTCTGCGGTCAGTACAGTTACACATCATACTGTCATACACCTCCTCTGCGGTCACTACAGTTACACGTCATACACCTCCTCTGAGGTCACTACAGTTACACATCATACTGTCATACACCTCCTTCGAGGTCAGTACAGTTACACGTCATACTGTCATACACCTCCTCTGCGGTCAGTACAGTTACACATCATACTGTCATACACCTCCTCTGAGGTCAGTACAGTTACACATCATACTGTCATACACCTCCTCTGCGGTCAGTACACTTACACATCATACTGTCATACACCTCCTCTGAGGTCGGTACAGTTACACGTCATACTGTCATACACCTCCTCTGCGATCAGTACAGTTACACATCATACTGTCAAACACCTCTTCCGAGGTCAGTACAGTTACACATCATACTGTCAAACACCTCTTCCGAGGTCAGTACAGTTACACATCATACTGTCATACACCTCCTCTGCGGTCAGTACAGTTACACATCATACTGTCATACACCTCCTCTGCGGTCAGTACAGTTACACATCATACTGTCAAACACCTCTTCCGAGGTCAGTACAGTTACACGTCATACTGTCATGCACCTCCTCTGCGGTCAGTACAGTTACACATCATACGCTCATACACCTCCTCTGATTTCAGTACAGTTACACGTCATACGCTCATACACCTCCTCTGCGGTCAGTACAGTTACACATCATACGCTCATACACCTCCTCTGAGGTCAGTACAGTTACACATCATACTGTCATGCACCTCCTCTGCGGTCAGTACAGTTACACATCATACGCTCATACACCTCTGAGGTCAGTACAGTTACACATCATACTGTCATACACCTCCTCTGAGGTCAGTACAGTTACACATCATACGCTCATACACCTCCTCTGCGGTCAGTACAGTTACACGTCATACGCTCATACATCTCCTCCGAGGTCAGTACAGTTACACGTCATACTGTCATACACCTCCTCTGCGGTCAGTACAGTTACACATCATACGCTCATACACCTCCTCTGAGGTCAGTACAGTTACATGTCATACTGTCATACACCTCCTCTGCGGTCAGTACAGTTACACATCATACGCTCATACACCTCCTCTGAGGTCAGTACAGTTACACGTCATACTGTCATGCACCTCCTCTGCACTCAGTACAGTTACACATCATATGCTCGTACACCTCCGAGGTCAGTACAATTGCACATCATACTGTCATACACCTCCTCTGCGGTCAGTACAGTTACACATGATACGCTCATTCACCTCCTCTGCGGTCAGTACAGTTGCATATCATACGCTCATACACCTCCTCTGAGGTCAGTACAGTTACACGTCATACGCTCATACACCTCCTCTGAGGTCAGTACAGTTACACGTCATACTGTCATGCACCTCCTCTGCAGTCAGTACAGTTACACATCATATGCTCGTACACCTCCGAGGTCAGTACAATTGCACATCATACTGTCATACACCTCCTCTGCGGTCAGTACAGTTACACATCATACGCTCATACACCTCCTCTGCGGTCAGTACAGTTGCATATCATACGCTCATACACCTCCTCCGAGGTCAGTACAGGTACACATCATACGCTCATACACCTCCTCTGAGGTCAGTACAGTTACACATCATACGCTCATACACCTCCGAGGTCAGTACAGTTACACATCATACGCTCATACATCTCCTCTGAGGTCAGTACAGTTACACGTCATACTGTCATGCACCTCCTCTGCGGTCAGTACAGTTACACATCATACGCTCATACACCTCTGAGGTCAGTACAGTTACATGTCATACGCTTATACATCTCCTCCGAGGTCAGTACAGTTACACGTCATACTGTCATACACCTCCTCTGCGGTCAGTACAGTTACACATCATACGCTCATACACCTCCTCTGAGGTCAGTACAGTTACACGTCATACTGTCATACACCTCCTCTGTGGTCAGTACAGTTACACATCAAACTGTCATAAACCTCCTCTGCGGTCAGTACAGATACACATCATACTGTCATACACCTCCTCTGCGGTCAGTACAGATACACATCATACTGTCATACACCTCCTCTGCGGTCAGTACAGTTACACATCATACTGTCAAACACCTCCTCTGCGGTCAGTACAGTTACACATCATACGCTCATACACCTCCTCTGAGGTCAGTACAGTTACATGTCATACGCTCATACACCACCTCTGAGGTCAGTACAGTTACACGTCATACTGTCATGCACCTCCTCTGCAGTCAGTACAGTTACACATCATATGCTCGTACACCTCCGAGGTCAGTACAATTGCACTTCATACTGTCATACACCTCCTCTGCGGTCAGTACAGTTACACATCATACGCTCATACACCTCCTCTGCGGTCAGTACAGTTGCATATCATACGCTCATACACCTCCTCCGAGGTCAGTACAGTTACACATCATACGCTCATACACCTCCTCTGAGGTCAGTACAGTTACACATCATACGCTCATACACCTCCGAGGTCAGTACAGTTACACATCATACGCTCATACATCTCCTCTGAGGTCAGTACAGTTACACATCATACGCTCATACACCTCCTCTGCGGTCAGTACAGTTGCATATCATACGCTCATACACCTCCTCTGAGGTCAGTACAGTTACACGTCATACGCTCATACACCTCCTCTGAGGTCAGTACAGTTACACGTCATACTGTCATACACCTCCTCTGAGGTCAGTACAGTTACACGTCATACTGTCATACACCTCCTCTGCGGTCAGTACAGTTACACATCATACGCTCATACACCTCCTCTGAGGTCAGTACAGTTACATGTCATACTGTCATACACCTCCTCTGCGGTCAGTACAGTTACACATCATACGCTCATACACCTCCTCTGAGGTCAGTACAGTTACACGTCATACTGTCATGCACCTCCTCTGCACTCAGTACAGTTACACATCATATGCTCGTACACCTCCGAGGTCAGTACAATTGCACATCATACTGTCATACACCTCCTCTGCGGTCAGTACAGTTACACATGATACGCTCATACACCTCCTCTGCGGTCAGTACAGTTGCATATCATACGCTCATACACCTCCTCTGAGGTCAGTACAGTTACACGTCATATGCTCATACACCTCCTCTGAGGTCAGTACAGTTACACGTCATACTGTCATGCACCTCCTCTGCAGTCAGTACAGTTACACATCATATGCTCGTACACCTCCGAGGTCAGTACAATTGCACATCATACTGTCATACACCTCCTCTGCGGTCAGTACAGTTACACATCATACGCTCATACACCTCCTCTGCGGTCAGTACAGTTGCATATCATACGCTCATACACCTCCTCCGAGGTCAGTACAGGTACACATCATACGCTCATACACCTCCTCTGAGGTCAGTACAGTTACACATCATACGCTCATACACCTCCGAGGTCAGAACAGTTACACATCATACGCTCATACATCTCCTCTGAGGTCAGTACAGTTACACGTCATACTGTCATGCACCTCCTCTGCGGTCAGTACAGTTACACATCATACGCTCATACACCTCTGAGGTCAGTACAGTTACATGTCATACGCTTATACATCTCCTCCGAGGTCAGTACAGTTACACGTCATACTGTCATACACCTCCTCTGCGGTCAGTACAGTTACACATCATACGCTCATACACCTCCTCTGCGGTCAGTACAGTTACACGTCATACTGTCATACACCTCCTCTGCGGTCAGTACAGTTACACATCATACGCTCATACACCTCCTCTGAGGTCAGTACAGTTACACATCATACTGTCAAACACCTCCTCTGCGGTCAGTACAGTTACACATCATACGCTCATACACCTCCTCTGAGGTCAGTACAGTTACATGTCATACGCTCATACACCTCCTCTGAGGTCAGTACAGTTACACGTCATACTGTCATGCACCTCCTCTGCAGTCAGTACAGTTACACATCATATGCTCGTACACCTCCGAGGTCAGTACAATTGCACTTCATACTGTCTTACACCTCCTCTGCGGTCAGTACAGTTACACATCATACGCTCATACACCTCCTCTGCGGTCAGTACAGTTGCATATCATACGCTCATACACCTCCTCCGAGGTCAGTACAGTTACACATCATACGCTCATACACCTCCTCTGAGGTCAGTACAGTTACACATCATACGCTCATACACCTCCGAGGTCAGTACAGTTACACATCATATGCTCATACACCTCCTCTGCGGTCAGTACATTTACACATCATACTGTCATACACCTCTTCCGAGGTCAGTCGGTTACACATCATACTGTCATACACCTCCTCTGCGGTCAGTACAGAAACACATCATACTGTCATACACCTCCTCTGCGGTCAGTACAGTTACACATCATACGCTCATACACCTCCTCTGAGGTCAGTACAGTTACACATCATACGCTCATACGCCTCCGAGGTCAGTACAGTTACACATACGCTCATACATCTCCTCTGCGGTCAGTACAGTTACACATCATATGCTCATACACCTCCTCTGCGGTCAGTACATTTACACATCATACTGTCATACACCTCTTCCGAGGTCAGTCGGTTACACATCATACTGTCATACACCTCCTCTGCGGTCAGTACAGAAACACATCATACTGTCATACACCTCCTCTGCGGTCAGTACAGTTACACATCATACGCTCATACACCTCCTCTGAGGTCAGTACAGTTACACATCATACGCTCATACGCCTCCGAGGTCAGTACAGTTACACATACGCTCATACATCTCCTCTGCGGTCAGTACAGTTACACATCATATGCTCATACACCTCCTCTGTGGTTAGTACATTTACACATCATACTGTCATACACCTCTTCCGAGGTCAGTCGGTTACACATCATACTGTCATACACCTCCTCTGCGGTCAGTACAGATACACATCATACTGTCATACACCTCCTGCGGTCAGTACAGTTACACATCATACTGTCATACACCACCTCTGCGGTCAGTACAGTTACACATCATACTGTCATACACCTCCTCTGCGGTCAGTACAGTTACACATCAAACTGTCATACATCTCCTCTGCGGTCAGTACAGTTGCATATCATACGCTTATACACCTCCACTGCGGTCAGTACAGTTACACATCATATGCTCATACATCTCCTCTGCAGTCAGTACAGTTACACATCATACGCTCATACACCTCCTCTGAGGTCAGTACAGTTACACATCATACGCTCATACGCCTCCGAGGTCAGTACAGTTACACATACGCTCATACATCTCCTCTGCGGTCAGTACAGTTACACATCATATGCTCATACACCTCCTCTGTGGTTAGTACATTTACACATCATACTGTCATACACCTCTTCCGAGGTCAGTCGGTTACACATCATACTGTCATACACCTCCTCTGCGGTCAGTACAGATACACATCATACTGTCATACACCTCCTGCGGTCAGTACAGTTACACATCATACTGTCATACACCACCTCTGCGGTCAGTACAGTTACACATCATACTGTCATACACCTCCTCTGCGGTCAGTACAGTTACACATCAAACTGTCATACATCTCCTCTGCGGTCAGTACAGTTGCATATCATACGCTTATACACCTCCACTGCGGTCAGTACAGTTACACATCATATGCTCATACACCTCCTCTGCAGTCAGTACAGTTACACGTCATACGCTCAAACACCTCCTCTGCGGTCAGTACAGTTACACATCATATGCTCATACACCTCCTCTGCGGTCAGTACAGTTACACATCATACTGTCATACACCTCCTCTGAGGTCAGTACAGTTACACATCATATGCTCATACATCTCCTCTGCAGTCAGTACAGTTACACGTCATACGCTCAAACACCTCCTCTGCGGTCAGTACAGTTACACATCATACTGTCAAACACCTCTTCCGAGGTCAGTACAGTTACACATCATACTGTCATACACCTCCTCTGCGGTCAGTACAGATACACATCATACTGTCATACACCTCTTCCGAGGTCAGTACAGTTACACATCATACGCTCATACATCTCCTCTGCGGTCAGTACAGTTACACATCATACTGTCATACATCTCCTCTGCGGTCAGTACAGATAAACATCATACTGTCATACACCTCCTCTGCGGTCAGTACAGTTACACATCATACTGTCATACACCTCCTCTGCGGTCAGTACAGTTACACATCATACTGTCATACACCTCCTCTGCGGTCAGTACAGTTACACATCATACTGTCATACACCACCTCTGCGGTCAGTACAGTTACACATCATACTGTCATACACCTCCTCTGCGGTCAGTACAGTTACACATCATACTGTCATAAACCTCCTGCGGTCAGTACAGTTACACATCATACTGTCATACACCTCCTCTGCGGTCAGTACAGTTACACATCATACTGTCATACACCTCCTCTGCGGTCAGTACAGTTATACATCATACTGTCATACACCTCCTCTGAGGTCAGTACAGTTACACATCATACTGTCAAACACCTCCTCTGCGGTCAGTACAGATACACATCATACTGTCATACACCTCCTCTGCGGTCAGTACAGATACACATCATACTGTCATACACCTCCTCTGAGGTCAGTACAGTTACACATCATACTGTCATACACCTCCTTTGCGGTCAGTACAGTTACACATCATACTGTCAAACACCTCCTCTGCGGTCAGTACAGATACACATCATACTGTCATACACCTCCTTTGCGGTCAGTACAGATACACATCATACTGTCATACACCTCCTCTGAGGTCAGTACAGTTACACATCATACTGTCATAAACCTCCTGCGGTCAGTACAGTTACACATCATACTGTCATACACCTCCTCTGCGGTCAGTACAGTTACACATCATACTGTCATACACCTCCTCTGCGGTCAGTACAGATACACATCATACTGTCATACACCTCCTCTGCGGTCAGTACAGTTACACCTCATACTGTCATACACCTCCTCTGCGGTCAGTACAGATACACATCATACTTTCATACACCTCCTCTGCGGTCAGTACAGTTACACATCATACTGTCATACACCTCCTCTGAGGTCAGTACAGTTACACATCATACTGTCATACACCTCCTTTGCGGTCAGTACAGTTACACATCATACTGTCATACACTTCTTCCATTCTCTTACGCTTCATCAATATTCAGTACAGCTTTCATACCCTCATTGGCATATTTTATGGAAATTATATCAGTTTTTCGACTTTTTCTTCTGAAGGACGCTTACAAATAATAATAAAAATATATTTTGAATGCTGTGATTAATTTAATATATATTGTTTCTATTAATTTATCAGTTTTGTCTACATTTCTAAATCATTTCCATCTCTTGTTTGCAGATACTCTATTTTTTGACACGGATCCCCCGAGGTAAGTGAGCGATGATCCAACAGTATAAGTACACTGTGTAAACCGAGCCATCATGTACACAGCATGTTGTGTAGGTCCTCTTCTACCTGTAAATGGTTTGGGGAGGAAATGATACCTGATACTGTTGATACTTTGTACTATAGGCCATTATGTTTCCAAACTTATGGGCACTGCTTTCGTGGTGTCACATGCCTGTCCGCTCAGCTTCCTGCTGCCTGAAATCTCAGCTTCCCTGACATAACCTGTAACGTCAAACATCAGGACTGAAAGGCCCAATGGGCTTATGACAAGACCATCCGTCCGTCCATCCATAAACTTTTCGCTTTTTCGATTTCTTCTCCAGAACCACTGACACTAGAGAGCTGAAATTTTATGCGCATACTACTAAATTGTAGATTTTGTGACCCCGTGACCCCAGATCAGGTCACAGGGGTCACATCCTTAAAAACTTATTTTCATATTCTTCTCCAGTTCCAAAAGGTGTAGAGAGCTGATAAGTTGTGTGCAGACTCCTTTGCCAATGGGGATTCTAAATTGTAGATTTGGTGACCTTGCGACCCAAAATAGGGACAACCTTAAAGGGACACTGCGTCGAGGATAAAAATGAGTCTAACTTTTATTTTTTATGCTGTTTAACATGTCTTGTAACGAGTCGCAGATCCCCAATTTCAGACAATTGAAATAATAACTAATAAAAACTACTGCATGTTAACTGTGAAGGGAAGCGTAACTCGTTAGCAGGCACGTAAATCAGCATCAAAAATAAAAGTGAGACTCATTTTTATCCTCGACGCAGTGTCCCTTTAAAAACGTATTTTCATCTTCTTCTCCAATTCCAAAAGGTCTAGAGAGCTGAAAAATTGTGTGCAGACTCCTTGGCCAATTGTGATTCTAAATTGTAGATTTGGTGACCGAGTGACCCCAAATATGGGTCACAGAGGTCAAGACCTGAAAACCTTCTTTTATTTTCTTCTACAGTACAAACAATTCTAGCAAGCTGAAACATTGTATAGGGAGATTCTAAATTGTAGATTTTGTGAATGTTTTACTTGAGGTAACTTTGATATTCAACCTTAGATAATAAATCAATGAAGTCCTGATGAGCTAGAGCCCATGGCTCTATTTTTAGCTCATCTGGTGTCAGGCGTTTGTCCGTCCATCCATACGTCTGTAAACTTTTTCGCATTTTCGTCTTCTTCTCCATAACCACTAGGGAGCTGAAAGTTTGTGTGCAAACTCCTTGGCTAATGAGGATTCTAAATTGTAGATTTCATTACCCTGTGACCTCAATTGGGGTCACAGGGGTCACATCCTGAAAAACCTATTTTCATCTTCTTCTCCAGTTCCAAAAGGTCTAGAGAGCTGAAAAGTTGTGTGCAGGCTCCTTCGCTAATGGGGATTCTTAATTGTAGATTTGGTGACCCTGTGACCCCAAAAAAGGTCTCAGGGGTCACAACCCTAAAACCCTATTTTCATTTTATCCATTAAGAAAAGCTCTAGAACAAGCTGAGAAACTTTATTATAACAATACAAATCCAGATGAGCTACAGAGCCCATGGCTCTATTTTTGTTAATTATCATATTATGTGGGCGTGTATGCCACATTGTTACCAAGGCAGCTATCAATACTTCAATGGTGGGCGACGTCAGCGCACGTAATGAGAAAGAGGGATAATTACTCTAATCATCGCTTCAAATAGAAATGTGGATAAGCAATAAGAGCTTCCTTATTAATGAAGGCAATTGATTGTCAGTCGACATTCTTGATTTGATAAGAACACCACTTGATCCTCTATGTTTTCCTTCTGCAGGAGCGACTGTGAGAAGAGAGCGAGATACCAGTCTGTTATTGAAGGGAGTCTGGACTACATTCCAAGTGAGTTCACCTTAATCTTTAACTCATTAACGCCGAGCACCGATCTTCAGCTGAACGCCTGGCCGTCACGCCTCAGGGTTAGCGTACCACAGCGACACGCTAATTAGCCTGGCACCTCTGATTCAGCGAGAGGAATTTCTTGTTATCAAACGTGTATTTATCGTTAAGCGCTTCCGTCCATTGTGTAGAATGAACTGATTGTATATTCACGGCAAGATGACATTGAAAGCCAAAAATGTGAATAGATTGCATCATTCTACATAACTGCACGTGCACGACTCTTTGTCGTCTTATCAATTATGTAATCCCGTTACATATATCTCTGATATTTGTTTCTGCTTTACCTTTCCAGATCAAACCTTAATATGCTGGGATTATAAGTTACTGACATCAAATACTTATTTATCCTTTCATACGTTTTATAAGTCATATTCAAAATAAAAATCCATTAGTAGTTCGAAACTAGCAAGTAGCATATTCATAAGTCTCAGTTTTTTATCACTTGAGTTTGGCTGAAAAGTTCCATGCATGAAACATTTATAAACAATAGCAAACTTTTTTGGATATTAAATTTCTTTATTCTGTAGAGGCGACATTTCGAAATAGATACTAACGCCGTGTCGTTGACAAGCAAGTGATACTGTGATGGAAAGGAAGATAACATATACAAACATTGTTGTTACAATAAATTAGGATGAGTTGTTTATACAGCTGAATAGGTTGATGTACAAAAGTTGTTGAGGAGATTGAGCAGTTGATTATTTTGTTCACCAATCGTATAAGATATCCGTCAATGTTAGGGCTCGTGATGGGCGTGACCAAAATCTCTAAACAGCACGTTTGATATTTTGCAGGTTCACAACCTGAAATGAATTATAACAAGTATGTTACTTACGTATAATGTAAGATTGTATTTAGTAACCTGAAGGTGTATAGAAATATTGAAAGGATTTACCAAGTATGTTCTCATGAATAAAACTAACGTAGGCGTGGCTACAATAATCAAGCTCCATCATGATATAACACATGTCACGGGAGAAACGTCAGAATGTAGCCGAAATTACCAGTATGTTATTCATAGCTAAATTACCTTGATCTTGATTGATTGAATATTCACACGCATAATTGCCGTAACGCAAATTCTAATCTGTTTTGAACATACACATATGTCGACATATACACACAATTACACGGGCGTGACAATGAATCGTGTTGTCTATCTATGGCAGGTGTTTATTCTAGCAGGTGTCACGGATCAAACAGGAGTGCCGAATTACCCCAAGGGATTTACATTTCATGGTCAATTGAGTTTCTCAAATATTGTGTTACCATAGTCTGATTGAATGGTTATTTGCAAGAACATATGTGTATTTACTATGATTTTATTGACGACGGATCACAAGAGACCGGATCCATTGATATATATGACAATGGCATTGGATTATACCAGAGTGTGTAAACGTGTTTAGATAATTTTTGAATGAAAGCATTTTATATTCATGAAAGTACCTAATAACTGTAAAGGATTACCGAATCATTGTTGTACGTGTAGAATATCAATACGAATATTTCAATACCCTTGCATGAAATATCATTGAAATGAATTAGATGCAAATTATGACACACAATGTAACAAGTACAATAAGTATCGGTAACCATGTACAATGGATAGGTTTTTGCAGACTAGTTAGGTAAACTACATTGTATATCTTATCAATAACAACAATGACATGAATGTTTACTGTGGACAACAATATTAACCCAGGAAAGTGTTATAGTACAGAAGTTATAGATAAATGAAAATACTTCAACACTCTTCTATTGGCTTAGATGTGCGTTGCGTCTTTGATATAGTTACATAATCGTATGTAAACATGCAAAACAATAGGTATTGTAATATTTTAATTATTCTTTCTATACGCTCACTGCATAATACATATTCAGGCATTGCCTTTGTTTACACAAAGTAAAACAGACACAAAATATTCAACGGATATATAGAAAAAGCGATTACTGCAGGTAAGCCTTTGATACCTATTTCTGACTGCTATCAAAACACTTTAAATACTTCCGGCCATCAACTCTATATGTAGCAACTCTCTTAAAAAACATGCATCTCGCACGATAGATACCTAATTGTTTTAAATTATGTGTGTTTGTGATTCAATAGGCAGCACCCCTAAAACGCGTCTCTCGCTGTGAGAAGCTGTTAATCAGCTACCCCTAAAACGCGTCTCTCGCTGTGAGGAACTGGCAGTTAGCTGACCCCTATAAGCGTCTCTCGCTGTGAGCGAGAGATTAACGGCCCGCCTATACGCGTCTCTCGGCGTTAATGAGTTAACCAACTGTACAGGATGTAGTTGTTGTCCTTCACTTGCATATTATATCAATATGAATCAGACATCATCACACAGTAACAACATAAGGGATATAAGTTTCTTCCTCCTTAGGGTACTCATAAGGCCCCCCCAAAAAAAGCATTTCTTTCTGGTTTCCGCCCGCCCGCAGGTCTTTTTTTTTCTAGATTTTCAAAAGTAAGGGGCAGATAACTGTAATTTTTTAGCCTCAGAAAACATAGGACATAGAAAAGAGTCACTCGTTTCTTTTGAGATGGAGTGTAGGGGTGAGATTATTGACTATTTCGAATAGTAACACATATTTAAGCGGGTGTGTGCTTTATTTATATAAATAATTGTATAAATTTTGTTTGTTTAACTAGTCATTAAAAAAAAAAAATCGCGTCATCGCATAATTTTTGTCAGCATGCAAAGACCAGAAACATTTATTTTTTTTAGGCCTAAGTATAAAAATCCAATATATTAGTTCATCAGGCCTGAACTGTCAGATGGGCTTGTGGCATGGGGCGTCATGAGCGAGATTTGTTATGCTTATGAGTAAGGAGGATCTGCAACCTCTGTAAGTTAATTCGTTTGAGTTTTCAAGTTTTTTTAACATTTCTGAATATGATGTGCTTTTGAACTGCGTGTGAATGTGTTTCTATTTCATACACAGAGGTGTTTGCTGCCCTGGTTGGGTCGGACAAGCACGAGGCCGGAACTAAATTCATTCTGCACTGTCTCCAGCAGCCCAAGCTCAACAAGCAGGTAGTCTCTCCTACTCAGTGTAATCATTTCTGTAATCATTATTTTCAATGCACTCTTAGTATAATGTACTGTTTCAATACCAACCTTTTCAAATTCATTTAAAACTTCTTTTCAGCAATTGTACACCTGAAATAAAACTTGATGTTAAATGTGTCCAAAAGTCATAAAACAAAAGCTATGCAATAATATAAACGAAAGAAGAATATCTTTGAATTGTACTGATGGGGAAAATTTATGGATCTTGTCGATGACGTCTGACTGTGATGTGTGGTGTTGTGTTTCAGCTGACGTATGTGTTCCTGGACATTGTGGTGCAAGAACTGTTCCCGGAACTGAGGGAGACAACGCCCAGTCCTAACTGAACTCATTGCTCCTGCTTATCATACAGGAGATACCTACCATTTACTCCTCCTCATTGTTTTATTAGCAGATTTCAGACGTTCTTCACTGTCTCTATTGGTTTATAACATTTCATCAGAAAAACTAGCACTGTTTGTTCATAGATTTGTTTCCATAGATACAAATAAGTTTGAGAAACTTATCTGAAAACAGTGAGGTTGAAATTAGTTTGTACCGCATCACTTGGACAATTTTACTAAGGCCTCGGACCTGGGCCTCTCGGACAAACTGTCCTGCTATTTCCCGATACAACTTTGAAACTATGTGGGTAACTATGACTTGTTGCTATGTAGAGAAGGACTAGTTACTGTGCCAGCTGTTGTTCCACCAAGTTCACTGCAAGTGGGTCAGGGGAACATTTTAATGAATGCCCCTTGTAAGTCACTAACATTACTCAAAAGTTAAAGAGTGGGAGTTTTGTTTACCTTAGTAAAGGTGGTTTTGTGGAAGGGGGCCCTGTTTACCGGTAAGATTTGCAGAGCAATTAACAAAGCTCCATATCAGTTTAGAGGTTTTAAAGATCTTAAATAGCTTGTGAATGATAAGCGTGAATAATTTTGATAACACATGATTATGTTGATTGAGTTTATGGAGTAAACTGCTCAGGCAATAAGTCCTATATGTACTGAGTGAAGAGAAGTGAGACACTTACACATGTAAATACTAGACCACCCATGCCAGCACACACACATCACCCAACACTAACACCACAATACCATCACATGTGTACATGTGATATTCCAAGTAAAGACTGAAAATAAATGTTTCCTCACCGGTTGTGCTGTCTTGTGTTTTTCTCTGAAATCGATGTGAAGAATCAAAACCAGCTCCCAAGTTTTGTGTGGGTAGTACCTGTAAGCCCTTCGAGAAGGAAAGGTTGGAAGGGCTGACATCTTCTCTGAGAGATGAGTAAGAAAACACGAGGACTAGATTTCCATCCAGCTTGTACTATCTCAATAACATGTACAATTTGCTTTTAAACATTTTTTTCTCAACACAATAAAGGATTCAAGTGTTTATACTGTTGAGGTCGACTACAATGTAAAATCGTGTCGTCAATGCACCTTGTAAATGCTGTGAAAGCCTTACCCATATTCTGCATGGCACTGTATACCGACAATTCTTCACAGCGAGGTTTCAATACATTGTTTTAATATTTGGGATATTTTAGATGGTCAGTTCCTAAAAATACAATAAATATTTCACCAAAAGGAGTTCAGCTATGATTTTTAGTTTCCAAAACTTTTAACTAAAAATAGTTCATTATCTTTTTACGGAAGTTTGTATATGTATAAATCAAGCAGCGCAGTTTAATATTTTGAGTTTTCAACTTCTCGAGAGTTTACATTTTTAGCTCATCAGGCCTGCTTATGGCATGGCATGGCATGGCATGGCTTCCGGCGTCAATCCATCCGTCTGTAAACTTTTCGCTTTTTCGACTTCTTCTCAAGAACCACTGGGTCTAGGTAGCTGACATTTTGTATACAGACTCCTTGCAGCCAACAACCTAACTGCTTAAAATGTAATAGATATCTTTTCCCGCGATAAAGAGGCCTCGCTTTGGCCAGGCTTCTGCTAGCAGACGACAGATTTCATGCGGCGGCCAGGCGGCCAGCCAGCCAGCTGATATCGAGGGCACTTCATACAAATTACCTAGTGTATGAAATCAATGTTGGTATTTATAGTGAACATTCAACATTTTACTTACCATTACTGGTCTGTTTTCTTTTTCTTCTTATCATCACCTTTTGTAGTCTACTGTTCAAAAGCTGTTTGTAATATAATAGTGTCCACTTCCAAAGAAGAGATTAATGAACAACACACATTGGGCTGTTAACCATGGGTACATATACATGCAATTAGTTATTTGCAAATCTTACATTTACAAAGTCAAAGTAATCATCAATTTCCAAAATGTTTTCAGCGTGATTTGTGACTTCATTGGAATTTATTTCTATGTCAGACATACTATTGTTTTCATTATAACATGACATGGTAGAGTCTGAATCATACTCATTTACGGACTGTTTTGGAGAAGTGGCTCCACTATCACAAATTAAGCATTTTCCTCCATTATTATGTGGGTTATCACAGCTTCCTTTACACGCACATTGCTGAGTACACGGCCTGCACATCTTGCAGCAGCTTCTGCAGCGACCCTGTACACCACATCTCATTTCCTTCGCTTTACAGGAACATTTGGGAACATGTGGAAGGGGACGTTTCTTAGTTAATAATGTTCGCTCTTCCTCTATATTTTCTTCCCATTTTATTTCGATATCATTGTTTGTTTTCATCCATCCGTATGACAAGCACTTGGTGTGATGTTCACTAAAAGCTACAGGACTCTGCATTGCTAAGGTTAGAATGAACTCTCCACGCTGTGTATGTAAAGTGAGGGCGGTATCAGATGGAGGTATTAATTTGTATAAATCCCTGGAACCATGGTTACTGAAATAGCATACTCTTCGAACAAACTCCAGCCAACTTATTTCAGTTGTTAACTGAAAATTTGCAATGTTGGGTCCATTCACCTTGGAGGAAATGAGTCTTTATCCTTGGAGGAAGTATCAATACATCATTCATTGTTTGGCATGCCAATTCCCCATACTTATTATGTGTATATGCGAAAAATAGTTCAGTTAGAACCGGCAGACAACTATTTCGAAGGTTAAAATTCCCTGAGCGTATTGCAAAGAAATAACCAGTATAGGCATTTAAGTATCGCAGTATTTGAGCCCAAAATGTAGAAATTTCATCATGATTCTCTTTCATTTTTTGTGTAGTCCAGGTCGTTAAGTCACTAATGTTGTTTTCCTCCATATCCTTCAAAGCTTCATACAACAAAGCTTCATGCAAAGAAGATAATACATTGTGGATGTCGCGCCATTGAACAAGGTCCTTCATGTGCTTACACAGTGCACTTAAGTTGCGTAATCCTCCATCCCAAATTATATCTCTGATTGTCTCTGCAGAATTCTTCAGTAGATGCCAGTCGCCTGGCACAGGAATCACCCAATGAAATGTATCCGGGTATTTCTTCTTAAGATTTTTCACAATGGCATACGTTTGTTGATCTCCACCAACTACCACTCTTGCTGGAAAGCCTTCCTTACCTATCTTTAGGTCAGATTTTATCTGCATTAAGTACTTTGAGACATCTGTAATACTAGAAGCTTGAGCAGACTGAACTGTTGCATAAGCTACTGTATCTGGAACAGTTGGTGAAAAATCTGGCATTGATCCTTTGATATCATTCAGAAGAGTTGATTTCATGTCATCGACCTTTATACCTTTTCTCTCTGACCCATGTTTAACAAGACAACTTAAATAATTGTCCCAAGAATTTTTCTCTTCCACTGATCGTTCAAAAAAGGTGTTTTCATCCACGGGACCTTGTACATTTTCGCATGAAAATAATAATTCTTCAAACTCCAGCCAACTTATTTCAGTTGTTAACTGAAAATTTGTAATGGAGCTTTTCCCAACATTGTATCCAAGCCATTCCAATAATGATATCATTTCGGCACTCATCTTGTCTCCAGCAACTTTGAACGCATTGAACAGTGAGGAAGCATTTGGTTGCATGTGCTTATACATTCGCGGATACTTGTCAATATAAGCACAGCAAAGGAATCGCATATATCCTGTCTTTGAAATTGTGATAATCCCAGACTGAGAAATTGTCACTAATTGGTCGTGAGGTGGACTAATAAACGCAAAATATTCAAGGAAACTAGTGAGAAATCGTTGGTATGACATTCCGTAGAAATTACTTATATAATCTGATCCACTCATAATATAAAGTGCTAAAAATGTCAAACAGATCTTGGTATTTTGAGTCCAACTCCTTAGTCCTTGTATTCGAATTACTCCTTCGTTTATATTTATATATTCTTTGTCAACTGCAATTTCAACACACGCCAGTTTATCAATTCCATTATTTAGTTTAAGGTGTCCCAATTCCATTAAAACCAGTCCGTACATCCAGATGTCTGTGTCACTGGCAACAATCAAGACCTGGGAACAATCTGATTGAGACGCATGGAACCAAACACCACAGTCAGCCTCTCCTTTATTATTACTTCGTACCTCAGTGACTTGGTGATTTTCAATACATGCAGGTGTTGTTCCCAGTGGAGGAGAGTCTATAATTATTTTCACTTTCGCTGAAGTAGCTTGAGCTTTTTCAATAAACATAGTTGTTAGAAATGCTATTAATCTCTGTTTATAACTTGAGTTTTGGAGTGCAGCAACATACTCAGATCCATACAATACTTATGAATTGTGATCTATGTCATGATCTCGAAGATTTTGATTTGAAGAAGTTGTTTTCTTTCTTCTCTCTTCATGTAAACCTGATCTCACTGGAGGCAGAAACTCAGGTTTGTCAATGACAATTGTTATTACTGATGCACCCCTTTGAAATCCTAATTTACAAACTGTTTTCGACCAGTAATAATGTCCAAGATCGCTGTAGGTAATGACATCGGGAGGTGTTGGCTCATGAATAAATTTCAAAAAGTCAAAAATTACTTCGGTACTATATTCTGGGATGAGAAAAGGTATTTTATTTTTTCTAACTTTTGGAGAACGTCTTTAAATTTATTCTTTTGACGAGCTCTCATCTCACCAAATTCATTGCAGAATGACAGTGGATACTCCAATGTTTTCTCAATATAATTTCCAGCTTTTTGTAGTTGACAGTAAGCTCTTTTCAAAAGCAATGTCACCTGGCCTAGCTTGGTTTTTTGTGTTCTAGCTGTTGTCTTTTTACGAGAGAATGTGCGTAGTTTCCTTCTGCATTGACGACGAGGAATTTCTATTGGTGGTTGGATTACATGTTGACGAATGTAAGTACGCATCCGAGCTTGCCCTTATGAACAGATATTTAGGAGATCATGCTTTGTCTCATTGTCTAGATCATTTTTGCTATCTTCTTGAAAAACATTTTTCAGTATTCTTCCCTCTTCCCTCTTGAATAGTTTTGCTGCTTTAACTGCAGAGTATATGGCCTGCACGTAATCAAAACGATTACTGCAGGTAAATTGTTTCTTCTTCCTGAAAAGTGCACATTGTAGCAATGACATGATTTGATCCAAGTAAGCCATGAAGTTAGCAAGATTGACAGTTCTATGTTCTGAGGATCTGGTTGTCAATTCTTTCAATCTCTTGTTAATTATGTAGAGGGTAATCTCCGAGTAACTCTCCATTCCTTAAAAATAATGGAGCCGAGGCCCATTATTTTAAAGGAATGGAGAGTTACGAGGATATTACCCTACTTAAATTACACTCAAAGTATTTCTCTTTTAACAAAATTGCTTTAGAAAGTTAAAGAAATTAAATTTCTACTTCAAAAATATGATGTGATGTGTGACTCTCCATTACTGAAAAATAATGGAGTGAAAGAACAATAGGATGACGTCACAAGTGTAATTTAAGTTGAGGGTAATGTCCGAGTAACTCTCCATTCCTTAAAAATAATGGAGCCGAGGCCCATTATTTTTAAGGAATGGAGAGTTATGAGGACATTACCCTACTTAAATTACACTAAAAAGTATTGCTATTTTATCAAAATTGCTTTAAAAAGTTAAAGAAATTAAATTTATACTTAAAAAATATGATGTGATGTGTAACTCTCCATTACTGAAAAATAATGGAGTGACAGAACAATAGGATGACGTCACAAGTGTGATTTAATTGTTCATGACCCTCATCAAGAGCAACATTGTGAAAGGGGTTAGCGGTTATACTGAGGGTCCATTCACCTTGGAGGAAATGAGTCTTTATCCTTGGAGGAAGTATCAATACATCATTCATTGTTTGGCATGCCAATTCCCCATACTTATTATGTGTATATGCGAAAAATAGTTCAGTTAGAACCGGCAGACAACTATTTCGAAGGTTAAAATTCCCTGAGCGTATTGCAAAGAAATAACCAGTATAGGCATATAAGTATCGCAGTATTTGAGCCCAAAATGTAGAAATTTCATCATGTTTCTCTTTCATTTTTTGTGTAGTCCAGGTCGTTAAGTCACTAATGTTGTTTTCCTCCATATCCTTCAAAGCTTCATACAACAAAGCTTCATGCAAAGAAGATAATACATTGTGGATGTCGCGCCATTGAACAAGGTCCTTCATGTGCTTACACAGTGCACTTAAGTTACGTAATCCTCCATCCCAAATTATATCTCTGATTGTCTCTGCAGAATTCTTCAGTAGATGCCAGTCGCCTGGCACAGGAATCACCCAATGAAATGTATCCGGGTATTTCTTCTTAAGATTTTTCACAATGGCATACGTTTGTTGATCTCCACCAACTACCACTCTTGCTGGAAAGCCTTCCTTACCTATCTTTAGGTCAGATTTTATCTGCATTAAGTACTTTGAGACATCTGTAATACTAGAAGCTTGAGCAGACTGAACTGTTGCATAAGCTACTGTATCTGGAACAGTTGGTGAACAATCTGGCATTGATCCTTTGATATCATTCAGAAGAGTTGATTTCATGTCATCGACCTTTATACCTTTTCTCTCTGACCCATGTTTAACAAGACAACTTAAATAATTGTCCCAAGATTTTTTCTCTTCCACTGGTCGTTCAAAAAAGGTGTTTTCATCCACGGGACCTTGTACATTTTCGCATGAAAATAATAATTCTGTTTGGTCATTCCTTTCCTCATCAGTAGGTGAACGATGAGATACCTGTCCTGTTAATAGATTGAGCATCCTACCAAGAACTTCCCCTCCTACAGCAAATGTTTTTGCAAATTTTCTCTTGAAGTTTAGATTATCAAATGTTATCCTCCAAAACGCTTTTCTATCAATATCATCAAGAACATTTCGCATCTTTGCCCATCTGCTTGCCTCTCGGCGAATGGTATTAATCCCACAAGTTAAACCTAAAATGTTTAAGATTTTAAATCCCTTATCTCGTAATCCATTTGCAAATGCAGATAATCCAATGACAGTTTGAAGCATTATTGAATTGTGATTCTTTATGTTACATAGGATAGCTATTGCTGTTTGAAGTTTTAAGTTTTGTTTGTGTAAAAGATCTGACTTGGTGTCCAATTTCTCTAATCGAAGAATTTTTCTAAAGAAGTCTATAAGTGGTACATGTAAATATTTACCCATGAGATATGATTTCTCATAATCTTCAGAATCTTCAGAACCTTCAGAATCAAACAGAGATCTGTAATCAAACTCTTTACCGCAAAACAACTTGGTTTGGGTTTCAAATAATTCTTGGACATGTTTATGACCCATTGTTGAATTCCTTGATTCCTCTATTTTTTGTTTAAGATCAGCATTCAATTATGAGAGTTCATAAACACTTTTTATCGACTCAATTGTAAAAACGTTTTTATTAAATAACATTGTACCAGCCCTCTTCGAATTTTCAGAATAAGATCCAATTTCTTTATGGTTTTTCAAATGAGCTGTCACATAGTTGTCAAAACGTTTCACAAGCTCATCTTTGTCCTTATTGTCCAATAGTGAATCTTTAAACCGTTTTACGATAGTGCTTCTCATTACATAGCCTTTTTGCTTTATTTCTTCTACTGATTTTTGGAAACACAAAGCCATGTCTCTGATAAAATTGTGTTTTGAAGACAAATCCTTCTGTACAACACCTGGTTTTCCTTTTGATTTACAGACTTTAAGAAGACAAAGTTCACAGATCCAGTCAGTTTTTAATATTTCACTGACATCAGTACTTGTTATCTTAGAAAGGACTTTAGAGGCAAATTCCCATTTGTTGGAAAATTTGCATTTACAATTAAAGCATTTTCGTTTTGATATAAAATGATACATTTCCATATAATGACGTTTACAAATTACCGACGTTTCCTTCATGTTAGAAGCAAAATCATTTCTTGTAAGACAAAAATAGTCCTGCCACATTTTAATAGATACTCCCATCCTCCAGACACTAAACTTTATCCACTGTGAGGCTGTTTTGCAGGGACAGGCTGAGGTTTGTTCAGTCATCTCGTGATGACATAGAGAAAAGTGATTATTATCTTCAGTCTGTCTTTGAAGTTTTACCCAACGTGGATCTGGTTTTGGGATTTTGTCTGCATTTTTCTGGCAATCAATGTAACATCCTCGACATAAACAACTGTCATTAGTCAGAGTTATCAATTTCCCATGTGTAGAAAGGTACGTGCTGAAAATGTGTGCCCGTTCACCTGGATGATACGGCTTAGTCATTTCATGATGCTTGCTATATTTTGACAGTTTTCCTAACTGTGTCCACACCTGGCAAGGGCTACATGAGCTACCTTCATGATATGCCATCTTTGGTGTCTTCTTGGGAGGTGTTCCATCATTTCCATGTTCATCCTTATCCTTCTCACAACTAGGTCTTTTTTTGGTTGACAATTTGGTAGTTTTAGATGTTGATGCTTTAGATAATGTTTTGGAAGGTTTGGAGGTTTTCTGACATCCTCCCCCTGGTCTTTCAGAAATTGCAATTGAATCTAGAATCTGTTTAGTTTTATATCTTACTGTGCAACTGATCATAAATAACAGAACTTTAATGAAGACATCAACCAAACGGTTTCAAAATTCTTCCAAGCAGAAGTCCTAAAGGTCTAACATTGATAGTAAGAATAAGGAAACTCACAACAAAATATTGGTTAAAAGTCAAATTTAAGACATAGTTTTTAGCCTTCATGAAGTTTTTGGGCGTGAGAATACCAAAAGATTCATACCTTTCTTGGCATGTCTCTTCTGGGGTCAACATGAAGTCATCAGGTGACACACTCTGTATCCCCAAATTGGTATCCCAACAAAGGGCCAGGAAAATGATAGATAAAACAAAATATTTGGTCATTTTGCTGTGCAATATAGCAATATACAGCCAAGTATATTCGAAAAGGAACACTGAATTGCCTTTCAAAGCTTCAGCATGATGTCCTAGCAGACGCTATATTTCAGCCAATCATATTACTCATAGAGGTCACGTGACCAAACTTCCAGATTGTTCCTCTAGGAAAAGGGTCACGTTTTTTCGTAAATAGTAAACAAAGTAATAACTTGTATACATTTTCATTCTTATGAATTGAAACAAAAGTGACAGTTGTTTATCAGTATCCCTATTACAGCCACCAACAGTTCTTGAGATAAGAGGAACCCATCATTGAAACCCCTGACCCTCAGTCTAGCTGTTTTAACCCCTGCTTCGCAAATTAGATACATGATGATATATCACTCGGGTCAAATTAAAACAAAGACTGTTAATGTGTCCCAGAGTGATATATCTGTCAGCTGAATGCGATGTTATCACAGATCTGTCCTGATTGTTTATGTTTGGGTCAGCTAATTCAGAGGCAAAGAGGGAGTTTTTTCGGGGATATTTACTGATGTCAATTATTGAGTTAAACAAGTGTCAATCAAGTTGCTCCACCTCTTTCTATGTGAAGTGAACTAGGTAAATGACTTGTGATTGCAGGAAAGTTGGTATTTGGTCCCTCCCACTTATGAGATGAGAGGAACCTAAGTTTTCCTAATTGGATGTAATCAATGTGAAATGAGAACTATTGAATTGCCCATGAACTGAATATTGTGGATATTATTTTTAAAAAAAGGCCCTCACAGGTCAAAACATAAAAATCTATTTTCATCTTCTTCTACAGAACAAACTAGAAGGAATATTGCATTCAGAATGTTTAGATGTTTGGATGAAAAGGCTTAGAACCGATAAAATTGTGCAAGGATTATTTAGTCAAGGTGATTCTAAATTGTACTATGTACCATGAGATTCCTCACATTGCCGGTTCTCTCTAAGCCTTATACAGTTAGATCAGTGATGCCAGTGTATTGTGCAAGGCAGAGGCTATTACATAATTTGGCTGGCTTGTAACCAGAGCCAAGGGGTCAGCATATTGCATAATCTCCTGTGTGTTGACCTTGCTGAGTGCTCTCTCTCACTTTCAAGACGAAGATTTGTCAGGGCTAGGGAGTGTGCATTATATTAAGACAGTATAATTCTGTCTTCATCATCAAACAATATAAACCCTGATGAGCTACAGAGCCCATGGCTCTATTTTTGTCCGTTTCCTTTGAAATATAAAAAAAATAGTTTCTAGGGGAGATCTGCATAGCCTTAGTTTGTGGAACAATATAATGATATGCTTTTGAGGGGATTTTGACGTCTCCAGGATTTTATTTTTGGTCGTTACCATCGACACTTAAGAATATACTTTCCAGAGAAATAAATACGTGAGATTTAGCTAACCCAAAGTCATCATATGTTGATGTACCTTTTGGGGATTTCAACATTTTAGCTCATCTGGCCTGATGGGCCAGATGGGCTTATGGCATGGCGTGGTGTCCAGCGTCCGTCTGTCCATCCGACCGTCTGTAAACTTTTTGCTTTTTCGTCGTCTTCTCCAGAATCACTAGGTCTAGGGAGCTGAAATTTTGTGTAAATTTTGTCTTGAAACTTTTCAAGTTTTCAACTTCTACACAACTGCTCCACCACCATAGCTGAATATTGTTTATTAGAGAAACCTATTGATGACGTCTCCTCCAAAATCAGTTTCCAGTTAGTCCATCCGTCCACCCGTCTGTAAACTTTTCGCTTTTTCATCTTCTTCTCTGAACCACTTGGTCTAGTGTGCTGAAATTTTTTGTACAGACTCCTTGGCCAATGGGAATTCTTAATTGTAGATTTTGTGACCCTGCGACCCTAATAACGATCACAGAGGTCATGACCTGAAAACCTACTTTCATCTCCTTCTCTAGAACCACTGACCCTAGCGACTTGAAATTTCATGTACAGACTCTTTGGCCAATTGGAATTCTAAATTGTAGATTTCATGATCCTGCGACCCCAAATTTAGGTCACAGAGGTCATAACCTGAAAACCTACTTTCATCTTCTTCTCCAGAACCACTGACTCTTGAGACTAGAAAATTCATGTACAGACTCCTTGGCCAATTGGGATTCTAAATTGTAGATTTGATGATCCTGCGACCCCAAATATAGGTCACATAGGTCATAACCTGAAAAGCTATTTTCATCTTCAGATTTTATGTGCTCTTCAAAGGGAGGTAATTTAAAGGAAACAACAGTGATGAATTAAATCTTCAAGTGTGTCTTTATTTGTGGAGGATTTTATCTCTGGCTTCAAAGTGTGTCAGAGGGTTAAGGACCGTAAGACCTATTTCATCTTCTCCAATTAAAGTGCTTCCTATTTGTTGTACCTCTCACCTAGAAGTTGACATTTTGAATTAGTTAATGTATATAAAGCCTCATGAGCTACTGAGCCAGTGACTCTATTTCAACTCATCATGTCCGTTAGATTATGACGTGTGCTATAGATACATTTATCTGTAAACTTTTCGATTTCAAATTCTTGATAAAAAAAAATGCTTAATTGCTCAAGAGAGCTGAACTTTAGTGGACTCACGGTGTACAATCCCTACAGTGCAAACCGGATATAGTTCGCTGTACGCTTGTTCATTGGTTCATAGCTATGTTGACACGGGTTGCTTTTTCTTGTTTTCTATATGTGTGAGTATAATTCACGCACACAAATTTGCAAAATACTTCTTCTTATACTTATACACAAGAATTCACTGCGATATTCAATCATGACCCTCTGAAATCGTTCTCATATCAAAAACACATTGCCGATCTTGCTCTTCTGCTAAGCGCACCACATATAATGTCGAAATGCTCTCATCGTATGTACTTTGTGGATACAACCTAATTTTATATGAAATATATGATCATTAAACTTACAGATGGTCTTCAACATAGTTAATATAGAGCATTAGTTTTTTGACACAAGAGCAAAACCTCACCCACCTATGTGCCATTACCATACAGTTTGATAGCCGCCAATACAGTTGGTTGATAGTACTTCCAACAGAAATCACTGTATGGTTTATAGTTCCAGTATGTAAGTGCATGGTTGCTTTTTCTTTTATAAATAGACACTCTTACTTAAATATTTTGGGTTATTTTGTTACAGGTGCATCCATTGTGTTTAATATATTATTTATTTAGTTACGTTTCCAATTAAAATGAAGAAAAATCATTATACATGTGAAGTAACCGAAACTACACGTCCGATTTACATGCTAGGTAGTTATATGACTTATTTAACATTAGCAACCCAAATTTGTCTTTTTATCTGTTGCAAATAAGTTTCCAAAATTATGTTTGACTGTTAGATACGCGTCAGTCGCGGTGATTTGTCCATCTTTCTATCAGAAATCACCACTTACAATTATATCGTCACAATACTGAGTCGACCAACATAAAAATGTTAATTTTCGGCAACAATCAGTACTTAATAATGACGATAAAATAACGTCATTATTAACGTTTGGTATGTGTGACCTTGAATAAAATTCCGTCTGCTGCTAGTTTGACTTTCAAACAGGGAATAAGAAAGTCTCTTTCACACAAATTAAATGATTTCAAAATCACCATTGACCATTGGCCTTCTAGAACAGAGGTTAGGATTTGAAGGGAGTAACCTCTGTTGGTAGAGAATGACGAATCAGAGATTTCTCCGACAATTGTGATCTCTTTGTGAGAGCTTAGATTTGGGTAGCATGACAGAACTGATGCTTCCAGATGTTTTACATAACTTAAAACAAGTTGGGCAGGATATATTTCTGAAATGTTCAAGACTGGTCATTTTCAATGCATTCCTATTAGACATTATTGCTTACATGCTGTTTTCCAAAGTCGTATATTGGTTTTCGCTCCACAATTGCAACACCGTCCAGATGACATATAGTGATGTTACCAAACCTTTTGGAGAGTTGATTGGTTTTTTTAAAAAATCAACTTGGGCACGAAAAATAACTGCAGCAGTGTCAGGAGGAAACTTCCAAAGGTGAATGTACGTTCCAACTGATTCTCAAATAGACTTTCTAAATTCTTTGAATTCTGTTATATATAAGAATAATTAAAGAGTTGCGAGGAATTATACGGTTTATCTGCCCCGTGTTAATTATTTTGATAAACACCGACCTTAATGCTAATTACGCTCTTTTTTTCAGTAAGATTATTATGTAATTGTTGTTATTCACAAAATTAATCTTAAATTATAAGAATAAAAACTTGTTTATATTGTAAATATTGTCGTAGAATGAGAAAAATATTAGTAAATAGTGAACCAGCAATCGAGCAGTTGCAAGATAGGAATGTAATTACGTCATAATTAACGACGTTACAAATTAATGATGTCACGATCAACTTGTGCATGCCGCTTCCCCCAGCAAATTTAGTACTGTAAATACAGTCTCGGAAACATGGATTGAACATGGTTGTCTATTTATTATGTGTTTCTGACTTCTGAATTAAAATATATATGTTCCGAATTGATCATCTATGTGATTGACCTAAAATAGTACAGCTAAGCAATTGATAAATTGGTGTAAAATACTTCCGCCAACCAATGAAGGTGCAAGTTATATTTTTAAAAAAACAACCGTTATTCCCATGACCATTATGACAACTTTAATTCCCGTCATATCTTTGCCCAGAACATTGATGTAACTCGTCATGATGTGTGATATATCTTGGACAAATGCTGGGACAACCTATTAACACGTTAAATGTTGGTTAATATGTCAATAAAGACACCTTTTAAACAAAATCAGATTTCATGACGTTATTGAATTACGGGCTACATTCCATACAGAGATTCACTACGCTTCGGCAATGAACCAGTACAGTGATGCTGCATTGTTGCTGCTAACATCTTTCATATCTTCATTTCTAGGAAACTTTGAAACTTGAAATTCTACACATACATGGTACAATCTATTAGGAATTGTTTGTATACGTGAATAAAATCGAAAACGCACGGGCTTGTCAAATTTGGCTCGATGCGTTCGTAACGAAAATAATGTGTTTTCGTCAACATACAACTATTTCTCAAGAACTTATTCACTGTACTTGTATGCATGTCACAAATTGATGAACCGGAGCCTATTTGCATAGGCTGTAAAGCTGTATAATGACTTGAAATTACTTATTTGATCCAACGAACAACAAACACTTGACAGAGCTATGAACCACTGAACGAGCGTACAGCGAACTATATCCGGTTCGCACTGTATGGGGTTGTACACCGTGTTTGCAAATGGGTAATTGTCTTAAAACTTGTTTTCATCTTCTTCTCCAGCACTAGAAACTCTTGAAGGCTGAAGTTATTCTGAACCTTAGCCAATGGGGAGTGTACATTTTAGATTTGATGACTTTGACCCCAAATACAAGACAGGATCCACGACAGAAATCTATTTTCATCTTTTACATTGTACTTCAGAATGAATGATTAAGTAGCGAAAATATTTTGTACAAACTCTTACAAAAACCAATACATTGTAGGGTCTGGCCCTTAATAATTACGGATTTGATAAAGGATAAAACGTCATAATCATTGTTCAACATATTTCCCACTTGGCGGGTGATGAGTGACAAATGAGAGTTGATGTAGGTGATGTTCAACTCTCATTTGTCACTCATCAGGCGGGATATAACCGACTGTGCTTGTGATCGGGGAAAGTCCAGACCTTCCTAGAGAATGTCCTATAAAGGGTCATGTCCCATTAATCATACTCCTATTTGTCATACAGCTAAAACAAGAAACAGCCATAATAATTATGCCCTTTGATCAAATTGGTTTATACCGCTAGTTAGATACATTGGAGATAGTTTCAAATTTAAGTTGATTATCTGTACTAATAAAGTCACACAAACGAATTTCATTAACGTAAATACACCCCAAACTGAACAAGAAAATTGGTGCGTGCAGCTTACTCATATACCCGTGCTTCAAACATTTGTCAAATGAAAAGCGTTAAGTAGTTAAATGCACAACAGTCTCGTATAAACATAACAGCGCAGTTTTATGAACTGATGAACGCAGACTGGAAAGTTTCAGGGATTCACATCAGAAATGACAATAATACAAATTCTACAGATACTAAGTCATAATTATTTTAATTTTTTTAATTTTTTTTATTAGTTCCCATTGGTTACAAGGTCAAAGTACATTGAAGGTACATATATAAATATATAAATATATAAATATCATGTAAACTGAAAGAGATGCATATACATTGTAATACCTTATTTCTTGAATATTGGGAAGAAGGGCTTCCATTTGTTATTGAATTTAGTCATTTCATTGGGTTTTTTTAAGATATATTTTTCCGCATAGAATATGTCTGAAAAGATTTTTGTGTAATAACTAAGTTTTGGTAATGATTTTTTGTATATTACATAGATTGATATTTTGTTTTGCAGATACAATGATTTGATTTGTCAAAACATTGTTACTTGATGTTACAAACCAAATAAAATATGTTGAAATGGTTATTGTGTGTTGTTGATATTTATTTAACCAAAGTTCAAGATCATCATTAAAAAAAATCGTGGTCACACTACATTCACAATACTACGACAAATGCTCTCAGAAGCGTCATTACAGAAGTTACACAAGTCGTTATCTACAAGATTCATTCGCAGCAGTTCCCTTTTAGTAAAAATAGAGCCATGGGCTCTGTAGCTCATCAGGATTTCATTATCTAAGGTTGAATATCTAAGTTATTTCAAGTAATACATTGTTAACAAGCAAAATAATATGACCCCTGTGACCCACATTTGGAGTCACAGGGTCACCAATCCTACAATTTAGAATCGACTTTGACCAAAGAATCTCTATACAACATTTCACCTTTCTAGAGCTTTACATTTAAACTGGAGAAGAAGATGAAAATAGGTTTTTGGGTCATGAACCGTGACCTAGATTGGGGTCACAGGGTCACAAAATCTACAATTTAGAATCCCCATTGGCCAAGGAGTATACACACACCTTTTCAGCTTTCTAGACCTTTTAGAACTGGAGAAGAAGACAAAACATATGTTTTTAAGGTCGTGACCCCGGTGACCTTATTTGGGGTCATGGGGTCACGAAATCTACAATTTAGAATCCCCATTAGCCAAGGAGTCTGCACACAACTTTTCAGCTCTCTAGACCTTTTGGAACTAAAGAAGAAGATGAAAATAGTTTTTTAAACATGTGACCCCTGTGACCCCATTTGGGATCATGGGGTCACAAAATCTACAATTTAGAATCCCCATTAGCCAAGGAGTCTGCACACAACTTTTCAGCTCTCTAGACCTTTTGGAACTGGAGAAGAAGATGAAAATAGGTTTTTAAACATGTGACCCTTGTGACCCCAATTGGGGTCATGGGGTCACGAAATCTACAATTTAGAATCCCCATTGGCCAAAGAGTCTGCACACAACTTTTCAGCTCTCTAGACCTTTTGGAACTGGAGAGGAAGATGAAAATAGGTTTTTAAGGATGTGACCCCTGTGACCCCATTTGGGGTCATGGGTTCACGAAATCTACAATTTAGAATCCCCATTAGCCAAGGAGTCTGCACACACCTTTTCAGCTCTCTAGACCTTTTGGAACTAAAGAAGAAGATGAAACTAGTTTTTTAAACATGTGACCCCTGTGACCCCATTTGGGGTCATGGGGTCACAAAATCTACAATTTAGAATCCCCCATTAGCCAAGGAGTCTGCACACAACTTTTCAGCTCTCTAGACCTTTTGGAACTGGAGAAGAAGATGAAAATAGGTGTTTAAACATGTGACCCCTGTGACCCCAATTGGGGTCATGGGGTCACGAAATCTACAATTTAGAATCCCCATTGGCCAAAGAGTCTGCACACAACTTTTCAGCTCTCTAGACCTTTTGGAACTGGAGAAGAGGATGAAAATAGGTTTTTAAGGATGTGATCCCTGTGACCCCATTTGGGGTCATTGGGTCACGAAATCTACAAATTAGAATCCCCATTGGCCAAGGAGTCTGCACACAACTTTTCAGCTCTCTAGACCTTTTGGAACTGGAGAAGAAGATGAAAATAGGTTTTTAAACATGTGACCCCTGTGACCCCATTTGGGGTCATGGGGTCACGAAATCTACAATTTAGAATCCCCATTGGCCAAGGAGTCTGCACATAAAATTTCAGCTCTGTGGAGTCATTGGTTCTGGAGAAGAAGTCGAAAAAGCGAAAAGTTTACGGATGGACGGACGGACGGACGGACGGACGGATGGACGGACGCCGGACACCATGCCATGCCATAGGCCCATCGGGCCTTTCAGGCCTGATGAGCTAAAAATAACTCTTTGTAGGAATCTATATTGAAAGTCAATAAGTTTGACATCTTTCAGACCACATCGATAGGGTTGAAAATTTAAATCCAGTCAAAACCACATTCTTTAAATAGCAATTCCCATTTTTTTACAAATCTCAAGCTTTTCATTATTAGAGATCAGTTTGTCGTAAAATAGTTATATCACCTGATTATGGAATTTTAAAACGACGATTCCCATTCCTTTTTCCAAATCACGATTAGTTAGCTTTAGAGACAGGGTGTACTATGTAATTATGTTTCAGTCGTAACTATCCATCTTGAATTAAACTTTCTTGCATTTTTGTTGGTACATAGTTTATTTGACACTAGGTGTAGAATTGTCAGGCCCTTGTAGTTTTGTTTCATATTCATAAACAGCGTCTCGACAAGCACATATACAATTCAGACTATGTTTTAAATTATCTATAGAAAGATGATCGTTTTACAACGGTGTATATTAATTTTTGATCTATAGTAAAATTTGATTTTGCTCTGTGATATTAGATCTAATGAAAGGTCAAAAGAAATTAATATGCCCTGTTTTTAAAAAATAAATTTGTTTTAAACATATCCCATATATCCTTTTGTGACATATTTTGATAAGGGTGAAAATATACTATGATATTGTATAGTATATACTGTGACTAATTAGTGATGAATCAATATTTGTATACAACAATATGACATAGTATTCAGCTCCGTACGTCCGTACGTACGTCCGTCCCGCTTCTTGTTAGCGCGATATCTAATGAACCGCTCAACCTAGAATCTTCAAACTTGGTACCAGTCTTCATCTGGGGAATACGCAGACCTGAAAAGTTTTTGTTGACTTTGACCTCATTTACAAGGTCACGGCGAGACTTTGACCAGTTTTGAAAATGTTGTTAGCGCGATATCTATTGAACTGCTCAACCTAGAATATTCAAACTTGGTACCAATCTTCATCTGGGGAATACGCAGACCTGAAAAGTTTGTGGTGACCTTGACCTCATTTTCAAGGTCAGGGCGAGACTTTGACCATGTTGTTAGTGCGATTCCTCATGAACCGCTAGAACTATTGGTTTTAAATTTAGTATCAGTCTTCATTTGGGGAATATCCAGATACCAGTCGATTTGGTTGACCTTGAAATTATTTTCAAGGTCACTACAAGACTGATTGTCAAATGTTGTTAGCACGATATCTCATGAACTGCTGTACCTAGAGTCTTCAAATTTAGTACCTGTCTTCATTTGGGGAATACGCAGACATCAGTCGATTTGGGTGACCTTGACCCCGTTTTCAACGTCACTACAAGACTTTGACCATTTTAAAATATTTGCCCGATATAACAATAATTGAATCAAACATGTAAATGTCACTACTCGGTACAAGCTGTGTGTCCATTCTTTTAACTCATTTCTTAATTGCGGCGGGGGACATGATCACGTTTGTGACAATTACTTGTTTTGGATTGTCTTTTTTTACAATGTAATTAGTGTGTGAATATCTACGTAATGTCTTGACAATAATTATTTCTTTTTTATGTTAAATCATCTCTTTTAACAAACACAGACTGACTAATAATTGGATACATTTTACTTTCATGAGGACCTTATATTGACGAAATGCTTTCACTCGCGGTGTCATAAGGGGCTACACACTGTTGAACAAATACTGAGGTGAATCGCTATTGAATGACTTAATGAGATTCGAAAGATACATCTTTCAACGAAATAATACGAAATTAAGCATATTCCTGAAATGTTGTTTGTATCGTATCTTTTCAAGTCTAGAATACATGGCTTTCAAGAAATGTTGCCTTATGTAACACTTTATTTGCATTAATAAAACAAGCTGGAGGAATGGACGGCATTTCCATCTCTTTGAAAATGCTGATTGCCGTGAAAATAACATTGCTACTCAGTTATTTTCGGAAGTAGTAACATTTCATCAGAACAGCAACGTCAATGCCATAAGGTTTTCCGATGAAGAAAAACAGTTCCGATGATCTTCTGCCTCCAGAAACAAGTTCAGAGAGACATCTTTATTCAATTTGTAGCTCATATTGGACGAATCAAGCCAATTAATATCCATTTTGTGATTTGAAATAATCCGTGACAATAAAGAAATTGTCCGTTACATCAATTTTGATTTCAAACTTGGTTCGTTATTTCCGAAAGTCCTATATGTTAGTGAGAAACGCTGTGTTGTGCGTTTTGTGCAGGAAAGGGAAATGCGATTACAAGACATCAGATTCTATTGACCCACGTTAATCAAAGGTGTTCTTGTTTTTCAAACCAAATTTCATTGAACAGTCGCGATATGAAAATTATGTATCATGTCTTGTTGTAGATAAAATATTTCTGTTGCGATTGACATCATACGTATATGTTTTCAAAAAGATGGTGTTGTATTTGAAACTGCCAACAAAGGGTTTTACACACTGGCTCCTTTGTTTTATTCGGGGGTTCCTTTTTCATACTTACTCATTGATGACTGTTTTCTATTTGTATTTTCAAAATGAACACCCGGTATGACCATGAACACACTTATTGCTATAAAGTAATGTCTTTGAACATTTATATTTCTATATATAGTATCAATTCACAATTATTTATGTAGAAAAACAATTCCCACAGAGGTTACTCCCTTCAGCTGTTCCTATCCTAACCTCTGTTCTACTGGGGCTGAGTTCCCCGGCATAAAAGGGAGAACCCTGATTGGTTGCATTTGAATCAAGAAGTGCAATCAGCAACGCTGTTGTAAAAGTGACATTTGCTTAAATAAAAATAAGATAAACGTTTTCTTGTTACATGTGTTTTCCTCGAAATATGCTTTTTGAGTTCGTGAAAACAATTGATCATAATCATGCTCATTAATGAAGAAGACCAAATCGAAGACAAATACCGAAAATAGTTTAAATTGTTTTTATTTACATCAGACAGGAAATTTGCAAGACCCTTTTGAGTCAAATACTAACATCTCTCGGTCGAAAAAAGTCGCTGAAAGATGACTTTTCATTGGTTAAGAAGCAGGGATACAGTATGAGGTTCCCATTTTCCTCGTTAGTGAATTTTACTAGAGCCGAAAAATCAAGCCCTAGTAGAACAGAGGTTAGGATCGGAAATCTAAAGGGAGTAACCTCAATGGGAAGAGAATGGTCGAAACATGGATTGGAACATTTGACCTGCTGGTTTTTGGCCAAGTACACAAACCATTACACCACGGAAACCAACTGTTAACTTTCATGACGATTTGACTAAGGTTATTATATTTCCAGGATTAAAATAGTCATTGGTTTAGTATTTAAAATATGTATATCTATAAATGGGGAACAACATCTTAATTAACAATATTATTGAAAGCGTGTTTATGTTGTGTAAACTGGCGATATGCAATATATTGTATTGGCTTTTACATTACAGCGTGTTGCACGTGCATCACGGCTCGCTCAGGCATGTGTACGCGGGCTGATATAGACACTGTTTTTCTGACAAGGTCAACTGTCTTGTTTACCCCCATACATATATAGATAGGTTTAACATAGATACCCTTAAATGTACACCAACAGTGTTTTCATTGTGTACATGGTTTGATGTAGTGATAAGCCAGTGTGTACAATAGTTACCGACCTCGACCTCGGGCATGTTAAACATGAGCACCTCGGCCTAACGGCCTCGGCGTTCATGATTTATGTACGCTAGGGTTCACCTAACTTTACCACCTCGCGCACGTAGTGAACTGTTACATACTGATGGTTTTCTTACACTCTGTTGGTCCCGGGTTCAATTGTGTCCCCTGTAATAACAATATAAACGTCTCATTCATGTTTGGACATAAGCGTGTTTAGTACACAAGAACACTGACAGAATACCTGCATTACAAGCGAACGTACACATCCCTTCAGCCTCAAGTAATGCACTGATGATGAATTCAAGCATAGAGGAGTACATGTTTCTTTACTAAACATTCTTTTGCGATTTGAAGAACTGCATAATAAAATAGTTTGTAAAAGTGAATGGCATTATCCCCTGGTAAACGAAGATAAACATTACTGAAGAAACGTTCGTGAAAGTTTCCAAAACGGACCATTTCACACTGCACAACATTTCACATATTTACATATGTAAGTATGTAAATATGTTAATATGTAAGTATGTAAACATGTAAGTATGTAAATATGTAAGTATGTCAGTATGTATATATGTAAGTTTGTAAGTATGTCAGTATGTATATATGTAAGTATGTAAGTATGTCAGTATGTATATATGTAAGTATGTAAGTATGTCAGTATGTATATATGCAAGTATGTAAGTATGTCAGTATGTATATATGTAAGTATGTAAGTATGTCAGTATGTATATATGTAAGTATGTAAGTATGTCAGTATGTATATATGTAAGTATGTCAGTATGTATATATGTAAGTATGTAAGTATGTCAGTATGTATATATGTAAGTATGTAAACATGTAAGTATGTAAATATGTAAGTATGTAAGTATGTCAGTATGTAAATATGTAAGTATGTAAGTATGTCAGTATGTATATATGTAAGTATGTAAGTATGTCAGTATGTATATATGTAAGTATGTAAGCAATGAAAGAGAGGAGTATCAATCCCAAAAGATATTGACTTACACATTCAACCTGATCTTCGATCATATAAAACAGGAGAGATGATGTGCCCACAATAGGTAAGGCATGTTCAGTAAGATCGTTTTACAAGAATATGAGGACAACTAATCATAATAGTCCATTGTTATCACTATTAAAACAGAGATTAATTGGTTGTTCAAAGAAAAATATCAGTATCAATATTATGAATTCATCAAGCCTTCTACATTTCAAAAGTATTATATTCTTTTTTGCCGATCACATTTTGAGAATAAATATGGAAGAGATTTGAAGAGATATTTATGCTTATCAAGACTCAATGCATTGTCACTAAGATGTACCATCAGTACCAGATGGGGAGTATCTGTAAGCTCGGATGTTGTCTGTAAGATGTGTAATAGCAATAGAAATGAAACTGAAGTTCACTCCTTTGTTATTGTTTTAGCGGCATTCTAGAAGTTGGTGTAATAGAAAGACAAGGACATGTTATGGATGATCAACTTCTTATTTAACAATGGCGACGTTTCGGTATAGATCCTTATACCGTTTTTAAGCTATACCATTCACCAGTAAATTTGATTCTACCCCGTGATATAATGTCTTGAACCACAAGCGAAATGATTGCCCAAAATTTGAATATTCTTAGTACATCATTGATATAGTTGTACGTGTATAGCCACTGTATCATACATAGGCCAGTTATACACTCTTTTGGAGAGGAAATATTGGCGTGTCTGTGTGAAATTCAGCGAAACAGGTCCATGATAACAAACATCCGTCGTGGTCAGTTAATTATCCTTTAACAATAGAAGTCATTGTATAATGCTGGGATTAATAAGAGTGTGGGATAAATCCCCGTCCATCTATAAACAATATGATTTTAAATCAGCAGAAATGCCGCGAGACATGTGGTACTAGATCACTAATTTTACTTGTCCAATAAGTCACCTTAAGAAGATTGTAAACGTCAATTCAGGTTTGATAAAATATAACCCTGCCTCAAATAAAAGCCGGGCGTCGAATATAAGCCGGGTGGTAAGTGGGTGCTGAACGGAATAGAGCCCCATGAGGAAATACGGTAACGGGAATCGTAGGCTGCCATGTACAGTGTGTCACAATATTTGTTTATATTCTAAATTTAAAAACTTTGCTCTTTTTTTAAAGGCTAGAAATATAAACATGGCAAGATAATGAAATCAGAAACTGTTTCTGAGTGTTAGGCCCCTTTCTCATGCACACCTTTACTTAGGTGAGTAAATTTACGTATGTATGTAAATGTATTTGGAGTATGTAAAAGTGTCATGAGAATGTAATTACATACATGAGTATTTTTGCACGAGGAGCAAATTTACATCACCTCAAGAGGTCATGTAAATGTTAATTTACACATACTTCCCATGCAAATTCTGTCACGTGACCATTTATCAAACAATTTCCAGAGAAATGAAGAATCAGGGACATGAGAGAGTGAAAGTTGCGGTTGTACACCCTGAAAAGGACCTACTGAAAATGCAAAAAGAATCGGAGTACAAGCGCCAAAGGAAGGAATCTTTGCAAATTTTATCATCGACCCGTGGGCATTTCCCGCTGAATCGGGCATACTTTTAGATAATGCCCGCTGGTCATGTTTTATCCTACACTTATTACCTCATCATATCGGGTAATATTTTCATGCGATAAACATATGACACCACCAAACCCTTATCTTCTCTTTTAACCATACTCTCTTTTCTTGAACAAGACTCAGGACAATGTATGTACCCTGAAAAAAGGAGAAATCCCTTCTCCTTTTGGAGGTAAGAAGTCTTACATCACGAAATCTGGCACTAGAACGAATCTATTCATACCTTTTCGTTTATATAATGTATAACATGGCTGTATGTAATTTACAAATACATCATATTGCTTAACTACATGAGTACAAAAAGTATATTTACTATTACACGTGTATGTATATTTACATAGTGTGTAAATTTACTCATGTATGTAAATTCGTGCATGAGAAAAGGGCCTTAGTTACTTTTAGTTAGACTGAAGTCATGGCTTTACTAATACTTTGATATGTGCATGTACTTTATACTAATATTTGTATAACAGTTATTACAGTGCTCGAGTTAAGATCACAAAGTAACACTTCTTTCATCTCAAATAGGACAAATAACCCACAGAGAGTGTAAAGGTAAACATAAACCGCAGAAACTGTGTTTACAAATGATTTTCTAAATTGATCGTATAAAACAAGTAAATACTGACACAGTTACTATTTTGCGTGCATGTATTGACTTATTATATTAGAGCTATTGATTCACGTGTACGAAAATAGGTATTCTAACTGTTGATGTGCGTGTATTGAGGTAAATATTATGTTTGAACCATTGATTTGCATGTATTTATGTATTTTATTAGAATTACATACATTGTATGTAAGTGTTTTGAAGTCAGTATATTATATGAGAACTATTAGTATAAATCATTGAGATAGGTATTCTGTTAGATGTTTGGTTTGTTAGTATGGAGATAGGTATTCTGTTAGATGTTTGGTTTGTTAGTATTGAGATAGGTATTCTGTTAGATGTTTGGTTTGTTAGTATTGAGATAGGTATTCTGTTAGATGTTTGGTTTGCGTGTATTGAGATAGGTATTCTGTTAGATGTTTGGTTTGTTAGTATTGAGATAGGTATTCTGTTAGATGTTTGGTTTGTTAGTATTGAGATAGGTATTCTGTTAGATGTTTGGTTTGATAATATTGAGATAGGTATTCTGTTAGATGTTTGGTTTGTTAGTATTGAGATAGGTATTCTGTTAGATGTTTGGTTTGTTAGTATTGAGATAGGTATTCTGTTAGATGTTTGGTTTGCGTGTATGGAGATAGGTATTCTGTTAGATGTTTGGTTTGTTAGTATTGAGATAGGTATTCTGTTAGATGTTTGGTTTGTTAGTATTGAGATAGGTATTCTGTTAGATGTTTGGTTTGCGTGTATTGAGATAGGTATTCTGTTAGATGTTTGGTTTGTTAGTATTGAGATAGGTATTCTGTTAGATGTTTGGTTTGTTAGTATTGAGATAGGTATTCTGTTAGATGTTTGGTTTGATAATATTGAGATAGGTATTCTGTTAGATGTTTGGTTTGTTAGTATTGAGATAGGTATTCTGTTAGATGTTTGGTTTGTTAGTATTGAGATAGGTATTCTGTTAGATGTTTGGTTTGCGTGTATGGAGATAGGTATTCTGTTAGATGTTTGGTTTGCGTGTATTGAGATAGGTATTCTGTTAGATGTTTGGTTTGCGTGTATTGAGATAGGTATTCTGTTAGATGTTTGGTTTGCGTGTATTGAGATAGGTATTCTGTTAGATGTTTGGTTTGTTAGTATTGAGATAGGTATTCTGTTAGATGTTTGGTTTGTTAGTATTGAGATAGGTATTCTGTTAGATGTTTGGTTTGTTAGTATTGAGATAGGTATTCTGTTAGATGTTTGGTTTGTTAGTATTGAGATAGGTATTCTGTTAGATGTTTGGTTTGTTAGTATTGAGATAGGTATTCTGTTAGATGTTTGGTTTGTTAGTATTGAGATAGGTATTCTGTTAGATGTTTGGTTTGTTAGTATTGAGATAGGTATTCTGTTAGATGTTTGGTTTGCGTGTATGGAGATAGGTATTCTGTTAGATGTTTGGTTTGTTAGTATTGAGATAGGTATTCTGTTAGATGTTTGGTTTGTTAGTATGGAGATAGGTATTCTGTTAGATGTTTGGTTTGCGTGTATGGAGATAGGTATTCTGTTAGATGTTTGGTTTGTTAGTATTGAGATAGGTATTCTGTTAGATGTTTGGTTTGTTAGTATTGAGATAGGTATTCTGTTAGATGTTTGGTTTGTTAGTATTGAGATAGGTATTCTGTTAGATGTTTGGTTTGTTAGTATTGAGATAGGTATTCTGTTAGATGTTTGGTTTGATAATATTGAGATAGGTATTCTGTTAGATGTTTGGTTTGTTAGTATTGAGATAGGTATTCTGTTAGATGTTTGGTTTGTTAGTATTGAGATAGGTATTCTGTTAGATGTTTGGTTTGTTAGTATTGAGATAGGTATTCTGTTAGATGTTTGGTTTGTTAGTATTGAGATAGGTATTCTGTTAGATGTTTGGTTTGTTAGTATTGAGATAGGTAGGCCTATTCTGTTAGATGTTTGGTTTGCGTGTATGGAGATAGGTATTCTGTTAGATGTTTGGTTTGTTAGTATTGAGATAGGTATTCTGTTAGATGTTTGGTTTGTTAGTATTGAGATAGGTATTCTGTTAGATGTTTGGTTTGCGTGTATTGAGATAGGTAGGCCTATTCTGTTAGATGTTTGGTTTGCGTGTATGGAGATAGGTATTCTGTTAGATGTTTGGTTTGCAGTATTGAGATATAGACAGATGTTTGGTTTGCAGTATTGAGATATAGATAGATGTTTGCAGTATTGAGATATAGATAGATGTTTGGTTTGCAGTATTGAGATATAGATAGATGTTTGCAGTATTGAGATATAGATAGATGTTTGGTTTGCAGTATTGAGATTGTGTGTTAAAGAGAAAGTATATCTTGCATTTGTCTATGTGTCAAAACAGCATATTTAGAAATCCAAAATGTATTTGATTTCACTAGAATTATATGTCAGACATAACTCCTTAAGGAATATTTTGTGTATATTTTATAATGTTTATCTGAATATATGTATTTAATATATGCTATTTAGTGTATCCACAAAGTGAGACGTGAATCAACTATATCTGCCCGTCTGTCTGTCTGCCTGTCGGTCCTCATACATATTGACCTATTGTGTGGTCACCAGCCACAGGAAAGCCGTGTTTCCGAACTGTTGGCCGACTCGACCCTGGGAGTGACTGTATTACGGGAAGTAACTCGTACTGTGTTCTATAACGCTGCCATTTCATTCAGCTATGAATACCCTGTATTATATTATATTCTGCATTATAATCAATAAGCTGAACACATCGTTGAGGTGTTGTTACGACGAGCTTGGTGCAATGCTAATGTAACGAATCGGCAGGTGAAACACATGCTCTGTAGGTTTGCTTCTTAGTACCTTCATGGGACACTTGGTAGTAACGTGTACACATACATTACTTACTGACCATGCATGTACTTACATATCTCTCTCTCTCTCTCTCTCTCTCTCTCTCTCTCTCTCTCTCTCTCTCTCTCTCTCTCTCACTCTCTCTCTCTGTCATATGTTTATGCATGCTCAATAGGCAATCTCTCTCTCTCTCTCTCTCTCTCTCTCTCTCTCTCTCTCTCTCTCTCTCTCTCTCTCTCTCTCTCTCTCTCTCTCTCTCTCTCTCTCTCTCTCTCTCTCTCTCTGTCATATGTGTATGCATGCTCAATAGGCAATGCACCTCAGTGAGATAAAGAGTCTTCACGCTCCATTCATGCTATGTAGACCATGTGAAACTTCTATTGCTTCCTTGCAACCAGTGTTTGTACCATGTGACTGCGTCTTTTCCAATGACGATACTTGTTACTGACCCAGTGTAAGTAGGCCAACCAACCGCGCTTGCCGTTTCAAGGTAAACTGTTCAAGTTATAAGCAAAACGCTGGCCTACACGGAGCCCTGGATAAAGTTAGCTCGCAGACTCGCATTGGAATATACGGGACTGCTGTTGCTCTTGTGATTTCATTTCATGATTTTTACGTATTCAATAATGGATGTTGTAAGCAAACAATGTTGATCGATTAGTGTGAGAGTTTTGATTGTCAGACCTACTGCACTGTGCCGGGGGGTAGATGTCAGCTACTGAGGGGAGGCGGAGTTGTTGAGTTTTGTCAGTCAGTCACTGAGGGAAAACTGAATGACTGAGTGAGAGAGTGAGCGAGGTTCGGACAAGTCGGTGCCACAGACCAGCCTACCTTTCTGTCTGCTCCAAAGACGCAGGTCTGCTCGCTCTCCCTCTCGCTCTCTCTTCGCGTCCACTCATTCCTAGTCTGTCGGCTCACATGCGTACTCGGGCTGTAGATAAAGCTCATAGCGCTCAATCAGTTAGAAACAATTGTATCTGGCAATCGATTTGCATCGACAGTGGATTCATTACCTATTCAAATATACTTACATTGTAGCAGCTAACTGCGAAACCATAGAAAGCCAAGCTGGATTCAAACCGTGAAAGTGCATCAAGCGGTCGACTTCACTCAACGCGGGGTGCAGTATGGACGAAGAGAGGGGTGTGTAGGGTGGGCAGCCAGCCGGCCATGGCTTCGCCGGGGGAGGGTGAGGCGGAGGGGGAAGGGTTTCTCCTGCCGGAACATAGAGAAGAGTATGAACGCATGGAGAGGTGGATGGACGAACATCCCTCATTCGTTCATGACTACTTCGCTCGGAAAGCCAAGCGCAGCATGGTGGACGGGTGGCTGATAGCCCATGCCATCTCACACAGCGGTTTGCAGCTGCAGGCGGACAGCCACAGCAGTTCCAGTGGTTCCAACTCAAAACCAAGTTCGGGTGCCAATACTCCAGTCAGGAAGATTTCCGCACAAGAGTTCGATAAGGGAGGAATACTAAAACCAATGGTATCTACAGTCGACGGGACCCCAACTTTTCTCGACCCAGCGTCGCCTGGGGGGTCATGCCAAGGAAAAACCCGGAAATCCATGAGTGAGCTTAAAGCTCTGGACGAAAAAGAGTTAATGTACGAACTTGTTATCGATATTTGCAATGATTTAGATGTCACTAGTTTGTGCTATAAGATTCTACTCAATGTATGCATGTTGTTGAATGCTGATCGGTGCTCACTGTTTCTGGTACAAGGAAAGGGGACAAACGAGAAGTGGCTTGTATCCAAACTGTTTGATGTCGGGAGTGACTCGACATACGAGGACATAATCCAGAGAAACCAGGAGATACGTATCCCCTGGGGGACTGGCATCATCGGCTACGTGGGCATGACCGGCGAGGTGGTAAACATACCTGACGCCTACCAGGTGAGTGACCAGCACATTTACCTCCTGCATGAATTAGTGCATGAAACATAGACAAATAAACGTGTGTGTGATGTACATGCATACCTGAAGGGATTACATACATTACATACATTACATACATTACATACTTACATACTTACATACTTACATACATTACATACATTACATACATTACATACATATATATAAAATACATGCATACATACAAAATACAAACACACATTCAAAACACATTAAAAATAATGTACACATATTTATGTATATGCATGTATACATACATACAAAGTGTGTGACTACATACATATAAAAAAATTCATACATAAATGCAAAATACAACCATAGATTCAAAATACATACTAACATAAATATAAGAAAACATATGTATAAAATACATGCATGCATGCATACACGATACAAATGAAATATGTGCACACATACATATAAATAAAATAAATACATACCTTTAAAATACATACATACTTGCATACATACATACATTCATTACATACATACAAATACATACAAATTCTAACATGAATGCAAACATACAAAGTGTGTGACTGCATACATATAAAATATACATACATACATGCAAAATTTGTACATGCATTCAAAATACATACATACAACTAAATACACTTACGAAATACATGTGTGCATGACTAAACATAGATACATTAATAGTGTCTAAACACACACATACATGTGAAATATATACACAATACATGAATGCATAAATGCATACATACATGCAAAATACAAACATGCATTTAAAATAAATGCATTCAAAATATATACATTTAAAATACATCCAAAATAATAAATACATATAAAATACATAAATACATGCATACATACAAATTTGTATGTGCATGCACGCATACATACATACTTTTATAATACATACAAACATACATGTAAAATATATGCATGCATACATACTAAATACATATGAAATACATGTATGTATACATACATATGCAATAAATGTGTATGTATTTATATACAGCATGCACACATACAAGTGCACAAATACATACAAACTTATAAAAGAAAGCATACATACTTATAAAAATACATACATTCAACTCTACACTCAACCTTCCTTCAACTGAATATTGATAATAGATATAAGAGGAGGCTCAATCTTTTCAATATCATCTTTGATGGATGAAAACGAAAATTTGTAACACTAAGGGCATGGCAGGGTTGCAATTTATTAGATGCATCCCTCTAACGACTATGATCAAATATTTCATTATGTCATTATGTGGAGGGTAAGGTTTCAAACGATCCTAATTAAATGTTTGTAGTGCCATTGATAAAAAAAATGGCATGTCTACACAGTGACAGTAAACCATAATGTATTGGTGATAGCTATTGGCTAGTGTATGGGTCTTGCAGGTGCAGAGCCATGTCTGCATATTTATGAGGGTTATGTTAAAGAGAGTGTGAATTGGGGAGGGGGTTGGCTGGGACTAAATTGGTTACTTCTCAAGGCATTACAAGCCCAGTTAGTTTCAGTTAGTTTAGGGGTTGGAGACAACTGTTCCTCAAACTAAAAATGATAATAACTAGGACAACAGAGTCAGTACTTAGGTCTTCAGACTTGCGCTTTGGCACCATAATGGATTGAGGAATGTCACCAATACTGGTCCGTCCAAACTACTGTGTTAAACATGAATCTTTCATACCATCAGATTTCTGCTTACTCTCAATTACACCCACTTTTCATTGTAAATCAAAATAGCAAGAAAACTGTGTAACCTACGAAGTCACCATGATTGACTTTTTTGCTTGTATTTTTATTGGCATCTTTCAAAATAAACTCATGGGCAAAAGAAACTTATCACCTCAGTTGGTTTTGATTAATGCAATATTTAAAAGAAATCAGATGCATTTGACTGTGACAAGATACAATAATACTTATCTGCAGTAGTTTGGATGAATAATTGGTGACTGTGGTTACCTTTTAGTTAAAATGTCTTTATTTAATGAAGACAGGGGTAAGAAATGAAATTTCAACCAACATGATCGCTACCATGTTTAAAATGTTGTAAATGTGTGCAGAATCAGGCACATTTATAAATTTTCACATAGAATATGTCTTATATGTCAATGGACAAATGTTTATCATCCAAAATAATTTTTTAAGAAATTTAAAATTTAAAAAAAAAAAAATTTTAAATTAAAAAGACATGTAGAAGTATTCTTTGACTGCTGACTAAACACCTGTACTTTTCAGTTTTAGATTATCATTTCGAAAACTTGAGATATTTGAAAATCATACATAATGATAAAATCAACTGAGGTGATAAGTTTCTTTTGCCGATGAGTTTAAGTTTCAAGTCTTTATGTCAATTTTGAAAATCTTCTCCATAGAAACTCTTATTCTCTGCCACCCGACTTTTAACATTGTTTGTGCAAAAAGTATTAATTTTTCGCAAATGAAAAACAACACCATGTAATAACCTGTTTCAGCTGCAGAAATATGTAAGTGTCAGCTTCGTGATGCAAATATATTGGAGGAGAAGATTGTCAAAGGTGCATGGGTTTGAAAATCATTACGGTTGCTTGAACCATGTTACCTACGAATTCACCATGATTTACATTTTTGCTTGCTGTACCATTGCGCAAAGTGCGTTTTGAAAATGTTTCCAAATTTTAAGATATAAAACATCTTGCACTAAATTAGGCCACAGACTAACATCCCTGAAAGTTTCATGAAAATTGGTTTTGCTGTTAAGTCGACACAAAATTGTAGAAATGATAATAGAATAAAGATATTATCAATTTTGTCTGAAGACCTAATAATAATTAATGCAAACCTGATGAGCTGCAAAGAAAGATGCTAAATTTTTTAAGAATGAGGTCTGGAGTAGATGTATGAATCAATATATGTGAAACCTGCATGCATACAGGGTGTTGTTACTAGGCAAAGCTTTTATATCCATACAGTAGCATTAAGATACAGATCTTCAGTCCACTAATACTCCAGTGCCATGCAACATAGCACCAGATCTCCTGTCCACTGGTACTCAAGTGCCATGCAACATAGCACCAGATCTTCAGTCCACTAATACTCCAGTGCCATGCAACATAGCACCAGATCTCCTGTCCACTGGTACTCAAGTGCCATGCAACATAGCACCAGATCTTCAGTCCACTAATACTCCAGTGCCATTCAACATAGCACCAGATCTCCTGTTCACTGGTACTCAAGTGCCATGCAACATAGCACCAGATCTTCAGTCCACTAATACTCCAGTGCCATGCAACATAGCACCAGATCTCCTGTCCACTGGTACTCAAGTGCCATGCAACATAGCACCAGATCTTCAGTCCACTAATACTCCAGTGCCATGCAACATAGCACCAGATCTCCTGTCCACTGGTACTCAAGTGTCATGCTACCTAGCACCAGATCTGTCCACTGGTACTCCAGTGCCATGTAACATAGCACCAGATCTCCTGTCCACTGGTACTCAAGTGTCATGCTACTTAACTTCAGATCTCCTGTCCACTGGTACTCCAGTGCCATGCAACATAGCACCAGATCTTCAGTCCACTAATACTCCAGTGCCATGCAACATAGCACCATATCTCCTGTCCACTGGTACTCAAGTGTCATGCTGCCTAGCACCAGATCTGTCCACTGGTACTCCAGTGCCATGCAACATAGCACCAGATCTCCTGTCCACTGGTACTCAAGTGTCATGCTACTTAACTTCAGATCTCCTGTCCACTGGTACTCAAGTGTCATGCTACTTAACTTCAGATCTTCAGTCCACTGGTACTCAAGTGTCTTGCTACCTAGCACCAGATCTCAAGATCAACCAGTGACTTGCCCTCTGCCCTTCTTATTATTACTAATGCACAGCATGAGGCTTTTCCAGCCCAAGCCTAGATTGCTGCACACTGAAGCGTGTCCGTTTTATGTTTATACTCACTCAGCTGTAACATATAACAAGCATTAAAGGTCTACAAACAGTGTCATTTTGAACCCAAACCTCTGTTGTGGGTAATGTAACAAGTGTTGGGCATGTGTTAAAACTGAAACATGAAGGTGATGCGGTAAATTGGGCTTTATGGCCGTAGGACTAACTGCCAATCAATAGCTTACTAGTATTTGGGTCTTTAGTTCATCAAGCCTATCTGTCATCTGTAAAACTTTTCACATTTGTTACTTCTCCAGAACTGCTACACCCCACGTTAGGGATCAAACTTTCTTCATTTGGTCCTCAACTCTCCCCCTCACAAATAGTGGCGTGGCAGGCATTATTGGTATAACGACTTCTATCCAAGAATCAGTAATGCTTAAGGGTCAAATTTTTGGAATATGATATTTGATGGATGGAGACTTACATTTGTAAATTTCATGACCCTACTCCCAAAAGTAAGGGTTTGGTAGAAGTGCACTTTAAAGCGCCAAATTTAAGCCAAATTCCAAGCTTGTAGAGCCATTAATAAGTGTTAAAAAGACATATAAACATTATGCTAGACCCCATTATTATTATTATTATTATTATTATTATATAATTTCACAAGGAAATCATGACTTGAGGTTAGATATGTAAATCCTGCCACCTGCCATCCATCAACTGATTGCAGAAAAAGTGTTCAGTCAATCCTTTTCAAGTTTTCTACAAATCTTCTACTATAATAATAACAATATGTAGGAGAGGTACATTGCAGACTAACAAGTCACTTTGAGATTTTTTTTTCAATTCAGGTTTACCTCATCAGGCCTGAAAAGTCAGATGGGCTTATGGGATGGGATTGAGCGGCCTCCATAAACTTTTATCTCCTATTTTGGGAATATGAGCTTTAATGGAATATCAACTGTCCAATGTAATACTATTTGTCTTAATCATATCAATTTCAAATGAGCCAAACTGGAGGGAAATAGATTTCTAAAATATTATTCACTGGCTGTAAAATCCACCAGTTTGATTATAAACGACCCTGTTCAGAGGAAATAAATCTCCAATAACCTTCATATCAGGGTACAAACAGGTTCTATAGATTCCCCGCCACAGGGTCTGAGGACACCCTGTACAGGCTTTTTTTCTGTACCATTTTAGTACAGACAAAACCCAGGCAAATAGCTGACAATCACATGATGGTTTTTAAACAGTTGCCATTTTGAAAGCATTCAACTTCAGATCTCCTGTCCACTGGTACTCAAGTGTCATGCTACTTAACTTCAGATCTCCTGTCTACTGGTACTCAAGTGTCATGCTACTTAACTTCAGATCTCCTGTCCACTGGTACTCAAGTGTCATGCTACTTAACTTCAGATCTCCTGTCCACTGGTACTCAAGTGTCATGCTACTTAACTTCAGATCTCCTGTCTACTGGTACTCAAGTGTCATGCTACTTAACTTCAGATCTCCTGTCCACTGGTACTCAAGTGTCATGCTACTTAACTTCAGATCTCCTGTCCACTGGTACTCAAGTGTCATGCTACTTAACTTCAGATCTCCTGTCCACTGGTACTCAAGTGTCATGCTACTTAACTTCAGATCTTCAGTCCACTGGTACTCAAGTGTCTTGCTACTTAACTTCAGATCTCCTGTCCACTGGTACTCAAGTGTCATGCTACTTAACTTCAGATCTCCTGTCCACTGGTACTCAAGTGTCATGCTACTTAACTTCAGATCTCCTGTCCACTGGTACTCAAGTGTCATGCTACTTAACTTCAGATCTCCTGTCCACTGGTACTCAAGTGTCATGCTACTTAACTTCTATCTATCTATCTATCTATATTAAAATTTATATAGCGCAGGTATCCAGTTCACACTGCTCAAATGCGCTCCGAGGAGAAGTTAAATTCACAATGGATTGGAAGTGAAGAAGTGGGTCTTTAGCTTTGCTTTGAAGTTAGGCAGATTTTCAATTTCCCTGATGTGCAACGGGAGTTCGTTCCACAGTTGCGCACCTGCAGCTTGTACGATCACCATATGTTTTTGTACGTGTTGCTGTGACCTTTACCAGGTGACTGTCCTGGGACCTAAGTGATCTTGTTGGATTATAGTTCTCTACCAGTTCTGTTAGGTACTGTGGTGCCAGTCCATGCAGACATTTGAACATCAGAACAAGTATCTTGAAATTTATACGCAGACCTATAGGAAGCCAGTGGAGCTCCCGCAGCACCGGTGAGATGTGGTCGTACTTCTTAGTTCGTGTGACTACTCTAGCTCCTGAGTTCTGGACCATATGTAGCTTCTTTAAAAGACAATCAGGAAGGCCGTATAACAGAGCATTGCTGTAGTCCAAGCGAGAGGTGACATGTGCTTGTACAAGAGTGGCAGCAGCACTTCTGTCAATGTACTTCCTTATCAAGCCTATGTTTCGCAGATGATAAAAGGAGTTTTTGCAGATAGTGCTGACATGCTTTTCCAGGCTGAGTGTACTGTCGAAAATCACTCCCAGGTTTCGAGCTTCTTGACTAGGTTGTACGCTGCAGTCGCCAATAACTACACTTGGCATCGGTCCAGCCAGTTTGGATTGTTTGGGACGCAAGACTAGGACTTCTGTCTTGTCGTCATTCAATTTAAAAAAATTGTTTGACATCCATACTCTGATATCAGCCACGCATGCTGATATGGAGTTAATTGTTGACTTGGCGGAAGAACTGCTTGATGGCTTGAAACCCAGGTAGATCTGTGTGTCGTCAGCATAGAGATGGAAGTTTAGGCTGTGATGTCTCGCGATGTCTCCCAGGGGCAGGGTATATGTTGTAAAAAGGATAGGACCTAACACGGAACCTTGCGGAACTCCAAATTTGAGCTTAACCTTTCCTGAAGAATATCCGTTTATATTGACTGTTTGATGTCTCTCTGACAGGTAGGATTTCAACCATTCCAGTGCTGAGCCTGATATTCCAATTCTGGACTGGAGGAGATCGATCAAAACATCATGATCGATGGTATCAAAGGCCGGAGATCTTCAGTCCACTGGTACTCAAGTGTCATGCTACTTAACTTCAGATCTCCTGTCCACTGGTACTCAAGTGTCATGCTACTTAACTTCAGATCTTCAGTCCACTGGTACTCAAGTGTCTTGCTACCTAGCACCAGATCTCAAGATCAACCAGTGACTTGCCCTCTGCCCTTCTTATTATTACTAATGCACAGCATGAGGCTTTTCCAGCCCAAGCCTAGATTGCTGCACACTGAAGCGTGTCCGTTTTATGTTTATACTCACTCAGCTGTAACATATAACAAGCATTAAAGGTCTACAAACAGTGTCATTTTGAACCCAAACCTCTGTTGTGGGTAATGTAACAAGTGTTGGGCATGTGTTAAAACTGAAACATGAAGGTGATGCAGTAAATTGGGCTTTATGGCCGTAGGACTAACTGCCAATCAATAGCTTACTAGTATTTGGGTCTTTAGTTCATCAAGCCTATCTGTCATCTGTAAAACTTTTCACATTTGTTACTTCTCCAGAACTGCTACACCCCACGTTAGGGATCAAACTTTCTTCATTTGGTCCTCAACTCTCCCCCTCACAAATAGTGGCGTGGCAGGCATTATTGGTATAACGACTTCTATCCAAGAATCAGTAATGCTTAAGGGTCAAATTTTTGGAATATGATATTTGATGGATGGAGACTTACATTTGTAAATTTCATGACCCTACTCCCAAAAGTAAGGGTTTGGTAGAAGTGCACTTTAAAGCGCCAAATTTAAGCCAAATTCCAAGCTTGTAGAGCCATTAATAAGTGTTAAAAAGACATATAAACATTATGCTAGACCCCATTATTATTATTATTATTATTATATAATTTCACAAGGAAATCATGACTTGAGGTTAGATATGTAAATCCTGCCACCTGCCATCCATCAACTGATTGCAGAAAAAGTGTTCAGTCAATCCTTTTCAAGTTTTCTACAAATCTTCTACTATAATAATAACAATATGTAGGAAAGGTACATTGCAGACTAACAAGTCACTTTGAGATTTTTTTTTCAATTCAGGTTTACCTCATCAGGTCTGAAAAGTCAGATGGGCTTATGGGATGGGATTGAGCGGCCTCCATAAACTTTTATCTCCTATTTTGGGAATTTGAGCTTTAATGGAATATCAACTGTCCAATGTAATACTATTTGTCTTAATCATATCAATTTCAAATGAGCCAAACTGGAGGGAAATAGATTTCTAAAATATTATTCACTGGCTGTAAAATCCACCAGTTTGATTATAAACGACCCTGTTCAGAGGAAATAAATCTCCAATAACCTTCATATCAGGGTACAAACAGGTTCTATAGATTCCCCGCCACAGGGTCTGAGGACACCCTGTACAGGCTTTTTTTCTGTACCATTTTAGTACAGACAAAACCCAGGCAAATAGCTGACAATCACATGATGGTTTTTAAACAGTTGCCATTTTGAAAGCATTCAACTTCAGATCTCCTGTCCACTGGTACTCAAGTGTCATGATACTTAACTTCAGATCTCCTGTCAACTGGTACTCAAGTGTCATGCTACTTAACTTCAGATCTCCTGTCCACTGGTACTCAAGTGTCATGCTACTTAACTTCAGATCTCCTGTCCACTGGTACTCAAGTGTCATGCTACTTAACTTCAGATCTCCTGTCCACTGGTACTCAAGTGTCATGCTACTTAACTTCAGATCTTCAGTCCACTGGTACTCAAGTGTCTTGCTACCTAGCACCAGATCTCCTGTCCACTGGTACTCAAGTGTCATGCTACTTAACTTCAGATCTCCTGTCCACTGGTACTCAAGTGTCATGCTACTTAACTTCAGATCTCCTGTCCACTGGTACTCAAGTGTCATGCTACTTAACTTCAGATCTTCAGTCCACTGGTACTCAAGTGTCATGCTACTTAACTTCAGATCTCCTGTCCACTGGTAATCAAGTGTCATGCTACTTAACTTCAGATCTTCAGTCCACTGGTACTCAAGTGTCATGCTACTTAACTTCAGATCTCCTGTCCACTGGTACTCAAGTGTCATGCTACTTAACTTCTATCTATCTATCTATCTATATTAAAATTTATATAGCGCAGGTATCCAGTTCACACTGCTCAAATGCGCTCCGAGGAGAAGTTAAATTCACAATGGATTGGAAGTGAAGAAGTGGGTCTTTAGCTTTGCTTTGAAGTTAGGCAGATTTTCAATTTCCCTGATGTGCAACGGGAGTTCGTTCCACAGTTGCGCACCTGCAGCTTGTACGATCACCATATGTTTTTGTACGTGTTGCTGTGACCTTTACCAGGTGACTGTCCTGGGACCTAAGTGATCTTGTTGGATTATAGTTCTCTACCAGTTCTGTTAGGTACTTTGGTGCCAGTCGATGCAGACATTTGAACATCAGAACAAGTATCTTGAAATTTATACGCAGACCTATAGGAAGCCAGTGGAGCTCCCGCAGCACCGGTGAGATGTGGTCGTACTTCTTAGTTCGTGTGACTACTCTAGCTCCTGAGTTCTGGACCATATGTAGCTTCTTTAAAAGACAATCAGGAAGGCCGTATAACAGAGCATTGCTGTAGTCCAAGCGAGAGGTGACATGTGCTTGTACAAGAGTGGCAGCAGCACTTCTGTCAATGTACTTCCTTATCAAGCCTATGTTTCGCAGATGATAAAAGGAGTTTTTGCAGATAGTGCTGACATGCTTTTCCAGGCTGAGTGTACTGTCGAAAATCACTCCCAGGTTTCGAGCTTCTTGACTAGGTTGTACGCTGCAGTCGCCAATAACTACACTTGGCATCGGTCCAGCCAGTTTGGATTGTTTGGGACGCAAGACTAGGACTTCTGTCTTGTCGTCATTCAATTTAAAAAAATTGTTTGACATCCATACTCTGATATCAGCCACGCATGCTGATATGGAGTTAATTGTTGACTTGGCGGAAGAACTGCTTGATGGCTTGAAACCCAGGTAGATCTGTGTGTCGTCAGCATAGAGATGGAAGTTTAGGCTGTGATGTCTCGCGATGTCTCCCAGGGGCAGGGTATACGTTGTAAAAAGGATAGGACCTAACACGGAACCTTGCGGAACTCCAAATTTGAGCTTAACCTTTCCTGAAGAATATCCGTTTATATTGACTGTTTGATGTCTCTCTGACAGGTAGGATTTCAACCATTCCAGTGCTGAGCCTGATATTCCAATTCTGGACTGGAGGAGACGATCAAAACATCATGATCGATGGTATCAAAGGCCGGAGATCTTCAGTCCACTGGTACTCAAGTGTCATGCTACTTAACTTCAGATCTCCTGTCCACTGGTACTCAAGTGTCATGCTACTTAACTTCAGATCTTCAGTCCACTGGTACTCAAGTGTCTTGCTACCTAGCACCAGATCTCAAGATCAACCAGTGACTTGCCCTCTGCCCTTCTTATTATTACTAATGCACAGCATGAGGCTTTTCCAGCCCAAGCCTAGATTGCTGCACACTGAAGCGTGTCCGTTTTATGTTTATACTCACTCAGCTGTAACATATAACAAGCATTAAAGGTCTACAAACAGTGTCATTTTGAACCCAAACCTCTGTTGTGGGTAATGTAACAAGTGTTGGGCATGTGTTAAAACTGAAACATGAAGGTGATGCGGTAAATTGGGCTTTATGGCCGTAGGACTAACTGCCAATCAATAGCTTACTAGTATTTGGGTCTTTAGTTCATCAAGCCTATCTGTCATCTGTAAAACTTTTCACATTTGTTACTTCTCCAGAACTGCTACACCCCACGTTAGGGATCAAACTTTCTTCATTTGGTCCTCAACTCTCCCCCTCACAAATAGTGGCGTGGCAGGCATTATTGGTATAACGACTTCTATCCAAGAATCAGTAATGCTTAAGGGTCAAATTTTTGGAATATGATATTTGATGGATGGAGACTTACATTTGTAAATTTCATGACCCTACTCCCAAAAGTAAGGGTTTGGTAGAAGTGCACTTTAAAGCGCCAAATTTAAGCCAAATTCCAAGCTTGTAGAGCCATTAATAAGTGTTAAAAAGACATATAAACATTATGCTAGACCCCATTATTATTATTATTATTATTATTATATAATTTCACAAGGAAATCATGACTTGAGGTTAGATATGTAAATCCTGCCACCTGCCATCCATCAACTGATTGCAGAAAAAGTGTTCAGTCAATCCTTTTCAAGTTTTCTACAAATCTTCTACTATAATAATAACAATATGTAGGAGAGGTACATTGCAGACTAACAAGTCACTTTGAGATTTTTTTTTCAATTCAGGTTTACCTCATCAGGCCTGAAAAGTCAGATGGGCTTATGGGATGGGATTGAGCGGCCTCCATAAACTTTTATCTCCTATTTTGGGAATATGAGCTTTAATGGAATATCAACTGTCCAATGTAATACTATTTGTCTTAATCATATCAATTTCAAATGAGCCAAACTGGAGGGAAATAGATTTCTAAAATATTATTCACTGGCTGTAAAATCCACCAGTTTGATTATAAACGACCCTGTTCAGAGGAAATAAATCTCCAATAACCTTCATATCAGGGTACAAACAGGTTCTATAGATTCCCCGCCACAGGGTCTGAGGACACCCTGTACAGGCTTTTTTTCTGTACCATTTTAGTACAGACAAAACCCAGGCAAATAGCTGGCAATCACATGATGGTTTTTAAACAGTTGCCATTTTGAAAGCATTCAACTTCAGATCTCCTGTCCACTGGTACTCAAGTGTCATGCTACTTAACTTCAGATCTCCTGTCTACTGGTACTCAAGTGTCATGCTACTTAACTTCAGATCTCCTGTCCACTGGTACTCAAGTGTCATGCTACTTAACTTCAGATCTCCTGTCCACTGGTACTCAAGTGTCATGCTACTTAACTTCAGATCTCCTGTCCACTGGTACTCAAGTGTCATGCTACTTAACTTCAGATCTTCAGTCCACTGGTACTCAAGTGTCTTGCTACTTAACTTCAGATCTCCTGTCCACTGGTACTCAAGTGTCATGCTACTTAACTTCAGATCTCCTGTCCACTGGTACTCAAGTGTCATGCTACTTAACTTCAGATCTCCTATCCACTGGTACTCAAGTGTCATGCTACTTAACTTCAGATCTTCAGTCCACTGGTACTCAAGTGTCATGCTACTTAACTTCAGATCTCCTGTCCACTGGTACTCAAGTGTCATGCTACTTAACTTCTATCTATCTATCTATCTATATTAAAATTTATATAGCGCAGGTATCCAGTTCACACTGCTCAAATGCGCTCCGAGGAGAAGTTAAATTCACAATGGATTGGAAGTGAAGAAGTGGGTCTTTAGCTTTGCTTTGAAGTTAGGCAGATTTTCAATTTCCCTGATGTGCAACGGGAGTTCGTTCCACAGTTGCGCACCTGCAGCTTGTACGATCACCATATGTTTTTGTACGTGTTGCTGTGACCTTTACCAGGTGACTGTCCTGGGACCTAAGTGATCTTGTTGGATTATAGTTCTCTACCAGTTCTGTTAGGTACTGTGGTGCCAGTCCATGCAGACATTTGAACATCAGAACAAGTATCTTGAAATTTATACGCAGACCTATAGGAAGCCAGTGGAGCTCCCGCAGCACCGGTGAGATGTGGTCGTACTTCTTAGTTCGTGTGACTACTCTAGCTCCTGAGTTCTGGACCATATGTAGCTTCTTTAAAAGACAATCAGGAAGGCCGTTATAACAGAGCATTGCTGTAGTCCAAGCGAGAGGTGACATGTGCTTGTACAAGTGTGGCAGCAGCACTTCTGTCAATGTACTTTCTTATCAAGCCTATGTTTCGCAGATGATAAAAGGAGTTTTTGCAGATAGTGCTGACATGCTTTTCCAGGCTGAGTGTACTGTCGAAAATCACTCCCAGGTTTCGAGCTTCTTGACTAGGTTGTACGCTGCAGTCGCCAATAACTACACTTGGCATCGGTCCAGCCAGTTTGGATTGTTTGGGACGCAAGACTAGGACTTCTGTCTTGTCGTCATTCAATTTAAAAAAATTGTTTGACATCCATACTCTGATATCAGCCACGCATGCTGATATGGAGTTAATTGTTGACTTGGCGGAAGAACTGCTTGATGGCTTGAAACCCAGGTAGATCTGTGTGTCGTCAGCATAGAGATGGAAGTTTAGGCTGTGATGTCTCGCGATGTCTCCCAGGGGCAGGGTATACGTTGTAAAAAGGATAGGACCTAACACGGAACCTTGCGGAACTCCAAATTTGAGCTTAACCTTTCCTGAAGAATATCCGTTTATATTGACTGTTTGATGTCTCTCTGACAGGTAGGATTTCAACCATTCCAGTGCTGAGCCTGATATTCCAATTCTGGACTGGAGGAGATCGATCAAAACATCATGATCGATGGTATCAAAGGCCGGAGATCTTCAGTCCACTGGTACTCAAGTGTCATGCTACTTAACTTCAGATCTCCTGTCCACTGGTACTCAAGTGTCATGCTACTTAACTTCAGATCTTCAGTCCACTGGTACTCAAGTGTCTTGCTACCTAGCACCAGATCTCAAGATCAACCAGTGACTTGCCCTCTGCCCTTCTTATTATTACTAATGCACAGCATGAGGCTTTTCCAGCCCAAGCCTAGATTGCTGCACACTGAAGCGTGTCCGTTTTATGTTTATACTCACTCAGCTGTAACATATAACAAGCATTAAAGGTCTACAAACAGTGTCATTTTGAACCCAAACCTCTGTTGTGGGTAATGTAACAAGTGTTGGGCATGTGTTAAAACTGAAACATGAAGGTGATGCGGTAAATTGGGCTTTATGGCCGTAGGACTAACTGCCAATCAATAGCTTACTAGTATTTGGGTCTTTAGATCATCAAGCCTATCTGTCATCTGTAAAACTTTTCACATTTGTTACTTCTCCAGAACTGCTACACCCCACGTTAGGGATCAAACTTTCTTCATTTGGTCCTCAACTCTCCCCCTCACAAATAGTGGCGTGGCAGGCATAATTGGTATAACGACTTCTATCCAAGAATCAGTAATGCTTAAGGGTCAAATTTTTGGAATATGATATTTGATGGATGGAGACTTACATTTGTAAATTTCATGACCCTACTCCCAAAAGTAAGGGTTTGGTAGAAGTGCACTTTAAAGCGCCAAATTTAAGCCAAATTCCAAGCTTGTAGAGCCATTAATAAGTGTTAAAAAGACATATAAACATTATGCTAGACCCCATTATTATTATTATTATTATTATTATTATTATATAATTTCACAAGGAAATCATGACTTGAGGTTAGATATGTAAATCCTGCCACCTGCCATCCATCAACTGATTGCAGAAAAAGTGTTCAGTCAATCCTTTTCAAGTTTTCTACAAATCTTCTACTATAATAATAACAATATGTAGGAGAGGTACATTGCAGACTAACAAGTCACTTTGAGATTTTTTTTTCAATTCAGGTTTACCTCATCAGGCCTGAAAAGTCAGATGGGCTTATGGGATGGGATTGAGCGGCCTCCATAAACTTTTATCTCCTATTTTGGGAATATGAGCTTTAATGGAATATCAACTGTCCAATGTAATACTATTTGTCTTAATCATATCAGTTTCAAATGAGCCAAACTGGAGGGAAATAGATTTCTAAAATATTATTCACTGGCTGTAAAATCCACCAGTTTGATTATAAACGACCCTGTTCAGAGGAAATAAATCTCCAATAACCTTCATATCAGGGTACAAACAGGTTCTATAGATTCCCCGCCACAGGGTCTGAGGACACCCTGTACAGGCTTTTTTTCTGTACCATTTTAGTACAGACAAAACCCAGGCAAATAGCTGACAATCACATGATGGTTTTTAAACAGTTGCCATTTTGAAAGCATTCAACTTCAGATCTCCTGTCCACTGGTACTCAAGTGTCATGCTACTTAACTTCAGATCTCCTGTCTACTGGTACTCAAGTGTCATGCTACTTAACTTCAGATCTCCTGTCCACTGGTACTCAAGTGTCATGCTACTTAACTTCAGATCTCCTGTCCACTGGTACTCAAGTGTCATGCTACTTAACTTCAGATCTCCTGTCCACTGGTACTCAAGTGTCATGCTACTTAACTTCAGATCTTCAGTCCACTGGTACTCAAGTGTCTTGCTACTTAACTTCAGATCTCCTGTCTACTGGTACTCAAGTGTCATGCTACTTAACTTCAGATCTCCTGTCCACTGGTACTCAAGTGTCATGCTACTTAACTTCAGATCTCCTGTCCACTGGTACTCAAGTGTCATGCTACTTAACTTCAGATCTTCAGTCCACTGGTACTCAAGTGTCATGCTACTTAACTTCAGATCTCCTGTCCACTGGTACTCAAGTGTCATGCTACTTAACTTCTATCTATCTATCTATCTATATTAAAATTTATATAGCGCAGATATCCAGTTCACACTGCTCAAATGCGCTCCGAGGAGAAGTTAAATTCACAATGGATTGGAAGTGAAGAAGTGGGTCTTTAGCTTTGCTTTGAAGTTAGGCAGATTTTCAATTTCCCTGATGTGCAACGGGAGTTCGTTCCACAGTTGCGCACCTGCAGCTTGTACGATCACCATATGTTTTTGTACGTGTTGCTGTGACCTTTACCAGGTGACTGTCCTGGGACCTAAGTGATCTTGTTGGATTATAGTTCTCTACCAGTTCTGTTAGGTACTGTGGTGCCAGTCCATGCAGACATTTGAACATCAGAACAAGTATCTTGAAATTTATACGCAGACCTATAGGAAGCCAGTGGAGCTCCCGCAGCACCGGTGAGATGTGGTCGTACTTCTTAGTTCGTGTGACTACTCTAGCTGCTGAGTTCTGGACCATATGTAGCTTCTTTAAAAGACAATCAGGAAGGCCGTATAACAGAGCATTGCTGTAGTCCAAGCGAGAGGTGACATGTGCTTGTACAAGAGTGGCAGCAGCACTTCTGTCAATGTACTTCCTTATCAAGCCTATGTTTCGCAGATGATAAAAGGAGTTTTTGCAGATAGTGCTGACATGCTTTTCCAGGCTGAGTGTACTGTCAAAAATCACTCCCAGGTTTCGAGCTTCTTGACTAGGTTGTACGCTGCAGTCGCCAATAACTACACTTGGCATCGGTCCAGCCAGTTTGGATTGTTTGGGACGCAAGACTAGGACTTCTGTCTTGTCGTCATTCAATTTTAAAAAATTGTTTGACATCCATACTCTGATATCAGCCACGCATGCTGATATGGAGTTAATTGTTGACTTGGCGGAAGAACTGCTTGATGGCTTGAAACCCAGGTAGATCTGTGTGTCGTCAGCATAGAGATGGAAGTTTAGGCTGTGATGTCTCGCGATGTCTCCCAGGGGCAGGGTATACGTTGTAAAAAGGATAGGACCTAACACGGAACCTTGCGGAACTCCAAATTTGAGCTTAACCTTTCCTGAAGAATATCCGTTTATATTGACTGTTTGATGTCTCTCTGACAGGTAGGATTTCAACCATTCCAGTGCTGAGCCTGATATTCCAATTCTGGACTGGAGGAGATCGATCAAAACATCATGATCGATGGTATCAAAGGCCGGAGATCTTCAGTCCACTGGTACTCAAGTGTCATGCTACTTAACTTCAGATCTCCTGTCCACTGGTACTCAAGTGTCATGCTACTTAACTTCAGATCTTCAGTCCACTGGTACTCAAGTGTCTTGCTACCTAGCACCAGATCTCAAGATCAACCAGTGACTTGCCCTCTGCCCTTCTTATTATTACTAATGCACAGCATGAGGCTTTTCCAGCCCAAGCCTAGATTGCTGCACACTGAAGCGTGTCCGTTTTATGTTTATACTCACTCAGCTGTAACATATAACAAGCATTAAAGGTCTACAAACAGTGTCATTTTGAACCCAAACCTCTGTTGTGGGTAATGTAACAAGTGTTGGGCATGTGTTAAAACTGAAACATGAAGGTGATGCGGTAAATTGGGCTTTATGGCCGTAGGACTAACTGCCAATCAATAGCTTACTAGTATTTGGGTCTTTAGATCATCAAGCCTATCTGTCATCTGTAAAACTTTTCACATTTGTTACTTCTCCAGAACTGCTACACCCCACGTTAGGGATCAAACTTTCTTCATTTGGTCCTCAACTCTCCCCCTCACAAATAGTGGCGTGGCAGGCATTATTGGTATAACGACTTCTATCCAAGAATCAGTAATGCTTAAGGGTCAAATTTTTGGAATATGATATTTGATGGATGGAGACTTACATTTGTAAATTTCATGACCCTACTCCCAAAAGTAAGGGTTTGGTAGAAGTGCACTTTAAAGCGCCAAATTTAAGCCAAATTCCAAGCTTGTAGAGCCATTAATAAGTGTTAAAAAGACATATAAACATTATGCTAGACCTCAGTTGGAACCACTTGCAATCAGAACTGCATGTTACATAAAGATTAGGTGTAGGTGGGTCTAATCAGTGCCAAGTGGCCAATCAGTCACATTATAGTGTGATAGCTCTATAACACATTGGTTTTCTCTCTCCCCCCTCTCTCTCTCACTCTCTCACTCTCTCACTCTCTAACCCTCCCTCCTTATCTCTCTCTGTAGCCCAATATTGATGACTTGCATTCTCAGTAAATGAAGCTTTTTCACTTATTCTCAGAAGCCTGATTATCTCACGTCACCAATCATTGATTTGTTTGCTTATTTCTGTTTCTGCTCAGTTCTGTTTGATTGCTTGTAGCTGGTATTGAGGTGGAGCAAATCATTTACACAAGACCTTTGAGCATGCACCTTGTGTATGGATATTGCGCTTTATAAATGCCCATTATTATTATTATTATTATTATTATATAATTTCACAAGGAAATCATGACTTGAGGTTAGATATGTAAATCCTGCCACCTGCCATCCATCAACTGATTGCAGAAAAAGTGTTCAGTCAATCCTTTTCAAGTTTTCTACAAATCTTCTACTATAATAATAACAATATGTAGGAGAGGTACATTGCAGACTAACAAGTCACTTTGAGATTTTTTTTTCAATTCAGGTTTACCTCATCAGGCCTGAAAAGTCAGATGGGCTTATGGGATGGGATTGAGCGGCCTCCATAAACTTTTATCTCCTATTTTGGGAATATGAGCTTTAATGGAATATCAACTGTCCAATGTAATACTATTTGTCTTAATCATATCAGTTTCAAAAGAGCCAAACTGGAGGGAAATAGATTTCTAAAATATTATTCACTGGCTGTAAAATCCACCAGTTTGATTATAAACGACCCTGTTCAGAGGAAATAAATCTCCAATAACCTTCATATCAGGGTACAAACAGGTTCTATAGATTCCCCGCCACAGGGTCTGAGGACACCCTGTACAGGCTTTTTTTCTGTACCATTTTAGTACAGACAAAACCCAGGCAAATAGCTGACAATCACATGATGGTTTTTAAACAGTTGCCATTTTGAAAGCATTCAGAATCATTATTAATTTCTCATGTGTGTTTGAGGTCTTGTGATTGGTTAACAGAATCGTTAGCATATTTCTCATGTTTGTTTGAGGTCTTGTGATTGGTTAACAGAATCGTTAGCATATTTCTCATGTTTGTTTGAGGTCTTGTGATTGGTTAACAGAATTGTGTCGGAACATGCGAGCATGTGGGCCATCATGAGACGATTTGGCAAGGAAACTTCCAAATTGATATAATCTCGTATCCCGGTAGATATACTATTTTGCGACTTTAATTCCTCGGAAAACGGTCTATTTTAGTCAGACTGTGAAATCTACTGTTCTATAACTGAAGTCCGGGCTCTGCATATAATACAATTGCATTGTGTTGTCCAGCTGTCCGGAGAGATATCACTATCTGCTTCACTGCATCACAGCTTGTTAATTCATAGGTAGGCTTGTGCTCATTGAACATAAAACAATAGAGTTCGCACCTTTAAAAACTACTCGTTACTTCTCCTTAGAACGCAAAGGTCTATAATGAAATTGGATTAATGTGTAATCAATTTGGATTAAATTTGTTTTAACTTGGTAGCCACTCAAATACCTTATTATTGTAAAATTTTGTACTTAGAAATGACGAATATAATACCTGATGAGCTACAGAGCCAATGGCTTTATTATTTTGCGTGTTTATAATTACCTGTCTTAACAGTGAGCATCTCACAGTGTGTATTGGCTATTGGCTGTGTATTGGTCACGTATATTGAATACATTAGTGAAGAGCTCTGTGGCTTGGTGTTGGTGTAGGGTATGAGGAATGAGGTGTGTTTATTGAGGGAAGTGGGGTGCCCATGGTATTAGAAAGCATAACTGCCACGTCCTGAAAGATGATGATGAAAAGCTATGCTAAGCTAAGTTACAGACAATTGTCCCTCTAACATTGTTAAGCATATATTTGGTGATAACTTAAATCAGCATATTTTGTATTTAGTATTTTGGTTTGTATCAAAGCCAAATAACATATCAAACAATGAACGTCACTTTGGAGTGTCATTCTTCAGCTACAAACAATCCAAACCTGATGAGTGTTACAGCCTATGTCTTTGTTTGGTGGTGTTGAATCTTGCCAGATTTGAAACATCATGACCAAAAGAAAAATGAAGGACTGGTCAAGTGTATGAACTCTGTATGTACAGGCAGTGACTCTGGATTTCCTTATTTAAAAGCTCTACTCTGAGAAGACAAGCAATCTCTGAGATTCCAGCTACAGATTTCCTCCATCATTATGAACACCAGGAGTCTAGATAATTGCATGAAGCTCACATGCAGTGACAACATACAGGATTTCTTCCAACAAGTTCATCCTTTTAATGAATTTGAAAATTAGGTTTCTGTAACAACCAAAGGGTATTAAACTTGTGATTTTGCCACCAGCTGTATGATAAACTCCCAGCTGGTCTCAACACCTCACCTTCACCTGTTAATCAAGTATTTCTAGAGTGCCTAACCCTTCTGAATCGCCAGTTTGAAGTAATCTGACAAAAGGAAAACCTCTAGGATAGGCCAGCAGCTAAAGGAACGCTGTCCCGGCATCTTGTGGGAGCCCCAAGGAAAGGGCTATTGTTCCTCATTTCTGTAGAGGTGTGTGAGGCTGAATATATAGCCCCATACAGATTAACATCTCTCAAACTCGCTCACTCTCTCTAACTCACTCTCACTTCCTTGTCCCACTCCGGAACACAGCACCAACCATCCCTCAAAATCTATTTTTGACAAAACAAGATTGAAATTCAGTGGTAATGTGCTTAGCATCAATTATTTGATTATTTTGCCACAAGGAGCCACATGATTTGCCGGATGTGAATGCTTCCTAACAGCTGTGAGCGAATGTAAACATCATGGCTCAGGTACAGCTCAACTAGAACTGCAGTCATTATCTGCCAGTTTGAACTTGGCCAGATGTTCTCTAAACCAGGACTATTCAAGTAACTATCAAGTGACTTCGATTAGAATCACTCAACAAATACACAAATACACAAATTCATTTAATTCCGGTGGTTATCAGAGTATTTTCCTAGTCATAGTCATCAATTGCAGGGTCAGGTATCTTCTCCTGTACAACAAATATATTCATAAAACAGATCTCACCCCTGTGCCTATCATTTTTTTGCATAATTGCACACTTCATTCTTAAAAATAAAAACAATAACTCTGTTAATACTGAATAACCTTCATGGACGTTACCATACACGATAAACCAAAACCTTCAGGGACGTTACCATACATGATAAGCCAAAACCTTCAGGGACGTTACCATACAGGATAAGCAAAAACCTTCAGGGACATTAACATACATGATAAGCCAAAACCTTCAGGGACGTTAACATACAGGATAAGCCAAAACCTTCAGGGACGTTACCGTACACAATAAAGAAAAAACCTTCAAAGACGTTACCACACATGATAAGCCAAAACCTTCAGGTTCGTTAACATACAGGATAAGCCAAAACCTTCAGGGACATTAACATACAGGATAAGTCAAAACCTTCAGGGACATTAACATACAGGATAGGCCAAAACCTTCAGGGACGTTACCATAAAAGATAAGCCAAACCTTCAGGGACGTTATCATACACAACAAGGAAAAACTTTCAGGGATGTTACCATACAGGATAAGCCAAAACCTTCAGGGTAGTTACCGTACACAATAAGCAAAAACCTTCATGGACATTATCATGCACGATAAGCAAAAACGTTCAGGGACGTTACCATACATGATAAGCAAAAACCTTCAAGGATGTTCCCATACACAATAAGCAAAAACCTTCAGGGATGTTACCATACACAATAAGCAAAAACTTTCAGGGACATTACCATACATGATAAGCAAAAACCTTCAGAGACATTACCATACATGATAAGCAAAAACCTTCAGGGACGTTACCATACATGATAAGCAAAAACCTTCAGGGATGTTACCATACACAATAAGCAAAAACCTTCAGGGATGTTACCATACACAATAAGCAAAAACCTTCAGGGACGTTACCATACACAATAAGCAAAACTTTCAGGGGCATTACCATACATTTTAAGCAAAAACCTTCAGGGACGTTACCCTACACAATAAGCCAAAACCAAAACAGTTTGGTGGCAATGATAATGTTTCTTACAACGTTACTAGCTGACTGTTTCATGCATTGAATTTTGAACCTCTACCAATAGAATAGTGTGTAGTCATTAGTCAATAGTCACTTTTCAAATCTGATCAGTGAGTGTTCTAAACCCTTGAAAGTGTTGTAGGTCACTACAGAATTATACCCAGCTGATTCTAGGTACATGCTCTGTAATGTACCAGCAATATTTGAAGCTATTTCACACACTGCTAAACCACATGGGGTGTTGGAAAACAGACCATTGTCAGTCACGTCACACACACTAAAATAATGTGTTACCTGCTTTGTAAGTCATAATGGTACATAAATCAACAAAGAGTAATGAGAAAAATAAAATTGCATTGCCACCTTGCACCTTCATGCCTCTCTGGGTATAGTTTAGTCACAGTCTCAATGATGTATCATGAAGCAGTCTGTGTAGGTCACAGTCTCATTGATGTATCACAAGCAGTCTGAGTAGGTCACAGTCTCATTGATGTATCACAAGCAGTCTGAGTAGGTCACAGTCTCATTGATGTATCACAAGCAGTCTGAGTAGGTCACAGTCTCATTGTGCTTGCTGACTGCTTCATGCAGTTTGGTGACAGTGATTATGTTCTTTTAGACTTTACATGCTGACTGCTTCATGCAGTTTGGTGACAGTGATTATGTTCTTTTAGACTTTACTTGCAGACTGCTTCATGCAGTTTGGTGACAGTGTTTATGTTCTTTTAGACTTTACTTGCAGACTGCTTCATGCAGTTTGGTGACAGTGATTATGTTCTTTTAGACTTTACTTGCTGACTGCTTCATGCAGTTTGGTGACAGTGATTATGTTCTTTTAGACTTTACTTGCTGACTGCTTCATGCAGTTTGGTGACAGTGATTATGTTCTTTTAGACTTTACTTGCTGACTGCTTCATGCAGTTTGGTGACAGTGATTATGTTCTTTTAGACTTTACTTGCTGACTGCTTCATGCAGTTTGGTGACAGTGATTATGTTCTTTTAGACTTTACTTGCTGACTGCTTCATGCAGTTTGGTGGCAGTGATTATGTTCTTTTAGACTTTACTTGCAGACTGCTTCATGCAGTTTGGTGACAGTGATTATGTTCTTTTAGACTTTACTTGCTGACTGCTTCATGCAGTTTGGTGGCAGTGATTATGTTCTTTTAGACTTTACTTGCTGACTGCTTCATGCAGTTTGGTGGCAGTGATTATGTTTTTTTAGAAACCTATCAGGGATTTTGTCTATTGTTTCGTAGGTATCTTGTTTTCTCTTAATAACCACTCATTATTATTTCAGTCGGTATTTCTTCTGATAATAACCACGTATGAGGTTTTTATTGTGAAAGTAAGTTTTTACTTTTGATAGTAAGACCTTAAATGAGACTAAGATTTTTTTCACAACTCAATTCATAACAATTATTATCGAAAAGTATACAAAGATAACTTTTTTAGAGTGTAGATGGCGGGAATCGAACTCGATACCCATTGCTCTTTAAACCGGACGCTCTACCTCCACGCTACTGAGGAAGCCGAAAGAACTGTGTGGATTTCCTCTATTTACAGTCACACTGTCTCTGCCTCTAAATAACGCTAGTCCGGGAGACACACTCTTTATAACGCAGAATTTGGGAATCAAACATTATAAAATGTAAATTTTGACATTTGACAGTTATAAAAAAAAACAAAAAAAACACTACCCCTCATTCTTCTGCTGTAAGAAAACCTCAATATACGATAAGCGCTCAAATTTATGTTTTACGGTATTTAAGTCAGATAAAACACTCTATCTCGGTTATGCTTGGGATTGAAAACCCTCGTTAAGAAAGCTTCGGGGAAGTAAGACATAATTAAAACCAGATAAACTCCCTTTTGATTGAATTCAAATTTATCAAAGTCAGTTCATTTTTGGCCGAGCTGCATTGATTGAAACTCGAGAAAAGACAAATTTTTCACGAGTACGCCAAAAACCTACCTCAAGAAATCACCGCTTTTGAGTGGAGAAATTAGGAATATTTCAATGGAAAACGTGCTGTCGACAACAAACTTAACCATATTGTAATCGCTAGGCAATTCGATTTCGGATCCTGACCCTTCAAATATATAATGTTGTGATCCTTACCTTCTACCAGCAATTTTTAACAAGAAAGTCCCTATCGAGTAATCAACTCCACCATGTTTGACCTTCACCTTCAAATAGAGTGTAAGGTTCCAATTATCATTCAAAATCACTTTATAACACATCATTATTTATTTGAAGATTCGGAATACAAACTCTAATTGCGTATTCCTGGCCAGTCATGAAGTCTCAAGTCCTGGAAATAGCAAAGCTAATGGATTGTTGCGGATTGTTGAAAAATTCGTAATACTCTGACAGAAGGTTCAGCTACCAGGCCAGCTCACTGTCTGATTGGGTACGCAATAAACTCGCCAATCCTCAATCCCTATCTCCCGTCTCGAACCCTTATATGAGACCAATACTAAGATCAATTTGTTTGAAAAACAACCGCCACAATCGCAGGGACTCAGGCAAAACCCTCCCATCATTGAGGTCAGAAGAACATTTTAGTATGCAGCCCATGCAACATGATCAGAAAGATTGGACACAAGCCACTGTGACATCCAAACTGAAGAGTCAAACTTCCGCTGTGATGTCCATCAAAGGCAAACCTACCAACGAAACTGCCAACAGTTACGGCTCACCCGTAACCGGGCTAACCCTGGGAACACACCGTCCCTAGGGCCTCACACCACTGTCCTGTTCACCCTGATACGAGGGGGAATGCGCAGTCCAGAAACATTCCCACAACTCTGTCAGTGTCATTCCTGACAATGCTGTGAACATACGACACACTCACCTGAAACTGTTCCAGAGCCTGTACCACTACTCCCATAAACAACCCGATCTTGGCCGTGTTTTGAAACCTGCCAAGAACTTTCAACATGTTTAACTCATTAAAGTTTTATGAAAATGTTATGTTTTGCATAGATTCTTAATCTTGAGTCATGCAGAACATTATTTCCAATGACTTTCTTTCATGTTGATATATTCATTTGAAATTTTATGCATTCTAAACAGCTAAAAGTAAAGTGGTAATTAAAAGTTGGTTTGATTTCCAAGTGCTGGATTCATAGTGTATGATATTGATTTCAATTGGGTTAAAATTTATCTCATTGTATTATCATTGCTACTTTTGAATTACATGTTAGTAGTTTGTCTAATTTTAACTTTCAAGTTTTCTGAATGATTTCATGAATATTATAAAATCATGTCAATAGTGTTGTGATACTGTTTAACCAGGTATCTAGTGAGTTAGAAGCATTCTCTTCCCACAGAGGTTACTCCCTTCAGATTTCCGATCCTTACCTCTGTTCTACATCGCCTGATTCCAAGAGCATAAATGGAGTGTCCTGATTGGTTGCAATTGTATCTAGTTGTGCAATCAGGTATGCTAAATAAAAACGTTTTCTCGTTTGATGGGTTTTCTACGAAATATGCTTTTTGATATTGTGAAAACAATTGATCATAAACATGCTGATAAATAAAGAAAACCCAGAGGCATATACCCAAAATGGTTCAGTTGTATTATTTACATCAGACATTTTTGATGGACATATGCTAATTAACGAGACCTTTAAAAGTTAAATGTCTAGATCTTTGAAGTCAATCGGTCAACATGGCCACTGAAAGATGACTTTTCATTGGCTAAAAAGCAGGGATACAGAATGAGGTTCCCATTATCCCTGCTAGGGGATTTTGTGAAGCCCTCGATCAGGCGATGTAGAACAGAGGTTAGGATTGGAAATCTGAAGGGAGTAACCTCTTCGGGAAGAGAAGAAGTAAGAAGGAAACTCCATCAAAATTATCCGGCCTGTTATTCTGACTATGTGATTTTAGAATTTCCATTGTAAACCCATTCACCCTTACAGGAAAGGGGATGTTATGTGTGTATGCAGTACAGCTAGTCATTGGGAGTTATGTCCCTTATCTCATACTTGTGAAATGTCATGACTATGTGTTGTTGTTGTTGTTGTACCTGCTATACTTGAATATTAGTAAGCATGTCGAAGTGATGTTTTTATGTAAATACATGTAGATAATTTTAGTTGTGTGTCAAGGGCCATGTATCCATTACAACACGTAACAACCATGACACTTTGACTTCTTTTCACTCTTGTTAATTATTTTGTGTTGTGACAGCCTGCATTGGGGGATTACACAAAGACCAGATAAATCTAGCTACCAGATAAATTAAGGTCACTGCAACGCTTATTGACCACTTTTCAAACTCTGGTTAACACAGCATCTTCTCCTGCATACCAAGTGTTTATATAATTGATCACAGCCACACAAGGACAGCACTTTGAAAACTCTAATCTGTGTGTTTTAAACTACCGTCCAAAAGAAATTGTAACATGATTTCGGTGTATCCTTGATTCTGATTGGTTGATTTGCCTATGTTGAATGACAATGAATACTCGCAAATTACTTGGGGCGAATCACCGCGAACATATACATCATGTTCACAAGATTCGGCCCGACTCAAAATGTATTTTTTCTATTTCTCTTAATATGTGCTCCTTACTCAAATTTGACAGGTGGCATTGTCATTTTCTAACTTGTGTATAGCAGTATAGGTCACAAATAACTCTCAAAATTAATTAGTTTCAAGTAACTAAAATGTTTTCAACTAGTAAGATTTGTCCAAGTTTGACGCCTTCTTCCATGCGGCTGTGTTTACCGAATGCCGTTGCCATGGCATGACGTCATAGTGATCAACCGTTTTGACGTCATAGTGATCAACCGTTTTGACGTCACAATGCTAGCGTCATTGTCACAATGGGTTAGGGCAAGTTTAAGATTTATGTTCCTAGGTCTTTTACTGTGTTGATGTCGTAGATAAATGTTTATCGCCATCTAAAAGGATACGTGAATATTATGAAGTGACCGTGATTGAGTGACACTGTTTGATCTTATGTGTAAATTGTTGCTAATGTACATATTACGCCGAGTATTTACATTTGTTTTGACCTGACCACACCTCTTACAAAAATGGAACAGTCGCAAAGTCCTTTCCACTCAGAGATAGGTACGCAAAAAGAGAGTTCGTTTTAAAACGCCTGATAACTAAGGGTCATGTTACAATATCGATAAATAGTTGCGTTTGTAAAATTTCCGGGATTCATTGCTATTCAACACCCGCAAATTTCAGCGTTTAAAACCTCCGGCTAACGCCGTCGGTTTTAAACTAAATTTGCGGGTGTTGAATAGCAATGAATCCCGGAAATTTTACAAACGCAACTATTTATCTTATAAGTATACCATCACTTTACAAATAATTAAAAAACAAGAAAAAACAAATTAGACAAAATGATCAGAATATTTAATAAGAGCTTTTAATTCTGCATAAATTAAATGTAAACACATTTCATCGACAACAAACAATAAAATGTAAAATGAACAGAGACACACTTGGGGTTGAGAAATGGGATTTCAAAATTTATCCGTACACAGAAGGTTATTTACAACAAAATATACACACTGTAGAGTCATTGGATCTTGCTTTGATATCGAGTGTGTCCTCCTCAAGCATCGATACACGCAAGAATGCCTCTGCACATGGATAACGTGAGGCACTTAATGACGTCATGTGGATCTGGATCAATGCACGAATCAGACACCGTTCAAGTTCTTGTTGGGTTGCTGGGGGTATGCTCCTAGTCTGTCTGTCAAGATGGTCCCACGGATGTTCGATCGGGTTCATGTCTGGGGAACAAGCAGGCCACGCTAAAACATGCACATTCATGTTGTTGAGAACATTCTGTGTGAGTCTGACTGTGTAAGGTCTTGCATTGTCATGCTGGAAGACAATACCACGGGGCTGTTGGTTGATGAAAAAGAGGACAACTGGCTGCAGAATCTCATTCCTGTACCTCTGCGCATTCAGGTTGCCATGGATGATGACTAGCCTCGTTTTCAGTTCACCACAAATTCCCCCCATTCTAATGCACCGCCTCCTCCATATGCTGGAACTTCCTGAGCTCAGTTTGGAGCTAACTGTTCCCCAGCACGTCTCTAAACACGTTGACGACCATCAGCTCTGAACAAACAGAATCTGCTTGCATAAAAAAAAAGATCACATGACCACTTGTCAATGTCAAACTTGCCTTGCCCAGCGGAGCGGATGTTGCTGAGTATAAGCACAAATCCCTGGTATCAACGCCATGCCCGGCTACCAAGTTCCTGTAGACACCTTCACACAGTCTGTCAACTGTCTTAGGTGGATTCCCCGGATGTAGCGGTCCTCATGGGGTGTGGATTCCCCGGATGTAGCGGTCCTCCTGGGGCGTGGATTCCCCGGATGTAGCGGTCCTCCTGGGGCGTGGATTCCCCGGATGCTGCGGTCCTCCTGGGGCGTGGATTCCCCGGATGTAGCGGTCCTCCTGAGGCGTGGATTCTCCGGATGTAGCGGTCCTCCTGGGGCGTGGATTCCCTGGATGTAGCGGTCCTCCTGGGGCGTGGATTCCCCGGATGCTGCGGTCCTCCTGGGGCGTGGATTCCCCGTATGTAGCGGTCCTCCTGAGGCGTGGATTCTCCGGATGTAGCGGTCCTCCTGGGGCGTGGATTCCCTGGATGTAGCGGTCCTCCTGGGGCATGGATTCCCCGAATGATGCGGTCCTCCTTGGGCGTGGATTGCCCGGATGCTGCGGTCCTCCTGGGGCGTGGATTCCCTGGATGCTGCGGTCCTCCTGGGACGTGGATTCCCCGGATGCTGCGGTCCTCCTGGGGCATGGATTCCTCGGATGCTGCGGTCCTCCTGGGGCGTGGTCACCCGTGGTCTCCCACTTCGCGGCCTGTCTGCAGTCTGGCCTGTCTTCTGTAACCTTCGAAACAGTCTGGTGATGCATACACGGATGCAGCCGAACGTTCTTGCGATGTGGGCATGTGAAGCTCCATCCTGGTTCATTCCTACGGCTCCTTCTCTCTCCGAATTGCAGTCAGGCGCGGCATTTTCTGTGTGTGCTTTTTCATACTGCGACAATGACTCATGTCTTCTGCTGGTTTCATACTGTTTGTCAACACGTGCATTTTGTGGAATGCCTGCATGTGACTGTTTCGAAAATTTGAGTTCGCACAACAGTTTCCGCAGTTTAACAAACTCTAAAAGAAGCAATTAATAGGTAGTAGGTTTTCACATGTTCCTGTAAAGTTTTATGAATTTATGTTCACAGATAATGTTTTTAACCCCAAAAATATTTGGTATACTTTCTTTTGGACATCAGTTTATAAAACAAACTGTCCCTCTTCTTCAAGTATGTGACAGCATATACATTTTCAGATTACTACAATTCTCTTTACTTTTCAATGTTGCAATTTGTGACGAACCAGCTCCTGATCAAATGATGATTAATAATAAATGACTTGGTTGAATTTTGGTAAGGGTTGGGGACACTGCCATTTAGTGACAAACATCTCTTCTAATTGTGTTTTTATTTTTCATGTACATGCAGTGTAGATATAATTTTGCTTGAAAGCTACTAAAATTTAAAACAAAACCTATTCGACTAGTTGACATATTTCAAATGTTCTGATAGCATTATTTATATTGCTTTGACATTTATGTAAATGTCAGATATCTTATGTGTCAACATCTAGATCTTGGCATGTCGCAGGTGAATAGAGACACGATGAACAACATAGGAGACGTCAATTTAAACTTAAATAATGTGTGCACGAATATGATATTCCAGTATCGTCTTGTTAAGGATTTGTACCCAAAATGCAGCCAAAACGGCTGCAGCAAATGCAACCAAAGGGGGTATAATTAAAAAACCTACCCACCGAATTGAAATATTTTTTCAGGAGAGTACGACAGGACTATGGTCTTTATGAATCAATAATAAAATCGCTCGCGAACAGTCGTTTCCGATCATAACAAAGAAAAGCTTTAACATGGGGAAAATTGTCAAAATCCACATAGAGACTTGCAACTTTTTGCAAAGGATGCGCAAGAAACAAAACAGTAAATCCTGACAAAGTTGTAGCTCTCGTGGTTTCGCCATTTTGATTTTCTTTACAATTCTTTAATTTGACATGTACATATTGGGTATCAATAATCCCAGGGACATACTCCAAACTTGCAACTTGTTTTAAAAGATGCACAATAACATTGGAAAGATGTCTTAATTCATTATATTTCAAATAATTGAATCATGTATGCGCTGAATCCTTTTATTGTTGCTTGCGACTATATTTTAGTTTTAAGATTTCTGTCCAGATACCACTTCCAGTCAGTCTCTTGTAACTCAATTCCCGTACATCTGGAAACCCAACTATCTTCACCATTTTCAAGTGCAACAAATATTGCATTGTCAAATTGTATTCACTTATTCAGACCCTGTGTTTCTGCACCCGCTACATTCTATACAAAGTTATCATTCTATACAAAGTTATCATTCTATACAAAGTTATCATTCTATACAAAGTTTTCATTCTATACAAAGTTTTCATTCTTTACAAAGTTATCATTCTATGCAAAGTTATCATTCTATACAAAGTTATCATTCTATACAAAGTTATCATTCTATACAAAGTTATACATTCTATACACATTCTATACAATGTTATACATTCTATACAAAGTTATACATCCTATTCACATTCTAAACAAAGTTATACATTCTATACAAAGTTATTCATTGTATACAAAGTTATACATTATATACAAAGTTATACATCCTATTCACATTCTATACAAAGTTATACATTCTATACAAAGTTATACATTCTTTACAAAGTTATCATTCTATACAAAGTTATCACTCTATACAAAGTTATCATTCTATACAAAGTTATACATTCTATACACATTCTATACAATGTTATACATTCTATACAAAGTTATACATCCTATTCACATTCTAAACAAAGTTATACATTCTATACAAAGTTATTCATTGTATACAAAGTTATCATTCTATACAAAGTTTTCATTCTTTACAAAGTTATCATTCTATGCAAAGTTATCATTCTATACAAAGTTATCATTCTATACAAAGTTATCATTCTATACAAAGTTATCATTCTATACAAAGTTATACATTCTATACACATTCTATACAATGTTATACATTCTATACAAAGTTATACATCCTATTCACATTCTAAACAAAGTTATACATTCTATACAAAGTTATTCATTCTATACAAAGTTATACATTATATACAAAGTTATACATCCTATTCACATTCTATACAAAGTTATACATTCTATACAAAGTTATACATTCTATACAAAGTTATCATTCTATACAAAGTTATACATTCTATACAAAGTTATACATTCTATTCACATTCTATACAAAGTTATACATCCTATTCACATTCTATACAATTAAAGTTATACATTCTATACACATTCTATACAAAGTTATACATCCTATTCACATTCTATACAAAGTTGTACATCCTATTCACATTCTAAACAAAGTTATACATTCTATACAAAGTTATTCATTGTATACAAAGTTATACATTCTATACACATTCTATCCAAAGTTATACAATCTATACAAAGTTATACATCCTATTCACATTCTATACAAAGTTATACATCCTATACACATTCTATACAAAGTTATACATCCTATTCACATTCTATACAAAGTTATACATCCTATTCACATTCTATACAAAGTTATACATCCTATTCACATTCTAAACAAAGTTATACATTCTATACAAAGTTATTCATTGTATACAAAGTTATACATTCTATACAAAGTTATACATTCTATACACATTCTATACAAAGTTATACATTCTATACAAAGTTATACATCCTATTCACATTCTATACAAAGTTATACATTCTATACACATTCTATACAAAGTTATACATTCTATACAAAGTTATACATCCTATTCACATTCTATACAAAGTTATACATTCTATACACATTCTATACAAAGTTATACATCCTATTCACATTCTATACAAAGTTATACATTCTATACACATTCTATACAAAGTTATACATCCTATACACATTCTATACAAAGTTATACATTCTATACACATTCTATACAATGTTATACATTCTATACAAAGTTATACATCCTATTCACATTCTATACAAAGTTATACATTCTATACACATTCTATACAAAGTTATACATTCTATACACATTCTATACAAAGTTATAAATTCTATACAATTAAAGTTATACATTCTATACACATTCTATACAAAGTTATACATTCTATACAAAGTTATACATCCTATACACATTCTATACAAAGTTATACATCCTATACACATTCTATACAAAGTTATACATTCTATTCACATTCTATACAAAGTTATACATTCTATACAAAGTTATACATCCTATACACATTCTATACAAAGTTATACATTCTTTACACATTCTATACAAAGTTATACATTCTATACACATTCTATACAAAGTTATAAATTCTATACAATTAAAGTTATACATTCTATACACATTCTATACAAAGTTATACATTCTATACAAAGTTATTCATTGTATACAAAGTTATAAATTTTACACAAAGTTATACATTTTATACAAAGTTATACATTCTATACAAAGTTATACATTCTATACAAAGTTATACATCCTATTCAAAGTTATACATCCTATACAAAGATATACATTCTACATCATTCATGTTATGACTCATGTATCCGAACACTGCAAAGTAACTAAGACATACACACTCTCACACATGTATTCTGTTATTCTTACCAGCGGTGTACATTATAACTGATTTACCAGTATTAACCGGTTCAAACATAAAAAAGATACATTTTGAGATACTTTTGTTGAAAACCAATACATATACAATACAGATGGCGGTCCATGTCACAGATAGGCATCTAGTCCGCAGATGGTGGTCCATGTCACAGATATGCATCTAGTTCACAGATGACGGTTCATGTTACAGATAGGCATCTATACTCTATACTCTATACTAGAAATGAATAAGATAACGTTTGGTTAGCTTAGTTTTTTTTAATGATCCTGTACGAGGTTTGAACGCTGTGTCACAGAAACCTAGTGCTGGAAATTGTCTAAAGTCAGTATCATGTGTGCCCCCAATGTTTATTGATTATAGCAGCAACCCTATTTGGTAGAATTTGTATGAGTTTCCTGATCACAGCTCTTGGAAAAGTACGCCACTCTTCTACGAGAACAGCATACAGTAGGTTGAGGTTCTGGGGCTGTATTTTGCATTCTAGAACTCTGTGTTATAAACCTAGGTCGGATTCTGTCTGTTGTTTTGTAGGTATCTTCTTTTCTTGGAATAACCTCTAATGAGGTCTTACTTCCGAGAATAACCCGGTATGAGGTTTTACTTTTGAAAGTAAGACCTGAACCTGAGGTTTTTTTGAAAGTAAGACCTGGAAATGCACTTAGAATAATTTTTCAGACTTGCAACGCAAAAGCCAACAAGCAGCAATTATTATCGAAAATTATACAAAGTTAAAAATTTCCAAGTTGAAATAGCTGGTTTCGAACCTGGCACCCTTCGCTCTCTAAACTGGCTCCTTAGACCGCTCGGCTATGCAGACCGAGATGATGAGTGGAGTTGAATTACTCCATTTATAGTCATACCTTCTTTGCCTCGATATAACGCAACCGAGGGCGACATACCCTTTATAAAAACACGATTTGGGAATCAAAAATGATAAAATGTAAATTTTTACATTTGACGTTTATAATTGGAAGAAAACATTCCTCCTTCGTCTTCTGCTTTTAAAATGGTCTAAGCGGAGGAATTAGGCCCTTTGAGCGTCCGAAACTATAACTCGTAAATTTTGATAGTTGACGGTTTATAAGCTGGAGAAAACACTCCTCCTCGGTCTTCTGCTCTGAGAATAACCTCAAGGTCGGGATAGCCCCTCGGGCTAACGCCCTCGGGGCTTTATCCCTCCCTTCAGGTTATTCTCAGAGCAGAAGACCTCGGAGTCATGTATTCTCCTTAACATACAGACCATAGAAGAGATGCTCTAAGGGATTACTGTCGGGAAGTGTAGATTGCAAATGTAGAATCCGCATAACATTATTCTGTAGATACTGCCTTGAAACTTGAGCGGTGTTGGGCTAGCCGTTATGTTGTTGCAACAAAACGTTACGTCCAATGCGTTTACTCTATGGTACAATGATGGGCAACAAAACTTCATCAATGTTACGTACACGAATAAGTCTGCCAGTAACATGTAAGAGTTAAGTTTTACTATCCTACGTTATCCAGCCACAAACCATAATAGAGCCGTGCCCCTACCCATCATACTGTTTGAGGGTACACCCAGTGTAACGCTCATTACGTAGCCTCCAAACGCAAATCTGTCCGTTTGCAAAGTCTATGTTAAAGTGGTATTCATCGCTAAACATCAGGTAGCGCGAATGTCACAGCAGATGACGACGATGAGCTCCAGCCAACCCATCCACAGAAGTTTGTGTTGAGCTGTCACCTGCACACCAACAAATGGACACCGTGTGTTCAGACCTGTTGTTTTCAGTCAATTTCACAGAGTTCACTTTGAAAGCCGCACATCAGTTATCTGACGGAACCTAATGTTAATTTTGGATGATGATTGGAATCTGTCACACAGAGTTATTATCCTAATCAGGCGATCTTCTCTAAGGTTGGTTTTCCGCTCACTCCCAAGACCAGGTCTCATCATGACGTCATTAATCGCCCGATAGGAGCTCCAGAATATTTAAATCACACTCTTGGATTTGTAGAGGTTCCTGGCTGTTTGGCAGATGAACTTTCCCCCATTGATCTGGCCTATGGCTTGTCATTTTTGAGCATTTGTCAGGCACTGTCTTAACATCGTTCAGGGGTGTGATAGATGACTTACGTTTCTGCCTTCTAAAGCATTTTATAACCAAAGGTAATCATGATTTTCAACTCAAACTGAAGATGCACATGCTTCAAGTCAAGGTATGCGTCTGGATTTTTTACCCAACCTCAACATGTAAGGCGTATTGGGCGTCCTGACATGGTATTATCCCTCAAGGAAATTTTCCATAGTTTATGTGTTCCTTTATTCATTTCCATGAGTATAGTTCGCAGATGGCGATCCATGTCACAGATAGGCAACTATTTCGCAGATGGTGGTCTATGTCACAGATAAACATCTAGTTCACAGATAGCGATTCATGTCATAGATAGGCATCTAGTTCACATATAGCTCTCAATGTCACAGATAAGCATCTAGTTCACAGATGGCAGTCCATGTCAAAGAGTGGCATCTAGTTCGCTGATGGCGGTCCATGTCACAGATAGGCATCTAGTTCACATATAGCTCTCCATAAAATAATAAATAATAATATACATTTTAACGCCTAATATCCAGTGCAAGCACTGCTCGTTGACGGTACAATTATTACCCTGAAGGAACTGTACTTTCGGTGCAGCTACTAAGCGCTCCGCGCGACCATATAGGTCCATACCTCCCGTGTTCAGATACCCATTTAAACAGCTGGGTGGACTGAGTGCAATGTGGATGAAGTGCCTTGCCCAGGGGCACAACACAGTGTAAGACCCAGGTCACAAATGTTTGGTGTCTCCACCGGGATTCGAACCCGGGCCATTGGCGTGAGGGGCAAGCATGCTAACCACTACACTACTGTGCTCCACAGATAAGCATCTAGTTCGCTGATGGTGGTCCATGTCACAGATAGGCATCTAGTTCACATATAGCTCTCCATGTCACAGATAAGCATCTAGTTCACAGATGGCAGTCTATGTCAAAGAGTGGCATCTAGTTCGCTGATGGCGGTCCATGTCACAGATAGGCATCTAGTTCACAGATGGTGGTCCATGTCAAAGAGTGGCATCTAGTTCGCTGATGGCGGTCCATGTCACAGATAGGCATCTAGTTCACAGATGGCGGTCCATGTCACAGATAGGCATCTAGTTCACAGATAGCGGTCCATGTCATAGATAAGCATCTAGTTCACAGATGGCGGTCCATGTCACAGATAGGCATCTAGTTCACAGATGGCGGTCCATGTCACAGATAAGCATCTAGTTCACAGATGGCGGTCCATGTCACAGATAAGCATCTAGTTCACTGATGGCGGTCCATGTCACAGATAGGCATCTCGTTCACAGATGGCGGTCCATGTCACAGATAAGCATCTAGTTCACTGATGGCGGTCCATGTCACAGATAAGCATCTAATTCATTGATGGTGGTCCATGTCACAGATAGGCATCTAGTTCACAGATGGCGGTCCATGTCAAAGAGTGGCATCTAGTTCGCTGATGGCGGTCCATGTCACAGATAGGCATCTAGTTCACAGATGGTGGTCCATGTCAAAGAGTGGCATCTAGTTCGCTGATGGCGGTCCATGTCACAGGTAGGCATCTAGTTCACAGATGGCGGTCCATGTCACAGATAGGCATCTAGTTCACAGATAGCGGTCCATGTCATAGATAAGCATCTAGTTCACAGATGGCGGTCCATGTCACAGATAAGCATCTAGTTCACAGATGGCGGTCCATGTCATAGATAAGCATCTAGTTCACAGATGGCGGTCCATGTCACAGATAAGCATCTAGTTCACAGATGGCGGTCCATGTCACAGATAAGCATCTAGTTCACAGATGGCGGTCCATGTCACAGATAAGCATCTAGTTCACTGATGGCGGTCCATGTCACAGATAGGCATCTAGTTCACAGATGGTGGTCCATGTCACCGATAGGCATCTAGTTCACAGATGGTGGTCCATGTCACCGATAGGCATCTAGTTCGCAAATGGCGGTTCATGTCACACATAGTAAACCAGTTATGACTGTATTTCAACATATATTGGACAAGATAATGCAACTGTCGCTGACTTGTCACACTCAACAGTTTAATGATGTTAAGTGTCCTGCATTGGGCAAAGATAAGCAAGAGGTTGAGTACACAAACCTATATGTTAATGGGGTGTGTAGAGGCACTTGGTGGAGGTTGGGTCCCTATATTGCTGTACAGTAGGCTGTGTACACTGAGCTAGAAGAAGGTTATAGCTCCCTGTCCCAGCTCAAAGCTACCTCTTGATACTCATACATTGTTTGTGTTAGCACGCTTAGCACACCACACACATTAATCAGCTCAAGCTTTTGTCAATATTGAATGGGAACGACACTGTTGAAGCAGAGACTTCTGGTAGGAAACTCTTCTACACACTTGTGAGTAACTCTTCTTCACACGTGTGAGTAACTCTTCTACACACGTGTGGGTAACTCTTCTACACACGTGTGAGTAACTGTTCTACACACTGGTGAGTAACTGTTCTACACACGTGTGAGTAACCTTTCTACACACTTGTGAGTAACCTTCTACACACTTGTGAGTAACTCTTCTACACACGTGTGAGTAACTCTTCTACACACGTGTGAGTAACTTTTCTACACACGTGTGAGTAACTCTTCTACACACGTGTGAGTAACTCTTCTACATACATGTGAGTAACTCTTCTACACACGTGTGAGTAACTCTTCTACACACTTGTGAGTAACTCTTCTATACACGTGTGAGTAACTCTTCTACACACGTGTGAATGACCCGTTGAGCGTCCTGGTCACCTATGTCCATTATTTATCAATTCACAATTATTTCTGTCCAAAATACACCATTTCAGAATTATTTCGTTCCAATATACACAAGTCCTGAACTTTTTCTGTCCTGTCCCACTTCAGAATAATTCTGTCCTACATAAACCAGTCTGCACTATTTCCATTGATTTTCTCTTGGCTTCACAGCATAGTCAACAGTGCTATGATTATGTTATCAACTTGACTAGAGCTGATGTTTTTGTGATGAACATTTCGGGGATGAACTACTTGAGCACACAGTCAGAATCCTTGACTTGCCCTCCATCTTGTCTAGTGATGAATATCTCACATGAAGCAGTAAATTGGTGTTGGATGTCTAGAAGTGTCAAGTGTTTACTTATCTGAAGTAAAGTGATTCCAGGTATAAGTCCTCCCTATTCATTAGATATATACATCTTGAGATATATCTGCGGTATGTTGCAATGAATAGGCATTAACTCTGACTTTGGCAACAAATTAAAATGCAATAACCAAATCTGGCAACAATAAATTCAAACAGCATCATACCAAGATTAAATGCAGTTAAATGCTTCTTACTCTTACCAGATGGGCTTTTGGTATGGGTTGCGTTGTTCGGAGTCCAACCATTCTCCCATCACCGTCGTTTGTCATCAGTAAACTTTTTATATTCTCGACTTCTCCTCCAGAGCCACTGCATCCCCAAAGTTGAAATTTCGTGGGATGTACCTGGCACCTCAGGAGGTCAAAGTTTATACCTCACCCCTCCAAAATATTCTTGTTTCAGGCAATACCCAAAAACAACTTTAAATGACTTTTAGCTCGTCCGGCGTCTGGCCATCCATCCGTCCGTAAACCTTTTGCTTTTTCCTTCGTCAAAACCAATAACTCTACAGAGGTCAAATTTTATGTCCAGACTTCTTGGCCAATAGGGATTATAAATTGTAGATTTGGTGACCCTGTGGCCCAAAATAAGGGGCTTACAGGCCATAACCTAAAAACCTATTTTCATCTCCTTCTCCAGAACAAAAAGACCTAGAAGACTGTAATATTGTGTACAGACTCTTTAGCCAATGGAGATTTTAAATTGTAGATTTGGTGACCCTGTGACCCTAAATAAGGGCCTCACAGGTCATGACCTAAAAATCTATTTTCATCTTCTTCTCCAGAACAAAAATACCAAGAAGGCTTTTAAATAGTTCAAAATAAATTTTGTTTTCCTTTTAAGTGTTATGATAAATTGTTGAGTGTTATCGTGAACCACTGTTTATGACCTTCAAATGCATCAAATATTGTATCATTGACTCCAAAATAACTGAAATATAGCTTTTATTCTTTTCCCTTGCAATTTCCCAGATTTAACCCATTCACTCAAACTGTCTTTGATCCAGCATAAGTATTGAGTGAAGTTGAAAACACTTGTAATCAGAGCTACATGTTATATAATGATCCACAGGGCATAGCAGCTAGTCAGCCACTACCACAGTGTTCATTAGACCTATACCGTATTAAAAGTGAGCTGGTTAGACCTAGACTGTATTAATTTAAAAGCTCTTCTATAACACAGGGACTGGACTACTAAGAGTCCTGTGGGCTGATGTGTAAGGAGGTTTGTAAGGTTTAACTTGAAGAGGGAAGGGGTCAGGATCATTTATATATATATATATTTTATGGCATTGTGTGTTAGTTCTTTACATGTAGGCAGGACACCTTTAAGCATAGTAATAGAAAATATTTTTTCTCACCGAATTCTTTAAAATTATGTGACATGATTTGGGAAAATTGTTTTTATAGTGACACCATGTGAATGGGAAAAGTCACCTTCTCTACAAGATAGTTTCAGTAATTGTGATACTTGGATAACCAATTTCCTTAAACTGTAGTTTTTTAATGCACTGACACTGAACAATTTTGGTGTCCATTGGGTTTTTTAAAAGTCAATGGACTGTACTTTATCTGGAGAACAATCTATTTCAGACTTGAACATAAACAAAATATATACCCTGATGAGCTACAGAGCCCATGGATTTTTTTATATAGAGGTTGTGTCTCCAATTGACGCTGGTCATATCCTGACTGAAAATGTCTTAAAATTGATACAGTATACAGCAATGTGGATATATGTCCAGTGCTGTGTGTTCACTTTCACTATCCCATATTCTCCCAGGCGGAAGTTGTTAACACTGCAGAGCACATGTCCGGTAGTGATGAACTACCAGTGTTGCAGGATATGTGAAAGAGGAGATTAGCAGCTTCCAGAAAGTGATTAGGGAACTAAAATGGTGGCGATGTGTATCTGAGCTTAAAATCATTGCAAGATAAAGCCATTACAAGCATCTGAAGAGCATTCAAGTAGAATATGTCCTCTTCACCGGCCTGACAACACAGGATTTCTTTCCCTGTTGAGATGTCTGCACACAAGGCTTCCACCCTGTCACTTTACATATGTACACATCAAACACCCACTGACAAACTGGCTGCAGCTGGTCTAATTACCTCAACTGATTGAGGATACTAAACTACCTGCCATTTAATACTACTTTCATTGAACGAGGTAAGGATTTGGTATTAAACGATGAAAGCAAGTTTGATACAAAATCATTCACCGGTTTAATAAATGTTGTATTATATGGAAGGAATATTAGTATTCTGTTTATTACTTGCCCAAATTAATCAAGCAAAATTGCCAACAGTGCTCTGAAACTAACATTTCCTCGATTTGTATACGGTGGTATATCATTGCGAGGTGACAACTGCACACTATTGTGAGGTCATACTTGCAGCAGTATTATATATATACCATTAATATTGTTGTATAACTAGTACACCACAGTATTTTATACGGACAAGTATTAATCTAAATATCAAACAGTTTTAAAGAATACTCTTGTACACCTACCCAATAGCAAGAGATGACCGATTATTGATGGGCTGTTACCCCTAGAGAAATAAAAGGATGGCCATTTATTACCTACAAGTGCTATCATATAAGAGTTCATATTTTCAATCGATGTCCTAGAGCAAAATATCACTTTTCCAGGTGATGTAGCGTCATGAACAATATTATGACATCATGCTTCTTCTGTAGATGATGTCATGTTCTAAATGGAGTGATAATAGTAGTAAGAGTAGATTTTAGCCCATTTCCCTCAATTTAAGGACTTTGTTTACTTATTTTATATGTTTATAAGTTTTTTCCTGCCTTCCTCTCACTCTGGAATTACTAATATTCAGACACTGGTGACGGAAACATAGCATGACATAGATACTCATATGATGTTCTCTATATAGTGGGAGGTTATACCACCCAATAGTGAGCGGTTATAACACCCAATAGTGAGAGGTTATACCATCCAATAGTGGGAGGTTATACCATCAAATAGTGGGAGGTTATTACACCCAATAGTGGGAGGTTATAACAGTCAATAGTGAGAGGTTATAACACCCAATAGTGAGAGGTTATACCATCCAATAGTGAGAGGTTATACCATCCAATAGTGAGAGGTTATAACACCCAATAGTGAGAGGTTATACCATCCAATAGTGAGAGGTTATACCATCCAATAGTGGGAGGTTATAACAGTCAATAGTGAGAGGTTATACCACCTAATAGTGAGAGGTTATACCACCCAATAGTGAGAGGTTATACCACCCAATAGTGAGATGTTATAACGCCCAATAGTGAGAGGTTATAACACTCATAGTGAGAGGTTTTAACACCCAATAGTGAGAGGTTATAACACCCAATAGTGAGAGGTTATAACACCCAATAGTGGGAGGTTATAACACCCAATAGTGAGAGGTTATACCACCCAATAGTGAGATGTTATAAAACCCAATAGTGAGAGGTTATACCATCCAATAGTGAGAGGTTATACCATCCAATAGTGAGAGGTTATAACACCCAATAGTGAGAGGTTATAACACCCAATACTGAGAGGTTATACCATCCAATAGTGAGAGGTTATACCATCCAATAGTGAGAGGTTATAACACCCTATAGTGAGAGGTTATAACACCCAATAGTGAGAGGTTATACCATCCAATAGTGAGAGGTTATACCATCCAATAGTGAGAGGTTATAACACCCAATAGTGAGAGGTTATAACACCCAATAGTGAGAGGTTATACCACCCAATAGTGAGAGGTTATAACACCCAATAGTGAGAGGTTATACCATCCAATAGTGAGAGGTTATAACACCCAATAGTGAGAGTTTATAACACCCAATAGTGAGAGGTTATAACACCCAGTAGTGAGAGGTTATACCATCCAATAGTGGGAGGTTATAAGACTCAATAGTGAGAGGTTATACCACCCAATAGTGAGAGGTTATAAAACCCAATAGTGAGAGGTTATACCATCCAATAGTGAGAGGTTATACCATCCAATAGTGGGAGGTTATAACACCCAATAGTGAGAGGTTATACCATCCAATAGTGAGAGGTTATAACACCCAATAGTGAGAGGTTATAACACCCAATAGTGAGAGGTTATAACACCCAATAGTGAGAGATTATAACACCCAATAGTAAGAGGTTATACCATCCAATAGTGAGAGGTTATAACACCCAATAGTGAGAGGTTATACCACCCATAGTGAGAGGTAATAACACCCAATAGAGAGGTTTTAACAACCAATAGTGAGAGGTTATAACACCCAATAGTGAGGGGTTATAACACCCAATAGTGAGAGATTATAACACCCAATAGTAAGAGGTTATACCATCCAATAGTGAGAGGTTATAACACCCAATAGTGAGAGGTTATACCACCCATAGTGAGAGGTAATAACACCCAATAGAGAGGTTTTAACAACCAATAGTGAGAGGTTATAACACCCAATAGTGAGGGGTTATAACACCCATAGTGAGAGGTTATAACACCCAATAGTGAGAGGTTATACCATCCAATAGTGAGAGGTTATAACACCCAATAGTGAGAGGTTATACCATCCATAGTGAGAGGTTATAACACCCAATAGAGAGGTTTTAACAACCAATAGTGAGAGGTTATAACACCCAATAGTGAGGGGTTATAACACCCATAGTGAAAAAAGCCTGTTTTACACTTAAAAACAGTTGATAATACAGATAACCCATTCTACCTCGGATATGGTAAGGTTGTAGACCCTGATAGTCAGGAAAAACCCTCGGATGCTTCCTAATAGTGAGACGCTATAACACCCAACAAAGCAACCAATACCATGCACGGAGTTGTTACTTTCCCCAAAACAGGAAGTCATGACCATGTATAAAGTTGTTATATCCACAGGAACTCGATATCATAATTAAATGTAGGTTAAAAAACATACACCCTATATCAAACAGAATAAAGGAGCAAGGGCAGCCATATTGCCAATCTAAGGGTCCATTCAACATAAGGTCAAAAGTTACACTAAGGATTGGTGACATTCCCAAATGAATGCATATATCTATCAACTATATATTTCTCCATTAAACCCTAATGATTTCAACCATGATGACACCCATAAGACAACTTTAATAGCTCTTCAAACTCGAAAATCGAACACAAAAACCTCTGCCGTGAACTTTACACTGCAGTCAATCATTCGACTGATCTGATTGGTGACCTCCTACTGAATCTAGCTAGGCTCACTATAGGAGGGTAGTGAGTGTTATTGAGGCTAGGTTTACATACCGGTACACTGTTTTAGGGATGTCTATGTATAGTTGTTATTATCCCCCAAACAGCAAGTAATAACCATAAATAAAGCTGTTTTTCTTTGTTCTCCTGTATCAACAAGATATGACAAATATCACCTTCAAGTCCTGTACATATATGTACAAACCAGATTATCTCCTAGAACTTTATCTCAACAAACCATTAACCCCATGATTTTACCTTTAAACCTCCCATCTGTTCATCAGTGAACCTTTTCAATTTGTACACCAAATATAATTTCTGTCATACACTTGTTATATTCAAAAGCAAACTGCGTCCTCAATCCGAGCTGTACTTCACCTACATTCAGAGCCCCAAGTATCTCTCACAAACCTAGAATAGTAAGTAAACTTTGTTTGAATAACATTTCATGGTGTAATGATAATACTGCCTCAGATCACTTCAGTTGTGAATGAAAACTGAAAGGTTTCTGGTAAGGAATATTGACATGGCACAATGTTAAAGTGAAGGAGTCCTGTTGAGCTTCTGTGGTAGATGGAGTTCGCTAGAAGTCTGACAAGTAGAGCTTGTGTAAGCAGAGCTAGCTATCCAGTTGAAGGCCCTGTCTGAGGGAGTTTGACTGCAGATATTTATTTCCAGTGTTAGCTACACCAACGTCCACTCAACTCATCATTTTGTCTCCAGAGAAATCCATTTGTTTATTGCAACTTTCTTAATCTCACATTCCTCATGGCCTATAACTGTCCTATTACCAAACTATTTCATCAAATTGATTTGATTAAGCAAGACATGGCCCCAATTTTGTCTCATTTCCAAGTTGATTTGGATCTTATTTTCTTAAATTCCTTGTGCGGCCATGATAAGGAGCATGTATTTGTCACGATTAAGCTGCGCTAATCACAGACGTGTCTCCAATTCAGCGTGTGGAGCATCCACTCCTGCCACCGGCTATTTGATTTCTTCGTCTGGTCAATCCAATTCTCTGCAAGGTCAATTAACTCTCATTACTTTCGTTTGGGGGTATAAACACATGGTCATTGCTTCCTTTCTTTGGTGGTATTAACCCTACCATATATTGCATCTCCTATTTTCTTTGGGGATTCATAACCCGTCACTTGCTTTTTGTGGGATGATTAAACCTCTATTCATGGTTATCACTTACTATTTGGGGGTAACAACAACTTTACAGATGGTCATCACTTACTATTTGAGGGTAACAACAACTTTACACATGGTCATCACTTCCTATTTGGGGGTAACAACAACTTTACACATGGTCATCACTAACTTTTTGGGGGTAACAACAACTTTACACATGGTCATCACTAACTTTTTGGGGGTAACAACAACTTTACACATGGTCTTCACTAACCTTTTGGGGGTAACAACAACTTTACACATGGTCATCACTTCCTATTTGGGGGTAACAACAACTTTACACATGGTTATCACTTACTATTTGGGGGTAACAACAACTTTACACATGGTCATCACTTCCTATTTGGGGGTAACAACAACTTTACACATGGTCATCACTAACTTTTTTGGGGTAACAACAACTTTACACATGGTCATCACTAACTTTTTTGGGGTAACAACAACTTTACACATGGTCATCACTTCCTATTTTTAGCTCATCAGGCCTGAAAGTCCAGATGGACTTATGACGTCCATCGTTCGACATCCGGCGTCCGTAAATTTTTCCCATTTTCCACTTCTCCTCCAGAAAGGCTACACCCCTAAAGCTGAAATTTTGTGGGGAAGTACCTTGTATCTAGGGGATCAGAGTTTGTTCATTTGGACCTCACCCCCCCCCCCCCCCCAAAGTACTGGTGTGGCAGGCATTATTAGCATAACCTTTAAACGACTTCTTCTCTGAAACTGGTTGACATAGGGAAGCTGAAATTTTCATAATAACATCTTTGTTGAATGAAGAGTTTAGTTTGTTTATTTGAACTTCACCCTCCCTCAAATATGGACGTGCCAGGGGTCCATCCTCATATCTTTAAAGGATTTCTCCCAAAGAACCCGGAATGCTAACAAGTTTAAATTTTTTATTTCTGATGCATGTAAGATAAGATTTGTAAATATCATTACCCAACACCCTAAAATAAGGACATGGCAGGGGTTGCGTTATGAGTCAAGCTAGGCCAAAGCCAATACCAACCAATACCAGCCAATACCAGCCAATACCAGCCAGGGTATGCATAAAAGAGATCAGTACTGGACAATCAACACCTGTGTCTGTACATTGAGGGAGTATGTGTGTGGGGGGGGGGGGGGGGGGGGGGGGGGGGGTGGGGATTATGGGGAGGGGGGAGATGTGGGGATCCTTCAATAATGATAGGGAAGGGAGGGGAGGGATATAACACCTTAAAATCTACTTGTTCCTTAATGTTGAGGATAATTGCATTGTGTGTACACATGTCTTGATCTATGTACAGTATAATTTGTATATTTGGTTATTAGCATAGTCATCATGTAACTCCTGTAAAAATCATTGAATTCAACTGGTAGTTTTTTTATTATTTCCCCTTGAAGTTTGCACTTTTTGAAAAATCACCTGACTTTGAGTGTTCACTGTGCAAAAGGTATTATGATTACCCTTATGAAAAATACAAATGTGACATATTGCAGCTCTTTGGTCCAAGTATCTTCAGAGAAGAATATTTATAAAGTTGCATGGGGTCACAAAACCCGAAAAATCACTAAAAATCAAGATGGCGCTGAAACCATGTGATTCACTTCATAAGATTTACTTTTTTGCTCGATAGATATCGCACATCTTTTTTTTAAAACTTGCTAGTCAAGTTGCGTTTTATTTTTCAATTTCCATGTTAACAATAGAAATTAAGATTTGAACTGGATCTTAAATGGTTTGGCCAATTGGGCCCATAAGCTTCGCCTGACAAATTCTTATTGGGCTATCAGCATGTAAAGTTTGGTTGCATTTGTTGCTGCACAAAGAGCTGAATCCTACTTTATTTCACTAGAAGGGAATTTGTTCTGCGTCAAAGATTGCCTTGATAATAATGATAAATTCATACATACAAACACACAAGCACACATCACATACTAAAACATGCTAAAATATATTTGTAAAATTGTATAACATGATTCTTGAAAAAGGTATAACATTGTTAAAGATTCATTAGAAACTGAACTGTAAAATGTCAGTAAAAGCAGCCAGTTTGTCAGTGGGTGTTTGATGTGTACATATGTAAAGTGACAGGGTGGAAGCCTTGTGTGCAGACATCTCAACAGGGAAAGAAATCCTGTGTTGTCAGGCCGGTGAAGAGGACATATTCTACTTGAATGCTCTTCAGATGCTTGTAATGGCTTTATCTTGCAATGATTTTAAGCTCAGACACACATCGCCACCATTCTAGTTCCCTAATCACTTTCTGGAAGCTGCTAATCTCCTCTTTCACATATTCTGCAACACTGGTAGTTCATCACTACCGGACATGTGCTCTGCAGTGTTAACAACTTCCGCCTGGGAGAATATGGGATAGTGAAAGTGAACACACAGCACTGGACATATATTGCATTATTGCATATTGCACAAGATATACATGTCTGTATAGTGTACACCTTCAGCAGTGATGTGACCCAATTGGTGAACTAACGTTTCAAACAATTTTAGCTCATTTTCACACTTTAGATTTGCTGCACCCCCAGAGCTGGAATTTTGAGAAGACGCACCTTGTTCCAAAGAAATCAAATTTATACATTCGGTCCTGACTCCATCTGAAATTATACTTAACATCTACTTCTGCAACTTCTACCCTAAAATCTTTGTTGGATTTGTGTATTTTAAATTTTTTCATACTCCTAAAAACAAATCATGGCTATGATAGAATGTTCATTGTAATTGATTGTTCTAGTTGGGTAACGTATAATACTGTGTATAAGACATGGGCAGATACAGAGAGATGGTATGTGGAGTAGGGAGGGGGCTACTATCTGTGTCAGATATAGAGAGATGGTACGTGGAGTAGGGAGGGGGCTGCTATCTGTGTCAGATATAGAGAGATGGTACGTGGAGTAGGGAGGGGGCTGCTATCTGTGTCAGATATAGAGAGATGGTACGTGGAGTAGGGAGGGGGCTGCTATCTGTGTCAGATATAGAGAGATGGTACGTGGAGTAGGGAGGGGGCTACTATCTGTGTCAGATATAGAGAGATGGTACGTGGAGTAGGGAGGGGGCTACTATCTGTGTCAGATATAGAGAGATGGTACGTGGAGTAGGGAGGGGGCTACTATCTGTGTCAGATATAGAGAGATGGTACATGGAGTAGGGAGGGGGCTACTATCTGTGTCAGATATAGAGAGATGGTACGTGGAGTAGGGAGGGGGCTGCTATCTGTGTCAGATATAGAGAGATGGTACGTGGAGTAGGGAGGGGGCTACTATCTGTGTCAGATATAGAGAGATGGTACGTGGAGTAGGGAGGGGGCTACTATCTGTGTCAGATATAGAGAGATGGTACGTGGAGTAGGGAGGGGGCTACTATCTGTGTCAGATATAGAGAGATGGTACGTGGAGTAGGGAGGGGGCTGCTATCTGTGTCAGATATAGAGAGATGGTACGTGGAGTAGGGAGGGGGCTACTATCTGTGTCAGATATAGAGAGATGGTACGTGGAGTAGGGAGGGGGCTACTATCTGTGTCAGATATAGAGAGATGGTACATGGAGTAGGGAGGGGGCTACTATCTGTGTCAGATATAGAGAGATGGTACGTGGAGTAGGGAGGGGGCTACTATCTGTGTCAGATATAGAGAGATGGTACGTGGAGTAGGGAGGGGGCTACTATCTGTGTCAGATATAGAGAGATGGTACGTGGAGTAGGGAGGGGGCTACTATCTGTGTCAGATATAGAGAGATGGTACGTGGAGTAGGGAGGGGGCTACTATCTGTGTCAGATATAGAGAGATGGTACGTGGAGTAGGGAGGGGGCTACTATCTGTGTCAGATATAGAGAGGTGGTACGTGGAGTAGGGAGGGGGCTACTATCTGTGTCAGATATAGAGAGATGGTACGTGGAGTAGGGAGGGGGCTACTATCTGTGTCAGATATAGAGAGATGGTACGTGGAGTAGGGAGGAGGCTACTATCTGTGTCAGATATAGAGAGATGGTACGTGGAGTAGGGAGGGGGCTACTATCTGTGTCAGATATAGAGAGATGGTACGTGGAGTAGGGAGGGGGCTACTATCTGTGTCAGATATAGAGAGATGGTACGTGGAGTAGGGAGGGGGCTACTATCTGTGTCAGATATAGAGAGATGGTACGTGGAGTAGGGAGGGGGCTACTATCTGTGTCAGATATAGAGAGATGGTACGTGGAGTAGGGAGGGGGCTACTATCTGTGTCAGATATAGAGAGATGGTACGTGGAGTAGGGAGGAGGCTACTATCTGTGTCAGATATAGAGAGATGGTACGTGGAGTAGGGAGGGGGCTACTATCTGTGTCAGATATAGAGAGATGGTACGTGGAGTAGGGAGGGGGCTACTATCTGTGTCAGATATAGAGAGATGGTACGTGGAGTAGGGAGGGGGCTGCTATCTGTGTCAGATATAGAGAGATGGTACGTGGAGTAGGGAGGGGGCTACTATCTGTGTCAGATATAGAGAGATGGTACGTGGAGTAGGGAGGGGGCTACTATCTGTGTCAGATATAGAGAGATGGTACGTGGAGTAGGGAGGGGGCTACTATCTGTGTCAGATATAGAGAGATGGTACGTGGAGTAGGGAGGGGGCTGCTATCTGTGTCAGATATAGAGAGATGGTACGTGGAGTAGGGAGGGGGCTACTATCTGTGTCAGATATAGAGAGATGGTACGTGGAGTAGGGAGGGGGCTACTATCTGTGTCAGATATAGAGAGATGGTACGTGGAGTAGGGAGGGGGCTACTATCTGTGTCAGATATAGAGAGATGGTACATGGAGTAGGGAGGGGGCTACTATCTGTGTCAGATATAGAGAGATGGTACGTGGAGTAGGGAGGGGGCTACTATCTGTGTCAGATATAGAGAGATGGTACGTGGAGTAGGGAGGGGGCTACTATCTGTGTCAGATAGAGAGAGATGGTACGTGGAGTAGGGAGGGGGCTACTATCTGTGTCAGATATAGAGAGATGGTACGTGGAGTAGGGAGGGGGCTACTATCTGTGTCAGATATAGAGAGATGGTACGTGGAGTAGGGAGGGGGCTACTATCTGTGTCAGATATAGAGAGATGGTACGTGGAGTAGGGAGGGGGCTACTATCTGTGTCAGATATAGAGAGATGGTACGTGAAGTAGGGAGGGGGCTACTATCTGTGTCAGATATAGAGAGATGGTACGTGGAGTAGGGAGGGGGCTACTATCTGTGTCAGATATAGAGAGATGGTACGTGGAGTAGGGAGGGGGCTACTATCTGTGTCAGATATAGAGAGATGGTACGTGGAGTAGGGAGGGGGCTACTATCTGTGTCAGATATAGAGAGATGGTACGTGGAGTAGGGAGGGGGCTACTATCTGTGTCAGATATAGAGAGATGGTACGTGGAGTAGGGAGGGGGCTACTATCTGTGTCAGATATAGAGAGATGGTACGTGGAGTAGGGAGGAGGCTACTATCTGTGTCAGATATAGAGAGATGGTACGTGGAGTAGGGAGGGGGCTACTATCTGTGTCAGATAGAGAGAGATGGTACGTGGAGTAGGGAGGGGGCTACTATCTGTGTCAGATATAGAGAGATGGTACGTGGAGTAGGGAGGGGGCTACTATCTGTGTCAGATATAGAGAGATGGTACGTGGAGTAGGGAGGGGGCTACTATCTGTGTCAGATATAGAGAGATGGTACGTGGAGTAGGGAGGGGGCTACTATCTGTGTCAGATATAGAGAGATGGTACGTGGAGTAGGGAGGGGGCTACTATCTGTGTCAGATATAGAGAGATGGTACGTGAAGTAGGGAGGGGGCTACTATCTGTGTCAGATATAGAGAGATGGTACGTGGAGTAGGGAGGGGGCTACTATCTGTGTCAGATATAGAGAGATGGTACGTGGAGTAGGGAGGGGGCTACTATCTGTGTCAGATTTAGAGAGATGGTACGTGGAGTAGGGAGGGGGCTACTATCTGTGTCAGATATAGAGAGATGGTACGTGGAGTAGGGAGGGGGCTACTATCTGTGTCAGATATAGAGAGATGGTACGTGGAGTAGGGAGGGGGCTACTATCTGTGTCAGATATAGAGAGATGGTACGTGGAGTAGGGAGGGGGCTACTATCTGTGTCAGATATAGAGAGATGGTACGTGGAGTAGGGAGGGGGCTACTATCTGTGTCAGATATAGAGAGATGGTACGTGGAGTAGGGAGGGGGCTACTATCTGTGTCAGATATAGAGAGGTGGTACGTGGAGTAGGGAGGGGGCTACTATCTGTGTCAGATATAGAGAGATGGTACGTGGAGTAGGGAGGGGGCTACTATCTGTGTCAGATATAGAGAGATGGTACATGGAGTAGGGAGGGGGCTGCTATCTGTGTCAGATATAGAGAGATGGTACGTGGAGTAGGGAGGGGGCTACTATCTGTGTCAGATATAGAGAGATGGTACGTGGAGTAGGGAGGGGGCTACTATCTGTGTCAGATATAGAGAGATGGTACGTGGAGTAGGGAGGGGGCTGCTATCTGTGTCAGATATAGAGAGATGGTACGTGGAGTAGGGAGGGGGCTACTATCTGTGTCAGATATAGAGAGGTGGTACGTGGAGTAGGGAGGGGGCTGCTATCTGTGTCAGATATAGAGAGATGGTACGTGGAGTAGGGAGGGGGCTACTATCTGTGTCAGATATAGAGAGATGGTACGTGGAGTAGGGAGGGGGCTACTATCTGTGTCAGATATAGAGAGATGGTACGTGGAGTAGGGAGGGGGCTACTATCTGTGTCAGATATAGAGAGATGGTACGTGGAGTAGGGAGGGGGCTACTATCTGTGTCAGATATAGAGAGATGGTACGTGGAGTAGGGAGGGGGCTACTATCTGTGTCAGATATAGAGAGATGGTACGTGGAGTAGGGAGGGGGCTGCTATCTGTGTCAGATATAGAGAGATGGTACGTGGAGTAGGGAGGGGGCTACTATCTGTGTCAGATATAGAGAGGTGGTACGTGGAGTAGGGAGGGGGCTACTATCTGTGTCAGATATAGAGAGATGGTACGTGGAGTAGGGAGGGGGCTACTATCTGTGTCAGATATAGAGAGATGGTACATGGAGTAGGGAGGGTCTACTATCTGTGTCAGATATAGAGAGATGGTACGTGGAGTAGGGAGGGGGCTACTATCTGTGTCAGATATAGAGAGATGGTACGTGGAGTAGGGAGGGGGCTACTATCTGTGTCAGATATAGAGAGATGGTACGTGGAGTAGGGAGGGGGCTACTATCTGTGTCAGATATAGAGAGATGGTACGTGGAGTAGGGAGGGGGCTACTATCTGTGTCAGATATAGAGAGATGGTACGTGGAGTAGGGAGGGGGCTGCTATCTGTGTCAGATATAGAGAGATGGTACGTGGAGTAGGGAGGGGGCTACTATCTGTGTCAGATTTAGAGAGATGGTACGTGGAGTAGGGAGGGGGCTACTATCTGTGTCAGATATAGAGAGATGGTATGTGGAGTAGGGAGGGGGCTACTATCTGTGTCAGATATAGAGAGATGGTACGTGGAGTAGGGAGGGGGCTACTATCTGTGTCAGATATAGAGAGATGGTACGTGGAGTAGGGAGGGGGCTACTATCTGTGTCAGATATAGAGAGATGGTACGTGGAGTAGGGAGGGGGCTACTATCTGTGTCAGATATAGAGAGATGGTACGTGGAGTAGGGAGGGGGCTACTATCTGTGTCAGATATAGAGAGATGGTACGTGGAGTAGGGAGGGGGCTACTATCTGTGTCAGATATAGAGAGATGGTACGTGGAGTAGGGAGGGGGCTACTATCTGTGTCAGATATAGAGAGATGGTACGTGGAGTAGGGAGGGGGCTGCTATCTGTGTCAGATATAGAGAGATGGTACGTGGAGTAGGGAGGGGGCTGCTATCTGTGTCAGATATAGAGAGATGGTACGTGGAGTAGGGAGGGGGCTGCTATCTGTGTCAGATATAGAGAGATGGTACGTGGAGTAGGGAGGGGGCTACTATCTGTGTCAGATATAGAGAGATGGTACGTGGAGTAGGGAGGGGGCTGCTATCTGTGTCAGATATAGAGAGATGGTACGTGGAGTAGGGAGGGGGCTACTATCTGTGTCAGATATAGAGAGGTGGTACGTGGAGTAGGGAGGGGGCTACTATCTGTGTCAGATATAGAGAGATGGTACGTGGAGTAGGGAGGAGGCTACTATCTGTGTCAGATATAGAGAGATGGTACGTGGAGTAGGGAGGGGGCTACTATCTGTGTCAGATAGAGAGAGATGGTACGTGGAGTAGGGAGGGGGCTACTATCTGTGTCAGATATAGAGAGATGGTACGTGGAGTAGGGAGGGGGCTACTATCTGTGTCAGATATAGAGAGATGGTACGTGGAGTAGGGAGGGGGCTACTATCTGTGTCAGATATAGAGAGATGGTACGTGGAGTAGGGAGGGGGCTACTATCTGTGTCAGATATAGAGAGATGGTACGTGGAGTAGGGAGGGGGCTACTATCTGTGTCAGATATAGAGAGATGGTACGTGAAGTAGGGAGGGGGCTACTATCTGTGTCAGATATAGAGAGATGGTACGTGGAGTAGGGAGGGGGCTACTATCTGTGTCAGATATAGAGAGATGGTACGTGGAGTAGGGAGGGGGCTACTATCTGTGTCAGATTTAGAGAGATGGTACGTGGAGTAGGGAGGGGGCTACTATCTGTGTCAGATATAGAGAGATGGTACGTGGAGTAGGGAGGGGGCTACTATCTGTGTCAGATATAGAGAGATGGTACGTGGAGTAGGGAGGGGGCTACTATCTGTGTCAGATATAGAGAGATGGTACGTGGAGTAGGGAGGGGGCTACTATCTGTGTCAGATATAGAGAGATGGTACGTGGAGTAGGGAGGGGGCTACTATCTGTGTCAGATATAGAGAGATGGTACGTGGAGTAGGGAGGGGGCTACTATCTGTGTCAGATATAGAGAGGTGGTACGTGGAGTAGGGAGGGGGCTACTATCTGTGTCAGATATAGAGAGATGGTACGTGGAGTAGGGAGGGGGCTACTATCTGTGTCAGATATAGAGAGATGGTACATGGAGTAGGGAGGGGGCTGCTATCTGTGTCAGATATAGAGAGATGGTACGTGGAGTAGGGAGGGGGCTACTATCTGTGTCAGATATAGAGAGATGGTACGTGGAGTAGGGAGGGGGCTACTATCTGTGTCAGATATAGAGAGATGGTACGTGGAGTAGGGAGGGGGCTGCTATCTGTGTCAGATATAGAGAGATGGTACGTGGAGTAGGGAGGGGGCTACTATCTGTGTCAGATATAGAGAGGTGGTACGTGGAGTAGGGAGGGGGCTACTATCTGTGTCAGATATAGAGAGATGGTACGTGGAGTAGGGAGGGGGCTACTATCTGTGTCAGATATAGAGAGATGGTACGTGGAGTAGGGAGGGGGCTACTATCTGTGTCAGATATAGAGAGATGGTACGTGGAGTAGGGAGGGGGCTACTATCTGTGTCAGATATAGAGAGATGGTACGTGGAGTAGGGAGGGGGCTACTATCTGTGTCAGATATAGAGAGATGGTACGTGGAGTAGGGAGGGGGCTACTATCTGTGTCAGATATAGAGAGATGGTACGTGGAGTAGGGAGGGGGCTGCTATCTGTGTCAGATATAGAGAGATGGTACGTGGAGTAGGGAGGGGGCTACTATCTGTGTCAGATATAGAGAGGTGGTACGTGGAGTAGGGAGGGGGCTACTATCTGTGTCAGATATAGAGAGATGGTACGTGGAGTAGGGAGGGGGCTACTATCTGTGTCAGATATAGAGAGATGGTACATGGAGTAGGGAGGGTCTACTATCTGTGTCAGATATAGAGAGATGGTACGTGGAGTAGGGAGGGGGCTACTATCTGTGTCAGATATAGAGAGATGGTACGTGGAGTAGGGAGGGGGCTACTATCTGTGTCAGATATAGAGAGATGGTACGTGGAGTAGGGAGGGGGCTACTATCTGTGTCAGATATAGAGAGATGGTACGTGGAGTAGGGAGGGGGCTACTATCTGTGTCAGATATAGAGAGATGGTACGTGGAGTAGGGAGGGGGCTGCTATCTGTGTCAGATATAGAGAGATGGTACGTGGAGTAGGGAGGGGGCTACTATCTGTGTCAGATTTAGAGAGATGGTACGTGGAGTAGGGAGGGGGCTACTATCTGTGTCAGATATAGAGAGATGGTATGTGGAGTAGGGAGGGGGCTACTATCTGTGTCAGATATAGAGAGATGGTACGTGGAGTAGGGAGGGGGCTACTATCTGTGTCAGATATAGAGAGATGGTACGTGGAGTAGGGAGGGGGCTACTATCTGTGTCAGATATAGAGAGATGGTACGTGGAGTAGGGAGGGGGCTACTATCTGTGTCAGATATAGAGAGATGGTACGTGGAGTAGGGAGGGGGCTACTATCTGTGTCAGATATAGAGAGATGGTACGTGGAGTAGGGAGGGGGCTACTATCTGTGTCAGATATAGAGAGATGGTACGTGGAGTAGGGAGGGGGCTACTATCTGTGTCAGATATAGAGAGATGGTACGTGGAGTAGGGAGGGGGCTGCTATCTGTGTCAGATATAGAGAGATGGTACGTGGAGTAGGGAGGGGGCTGCTATCTGTGTCAGATATAGAGAGATGGTACGTGGAGTAGGGAGGGGGCTGCTATCTGTGTCAGATATAGAGAGATGGTACGTGGAGTAGGGAGGGGGCTACTATCTGTGTCAGATATAGAGAGATGGTACGTGGAGTAGGGAGGGGGCTGCTATCTGTGTCAGATATAGAGAGATGGTACGTGGAGTAGGGAGGGGGCTACTATCTGTGTCAGATATAGAGAGGTGGTACGTGGAGTAGGGAGGGGGCTACTATCTGTGTCAGATATAGAGAGGTGGTACGTGGAGTAGGGAGGGGGCTACTATCTGTGTCAGATATAGAGAGATGGTACGTGGAGTAGGGAGGGGGCTACTATCTGTGTCAGATATAGAGAGATGGTACGTGGAGTAGGGAGGGGGCTACTATCTGTGTCAGATATAGAGAGATGGTACGTGGAGTAGGGAGGGGGCTACTATCTGTGTCAGATATAGAGAGATGGTACGTGGAGTAGGGAGGGGGCTACTATCTGTGTCAGATATAGAGAGATGGTACGTGGAGTAGGGAGGGGGCTGCTATCTGTGTCAGATATAGAGAGATGGTACGTGGAGTAGGGAGGGGGCTACTATCTGTGTCAGATATAGAGAGATGGTACGTGGAGTAGGGAGGGGGCTGCTATCTGTGTCAGATATAGAGAGATGGTACGTGGAGTAGGGAGGGGGCTACTATCTGTGTCAGATATAGAGAGATGGTACGTGGAGTAGGGAGGGGGCTACTATCTGTGTCAGATATAGAGAGATGGTACATGGAGTAGGGAGGGGGCTGCTATCTGTGAACTGACAAGGGAAGCAGTACTGAGCTGTATCTTTCTGTTGTGCAGGACCCCCGATTTAACAGCGACATTGATGTACAGATGTGCTACAAGACACGCAGCATCCTCAGTATGGCTATCAAGGACAGCGACGGCCAGGTCATCGGAGTTGCTCAGGCTATCAACAAGGTCGGCAACGTTAAGGACGAACCCTTTGATGAACATGATGAGAAGGTGAGAACACTCAAGTGGACATTTTCTAGAGATACAAAACATAGTTTAGCTCATAAACATTATCAAGAGATACAAAACACAGTTTAGCTCATAAACATTATCAAGAGATACAAAACACAGTTTAGCTCATAAACATTATCTAGAGAAACAAAACACAGTTTAGCTCATAAACATTATCAAGAGTTACAAAACATAGTTTAGCTCATAAACATTATCAAGAGATACAAAACATAGTTTTTGCCTTTGATAGCATTTAGCATCTGTAGTTTGTCAACTTTTCATATTTTCAACTTCCGCAATTGCTCCCCCAATTCTTTCTGACAGTTGCCTGACAACTAAGAGATCAAATTTGTACATTTAACATTATATAAAAGAAAGAGGAGATATGAAATTGGCAAACTGTTATTTCACAACCAATATGGATTCTAAATTTTAGATTTCGTGATCCTGTGACCCCAAGTATCGGTTACAGAGGTCATTACCTAAACACCTTTATTCAACTTCTCCAGAATGAAAAACTCTAGAAAACTGGATTGTTAGCCAATGGAGAATCTAAATTATATATTAGGTGACCCTGTCACCCCAAATATGGGTCACAAGGGCCACAAATTAAATACATTTTGAATTTCATTTAGTTCATGGTTTTAAGGCCGATAGCCTGATAGCCTGATAGCCTAATAGACTGATGAGCTACAGAGCCAATGGCTCTATGTTTTTGTTGATTCAGTCACTAAGTCTTCAACTTTAAATAATAAATCAATTATGTAATATCTGATGGGCTACAGAGCCAATGGCTCTATGTTTAGCTCATCAGGTCTGAAAGGCCAGATAAGCTTATGTCGTGCAGTGTCCAATCTAGGGCGCGCGATCGCCCGATTCACGCTAAAAAATATCAAATCGCGCCTCATAAAGATTTCAAAGCGCAGTTCGCGCATAGTTATTTTATACATTAAATGCTACAAATATTCCTACCTTTTTCCTTTTTAACCTATATTATTACAGTAAAAGAGAGAGGGGGTCCATCTAAAATCTTTAAACGACTTCTTCTCCAAAACCTTTCGATACAGAACATATATATTTAACATTACATATATACAGATTATAACATAAAGACTTAAATTTGTTTACATTTCGTCAAAAAAACCCTCTCAAATATGGGCGTGGCAGGGTGAACCTTAGATTTCACTCCAGGAACTAGTAATGATAGAACACTGAAATTTTTAGAATATCATCTTTCTATGATGGAGACTAAGACTTAGACTATAGATTTTTTAAAGCTATAATAAATTCAAGGTTTTTTTCTTCACCCCAGCTGAGAGCCCACAAGTGGTGTAAGTGCATATAGTATTGCTGTATTGGGTTACAGCACGGGAAGCAGGGGTGGTAGGAGGGGTGATGGGGTCAGGAAGGGGTGGGGTTGTGTGTTTGTGGGGTGAGGTGTGCCTTTTATAGATACAAACTAATGTTTGCTTCATTCAAACATGTTACTCATTTGTGCTTTGAAATCAAATTGTACATGTTTGTGCTTCTAAATTGCTATGTGTGTACCATCCTCTAACAGCGTTTACCTGTATTTAATTTAATGAAAAACCTATCACAAAGTTAGATGAAGAAAGTAGTGACTGGGATATGCGAGGAGGGGCTAGTGGGCTAGCGGTGGTGGTGACTTGTTTCGTTCTGGATTGGACTCATCAGACGAAGTAAGCTAGCGAGAAGTGTGCTATATATACCCTGCTCTAGGGGTACTGTGGTGGGCCGGTGGTGGGCCGGTGGTGGGCCGGTGATGGGCCGGTGCAGGTGGTGGGCCGGTGGTGTGCCGGTGCAGGTGGTGGGCCGGTGGTGGGCCGGTGGAACTCAACATGTTCCAACTGCATTGACTCTATTATAAGATAGTTGGTTGAAATATCTTGCTTTTATTTCTTCTATCACACACTTAGTGATAACTGAATTATCAATTAGTAACTGTCATAAATTTTTGTGACCTTTAGTTTATATGATAAATTACCTCAGACTTTAAAGCATGCAAAAAGCCAATGGCTCTGAAAGACCCGATGAGCTTATGGCATGGGATGGCGTCAGTCCATCTGTCGGTCGGTCGGTCGGTCCGTATGTCCGTCCGTCCGTCCGCCCGTCTGTAAACTTTTCACTTTTTCGACTTCTTCTCCAGAACCAAGGACTCCAGAGAGCTGAAATTGTATGTACAGACTCCTTGGCTGAAGGGGATTCTAAATTGTAGATTTGGTGGTTCACAGGGGTCATGACCTAAAAGGCTATTTTCATCTTCTTCTTCGGTCCCAATGAACGTAGAGAGCTGAAATTTTCTGTACAGACTCCTTGACTGAAGGGGGTTCTAAATTGTAGATTTGGTGACCCTGTGACCCCAAATGAGGCCACCAGGGGTCATAACCTTAAACGCTATGTTTATCTTTTTCTCCAGTCCCAAAAGCTCTAGAAAGCTGAAAAGTTATGTACAGACTCTTTGGCCAATGGGGATTCTAAATTGAAGATTTGGTGACCTTGTGACCCCAAAGTTGGATCACAGGGGTCACCGCCTAAAAAACCTGTATTAACAGCTTTGAACATAATGAGATTTTATGTGCACTTCATTCAGTATACCGGTAGTACTTCATTCAGTATAGTACTTCATTCAGCTTAAGAGTAATACTACGTTGTTGACATGTTTGATGTAATCAATGTGAAATTAGAATTATTGAATAGCCTGTGAACTGAATATTGTGACAGGCTGCATAGAAACAAATTGAAAAGAAGTTAAGAAATGTTTTAGATATGTGAACTTGATATGACCGGTGATGAAATAAGATAAGATTATTAGAACTAGCTACATGAGTTTGTGATACCACATCTTCTTTTCCAGTAAAGAAAAATAAATAAAGATGGGGGAAAAAAATTAAAATAGCTCTGGCTCTGTCTAGCTGTGAGCCAGGTGTCTGCCTGTTGTGTAATTGCAGTTGTTGACCTGGGGAGTGACCGCTCCCTGGTAGAGAGATGCAAACAGCAGCTAATACACAGAGGTTTCATGTTACTTCAAACATCTCTGCTGTGTTACTGATTAAGGCTTACACTCAGATGCTCAAGAGAATTTATTAATGAAATATTGAAAAGGAGCCTATGAGAAACAGGATATTTAGAAACCAATCGGGTCGCGTTTTCATTATGTAATAAATGTTGATAATTCCAGAATGAAAATACGAAGTAAAACAATAAAATGCAAAGGTCTACAATATTTATGAGTTGTGATTTTGTTGAATGTAATTCTTTAGCTTCAAACCATACAAGGCCTATATTGATATATAGAACGCATAATGCTATTTGTTTATTTAACATTTTTCGATTGATTAAATTTTCTTTTTCAGGTTTTTGCCTCCTATCTGGCATTTTGTGGTATTGGATTAAAAAATGCTCAACTTTACGAACGTTCCCAGTTGGAAAACAGAAGAAACCAGGTAGGTTATCTCATAGAGTCATAAATTAAACCTAAGAACAATGGGGGAAATAGTTGACTGCAACAAGGAATATTTGTATCAATATGACGGTATAATGTGGTGATTTCAATTCTCGGTGTGGAGATCAGATGGATTACATTGCTGAAGTGGACAGACTTAGACCGAGGTCTGTACTAGATACAATTGATAACCAATATGGCAGTTGTTTGATTGATTTCCAATGTGATGTAAATGTCTGTAAGCTCAACGGTAGAGTTAGGGTCAGAGATGATTTACATGCATAAGCACAAAAGGCAAATCTGTTGTTGATTATGTTCTGGTGCTACATGGGATGTTATCAATGTTTACATATATAGGTGTTTGTCGTATGAGTGATGTTGTTACCACCTGTAACATCCCTCATCCTGATACGCTCTGTGATCATGCCTTACTAGAATTGATCAATATTGATATTCCTTACTAGAATTGATCAATATTGATATTCCTTACTAGAATTGATCAATATTGATATTCCTCACTAGAATTGATCAATATTGATATTCCTCACTAGAATTGATCAATATTGATATTCCTTACTAGAATTGATCAATATTGATATTCCTTACTAGAATTGATCAATATTGATATTCCTTACTAGAATTGATCAATATTGATATTCCTTACTAGAATTGATCAATATTGATATTCCTCACTAGAATTGATCAATATTGATATTCCTCACTAGAATTGATCAATATTGATATTCCTTACTAGAATTGATCAATATTGATATTCCTCACTAGAATTGATCAATATTGATATTTCTTACTAGAATTGATCAATATTGATATTCCTTACTAGAATTGATCAATATTGATATTCCTGGCCCTGATGACAAACATCCTTCACAAAAGCAAATGTATAATACAGTTTGTTTGAAGTAGAAGATGCAATCACACGCTCTAAATTAAGAAAAGCCACAGGCTGAGAGCATTAAAAAATGCACTTGTGTTGATATGTTGTATGCAATTATTTCATATTGTTTTAATAGTGATGAAGTGCCAGACTTGGATCCTTATAACCCCTCCATGTACAAGGGAATTTCACTCATTGCAATCCCATGTAAACTCTGGGTTGCTGTAAAGTCGTTGTACAGAGACGTTAAATACACCGTTAGAGTAAATGGTCAACTGAGTGTCACCCTGGTTCAATAGACCCCACAGAGTTATGCAAGGATCTTTGATCCTTGCAGGTGCTTTTTTCACTGTATATTGTTGATAACTAAAACTAAGCTAATGTACAGTCGACCAACAGAACCCCTCAACCCCAGGGTGTGTCCCTTCTGCCCTGAAATCCATTTCCTCACAGAATATGTATGTATGTATGTATGTATGTATGTATGTATGCATGTATGCATGTATGCATGTATGCATGTATGCATGTTTGCATGCTTTGCATGCTTTGCATGCTTTGCATGCTTTGCATGCTTTGATGGATGCATGGATGCATGTTGTAACTTACTAAGTTATAATACACTTTTATCAGGTAGATTATGGTTTCATTGTTCTTTGGGAATTAGATGTTTTCCACTAAAAATATCATAATTCCAACTGGCATATAATGATTTCTATGTTTGTTTTACAGGTGCTATTGGATCTAGCACGTGTGATATTTGAGGAACAGAGTAATGTGGCCAACTTGATCCACAAGATTATGATGCACACCCAGTCTTTGCTCCAGTGTGAACGCTGTCAGGTCTTGCTGGTCGATGATCTCTCACAGGCGAGTCTCCGTCTCTCTCTCTGTCTCCGTCTGTCTCTGTCTCAGTTTCACTGTCTGTCCCCATCTGTCTCTCTGTCTCTGTTTCACTGTCTCACTCTCTGTCTCTGTTTCATTGTCTGTCTCACTGTCTGTCTCACTGTCTGTCTCACTGTCTGTCTGTCTCACTGTCTGTCTCACTGTCTGTCTCACTGTCTGTCTGTCTCACTGTCCGTCTCACTGTCCGTCTCACTGTCCGTCTCACTGTCCGTCTCACTGTCCGTCTCACTGTCCGCCTCACTGTCCATCTCACTGTCCGTCTCACTGTCCGTCTCACTGTCTGTCTCACTGTCCGTCTCACTGTCTGTCTCACTGTCTGTCTCACTGTCTGTCTTTCTCTGTCTGTCTCTGTGTCTCTTTCTCTGTCTGTCTCTGCAATAGATACTAGTTCCTTGTGAGTAATTTGTGTTTCTATCTACCCCGTTTTCACCCTCAACACCCTTACCATGAAGGACACACCCGTCACGTACCATCTGGTGTTGATCTACTATTAGCTGTTATCATGGAGCATCATCAGGACATCCGCTGCCTGGTCGAATGGTTTGGGTGGAGGGACAATACAGCTCACAGTACACAGACAGTTGTTTCATACTACTTAGTGTTGTTTTGAAACAGTTCATTTATAATATATATATTGGTGCATAGATACATACTCAAAACATTACTTTGTGCAATGATACACTTATTCTAATGTTCATTACCACATATCTACTTTAAAATGATTTTAAACAGACCAACAGTATAAAATGGTCTGATTTGTATGAGTAAGAAGTATCAGTGCTGTAATTCTTGCTGTGTTGCTATTTCATTTTGTTGTTGCCAGATTTGGTTTTTGCATTTTCAAATGCTTCTGAAATCAGAGTTAATGCACATTAATTGCAACATACTGCACTAATTCATACAAGCTTGTAAATTTGATTCACTTGTTTGGAAACATTAATATGGGACCTTGTCTGAAGGTTGTTAATTTTCATTTCATTTCATTTCATGTCCAAATTACAGTTATGATGCAAACTGGATAGGTAACATTGTTGGAATGGAAACAAGAGTTGTAGTAAGGATCACTGAGCATGAGGAGTGGGAGGGGGCACTGAGCACATGTGTGGGTGTAGGAGTAGTAGGAGTAGGCACGGAGCATTTTGGAGCATGTGGATGGGTGTGTGGGAGCGGCAGCGAGACTGGTGGGAGGGGGCAAGGAGCATGTGTGTTGGTTTGGGAGTGGTAGGATTGGGCACGGAGCATGTGTGTGGGCGTGTGGGAGTGGCAGTGAGAGAAGGAGGGGGCACAAAGCATATGTGTGGGAGCGGCAGCGAGAGCAGGAGGGGGCACGGAGCATATGTTTGGGAGTGGCAGCGAGAGCAGGAGGGGGCACGGAGCATATGTTTGGGAGTGGCAGCGAGAGCAGGAGGGGGCACGGAGCATATGTTTGGGCGTGGCAGCGAGAGCAGGAGGGGGCACGGAGCATATGTTTGGGAGTGGCAGCGAGAGCAGGAGGGGGCACGGAGCATATGTGTGGGAGTGGCAGCGAGATGGAGGGGGCACAGAGCATATGTGTGGGAGCGGCAGCGAGAGCAGGAGGGGGCACGGAGCATATGTTTGGGAGTGGCAGCGAGAGCAGGAGGGGGCACGGAGCATATGTTTGGGAGTGGCAGCGAGAGCAGGAGGGGGCACGGAGCATATGTGTGGGAGTGGCAGCGAGATGGAGGGGGCACAGAGCATATGTGTGGGAGTGGCAGTGAGAGCAGGAGGGGGCACGGAGCATATGTGTGGGAGTGGCAGCGAGAGCAGGAGGGGGCACGGAGCATATGAGCGGGAGAGGCAGCGAGAGCAGGAGGGGGCACGGAGCATACGTGTGGGAGCGGCAGCGAGAGCAGGAGGGGGCACGGAGCATATGTGTGTGAGTGGCAGTGAGAGCAGGAGGGGGCACGGAGCATATGTGTGGGAGTGGCAGTGAGAGCAGGAGGGGGCACGGAGCATATGTGTGGGAGTGGCAGTGAGAGCAGGAGGGGGCACGGAGCATATTTGTGGGAGTGGCAGTGAGAGCAGGAGGGGGCACAGAGCATGTGTGTGGGAGTGACAGCGAGAGCAGGAGGGTGCACGGAGCATGTGTGTGGGCGTGTGGGAGTGGCAGCGAGAGCAGGAGAGGCACGGAGCATATGTGTGAGAGTGGCAGTGAGAGCAGGAGGGGGCACGGAGCATGTGTGTGGGCGTGTGGGAGTGGCAGCGAGAGCAGGAGGGGGCACGGAGCATGTGTGTGGGCGTGTGGGAGTGGCAGCGAGAGCAGGAGGGGGCACGGAGCATGTGTGTGGGCGTGTGGGAGCGGCAGCAAGAGCAGGAGGGGGCATGGAGCATATGTGTGGGAGTGGCAGCGAGAGCAGGAGGGGGCACGGAGCATATGTGTGGGAGTGGCAGCGAGAGCAGGAGGGGGCACAGAGCATATGTGTGGGAGTGGCAGTGAGAGCAGGAGGGGGCACAGAGCATATGTGTGGGAGTGGCAGTGAGAGCAGGAGGGGGCACAGAGCATATGTGCGGGAGTGGGAGTGAGAGCAGGAGGGGGCACAGAGCATATGTGTGGGAGTGGCAGCGAGAGCAGGAGGGGGCACAGAGCATATGTGTGGGAGTGGCAGCGAGAGCAGGAGGGGGCACAGAGCATATGTGTGGGAGTGGCAGTGAGAGCAGGAGGGGGCACAGAGCATATGTGTGGGAGTGGCAGTGAGAGCTGGAGGGGGCACAGAGCATATGTGTGGGAGCGGCAATGAGAGCAGGAGGGGGCACAGAGCAGGTGTGTGGGAGTGGCAGTGAGAGCAGGAGGGGGCACAGAGCATATGTGTGGGAGTGGCAGTGAGAGCAGGAGGGGGCACAGAGCAGGTGTGTGGGAGTGGCAGTGAGAGCAGGAGGGGGCACAGAGCATATGTGTGGGAGTGGCAGTGAGAGCAGGAGGGGGCACAGAGCAGGTGTGTGGGAGTGGCAGTGAGAGCAGGAGGGGGCACAGAGCAGGTGTGTGGGAGTGGCAGTGAGAGCAGGAGGGGGCACAGAGCAGGTGTGTGGGATTGCAGTGAGAGCAGGAGGGGGCACAGAGCAGGTGCAGTGTGCTCTTTGTCTATCAGTCTCTGTAACAAGAAAGTATGCTGCTACATTATACATGTAGTACTTTTGAACTGTCTCTCCAATTTGATTTTAAAAAATGTTTTGTTTACCCAGTGGATAATTGAAAAAGGATCTGAGTTGGTACTATTGTTCTTTGTGTGACAAGATGACTCTTTAACTCTCATCTCTTGCAGGACAAAAACCATCAGCCTAAGTTCCCTGTAGAGTCGGTGAATATCCCAGCACAAACACTCTATGTCGTATCAGCTTACGTTCTACTTACCACTCAACTTACCACTCAACTTACTACTCAACTTACCACTCAACTTACCACTCTACTTACCACCCAACTTACCACTCAACTTACCACTCTACTTACCACTCAACTTACCACTCAACTTTCCGCTCTACTTACCACTCAACTTACCACTCAACTTACCACTCTACTTACCACTCAACTTACCACTCAACTTTCCACTCTACTTACCACTCAACTTACCACTCAACTTACCACTCTACTTACCACTCAACTTTTCACTCTACTTACCACTCAACTTACCTCTCTACTTACCACTCAACTTACCACTCTACTTACCACTCTACTTACCAATCTACTTACCACTCTACTTACAACTCAACTTACCACTCAACTTACCACTCAACTTACCACTCAACTTACCACTCAACATACCACTCTACTTACCACTCAACTTACCACTCAACTTACCACTCTACTTACCACTCTACTTACCACTCTACTTACCACTCAACTTACCACTCTACTTACCACTCTACTTACCACTCAACTTTCCACTCTACTTACCACTCAACTTACCACTCAACTTACCACTCTACTTACCACTCAACTTTTCACTCTACTTACCACTCAACTTACCTCTCTACTTACCACTCAACTTACCTCTCTACTTACCACTCAACTTACCACTCTACTTACCACTCTACTTACCACTCAACTTACCACTCTACTTACCTCTCTACTTACCACTCTACTTACCACTCTACTTACCACTCTACTTACCACTCTACTTACCACTCAACTTACCACTCTACTTACCACTCTACTTACCACTCTACTTACCACTCAACTTTCCACTCTACTTACCACTCAACTTACCACTCAACTTACCACTCTACTTACCACTCAACTTTTCACTCTACTTACCACTCAACTTACCACTCTACTTACCACTCAACTTACCACTCAACTTACCACTCTACTTACCACTCAACTTTTCACTCTACTTACCACTCAACTTACCTCTCTACTTACCACTCTACTTACCACTCAACTTACCACTCTACTTACCACTCTACTTACCACTCTACTTACCACTCAACTTACCACTCTACTTACCACTCTACTTACCTCTCTACTTACCACTCTACTTACCTCTCTACTTACCACTCTACTTACCACTCAACTTACCACTCAACTTACCACTCTACTTACCACTCAACTTTCCACTCTACTTACCACTCAACTTACCACTCAACTTACCTCTCTACTTACCACTCTACTTACCACTCAACTTACCACTCTACTTACCTCTCTACTTACCACTCTACTTACCACTCAACTTACCACTCTACTTACCACTCTACTTACCACTCTACTTACCACTCTACTTACCACTCAACTTACCACTCTACTTACCTCTCTACTTACCACTCTACTTACCTCTCTACTTACCACTCTACTTACCACTCTACTTACCACTCTACTTACCACTCTACTTACCACTCAACTTACCACTCTACTTACCACTCAACTTACCACTCTACTTACCTCTCTACTTACCACTCTACTTACCACTCAACTTACCACTCTACTTACCACTCTACTTACCACTCTACTTACCACTCTACTTACCACTCTACTTACCACTCAACTTACCACTCAACTTACCACTCAACTTTCCACTCTACTTACCACTCAACTTACCACTCAACTTACCACTCTACTTACCACTCAACTTTTCACTCTACTTACCACTCAACTTACCTCTCTACTTACCACTCTACTTACCACTCAACTTACCACTCTACTTACCTCTCTACTTACCACTCTACTTACCACTCAACTTACCACTCTACTTACCACTCTACTTACCACTCTACTTACCACTCTACTTACCACTCAACTTACCACTCTACTTACCTCTCTACTTACCACTCTACTTACCTCTCTACTTACCACTCTACTTACCTCTCTACTTACCACTCTACTTACCTCTCTACTTACCACTCTACTTACCACTCTACTTACCACTCAACTTTCCACTCTACTTACCACTCAACTTACCACTCAACTTACCTCTCTACTTACCACTCAACTTACCTCTCTACTTACCTCTCTACTTACCACTCTACTTACCTCTCTACTTACCACTCTACTTACCTCTCTACTTACCACTCTACTTACCACTCTACTTACCACTCTACTTACCACTCAACTTACCACTCTACTTACCACTCAACTTACCACTCTACTTACCACTCTACTTACCACTCTACTTACCACTCTACTTACCACTCTACTTACCACTCAACTTACCACTCAACTTACCACTCAACTTTCCACTCTACTTACCACTCAACTTACCACTCAACTTACCACTCTACTTACCACTCAACTTTTCACTCTACTTACCACTCAACTTACCTCTCTACTTACCACTCTACTTACCACTCAACTTACCACTCTACTTACCTCTCTACTTACCACTCTACTTACCACTCAACTTACCACTCTACTTACCACTCTACTTACCACTCTACTTACCACTCTACTTACCACTCAACTTACCACTCTACTTACCTCTCTACTTACCACTCTACTTACCTCTCTACTTACCACTCTACTTACCTCTCTACTTACCACTCTACTTACCTCTCTACTTACCACTCTACTTACCACTCTACTTACCTCTCTACTTACCACTCTACTTACCTCTCTACTTACCACTCTACTTACCACTCAACTTACCACTCTACTTACCACTCTACTTACCACTCTTATTGTTAGTAAGGCTTAATGGAGTGTAGTAGTTGTAGTAGCATCACTTGTATGTACATCATCCTTCATCATCATCTTTATCATCATCATCATGGTAGTCAAACTATCTATGTGCATGTGTGCATGTATGTTCTATCTTTTCGTCCCTCTCTCTCATTTACTGCAGTATCAGTTTTGTTAAAACCTGTCTTGCATCTGTCTCACACACTACTAATGACAACTTGCTGCCATGTCAGAAGATGACATATCATTGTATTGAGCAAATGTATCCTTAAATGAACATGTTGGAAATGTTTGAGTTTATATACAGTTAGAAATGTGATACAATACTCATTTGAATACTGATGATTGTGTTAAGAGACTACTGAGTCCTTCCTAGCTGTACACGAGGCTGAGACGCTAGTCACATGAACCTAGCTGTACATGAGGCTGAGACACTAGACACATGAACCTAGCTGTACACGAGGCTGAGACGCTAGTCACATGAACCTAGCTGTACACGAGGCTGAGACGCTAGTCACATGAACCTAGCTGTACATATGGCTGAGATGCTAGTCATATGAACCTAGCTGTACATGTGGCTGAGACGCTAGTCACATGAACCTAGCTGTACACGAGGCTGAGACGCTAGTCACATGAACCTAGCTGTACACGAGGCTGAGACGCTAGTCACATGAACCTAGCTGTACACGAGGCTGAGACGCTAGTCACATGAACCTAGCTGTACACGAGGCTGAGACGCTAGTCACATGAACCTAGCTGTACATATGGCTGAGACGCTAGTCATATGAACCTAGCTGTACATGTGGCTGAGACGCTAGTCACATGAACCTAGCTGTACACGAGGCTGAGACGCTAGTCACATGAACCTAGCTGTACACAAGGCTGAGACGCTAGTCACATGAACCTAGCTGTACATATGGCTGAGACGCTAGTCACATGAACCTAGCTGTACACGTGGCTGAGACGCTAGTCACATGAACCTAGCTGTACATGAGGCTGAGACGCTAGTCATAAGAACTATCTGTACATGTGGCTGAGACGCTAGTCACATGAACCTAGCTGTACATATGGCTGAGTCACATGAACCAAGCTGTAGATGTGGCTGAGACGCTAGTCACATGAACCTAGCTGTACATGTGGCTGAGACGCTAGTCACATGAACTAAGCTGTACATAATGCTGAGACGCTAGTCACATGAACCTAGCTGTACACGAGGCTGAGACGCTAGTCATAAGAACTAGCTGTACATGTGGCTGAGACGCTAGTCACATGAACCTAGCTGTACATGAGGCTGAGACGCTAGTCACATGAACCTAGCTGTACACGAGGCTGAGACGCTAGTCACATGAACCTAGCTGTACACGAGGCTGAGACGCTAGTCACATGAACCTAGCTGTACACGAGGCTGAGACACTAGTCACATGAACCTAGCTGTACACGAGGCTGAGACGCTAGTTACATGAACCTAGCTGTACACGAGGCTGAGACGCTAGTCACATGAACCTAGCTGTACATGAGGCTGAGACGCTAGTCACATGAACCTAGCTGTACACGAGGCTGAGACGCTAGTCACATGAACCTAGCTGTACACGAGGCTGAGACGCTAGTCATAAGAACTAGCTGTACATGTGGCTGAGACGCTAGTCACATGAACCTAGCTGTACATGAGGCTGAGACGCTAGTCACATGAACCTAGCTGTACACGAGGCTGAGACGCTAGTCACATGAACCTAGCTGTACACGAGGCTGAGACGCTAGTCACATGAACCTAGCTGTACACGAGGCTGAGACGCTAGACACATGAACCTAGCTGTACACGAGGCTGAGACACTAGTCACATGAACCTAGCTGTACACGAGGCTGAGACGCTAGTCACATGAACCTAGCTGTACACGAGGCTGAGACGCTAGTCACATGAACCTAGCTGGACATGAGGCTGAGACGCTAGACACATGAACCTTGCTGTACACGAGGCTGAGACGCTAGGCTCATGAATCTAGCTGGACATGAGGCTGAGACGCTAGTCACATGAACCTAGCTGTACACGAGGCTGAGACGCTAGACACATGAACCTTGCTGTACACGAGGCTGAGACGCTAGACACATGAACCTTGCTGTACATGAGGCTGAGACACTAGTCACATGAACCTAGCTGTACACGAGGCTGAGACGCTAGTCACATGAACCTAGCTGTACATGAGGCTGAGACACTAGTCACATGAACCTAGCTGTACACGAGGCTGAGACGCTAGTTACATGAACCTAGCTGTACACGAGGCTGAGACGCTAGGCTCATGAATCTAGCTGGACATGAGGCTGAGACGCTAGCCACATGAACCTAGCTGTACACGAGGCTGAGACGCTAGTCACATGAACCTAGCTGGACATGAGGCTGAGACGCTAGACACATGAACCTTGCTGTACACGAGGCTGAGACGCTAGGCTCATGAATCTAGCTGGACATGAGGCTGAGACGCTAGTCACATGAACCTAGCTGTACACGAGGCTGAGACGCTAGTCACATGAACCTAGCTGGACATGAGGCTGAGACGCTAGACACATGAACCTTGCTGTACACGAGGCTGAGACGCTAGGCTCATGAATCTAGCTGGACATGAGGCTGAGATGTTTCTTTTTAATTTATTCCGATTCAAAACATTGAATAATTTCTGGTCTACAGTGGCGGATGCATGGGCGGGTATGGGGACCCAAAAAGTGGACCAAACTTTACCACGCTCTCTATCACTGTTGCCCTTGCTAGCAGCTATCGAAAGCAGAGAACTGTATGAAAAACAAATGCTGTCCTTACAAATCATACCAACACCTACTGTTTGTTATTGTATACAAATCATACCAACACCTACTGTTTGTTATTGTATACAAATCATACCAACACCTACTGTTTGTTATTGTATACAAATCATACCAACACCTACTGTTTGTTATTGTATACAGATCATACCAACACCTACTGTTTGTTATTGTGTACAAATCATACCAACACCTACTGTTTGTTATTGTATACAAATCATACCAACACCTACTGTTTGTTATTGTATACAAATCATACCAACACCTACTGTTTGTTATTGTATACAAATCATACCAACACCTACTGTTTGTTATTGTGTACAAATCATACCAACACCTACTGTTTGTTATTGTATACAAATCATACCAACACCTACTGTTTGTTATTGTATACAAATCATACCAACACCTACTGTTTGTTATTGTATACAAATCATACCAACACCTACTGTTTGTTATTGTATACAAATCATACCAACACCTACTGTTTGTTATTGTATACAAATCATACCAACACCTACTGTTTGTTATTGTATACAAATCATACCAACACCTACTGTTTGTTATTGTATACAAATCATACCAACACCTACTGTTTGTTATTGTATACAAATCATACCAACACCTACTGTTTGTTATTGTATACAAATCATACCAACACCTACTGTTTGTTATTGTATATAGATCATACCAACACCTACTGTTTGTTATTGTGTACAAATCATACCAACACCTACTGTTTGTTATTGTGTACAAATCATACCAACACCTACTGTTTGTTATTGTATACAAATCATACCAACACCTACTGTTTGTTATTGTATACAAATCATACCAACACCTACTGTTTGTTATTGTGTACAAATCATACCAACACCTACTGTTTGTTATTGTGTACAAATCTTACCAACACCTACTGTTTGTTATTGTGTACAAATCATACCAACACCTTCTTTTTGTTGCAGGGAATATTTTCACAAGTCTTTGATCTCCAAGCTAGTGATTTTGACAATGATGATACTTACAACAGAGAGGGGTGAGTGATACATCTTATTTGCTTATCTACTTGAATGACTATCTTTTCAGTAGTTTCCTCATGATAATAACTGACATAGTCATTTAAGGATTGTCTGTAAGAAATTTAAACACTAAATATCACTATTTTATCAAATATTGAAAAGGAGCCTATGAGAAATGGGATTTTCAGAAAATACAGGCTCCTTTTCAATATTCTTTTCAATATTTCTTTTCAGAGGAAAAGTGTTACCTAGATATAAATCGGCGCCCCGTTTAATGAAATAAAGGTGTTCATATACAAATGTAGTGGAATAATCATTCTTTCCAAATGATATCATCTTGGGATTTTAGACCTTCAACCACACATCGGAAGAAAAGCCTAAATAGATGGTTCCACCATTATGTCTAAAATGTATACATAGTGTTATGAGATTAATCATATTCTACACACGTTCAAATGCCAATCCATTGTTTATATGTGCATGGCTGAAGTTGCATGTAACAAACAATGAATAAACATCTTGACCACAATGTCCAGTGACCCATGTCTGGACCCTTCATATACATTTAGGTTTTGGACGCTCTATTAACAACATTTTGTGTCAGGTAGGCCTAAATTTCAAGTCACTTTGCTGATTTTTGCATCAGAGGGTAAACCAGTTGCATAAGGGAAACACGTCTTTGCCAAAAATAAATTTAGAGCCATACAAGAGTCAGAGGGTTGATGATAAATATGGCCGCGTAAACATCTGACATCACACAAACAAAATCTAGAGAGGATATTGTTGCAGTTTTGGAATGTTTTTATTTTTCCTGTTTCGATTTTGTTATCTGTTTTAGTGTACAGTCAGGCCTCGATAATCCGAACGCTTCCGTTTTTCATCAAAAACGTTCGGATAGTGAAATGTTCGGACTACTGAGTACTGAGGACTACTATAAAGATTAGTTTGGTTACATCTTCCTACCTTTCGGAAACTGCGAGATTCAGATTATCGGTAGCCGGATTATCGCGGCTTGACTGTATTTAAGTTCCGTTTTGAAAAGTTATTCGCTGTTTCAATGGTAGGCCTGTGTTTTCAAATATAGCCATGAAGTTTCATGTTGAAGTTTCTAGTTTTGATGCTTTTGATTCTTCTCAAAAGCAATGTTTTTCTTGTTTCCTGAGAAACATGAGTGACTATGTTTAAACTAACTGACCGATGTCCTTATTGCATCACAGGGAAATAGTTGGTCATTTACACAGAACCTCTTCATGACATGAAGCAATGTTCGTCTGGTGTTCGCTTTTTATCCGCTGCCGAGCGTTTAGCGCAAAGCGGGGGATATAGTATTCGGCTACGTCCGTTTGAAATGGAATAACTCAAATACTATTCACTGGATTCTTTTCATATTTTCCATATGGGTTCATCATAGGAAGAGTAATGTTCCTTCAGAGGTTTGTGACCTTGACCTTCATTTCAAGGTCACAACGAGACTTTGTCATTTTACCCTTGTCAGCGGGATATCTCAAGAACCATTTGTTGGATTCTCTTCCTATTTAACACATAGCTTCGCCAAGGAAAGACAAAGGGCTGATTAGATTTTGGTGACCTTGACATTATTTTCAAGGTCACAGCGGAACTTTGAATTTTTCAACATGTTAATGTACATGTAAAGCTTGTTAGCGGGATATCTCAAGAACCATTCACTGGAATTTCATCATAATCTTACACAAAGCACCTCCTTGGGAAGACAAAGGGCTGATTCGATTTTGGTGACCATGACATTATTCTCAAGGTCACAGTGGAGCTTTGACTTTTCCGACATGTTTGACAGTCGATTTTGCTGATGTTGACATTATTTTTAAATTTTTGAAGTATTAATTTGCGGCGGGGGATCATGTCACCTTAGTGACAACTACTAGTTTTGGGAGGTTCCTGGCACCTAGGGGGTTAAAGTTTGTACATCTAGTGCTCACCCCTCCCCTCTCAAGATGGATGACTTCATCTCCGACACAAGTTGACATAGGAAGCTCAAATTTTCAGAATTCCTTCTCTGTTACGTGGAGACTTACGTTTGTTCATGCAGTTTTGAGCCCCCATCAAAAGATTTCTAGTCTATTTGGATCTATTAATCAGCAGTTATTAAATATGATTTATTGAATTATTACATGAAAGATTAGTTGAAAGCTGGAAGAATGTCAGTTCCTCTTGCATTGATGTTGTGCATCTTTTGCATCATAGTTACAAATTGAACATTGTTGCTGTCAAGTATTTATTCTAACAACATTTTTTAGATGTCACAGAAATCTTTACTTTTTTCAGACCGCAAGAACCAAGGTTTCCTATCAACATTGGCATCACTGGCTATGTGGCTACAACAGGCGAGGTGGGGTCAGTTTTTCAACACACTCAGTTAATTTACATGTACCTACATTCTATATTATAGTAGGACGAACTTCAAATGGAATAATGCACCAATTTGTAACAGAAATTAAATTATCAATTTCAGACGCTGAATATTCAAAATGCCTATGCAGATGACAGGTTTGATGTTTCCGTAAGTATTCCTTGTTCCATTATTATCTCCCCCTCCCCTCTGGTAAACTTTTATCCACCGGCATGCAGTGCAGGGGGTTATAGTCAATAGCTCCGTCTGGCTGTCCATCCGTCTGTCAATCTGCCCATCTGTCTGTGATTACATCATATCTAGCCTTGCTTAACAAGACTTGGTATGTTGACTAATGATCAAATGTAGTTGTGACTTTTTGGGAATTTGGGATGTCTTCCATCCCTCGGGCGTTGTCTGCAAACTTTTCACAAGTTTGACGCCGGAAAAGCTACACCCACAAAAATTTGTGGGGAGGTACCTTGCACCTAGGGGATCAGAGTTTCTTCAATTGTTCCTGACCTAGCTTCCATCCGAAACCAATTAGACATGGGAAGCTGAAATTTTCAGACTAACAGCTTTGTTAAATCACAAAGAGAAAACATTGATCTCATCACTGGTAAAATAGCAGGAGTTTTGTTTGCAAATCTGTCATATCTTTATGAAAGATAGAGTTTGAAATTATCCCTGAAATTTTGTTATCATGTTTAACATGGTGAATTCATATGTGAAGCTTCCTTCTGGAAGGAGACATCTATTACCCTGTTTAAAACAAACAGAGGTCTAAATACACTTATTCCATTCAGCTTTCTTTTAAATGTCGTTACTCAACATATAATCCAATACACAGTTCAGTTGCAGTAGCAATTTTCATGCATCAAACCAGGCCACTGTTGTCATCAGCAGTTTGAGAAAGATTCAATCAACCGTATCTTGCCTACTCAGCCAGGGCGGAGCACAGACTACAAACAAGACGTGCTACATGAAATTTTGTGATATTGTGGGTATAGAACCTTGTATCCAGATGATGTGTCACTTTCTATTGCATATCTGGTTAGTTTTAAGAAACTTAAAGGGACACTCCTATGTTATTGTTGTAACATAGGTCAAAAGTTACCAAGGGTTTTATTTTATCCAGAAGTAATGACTGTTGTCAAAAATCGCCCTTTTAGTGCCAATCTGTTCAGTATAGTTACATTATTAAGATGTTTAGTCGTGATTGTGATCGAAAACCAGACTATGCTCTGCGGCTGGCTCGCGTCAATCGTTCAAACGAAATTTTGAAAACTTATATGTAGCAGATAAAGAGACAGATATTGGTTGGTACTGTTCAATGGAACATATAACTGATATACATGTAAATGGGGCGCATGAATTCGGCTTCTCATAGTGTACGAAGCTGCTGCTCCAGTTCCATTGAAAGCAAGCTGTTGTCAAATATATGGCGTTAGGTGATACATATGCAAGTCAAGTGAGATGATTTGGACGTAAATCAGGATATTTGATAGTTTTGTATGTATCAAATCTAAATAATATTTCATGAAAAACACGTAGTTTCCCTTTAAGTTTGCCACTGTCAGCCATCATTTCTCCATAATCACCAAACTTCATAAAGCTTAAAACCTACAAGATCCTGTTTGTGACTGGATATGCTTATCTTAAAAGATATGCATAGTTAAAAGAGGATTGGGTAACTCTTAAATTGGTGCAAATTCTGTTAAGCCAAAAATGTATTACGCTTGAAAGACCTGATGTGACCAATTGCTTTGGTGCTTCAATATGGGTTTTCTACCTGTTAAAATTCTTTGGAATGCTAAGGTCAGGACATTTTCTCTGTGGATCCAAATTTGAGCCACTAAGAAGCACATTACTGTTAGTGATGTTGTTCTTCTCCACTAGGTTACACAGTTTGTTAAAGCGGACAAAAACACTCCAGTATAAAAAAAAAAACACTAAACGTCTTCATGCCATCACTCCCTAGAAATTCAGTCACCCCAGTTGATGGAATAGAGCAGTGAATTACTAACATCACACAATGCCCTTGAAAGTGACGAGAGCATCAGTGATCTGTGATACGATGGCAACTATAGGGTATCCCATGTTTATTGACATTGTCAACTTCAAATTGGACCTGACTGGAAAGCCTGGTGCACTTACTGGACATTCATTTAGAAGAGATGGAGCCAGCTGGGCTTTTGATATTGATATACCAGGTGAACTGATCCAAGACAAGAGCAATGCCTATTTGAAATCATTATCTTCCCATAGAGATTACTCTCTTCCCATAGAGATTACTCTCTTCCCATAGAGATTACTCTCTTCCCATAGAGATTACTCTCTTCCCATAGAGATTACTCTCTTCCCATAGAGATTACTCTCTTCTGATTTTCAATCATAACCTCTGTTCCGTCAGGAACATAATTCTTGTTTCTATCAAAATACCCTAGCAGCGAGAAAGGGTACCACATAATTATATCCCTGCTTTTTTCCAATGAAATCACATCTTCCAATGAGTACACCGACTGAGATACTTAAACAATCTTACTTTAACTTTGAGGGTCTGTCAAATTGGCATATGTCCTTCAAATATGTCTGATATTAATAGAGCGGGTGAGGCAGTACTCGGACAGTGGCAGTACTCGGACACTCGTTAATAATCAACCAATAACCAACATAATTAATTGCTTATGTGTATATGTTACACCCATAGATTTTCCTTTTCTAACCGGCTATCACAATAAAATCGTCTGCTCGAGGTTACTCTAACACAAAAACAACCTATTTTAACCTTTCACGCCCCCACGTTTTTTTAACAGTTCCGTTTAGCATCCGGTTTCCAGTTTTAAGATCACATATTCCTCACTACTTATTTAAGCCGTGTTCCAGTATGAAATAAGACTTCTGCTGAATGTAACGGTTAAGAAATGTCACATTACGCCGTGAAATTCTAAAAATAGAGTAAACAGTCGGCTGTCCGAGTACTACCGCAGTGAATTAAAGCAGTGAGGTAGTACTCGGACGCATAATGAATAAATGTAAATGAACCCAGGATCTCTGTTCGCTTACTTATCTCTGTTATTATACGCATTAAATCAAATCGAAATCACAAAGACTTTCAAAAAGAGGCGTACATGGAACAGAAACCATTTTTCATTTGCTGGTTGAAAATGCTGGTGATGGAATACCATATGTTTTCTCCACTATTTTAATCAACAGTTTCATACGATCAATATTAGACTTAATTGATCCTGACTTCCCTGAAAGAGTAAATTAACTGTACAGAAAATATACAGATATAAGTTTATATCATATTCATTTATTGTCATATATTTTTAGATTATATACTTTTGAGGGGCGTAAGTTCGTTAATTCATCTACAACAACATAAAAACGAATGATATTGTGATTTAAATGAAAACATGTGATTAACGTAAGATGAAATGACTGAATTCAATAAATTGATAAAAAAAATTGTATATAAAACATTCGTAAAAAACTCAATAAAGACAAGCTTTGCTGTTTAATAACACAATTGCACATTATTAAATTAAACATTGAAGTCATGCATATAATTGCATTTATATTGCCATTTATCCGTACGAGAATTAAGACTTTTTACCCACCTCCCATTAACTTTTAAACATTATTTGTTTTGCATACATAAAATGCACCGTTGCAACAATTCATATGAGATTCTGATTCAATGGTTGAAAATCGTACAAATCTTCTCATTTATCTTAAGTTTTGGGGAGGGGTCAGGTGTCATTGTGTCTTTGGATTTTAGGTCCAACACGTCAAGTACCATTCGAGATGAGTTTGAAAGAGCAAAAGACTGTAATATATAGCACCAATAATATGAAAAGAGCAATGGAATCTATTAAACAGAGAAGAATGTCGGTCAGAAAAGCTGCTGCATCCCACAACATCATCAAAAGCACTTTATTTGATAAAGTAAAGGAACATGGAGTGTCACAAAGCTTGTTGTAAAATTGATTACATTTATGACTAACGTAAAAAATGTATACGCGTGTTGATCTTTTGCATTGGGTTTCATTTCCAGTTCAAATTGTTATAGAATTGAATAATTTGTAGGTTGGAGCAGAAAGGTTATCCTTTTGACGCCGTGCCAAAGGAACAATACCTGCAATAGACCGCCAGAAACGGGTGCAAATACGCATGCATTAAACATCTCACTGAACACTAAACTGGTATTTTTTATGTTTTATTGGTGACTTGAAACATATTTTGGAAACTTATTAACGGCAGATAGAAAGGCAAATTTGGATTTAAAAAAATATATAGTGAGTGATTTGCACACATGTAGATGACGTTTGTACTTGGTTTCTACATATATATGTATATTCCTAAATCAGTTGTTCGATTTTCATTGAAAATGTTAATTGTCATATATTTTCCATATCTTGATGATTGGGCAAGTCGAGCAAAACGATTTGAACTTTATCAACACATGTCGTACGTATCAAAATCAAAACCTTTTTCATTAAACTACTTTTAGGACAGGTGTAACAATACGTCGGGGTATCGCGATAATGTAATCGTAACCCTCGCAATATTAAGTATCGATGCAAACTAAATATAGCCAATATATTGTGATACAACTATCGGGAAGATTGGCAATATATCGATGTACCCGCCATCAATGACGATATATCCCAATACCGTTTTCTCACAATTTATCATGAATTTTCTTTCAAAATCACTGCAATTAGATAAAAAAAAAATGTCTTCTTTCAGAGTTGAATATCTTCAAATGACTAGTTTTAAACTAAACTAGTTTGCATCGGAAATTCAGTATTCCATGAATAATATCAGGTTTAACCACTGAGGTTAAATTCCCTTGTGTTTCAAATTAATAAACAGGTATCGGGATATATGTATATCGTATCGTCACTTGCTCAATACATCGTATCACTAGGTAAAACTGATATTATGATATATCGTTACGTATCGACACAGTGACCACAATACACAGCTCTAATATACAGTGAGTATTTTGTGTAAACATAGGCCTACTCACTGTACGTAGGCACCATTTGAATACTGAAACACTCTGTGATCCGTTCTTTATTCCTTGTAGGTATCACAAATATGTGACATCAAAATAAAATATTTTCTTCTTTCTATCACATGTTCCCTATGAAACGGTCTCCTATATACGGTGACACTTGAGGTGGACAATGTATTTGATGATTTGTATGTAAATGCTGTAGTTAGACCAACTCAAGACAGGCAGCTTGTTGGTGATGTTGCGACTGTTGGTCGTGTACCTCGTCAATTGTCTTCTGTCTTTTCTCCACTTTTTGTGATGACAAACTATTGTGTATCACTCCTTTTTTTGACGAATAGAATGACATATGCATGACGGTCTAACTAGGGGTGACCGTCCTATAGTAGATAGATCGCTTGTATCAACTTAGAGTCAAGCCAGAAAAATCTATATATATATATATATAAGGTGTAGACGAAGATCATGTGTGTTTGCTAATCCTAAATCAAGATAATACAGTTCTTGATATCATGTAAAGTTTAATAAAATTATTAACTATAGTAAATAGATAACTATACTGTACATGTATATGTAATACTGGAGAGATAGGCCTAGTTCACTTTGAATGGTTAGTATATTAACGTTATCTTGTATGGCATTTATAATGTTTTCATTCTGTACATTTGATTTAAACCATGAAGTTTAATGTATTTCAACCATTTCTTTAACAAATTCTTGACTGTCCGAGTACTGCCGCAGAACTGTCCAGGTATAGCCGAAGCTGTCCGGGTTCTGCCGCAGCGATCGTTTGGGAAGCAGTACGTCGTGAGGCTCGAAAACACTGCTCAGCAGCCATGTGCCGATTTTAACTCATGCAGCAGTTGCCTCCCTTTGATTGATCGAAGTTGGGTTGAATTTTGACGACTATTGGTTTGACCCTTATGTGTCCGAGTACTGCCTCACCCGCTCTACTACAAAAAATCTATTTTCAGTTTTTATCTTTGATTTGGTCTTATTTATTTATCAGCAGGTTTATGTTCATGTTTTTTTCACAAATTCAAATAGCATACATTAAGGTAAACACAGTAAATAATAAGTGTTATACCCACATTTCTGTTTCCAAAAATAGCATTATGATGTGTCATTAGCAAATGTCACCTTCTATGGCTCTTATTAGGGTTGGGGACCTTTATATCAGTGTCTCTAAGTTTCAATACAACCAATCCGGATTCTCTATTCTAGCCGAGAATTTAGCTCTATTAAACAGAGGTTACAATTGAAAATCTGAGGGGAGCAACCTCTTTGGGAAGAGAATGATTTCAGATATATATAGAACTGAGATCAGGAAAGAAATTCAATGCTCTTTCTGACATGGCATATAGCATTAAAACGTGTAAGTTCATCCTCAGTATGAATTGCAATTCTTGTTGAGTTTGTTCAGTATCGTTTACCCCAGAGTTGACATTTACTTATTATTTACTTATAATTCTAATGTGCATTGACTGATATGTTATTACCAACTTCTAATGACCAAGGACTTCTTCAAACTTAATTACACTGGGCAATGAAGTTATTACTTATATGATAATCAAAACTGTAATAAAGTTTCTCATATTCATACACATGTCCTTGTATTCTTTGTTGGTTGTTTAGTTATTTATAATACTTCTGCATTATGAAGTGAGTTTAAAGTTTATTTTAGCAGTATTACTTAAAAATATTAATATATTTATAAAAAGTATGTAAAGCTGTTTACCAAAGATTGAATGCTGGTCTTGTTATGAAGGTCTATACTTGTTGCTTGTTATGAGGGTCTATACGTGTTGCTTGTTATGAGGGTCTATACTTGTTGCTTGTTATGAAGGTCTATACTTGTTGCTTGTTATGAGGGTCTATAGTTGTTGCTTGTTATGAAGGTCTATACCTGTTGCTTGTTATGAAGGTCTATACCTGTTGCTTGTTATGAAGGTCTATACCTGTTGCTTGTTATGAAGGTCTATACCTGTTGCTTGTTATGAAGTTTTATACCTGTTGCTTGTTATGAAGGTCTATACCTGTTGCTTGTTATGAAGGTCTTTACCTGTTGCTTGTTATGAAGGTCTATACTTGTTGCTTGTTATGAAGGTCTATACTTGTTGCTTGTTATGAAATTCTATACCTGTTGCTTGTTATGAAGGTCTATACCTGTTGCTTGTTATGAAGGTCTATACTTGTTGCTTGTTATGAAGGTCTATACCTGTTGCTTGTTATGAAGGTCTATAGTTGTTGCTTGTTATGAAGGTCTATACCTGTTGCTTGTTATGAAGGTCTATACTTGTTGCTTGTTATGAAGGTCTATACCTGTTGCTTGTTATGAAGGTCTATACCTGTTGCTTGTTATGAAGGTCTATACCTGTTGCTTGTTATGAAGGTCTATACTTGTTGCTTGTTATGAAGGTCTATACGTGTTGCTTATTATGAAGGTCTATACCTGTTGCTTGTTATGAAGGTCTATACTTGTTGCCTGTTATGAAGGACTATACTTGTTGCTTGTTATGAAGGTCTATACCTGTTGCTTGTTATGAAGGTCTATACTTGTTGCTTGTTATGAAGGTCTATACCTGTTGCTTGTTATGAAGGTCTATACTTGTTGCTTGTTATGAAGGTCTATACGTGTTGCTTGTTATGAAGGTCTATACGTGTTGCTTGTTATGAAGGTCTATACCTGTTGCTTGTTATGAAGGTCTATACTTGTTGCTTGTTATGAAGGTCTATACTTGTTGCTTGTTATGAAGGTCTATACCTGTTGCTTGTTATGAAGGTCTATACCTGTTGCTTGTTATGAAGGTCTATACTTGTTGCTTGTTATGAAGGTCTATACCTGTTGCTTGTTATGAAGGTCTATAGTTGTTGCTTGTTATGAAGGTCTATACTTGTTGCTTGTTATGAGGGTCTATACCTGTTGCTTGTTATGAAGGTCTATAGTTGTTGCTTGTTATGAAGGTCTATAGTTGTTGCTTGTTATGAAGGTCTATACTTGTTGCTTGTTATGAAGGTCTATACTTGTTGCTTGTTATGAAGGTCTATAGTTGTTGCTTGTTATGAAGGTCTATACTTGTTGCTTGTTATGAAGGTCTATACTTGTTGCTTGTTATGAGGGTCTATACTTGTTGCTTGTTATGAGGGTCTATACCTGTTGCTTGTTATGAAGGTCTATACTTGTTGCTTGTTATGAAGGTCTATACCTGTTGCTTGTTATGAAGGTCTATACCTGTTGCTTGTTATGAAGGTCTATACCTGTTGCTTGTTATGAAGGTCTATACTTGTTGCTTGTTATGAAGGTCTATACTTGTTGCTTGTTATGAAGGTCTATACTTGTTGCTTGTTATGAAGGTCTATACTTGTTGCTTGTTATGAAGGTCTATACTTGTTGCTTGTTATGAAGGTCTATACCTGTTGCTTGTTATGAAGGTCTATACTTGTTGCTTGTTATGAAGGTCTATACTTGTTGCTTGTTATGAAGGTCTATAGTTGTTGCTTGTTATGAAGGTCTATACTTGTTGCTTGGTATGAAGGTCTATAGTTGTTGCTTGTTATGAAGGTCTATACTTGTTGCTTGTTATGAAGGTCTATACCTGTTGCTTGTTATGAAGGTCTATACTTGTTGCTTGTTATGAAGGTCTATACTTGTTGCTTGTTATGAGGGTCTATACTTGTTGCTTGTTATGAAGGTCTATAGTTGTTGCTTGTTATGAAGGTCTATACTTGTTGCTTGTTATGAAGGTCTATAGTTGTTGCTTGTTATGAAGGTCTATACTTGTTGCTTGTTATGAAGGTCTATACCTGTTGCTTGTTATGAAGGTCTATACTTGTTGCTTGTTATGAAGGTCTATACTTGTTGCTTGTTATGAGGGTCTATACTTGTTGCTTGTTATGAAGGTCTATACTTGTTAGCTCATCAGGCCTGAAAGGCCCGATGGGCTTATGGCATGGGATGGCGTCCGTCCATCCGTCCGTCCGTCCGTAAACTTTTCACTTTTTCGACTTCTTCTCCAGAACCAATGAATCTAGAGATCTGAAATGTTATGTACAGACTCCTTGGTCAATGGGGATTCTAAATTGTAGATTTGGTGATCAAGTGACCCCAAATAAGGGCCTCATAGGCCATAACCTAAAAACCTATTTTCATCTTCTTCTCCAGAATGAAAAGACCTAGAAGACTGAAATGTTGTGTACAGACTCTTTAGCCAATGGAGATTCTAAATTGTAGATTAGGTGACCCTGTGACCCCAAATAAGGACCTCACAGGCCATTACCTAAAATCCTGTTTTCATCTTCTTCTCCAGAATGAAAAGACCTAGAAGAGTGAAATGTTGTGTACAGACTCTTTAGCCAATGGAGATTCTAAATTGTAGATTAGGTGACCCTGTGACCCCAAATAAGGACATCACAGGCCATTACCTAAAATCATGTTTTCATCGTTTTCTCCGGAACAAAAAGACCTAGAAAGCTGTAATATTGTATGCAAACTCTTTAGCCAATGGGGATTCTAACTTGTAAATTTGGTGACCCTGTGACCCCAAATATGGGCCACAGCCTAAAAAAACCCTTTGAAAATGAATTTGGAACTTATATTTTATGACACTTCACTCACTATGTCGACTTGCGATGACCATCTACATTGTGGACATGTTTGTCAAATTGATGTAATCAATGTGAAATGAGAACTTTTGAATAGCCTATGAACTGAAAATTGTGACAAGCGACAAAGGATTAAATTGAAGAGGAGTGAAGAATTCTTTTATTTTAGATGATATATGTGAACTGCATATGAATGGTTATGAAATGATAAGATAAGATTATTTTCATCTTTTTCTCCAGAACTAAAAGACCTAGAAGGCTGTCATGTTGTGTAAAGAGTCCTTAGCCAATGGAGATTCTAAACTGTAGATTTGGTAACCCTGTGGGCCCAAATAAGGACCTCACAGGCCATTACCTAAAATCCTGTTTTCATCTTTTTCTCCGGAACAAAAAGACTTAGAAGGCTGAAATTTTGTAGGCAAACTCTTTAGCCAATGGGGATTCTAACTTGTAAATTTGGTGACCCTGTGACCCCAAATAAGGACCTCACAGGCCATTACCTAAAATCATGTTTTCATCGTTTTCTCCGGAACAAAAAGACTTAGAAGGCTGTAATATTGTATGCAAACTCTTTAGCCAATGGGGATTCTAACTTGTAAATTTGGTGACCCTGTGACCCCAAATATGGGCCACAGCCTAAAAAAACCTTGGAAAATGAATTTTGTACTGATATTTTATGACACTTCACTCACTATATACTTGAAATATATGTCGACTTGAGATAACCATCTACATTGTGGACATGTTTGTCAAATTGATGTAATCAGTGTGAAATGAGAACTTTTGAATAGCCTATGAACTGAAAATTGTGACAAGCGACAAAGGATTAAATTGAAGAGGAGTGAAGAATTCTTTTATTTTAGATGATATATGTGAACTGCATATGAATGGTTATGAAATGATAAGATAAGATTATTTTCATCTTTTTCTCCAGAACTAAAAGACCTAGAAGGCTGTCATGTTGTGTAAAGAGTCCTTAGCCAATGGAGATTCTAAACTGTAGATTTGGTAACCCTGTGGGCCCAAATAAGGACCTCACAGGCCATTACCTAAAATCCTGTTTTCATCTTTTTCTCCGGAACAAAAAGACTTAGAAGGCTGAAATTTTGTAGGCAAACTCTTTAGCCAATGGGGATTCTAACTTGTAAATTTGGTGACCCTGTGACCCCAAATAAGGACCTCACAGGCCATTACCTAAAATCATGTTTTCATCGTTTTCTCCGGAACAAAAAGACTTAGAAGGCTGTAATATTGTATGCAAACTCTTTAGCCAATGGGGATTCTAACTTGTAAATTTGGTGACTCTGTGACCCCAAATATGGGCCACAGCCTAAAAAAACCTTGGAAAATGAATTTTGTACTGATATTTTATGACACTTCACTCACTATATACTTGAAATATATGTCGACTTGAGATAACCATCTACATTGTGGACATGTTTGTCAAATTGATGTAATCAATGTGAAATGAGAACTATTGAATAGCCTATGAACTGAAAATTGTGGATATTATAAAAAGAAAGGCCCTCACAGTTCAAAACATAAAAACTATTTTCATCTTCTTCTCCAGAACAAACTAGAAGGAATATTGCGTTCAGAAAGTTTAGATGTTTGGATGAAAAGGCTTAGAACCATTAAAATTGTGCAGAGATTATTTAGCCAAGGGGATTCTAAATTGTACTATGTACCATGGGATTCATCACATTCCCTGTTCTCTCTAAGCCTTATACAGTTAGATCACTGCTGCCAGTGTTTAGTGCAAGCCAGAGTCTATTACATAATTTGGCGGTAAACCAAAAAAAACACAGCTGGCCAAGGGGTCAGAATATTGCATAATCTCGTGTGTGGTGACCTTGCTGAGTGCTCTCTCTCAATTTCAAGACTAAGATGTGTCAGGGTTAGGGATTGTGCTTTATATTGAGACAATCATCATCATCAAACAAAATAATCCCTGATGAGCTACAGAGCCCATGGCTCTATTTTTGCTTGTTATGAAGGTCTATACTTGTTGCTTGTTATGAAGGTCTATACCTGTTGCTTGTTATGAAGGTCTATACCTGTTGCTTGTTATGAAGGTCTATACTTGTTGCTTGTTATGAAGGTCTATACCTGTTGCTTGTTATGAAGGTCTATACTTGTTGCTTGTTATGAAGGTCTATACTTGTTGCTTGTTATGAAGGTCTATACTTGTTGCTTGTTATGAGGGTCTATACTTGTTGCTTGTTATGAAGGTCTATACCTGTTGCTTGTTATGAAGGTCTATAGTTGTTGCTTGTTATGAAGGTCTATATTTGTTGCTTGTTATGAAGGTCTATAGTTGTTGCTTGTTATGAAGGTCTATACTTGTTGCTTGTTATGAAGGTCTATATTTGTTGCTTGTTATGAAGGTCTATAGTTGTTGCTTGTTATGAAGGTCTATACTTGTTGCTTGTTATGAAGGTCTATACTTGTTGCTTGTTATGAAGGTCTATACTTGTTGCTTGTTATGAAGGTCTATAGTTGTTGCTTGTTATGAAGGTCTATACTTGTTGCTTGTTATGAAGGTCTATACTTGTTGCTTGTTATGAGGGTCTATACTTGTTGCTTGTTATGAGGGTCTATACCTGTTGCTTGTTATGAAGGTCTATACTTGTTGCTTGTTATGAAGGTCTATACCTGTTGCTTGTTATGAAGGTCTATACCTGTTGCTTGTTATGAAGGTCTATACCTGTTGCTTGTTATGAAGGTCTATACTTGTTGCTTGTTATGAAGGTCTATACTTGTTGCTTGTTATGAAGGTCTATACTTGTTGCTTGTTATGAAGGTCTATACTTGTTGCTTGTTATGAAGGTCTATACTTGTTGCTTGTTATGAAGGTCTATACCTGTTGCTTGTTATGAAGGCCTATACTTGTTGCTTGTTATGAAGGTCTATACTTGTTGCTTGTTATGAAGGTCTATAGTTGTTGCTTGTTATGAAGGTCTATACTTGTTGCTTGGTATGAAGGTCTATAGTTGTTGCTTGTTATGAAGGTCTATACTTGTTGCTTGTTATGAAGGTCTATACCTGTTGCTTGTTATGAAGGTCTATACTTGTTGCTTGTTATGAAGGTCTATACTTGTTGCTTGTTATGAGGGTCTATACTTGTTGCTTGTTATGAAGGTCTATAGTTGTTGCTTGTTATGAAGGTCTATACCTGTTGCTTGTTATGAAGGTCTATACTTGTTGCTTGTTATGAAGGTCTATACTTGTTGCTTGTTATGAGGGTCTATACTTGTTGCTTGTTATGAAGGTCTATACTTGTTAGCTCATCAGGCCTGAAAGGCCCGATGGGCTTATGGCATGGGATGGCGTCCGTCCATCCGTCCGTCCGTCCGTAAACTTTTCACTTTTTCGACTTCTTCTCCAGAACCAATGAATCTAGAGATCTGAAATGTTATGTACAGACTCCTTGGTCAATGGGGATTCTAAATTGTAGATTTGGTGATCAAGTGACCCCAAATAAGGGCCTCATAGGCCATAACCTAAAAACCTATTTTCATCTTCTTCTCCAGAATGAAAAGACCTAGAAGACTGAAATGTTGTGTACAGACTCTTTAGCCAATGGAGATTCTAAATTGTAGATTAGTTGACCCTGTGACCCCAAATAAGGACCTCACAGGCCATTACCTAAAATCCTGTTTTCATCTTCTTCTCCAGAATGAAAAGACCTAGAAGAGTGAAATGTTGTGTACAGACTCTTTAGCCAATGGAGATTCTAAATTGTAGATTAGGTGACCCTGTGACCCCAAATAAGGACATCACAGGCCATTACCTAAAATCATGTTTTCATCGTTTTCTCCGGAACAAAAAGACCTAGAAAGCTGTAATATTGTATGCAAACTCTTTAGCCAATGGGGATTCTAACTTGTAAATTTGGTGACCCTGTGACCCCAAATATGGGCCACAGCCTAAAAAAACCCTTTGAAAATGAATTTGGAACTTATATTTTATGACACTTCACTCACTATGTCGACTTGCGATGACCATCTACATTGTGGACATGTTTGTCAAATTGATGTAATCAATGTGAAATGAGAACTTTTGAATAGCCTATGAACTGAAAATTGTGACAAGCGACAAAGGATTAAATTGAAGAGGAGTGAAGAATTCTTTTATTTTAGATGATATATGTGAACTGCATATGAATGGTTATGAAATGATAAGATAAGATTATTTTCATCTTTTTCTCCAGAACTAAAAGACCTAGAAGGCTGTCATGTTGTGTAAAGAGTCCTTAGCCAATGGAGATTCTAAACTGTAGATTTGGTAACCCTGTGGGCCCAAATAAGGACCTCACAGGCCATTACCTAAAATCCTGTTTTCATCTTTTTCTCCGGAACAAAAAGACTTAGAAGGCTGAAATTTTGTAGGCAAACTCTTTAGCCAATGGGGATTCTAACTTGTAAATTTGGTGACCCTGTGACCCCAAATAAGGACCTCACAGGCCATTACCTAAAATCATGTTTTCATCGTTTTCTCCGGAACAAAAAGACTTAGAAGGCTGTAATATTGTATGCAAACTCTTTAGCCAATGGGGATTCTAACTTGTAAATTTGGTGACTCTGTGACCCCAAATATGGGCCACAGCCTAAAAAAACCTTGGAAAATGAATTTTGTACTGATATTTTATGACACTTCACTCACTATATACTTGAAATATATGTCGACTTGAGATAACCATCTACATTGTGGACATGTTTGTCAAATTGATGTAATCAATGTGAAATGAGAACTATTGAATAGCCTATGAACTGAAAATTGTGGATATTATAAAAAGAAAGGCCCTCACAGTTCAAAACATAAAAACTATTTTCATCTTCTTCTCCAGAACAAACTAGAAGGAATATTGCGTTCAGAAAGTTTAGATGTTTGGATGAAAAGGCTTAGAACCATTAAAATTGTGCAGAGATTATTTAGCCAAGGGGATTCTAAATTGTACTATGTACCATGGGATTCATCACATTCCCTGTTCTCTCTAAGCCTTATACAGTTAGATCACTGCTGCCAGTGTTTAGTGCAAGCCAGAGTCTATTACATAATTTGGCGGTAAACCAAAAAAAACACAGCTGGCCAAGGGGTCAGAATATTGCATAATCTCGTGTGTGGTGACCTTGCTGAGTGCTCTCTCTCAATTTCAAGACTAAGATGTGTCAGGGTTAGGGATTGTGCTTTATATTGAGACAATCATCATCATCAAACAAAATAAACCCTGATGAGCTACAGAGCCCATGGCTCTATTTTTGCTTGTTATGAAGGTCTATACTTGTTGCTTGTTATGAAGGTCTATACCTGTTGCTTGTTATGAAGGTCTATACCTGTTGCTTGTTATGAAGGTCTATACTTGTTGCTTGTTATGAAGGTCTATACCTGTTGCTTGTTATGAAGGTCTATACTTGTTGCTTGTTATGAAGGTCTATACTTGTTGCTTGTTATGAAGGTCTATACTTGTTGCTTGTTATGAGGGTCTATACTTGTTGCTTGTTATGAAGGTCTATACCTGTTGCTTGTTATGAAGGTCTATAGTTGTTGCTTGTTATGAAGGTCTATATTTGTTGCTTGTTATGAAGGTCTATAGTTGTTGCTTGTTATGAAGGTCTATACTTGTTGCTTGTTATGAAGGTCTATATTTGTTGCTTGTTATGAAGGTCTATAGTTGTTGCTTGTTATGAAGGTCTATACTTGTTGCTTGTTATGAAGGTCTATACTTGTTGCTTGTTATGAAGGTCTATACTTGTTGCTTGTTATGAAGGTCTATAGTTGTTGCTTGTTATGAAGGTCTATACTTGTTGCTTGTTATGAAGGTCTATACTTGTTGCTTGTTATGAGGGTCTATACTTGTTGCTTGTTATGAGGGTCTATACCTGTTGCTTGTTATGAAGGTCTATACTTGTTGCTTGTTATGAAGGTCTATACCTGTTGCTTGTTATGAAGGTCTATACCTGTTGCTTGTTATGAAGGTCTATACCTGTTGCTTGTTATGAAGGTCTATACTTGTTGCTTGTTATGAAGGTCTATACTTGTTGCTTGTTATGAAGGTCTATACTTGTTGCTTGTTATGAAGGTCTATACTTGTTGCTTGTTATGAAGGTCTATACTTGTTGCTTGTTATGAAGGTCTATACCTGTTGCTTGTTATGAAGGCCTATACTTGTTGCTTGTTATGAAGGTCTATACTTGTTGCTTGTTATGAAGGTCTATAGTTGTTGCTTGTTATGAAGGTCTATACTTGTTGCTTGGTATGAAGGTCTATAGTTGTTGCTTGTTATGAAGGTCTATACTTGTTGCTTGTTATGAAGGTCTATACCTGTTGCTTGTTATGAAGGTCTATACTTGTTGCTTGTTATGAAGGTCTATACTTGTTGCTTGTTATGAGGGTCTATACTTGTTGCTTGTTATGAAGGTCTATAGTTGTTGCTTGTTATGAAGGTCTATACTTGTTGCTTGTTATGAAGGTCTATAGTTGTTGCTTGTTATGAAGGTCTATACTTGTTGCTTGTTATGAAGGTCTATACCTGTTGCTTGTTATGAAGGTCTATACTTGTTGCTTGTTATGAAGGTCTATACTTGTTGCTTGTTATGAGGGTCTATACTTGTTGCTTGTTATGAAGGTCTATACTTGTTAGCTCATCAGGCCTGAAAGGCCCGATGGGCTTATGGCATGGGATGGCGTCCGTCCATCCGTCCGTCCGTCCGTAAACTTTTCACTTTTTCGACTTCTTCTCCAGAACCAATGAATCTAGAGATCTGAAATGTTATGTACAGACTCCTTGGTCAATGGGGATTCTAAATTGTAGATTTGGTGATCAAGTGACCCCAAATAAGGGCCTCATAGGCCATAACCTAAAAACCTATTTTCATCTTCTTCTCCAGAATGAAAAGACCTAGAAGACTGAAATGTTGTGTACAGACTCTTTAGCCAATGGAGATTCTAAATTGTAGATTAGGTGACCCTGTGACCCCAAATAAGGACCTCACAGGCCATTACCTAAAATCCTGTTTTCATCTTCTTCTCCAGAATGAAAAGACCTAGAAGAGTGAAATGTTGTGTACAGACTCTTTAGCCAATGGAGATTCTAAATTGTAGATTAGGTGACCCTGTGACCCCAAATAAGGACATCACAGGCCATTACCTAAAATCATGTTTTCATCGTTTTCTCCGGAACAAAAAGACCTAGAAAGCTGTAATATTGTATGCAAACTCTTTAGCCAATGGGGATTCTAACTTGTAAATTTGGTGACCCTGTGACCCCAAATATGGGCCACAGCCTAAAAAAACCCTTTGAAAATGAATTTGGAACTTATATTTTATGACACTTCACTCACTATGTCGACTTGCGATGACCATCTACATTGTGGACATGTTTGTCAAATTGATGTAATCAATGTGAAATGAGAACTTTTGAATAGCCTATGAACTGAAAATTGTGACAAGCGACAAAGGATTAAATTGAAGAGGAGTGAAGAATTCTTTTATTTTAGATGATATATGTGAACTGCATATGAATGGTTATGAAATGATAAGATAAGATTATTTTCATCTTTTTCTCCAGAACTAAAAGACCTAGAAGGCTGTCATGTTGTGTAAAGAGTCCTTAGCCAATGGAGATTCTAAACTGTAGATTTGGTAACCCTGTGGGCCCAAATAAGGACCTCACAGGCCATTACCTAAAATCCTGTTTTCATCTTTTTCTCCGGAACAAAAAGACTTAGAAGGCTGAAATTTTGTAGGCAAACTCTTTAGCCAATGGGGATTCTAACTTGTAAATTTGGTGACCCTGTGACCCCAAATAAGGACCTCACAGGCCATTACCTAAAATCATGTTTTCATCGTTTTCTCCGGAACAAAAAGACTTAGAAGGCTGTAATATTGTATGCAAACTCTTTAGCCAATGGGGATTCTAACTTGTAAATTTGGTGACCCTGTGACCCCAAATATGGGCCACAGCCTAAAAAAACCTTGGAAAATGAATTTTGTACTGATATTTTATGACACTTCACTCACTATATACTTGAAATATATGTCGACTTGAGATAACCATCTACATTGTGGACATGTTTGTCAAATTGATGTAATCAGTGTGAAATGAGAACTATTGAATAGCCTATGAACTGAAAATTGTGACAAGCGACAAAGGATTAAATTGAAGAGGAGTGAAGAATTCTTTTATTTTAGATGATATATGTGAACTGCATATGAATGGTTATGAAATGATAAGATAAGATTATTTTCATCTTTTTCTCCAGAACTAAAAGACCTAGAAGGCTGTCATGTTGTGTAAAGAGTCCTTAGCCAATGGAGATTCTAAACTGTAGATTTGGTAACCCTGTGGGCCCAAATAAGGACCTCACAGGCCATTACCTAAAATCCTGTTTTCATCTTTTTCTCCGGAACAAAAAGACTTAGAAGGCTGAAATTTTGTAGGCAAACTCTTTAGCCAATGGGGATTCTAACTTGTAAATTTGGTGACCCTGTGACCCCAAATAAGGACCTCACAGGCCATTACCTAAAATCATGTTTTCATCGTTTTCTCCGGAACAAAAAGACTTAGAAGGCTGTAATATTGTATGCAAACTCTTTAGCCAATGGGGATTCTAACTTGTAAATTTGGTGACTCTGTGACCCCAAATATGGGCCACAGCCTAAAAAAACCTTGGAAAATGAATTTTGTACTGATATTTTATGACACTTCACTCACTATATACTTGAAATATATGTCGACTTGAGATAACCATCTACATTGTGGACATGTTTGTCAAATTGATGTAATCAATGTGAAATGAGAACTATTGAATAGCCTATGAACTGAAAATTGTGGATATTATAAAAAGAAAGGCCCTCACAGTTCAAAACATAAAAACTATTTTCATCTTCTTCTCCAGAACAAACTAGAAGGAATATTGCGTTCAGAAAGTTTAGATGTTTGGATGAAAAGGCTTAGAACCATTAAAATTGTGCAGAGATTATTTAGCCAAGGGGATTCTAAATTGTACTATGTACCATGGGATTCATCACATTCCCTGTTCTCTCTAAGCCTTATACAGTTAGATCACTGCTGCCAGTGTTTAGTGCAAGCCAGAGTCTATTACATAATTTGGCGGTAAACCAAAAAAAACACAGCTGGCCAAGGGGTCAGAATATTGCATAATCTCGTGTGTGGTGACCTTGCTGAGTGCTCTCTCTCAATTTCAAGACTAAGATGTGTCAGGGTTAGGGATTGTGCTTTATATTGAGACAATCATCATCATCAAACAAAATAAACCCTGATGAGCTACAGAGCCCATGGCTCTATTTTTGCTTGTTATGAAGGTCTATACTTGTTGCTTGTTATGAAGGTCTATACCTGTTGCTTGTTATGAAGGTCTATACCTGTTGCTTGTTATGAAGGTCTATACTTGTTGCTTGTTATGAAGGTCTATACCTGTTGCTTGTTATGAAGGTCTATACTTGTTGCTTGTTATGAAGGTCTATACTTGTTGCTTGTTATGAAGGTCTATACTTGTTGCTTGTTATGAGGGTCTATACTTGTTGCTTGTTATGAAGGTCTATACCTGTTGCTTGTTATGAAGGTCTATAGTTGTTGCTTGTTATGAAGGTCTATATTTGTTGCTTGTTATGAAGGTCTATAGTTGTTGCTTGTTATGAAGGTCTATACTTGTTGCTTGTTATGAAGGTCTATACTTGTTGCTTGTTATGAAGGTCTATACCTGTTGCTTGTTATGAAGGCTATATCTGTTGCTTGTTATGAAGGTCTATACCTGTTGCTTGTTATGAAGGTCTATACTTGTTGCTTGTTATGAAGGTCTATACTTGTTGCTTGTTATGAAGGCTATATCTGTTGCTTGTTATGAAGGTCTATAGTTGTTGCTTGTTATGAAGGTCTATACTTGTTGCTTGTTATGAAGGTCTATACTTGTTGCTTGTTATGAAGGTCTATAGTTGTTGTTTGTTATGAAGGTCTATAGTTGTTGCTTGTTATGAAGGTCTATAGTTGTGGCTTGTTATGAAGGTCTATACGTGTTGCTTGTTATGAAGGTCTATAGTTGTTGCTTGTTATGAAGGTCTATACTTGTTGCTTGTTATGAAGGTCTATAGTTGTTGCTTGTTATGAAGGTCTATACTTGTTGCTTGTTATGAAGATCTATAGTTGTTGCTTGTTATGAAGGTCTATACGTGTTGCTTGTTATGAAGGTCTATAGTTGTTGCTTGTTATGAAGGTCTATACTTGTTGCTTGTTATGAAGGTCTATACTTGTTGCTTGTTATGAAGGTCTATAGTTGTTGCTTGTTATGAAGGTCTATACTTGTTGCTTGTTATGAAGGTCTATAGTTGTTGCTTGTTATGAAGGTCTATACCTGTTGCTTGTTATGAAGGTCTATACTTGTTGCTTGTTATGAAGGTCTATATCTGTTGCTTGTTATGAAGGTCTATACTTGTTGCTTGGTATGAAGGTCTATAGTTGTTGCTTGTTATGAAGGTCTATAGTTGTTGCTTGTTGTGAAGGTCTATACCTGTTGCTTGTTATGAAGGTCTATACTTGTTGCTTGTTATTAAGGTCTATACTTGTTGCTTGTTATGAAGGTCTATACCTGTTGCTTGTTATGAAGATCTATAGTTGTTGCTTGTTATGAAGGTCTATACTTGTTGCTTGTTATGAAGGTCTATACTTGTTGCTTGTTATGAAGGTATATAGTTGTTGCTTGTTATGAAGGTCTATACTTGTTGCTTGTTATGAAGGTCTATACCTGTTGCTTGTTATGAAGGTCTATACCTGTTGCTTGTTATGAAGGTCTATAGTTGTTGCTTGTTATGAAGGTCTATACTTGTTGCTTGTTATGAAGGTCTATACCTGTTGCTTGTTATGAAGGTCTATAGTTGTTGCTTGTTATGAAGGTCTATACTTGTTGCTTGTTATGAAGGTCTATACCTGTTGCTTGTTATGAAGGCTATATCTGTTGCTTGTTATGAAGGTCTATACTTGTTGCTTGTTATGAAGGTCTATACCTGTTGCTTGTTATGAAGGTCTATAGTTGTTGCTTGTTATGAAGGTCTATACTTGTTGCTTGTTATGAAGGTCTATAGTTGTTGCTTGTTATGAAGGTCTATAGTTGTTGCTTGTTATGAAGGTCTATACCTGTTGCTTGTTATGAAGGTCTATACTTGTTGCTTGTTATGAAGGTCTATACTTGTTGCTTGTTATGAAGGTCTATACCTGTTGCTTGTTATGAAGGTCTATAGTTGTTGCTTGTTATGAAGGTCTATACTTGTTGCTTGTTATGAAGGTCTATAGTTGTTGCTTGTTATGAAGGCTATATCTGTTGCTTGTTATGAAGGTCTATACTTGTTGCTTGTTATGAAGGTCTATACTTGTTGCTTGTTATGAAGGTCTATAGTTGTTGCTTGTTATGAAGGTCTATACTTGTTGCTTGTTATGAAGGTCTATAGTTGTTGCTTGTTATGAAGGTCTATACTTGTTGCTTGTTATGAAGGTCTATAGTTGTTGCTTGTTATGAAGGTCTATACTTGTTGCTTGTTATGAAGGTCTATAGTTGTTGCTTGTTATGAAGGTCTATACTTGTTGCTTGTTATGAAGGTCTATACCTGTTGCTTGTTATGAAGGTCTATACTTGTTGCTTGTTATGAAGGTCTATACTTGTTGCTTGTTATGAAGGTATATAGTTGTTGCTTGTTATGAAGGTCTATACTTGTTGCTTGTTATGAAGGTCTATACTTGTTGCTTGTTATGAAGGTCTATACTTGTTGCTTGTTATGAAGGTCTATACTTGTTGCTTGTTATGAAGGTCTATACCTGTTGCTTGTTATGAAGGTCTATACTTGTTGCTTGTTATGAAGGTCTATACTTGTTGCTTGTTATGAAGGTATATAGTTGTTGCTTGTTATGAAGGTCTATACTTGTTGCTTGTTATGAAGGTCTATAGTTGTTTCTTGTTATGAAGGTCTATAGTTGTTGCTTGTTATGAAGGTCTATACCTGTTGCTTGTTATGAAGGTCTATACTTGTTGCTTGTTATGAAGGTCTATACTTGTTGCTTGTTATGAAGGTCTATACGTGTTGCTTGTTATGAAGGTCTATAGTTGTTGCTTGTTATGAAGGTCTATACTTGTTGCTTGTTATGAAGGTCTATACTTGTTGCTTGTTATGAAGGTCTATACTTGTTGCTTGTTATGAAGGCTACATCTGTTGCTTGTTATGAAGGTCTATACTTGTTGCTTGTTATGAAGGTCTATACTTGTTGCTTGTTATGAAGGTCTATAGTTGTTGCTTGTTATGAAGGTCTATAGTTGTTGCTTGTTATGAAGGTCTATACTTGTTGCTTTTTATGAAGGTCTATAGTTGTTGCTTGTTATGAAGGTCTATACTTGTTGCTTGTTATGAAGGTCTATACTTGTTGCTTGTTATGAAGGTCTATACTTGTTGCTTGTTATGAAGGTCTATACTTGTTGCTTGTTATGAAGGTCTATACTTGTTGCTTGTTATGAAGGTCTATACCTGTTGCTTGTTATGAAGGCTATATCTGTTGCTTGTTATGAAGGTCTATACTTGTTGCTTGTTATGAAGGTCTATACCTGTTGCTTGTTATGAAGGTCTATAGTTGTTGCTTGTTATGAAGGTCTATACTTGTTGCTTGTTATGAAGGTCTATAGTTGTTGCTTGTTATGAAGGTCTATAGTTGTTGCTTGTTATGAAGGTCTATACCTGTTGCTTGTTATGAAGGTCTATACTTGTTGCTTGTTATGAAGGTCTATACTTGTTGCTTGTTATGAAGGTCTATACCTGTTGCTTGTTATGAAGGTCTATAGTTGTTGCTTGTTATGAAGGTCTATACTTGTTGCTTGTTATGAAGGTCTATACCTGTTGCTTGTTATGAAGGTCTATACTTGTTGCTTGTTATGAAGGTCTATACTTGTTGCTTGTTATGAAGGTATATAGTTGTTGCTTGTTATGAAGGTCTATACTTGTTGCTTGTTATGAAGGTCTATACTTGTTGCTTGTTATGAAGGTCTATACTTGTTGCTTGTTATGAAGGTCTATACTTGTTGCTTGTTATGAAGGTCTATACCTGTTGCTTGTTATGAAGGTCTATACTTGTTGCTTGTTATGAAGGTCTATACTTGTTGCTTGTTATGAAGGTATATAGTTGTTGCTTGTTATGAAGGTCTATACTTGTTGCTTGTTATGAAGGTCTATAGTTGTTTCTTGTTATGAAGGTCTATAGTTGTTGCTTGTTATGAAGGTCTATACCTGTTGCTTGTTATGAAGGTCTATACTTGTTGCTTGTTATGAAGGTCTATACTTGTTGCTTGTTATGAAGGTCTATACGTGTTGCTTGTTATGAAGGTCTATAGTTGTTGCTTGTTATGAAGGTCTATACTTGTTGCTTGTTATGAAGGTCTATACTTGTTGCTTGTTATGAAGGTCTATACTTGTTGCTTGTTATGAAGGCTACATCTGTTGCTTGTTATGAAGGTCTATACTTGTTGCTTGTTATGAAGGTCTATACTTGTTGCTTGTTATGAAGGTCTATAGTTGTTGCTTGTTATGAAGGTCTATAGTTGTTGCTTGTTATGAAGGTCTATACTTGTTGCTTTTTATGAAGGTCTATAGTTGTTGCTTGTTATGAAGGTCTATACTTGTTGCTTGTTATGAAGGTCTATACTTGTTGCTTGTTATGAAGGTCTATACTTGTTGCTTGTTATGAAGGTCTATACTTGTTGCTTGTTATGAAGGTCTATAGTTGTTGCTTGTTATGAAGGTCTATACTTGTTGCTTGTTATGAAGGCTATATCTGTTGCAGGTGGATGTGGATGGTTTTCGGACCAGCGCAATTTTGTGTATGCCCATCAAGAATACACACGGCAAAGTCATAGGTGTTAGTCAGCTTATCAACAAACTGGATCACACAACGTTTAATAAAAATGATGAAAATTTATTTGAGGTAAGTGAGCGAGTGATGATTTTAACTGTTCTTATTTCATTATTAATAAAACAATACTATTAGTTTCATAACATGTGTGGTAACAAATTTAAAGTCACTTTAATTACATTTATTTTTAAAGTTTAAGAGGTATTCAGAATTATGGTATCCTAGACTTAAATTGAGAAGCTCTTTTTTTATTAAATCAACCCTTTTCGGTGGAATACAATTCCAAAATATTGCATCTATCGGGGTACATAGTAAGCAGTTCGATAAATTATATATATATATATATATACAGTAAGTGGACAAGTATATGGAATATTTGATGTACAACATTGCTCAAAATACTAAAAATTGTCAAAACCTACCGGTAGTTATATGGAGTATTTGCAATGGTCTAGGTTGTCTGCATTTTTAGCTACAAACTGATGTTTTGCTTATTTCAAACATGTTTTTTGTTTGTGTGTCCATATGTGTTCCTTTACATTAACATGTGTGAGCATTTCCTAAGAAGCTGTTTAACTGCATAAAAATGAAGTAAACAAGTTTTCTCTAAACTTTGACCACGTTGACATTAGCCATGCAGTTTATAGCCTTAGCTGTACATTTCAGCAAGATGCACATGCATCTACATTGACAATACCGTTATTGGGCCATATCAATTAGATTTCGAGCCCCAAACATGGGTAACCTTACAACATAGCACGGGCTGCGTTGTCACCGATGAGGCCATGTTTGGCTTGTGCGTTTCATACACAAGCTTGTTGTCCCAAGCCGCAACACGGAACGGGGGACTATGTATTCAGCGGCGCCCGTACGTACGTCTGTATGTCACATTTCTTGTTAACGCGATATCTCATGAAGCGTTTTATCCAAAGTCTTCAAATTTGGTGTCAGCCTACATTGTGTGAAGACACCAGTCGATTTTGGTGACCTTGACCTTATTTTCAAGGTCACCATGACACTTTGACCACTGTTCGAACTCCTGGTAACGCGATATATCATGACTGGATGGACCCAAAGTCTTCAAATTTGGTGCCAGGCTACATTTGGGGATGATGCAGACACCAGTCGATTTTGGTGACCTTGACCATATTTTCAAGGTCACCACAACACTTTCACAACTTTTCAAACTCTTGTTAACGTGATATATCATGACTGGATGAACCCAAAGTCTTCAAATTTGAAGCCAGGCTACATTGGGGGATGACGCAGACACCAGTCCATTTTGGTGACCGTGACCTTTTTTTCTAGGTCACCACGACACTTTGACCACTTTATTGTCTCTTGTTAACGTGATATCTCATTGACCGGTTAGACATAATGTCTTAATATTTGCTGACGGCCTATAATGGCGGTTTACGCAGACACCAGTCAATTTTGATGACCTTTACCTTGACCTTATTTTCAAGGTGACTATGACTTGACCAAATGATGTGTCTTACTAAACTCAATGTTTACGGCGGGGGACGTTGCCATGTTAGTGGCAAACACTTGTTTACAGTTGTATTTGTTAAGAAATATTATGAAATAGTATCCGCTTACACTCGACCGTAAGTGGGGTATAAGACAGATATACCCATACTTTTCCTCGTGTATCAAATGATACCCTACACTTTTCCCCGTTGGAGCCTTACTCGGCTCTGCCTCGTAAGGGCCCCACGAGGAAAAGTGTAGGGTATCATTCGATAAACGAGGAAAAGTATTGGTATATCTATCACGTATATCCATTTGGTGGAAAGTGGTCACAACAGAGAATATGGTATCCGAGATTTCCTCTTCTGCTCACATGAATAGTTAAGTTACTGGTCCTGTGAATGTTAGTTACTGTAAATCCGTTTTAAATACTCCATGAATTGCTCTCCTATTTAAAACCAGTATCGGCACTGTATTAATGGTGTTGACTTGGTATTCTTGTTATTCTAAGCCCGGAATCAACTGTGCCTCCTGAATTGTCCTTGTCCTCCTTCTCCACTATGGAAACCTCTTATCTGGCAGTTTTAGCTCATAAGTTCTGAAAGGCACGATGGGCTTATGGCATGGCTCAAAATAAGGGCCTCACAGGCCATAACCTAAAAACCTATTTTGATCTTCTTCTCCAGAACAAAAAGACCTAGAAGGCTGTAATATTGTGTACAGAGTCTTTAGACAATGGAGATTCTAAATGGTAGATTTGGTGACCCTGTGACCCCAAATATATGTTACAGCCTAAAAAAACAGTTGAAATTGAATTTTAAACTGATATCGATGGCACTTCATTCAGTATTTAGTTTTCCCTAATAAAATACCTGAGGGAGAGTCATCTCATCTTTTATATATGTGAGTCCTATCTTGGGTTTGAGAAATGCAGAAATGAGAAAAAAAGCAACTTCGCAGTTAATCTAATTCAGTAGGAATGTGAAATATATGTCGAAGATCAAGTCTCCATTATGGACATGTTTGTCAAATTGATGTAATCAATGTGAAATGAGAACTGTTGAATAGCCTATGAACTGAATATTGTGGATATTTTAAAAAAGGCCCTCACAGGTCAAAACATAAAAATCTATTTTCATCTTCTTCTCGAGAACAAACTAGAAGGAATATTGCGTTCAGAATGTGATGTTTAGATGAAAAGGCTTAGAACCATTAAAATTGTGCAAAGATTATTTAGCCAAGGTGATTCTAAATTGTACTATGTACCATGAGAATACATGCAGTGTATTAAAATTATTTAACAATTTCTTCTGGAATTTTGTTTTTTTCAACATACTATCATCATATTATTTTTAATTTATTGAGCTACAAAGCTAATGACGCTATTTCTGTGTTCTCCAATGCAGGCATTTTCCATTTTTTGTGGAATGGGGATCAGCAACACACAGATGTATGAGACCGCCCTGAGAGCAATGGCCAAGCAGCGAGTTGCTCTTGAGGTCCTGTCCTACCACGCTATCGCTCCTGCAGAGGAGGCACAGAGACTCAGGGTAGTCTTCCTTACTCATCCCCATGCTTCATCCCTTTGCTTCATCCCTTTGCTTCATCCCCATGCTTCATCCCTTTGCTTCATCCCTTTGCTTCATCCCCTTGCTTCATCCCTATGCTTCATCCCATTGCTTCATCCCCATGCTTCATCCCCATGCTTCATCACTTTGCTTCATCCCCATGCTTCATCCCCATGCTTCATCCTCCTGCTTAATCTCCCTGCTTCATCTCCCTGCTCCATGCCCTTTGTTTCATGCCCTTTGCTTTATGCCCTTTGCTTCATCCCCTTGTTCCATCCCCTTGCTTCATCCCCCTGCTCCATGTCCTCTGCTCCATGTCCTTTGCTTCAAGCAATGCCCTTTGCTCCATGTCCTTTGCTTCATCCCATTTGTTCTATGTCCTTTGCTTCATCCCATTTGTTCCATGCCCTTTGCCTCATGCCCTTTGCTTCATGCCCTTTGCTTCATGCCCTTTGGTCCATGCCCTTTGCTTCATCCAATTTGTTCCATGCCCTTTGCTTCATGCCCTTTGCTTCATGCCCTTTGCCTCATGCCCTTTGCTTCAAGCCATGCCCTTTGCTTCATGCCCTTTGTTCCATGCCCTTTGCTTCATCCCATTTGTTCCATGCCCTTTGCTTCATCCCATTTGTTCCATGCCCTTTGCTTCATGCCCTTTGCTTCATCCCTCTGCTCCATACACTTTGCTTCATATCCTTTGCTTCTAGTATAAAAGAGAAGTCCCACAAATCAGTTCTCTTAAAATAGTAATAAAATGTAATCGCAAGATTCCATTATAAATCTTGCAGAAATTGGTCATCCCCTCAACTACACATTACAAGCTCTTGGACTACAAATTCAGCGATTTCATGCTTGATGACGATGATACACTGAAAGCAACCATCCGCATGTTCATGGATCTTGATCTTTTAGAGGCCTACAACATCAGTTATGAGGTGAGACAAACCTGCTCCAGTGTGAGTTGAGACAATTTGAGATATCAGATGTGACAGACCTGTTGCAGTGTGACTTATGAGGTGAAACAAAAGTTAACAGTGTGAGTTATGAGATGAGAAAAACCTGTTACAGCATGAGTTATGAGGTGAGACACACCTGTTACAGCATGAGTTATGAGGTGAGACAAACCTGTTAAAGCATGAGTTATGAGGTGAGACAAACCTGTTACAGTGTGAGTTATGAGGTGAGACAAACCTGTTACAGTGTGAGTTATGAGGTGAGACAAACCTGTTACAGCATGAGTTATGAGGTGAGGTAAACCTGTTACAATGTGAGATATATGAGATCTAATACAGTGTGAGTTATGAGGTGAGGTAAACATGTTACAGCATGAGTTATGAGGTGAGGTAAACCTGTTACAATGTGAGATATATGAGATCTAATACAGTGTGAGTTATGAGGTGAGGTAAACATGTTACAGCATGAGTTATGAGGTGAGGTAAACCTGTTACAATGTGATATATATGAGATCTAATACAGTGTGAGTTATGAGATGTAATAAACCTGTTACAGCATGAGTTATGAGGTGAGGTAAACCTGTTACAATGTGAGATATATGAGATCTAATACAGTGTGAGTTATGAGATGTGATAAACCTGTTACAGCATGAGTTATGAGGTGAGGTAAACCTGTTACAATGTGAGATATATGAGATCTAATACAGTGTGAGTTATGAGATGTGATAAACCTGTTACAGCATGAGTTATGAGGTGAGGTAAACCTGTTACAATGTGAGATATATGAGATCTAATACAGTGTGAGTTATGAGGTGAGGTAAACATGTTACAATGTGAGATATATGAGATCTAATACAGTGTGAGTTATGAGGTGAGGTAAACCTGTTACAATGTGAGATATATGAGATCTAATACAGTGTGAGTTGTGAGATGTGATAAACCTGTTACAGCATGAGTTATGAGGTGAGGTAAACCTGTTACAATGTGAGATATATGAGATCTAATACAGTGTGAGTTATGAGATGTGATAAACATGTTACAGCATGAGTTATGAGGTGAGGTAAACCTGTTACAATGTGAGATATATGAGATCTAATACAGTGTGAGTTATGAGGTGAGGTAAACATGTTACAGCATGAGTTATGAGGTGAGGTAAACCTGTTACAATGTGAGATATATGAGATCTAATACAGTGTGAGTTATGAGGTGAGGTAAACATGTTACAGCATGAGTTATGAGGTGAGGTAAACCTGTTACAATGTGAGATATATGAGATCTAATACAGTGTGAGTTATGAGATGTGATAAACATGTTACAGCATGAGTTATGAGGTGAGGTAAACCTGTTACAATGTGAGATATATGAGATCTAATACAGTGTGAGTTATGAGATGTGATAAACATGTTACAGCATGAGTTATGAGGTGAGGTAAACCTGTTACAATGTGAGATATATGAGATCTAATACAGTGTGAGTTGTGAGATGTGATAAACCTGTTACAGCATGAGTTATGAGGTGAGGTAAACCTGTTACAATGTGAGATATATGAGATCTAATACAGTGTGAGTTATGAGATGTGATAAACATGTTACAGCATGAGTTATGAGGTGAGGTAAACATGTTACAGTGTGAGTTGAGGTGAGACAAACTTGTTACAGCATGAGTTATGAGTTGAGACAAACCTAATACAGTGTGAGTTATGATGTAAGATAAACCTGTTACAGCATGAGTAAATTGACAAAGAGGGATAATTTAGCCATCAATCGGGAGACAACATGCAGTATGAAACTTTATAGCTCTAGTTACCACCTCGCAGGAGGAAAAATGTATCCCCGGTGGTAGCTTCACACTAAGTGTAATGACTTAGATAGAACAGGGACTACAGTTTGAAGTCGAAAATGCCATCATTTAAAGAAGAGAAGAGGGGAAGGGAAAAGTATTAGACGATCTTGATAATTTAAAGATCTAGTAGGAATTAAGCATTATTTGCTGGTCATGGTTAATCACAAAGTTGAGACTGACTCGGTTTGAGTGGACACATTGAGTGGACACATTGTTGCAAATTTGACAACAGTGTTGTGATAGTAAAGCCATAAGCTTTAGGCTTTTTGTCTAGCAGGTCAGTGAAAATTCATTACAATTTCACAAGTTCAAATATAATGATATATTCCGGACGTGTCTCTTTACCTCTTTACTACATCAAGTAAATGAGGGCCCCGAGTCTTACATTACTGAGACCTCTAAATCCTTATCTTAATAAAACACAACATTCTTTTGAATTCTAGCTACATTCAGCTTTCTTCTTCTGTTGCATGCGAAACAGTGTATTTAATTTGCAATACATAAACCCTAAGACGTGTGCCACACCTATAGACAACTTTATTGTCTATTACTGTACGTTGTCAACTCATTCCGCTATTTGTCCCGGATTACACTGGTCTCCAGGCTGTCTTCTGCAGACCCGCAGCCGTCTCTATGACCTCTCTATCCCGTGACGTGTCTTCCACCGCCACCGAAACCAGAACCGGAAATAGCGTGGCTGCATCTTCATCTGCGTTCTTCAGTACTATATAAAGATTCTCACTTCTCTGTAGTGTCACTTGGTCTGATGAGTTCAATTCGAATGAAACCGGTCACCACTCTACAAACATCAGCCCGTCTGGTCACAGTGGGGTCCCCCTTTACCCAACCTGTTGCATGAGTTATGAGATGAGACTTACCTGTTACAGTGTGAGATATGAGATGAGACTTACCTGTTACAGTGTGAGATATGAGATGAGACTTACATGTTACAGTGTGAGATATGAGATGAGACTTACCTGTTACAGTGTGAGATATGAGATGAGACTTACCTGTGACAGTGTGAGATATGAGATGAGACTTACCTGTTACAGTGTGAGATATGAGATGAGACTTACATGTTACAGTGTGAGATATGAGATGAGACTTACCTGTTACAGTGTGAGATATGAGATGAGACTAACCTGTTACAGTGTGAGATATGAGATGAGACTTACCTGTTACAGTGTGAGATATGAGATGAGACTTACCTGTTACAGTGTGAGATATGAGATGAGACTTACCTGTTACAGTGTGAGATATGAGAAGAGACAGTTATGTAACCTTGTGAGTCATGAGACAGAACTGATAGAGTGTTCATCTTGTTTTTTCAGATCTTGTGTCGCTGGTTGTTGAGTGTGAAGAAGAATTACCGCAATGTCACCTACCACAACTGGAGACACGCCTTCAACGTTGCACAGACCATGTTCTGCATGATACAGGTGTGAACAACAGCAAATCATATCTATCCATGAAATGTAATTAAAATCAGTTAAATATTTTTTACCTTAACAATAGAATCTACAGTCCTAGCTGATGTACTCAATTATCTCATCTTCTCCAATCTGTGATCTGCTCCCATCTCTCACCAGCTTCCATCTCTCATCTGCTCCCATCTCACATCTTCTCCAATCTGTGATCTGCTCCCATCTCTCACCAGCTTCCATCTCTCATCTGCTCCCATCTCTCATCTTCTCCAATCTGTGATCTGCTCCCATCTCTCACCAGCTTCTATCTCTCATCTGATCCCATCTCTCATCTTCTCCAATCTGTGATCTGCTCCAATCTCTCACCAGCTTCTATCTCTCATCTGCTCCCATCTCTCACCAGCTTCCATCTCTCATCTGCTCCCATCTCTCACCAGCTTCCATCTCTCATCTGCTTCCATCTCTCATCTTCTCCAATCTGTGATCTGCTCCCATCTCTCACGAGCTTCTATCTCTCATCTGCTCCCATCTCTCACCAGCTTCCATCTCTCATCTGCTCCATTTCAACATTTTATCTCATATCGTATTTCTGCTTGATTCTCATTATTTCTATCATCTTACATTTGCCCCCATCTCTCTTCTTGTATCTGCTCCCATCTCTAATCTCTTATTTTTTGTCCATATCGTATTTGCTCCCATTCCTCATCTGTTCCCATATCCCATCTCTCATCTGCTCCCATCCCCCATCATTCATATCCTCCTATATCCAATCTCTTATTTGTTACCATACCCCATCTCTCATCTGCTCGCATATCCCTTCTCTCACTACTCCCATATCCCATCTCTCATCTGCTCCCATATCCCATCTCTTATCTGCTCCCATATCCCAGTTCTCACTACTCCCATATCCCATCTCTCATCTGCTCCCATATCCCATCTTTCATCTGCTCCCATATCTCATCTCTTATCTGCTCCCATATCCATCTCTCATAAATCTGTTCCCATCTCCCATTTCTAATCCCTCATCAACCCCCATCTCTCATGTGATTTTCCTCCATCTCCAATTTGCTCCCATCTCAAATCTGCAACATTTCCCCTTCTGATCTTATCTATGAAAGTTAAAAGAATGATGTCTAAAAAAGAAACTGCAGTATGTTATTTTCTGTGTAACAGATGGGGGATATGGGTCAAGTGCTCACACAGCCAGAGTGTCTGGCTCTGATGATAGGCTGTCTGTGCCACGACCTGGACCACAGAGGAACCAACAACCAGTTCCAACTCAAGTGAGAGTCAAGCCTCCTTCTCTTGCATCTAGCACAACAGTTCAGAATGACAAATGTTTGACTACAAGCATTTCAACATTTCAAAATTGTCCCCCGATGCCATGAAGCGTGGAGCTGGGGATATTGTATTCAGCTCTGTACGTATGAACATACGTCCCGTTTCTTGTTACCACGATATTTCATGAACTACTGGACCTAGAGTCTTAAAATTTGGTACCAGTCTTCATTAGGGAAATATGCAGACACCAGTCGATTTGGGTGACCTTGACCTAATTTTCAAGGTCAATACAAGACTTTGAAATTTTTGGGGATAAAATCTTGTTACCAAGATATCTCATGAACCGCTGCATCTAGAGTCTTCAAATTTGGTACCAGTCTTCCTTTAGGGAATACCCAGACACCAGTCAATTTGGATGACCATGACATCGTTTTCAAGGTCACTACAAGACTTTGCATTTTTTTGGGAAAAATCTTGTTACCACAATATCTCATGAACTGCTGGACCTAGAGTCATCAAATTTGGTACCAGTCTTCATTAGTGGAATACGCAAACACCAGTCGATTTGGGTAACCTTGACCTCATTTTCAAGGTCACTACGAGACATTGATCCCTTTTTTTAATTTTCTTAGCCTGATATAATAACAATTGAATCAAACATGTAATGGTCATTACTCGGTACAAGCTGTACGTGTGTCCATGCTTTTCACTTATTTCTTAATTGATTTAAACATATTTTATTCAATAAGAAAAGGATTAGGAACATGTTCTCCAACTTAGAATACCTTCTCCTTAATTACGGCGGAGGACATGGTCACGTTTGTGACAATTACATGTTAGTTTTGGTTGTTAATACCTTTAATTAACAAGAAAACATAGCATTGATATGACAAAACATTTAAGGATATTTTTTAACAAATACACAAAATAAGTATTTAATGGAGAATACTTTTATTCAACTGTTTGAGAGGCATTCTAGAAGTTGGTGTAAGGATATTTTATGGATGATCAACTTCTTTATTTCACAATGGCGAAGCTTCGGTAGAGATCCTTATACAGTTATACTGGATACTGGATATAACTTGCTGTTTTACCATCTCTACCATATCCTTGATAATGGTAAAAATATATTTACCGAAACGTGGCCATTGTGAAATATTGTGGAAGTTTTTCCAATAATTTTATTGAGATAACAACAAATGCATAGTACATGCTGTGCCAACGTCAAAGTTCTTTATTGGCCCATATACATTTGTGTTAGACCTACAAGAAAAGCTTTATGTTGCCAACAGCCTGTCCTAACATGTGGGTTGAATATGAGAAATCTTGTATGAGAACAAATATGGATATCTTTCATATTCAATGTGTGTATGTTGTATTTATGGTTGCAGAGTAAACACTCCCCTAGCAGAGCTGTACACTACCTCAACCCTAGAACACCATCACTTCGACCAGTGCATAATGATTCTCACCACCAAGGTACTGGTCCACCTTCTACTTTCTATCTGAGTACATCACCTTCTTATCTTTCCTTACAGTAAAATACTCATTATGTCTCCCCCCGAAGGGTTGGGAGACATATTGGTTTTAGCTGAGTTCCCGTCGGCATTGCATCGGCATTGGCGTTGGCGTTGGCGTTGGCGTCGGCGTTCCCATTTCGTTTCCGGAGCAGATCTTTAAAACTATGTGACCAATCATCACCAAACTTGGTATACTGTCTCTCCATATCGTGTAGATGTGCCTTTTGGTGGTTAGAGATTTTTTGTAATTTAATTTTTTTTTTATTTCCATGGCAACGATTTGGACTTTTCAAGGGTAGTGTTCGTTTCCGGAGCAGATCTCTAAAACTATGTGACCGGAGTTGATAGGTTATTCAAGTTGAATTATACAGAGAACATTAATGATGCTTTATGATAGTATTGTTTAGATTTGGAGCATTTGAGGAAGGAGGAGACATTCTAGTTTTTGATTGGCTAACAGTCGATACGTTATTCTTGTGTATCCTGTGAGTCTCACGGTGTACAAATTTCATGTACCCCGCTGCCATAGTAACAGCTCTTAGCCAAGAGCGCCGCTCCAGTTATTATAATTCTTCTTGTAATTGAAGAGACAAGGCCTACAAGATTTACTGTGAAAGATTTTCAAGTTTCAACTTACGCTGTTGTAATATACCTTACTTTCCTACAATTGAACATGGCTTCTCATAAATGTTTAGAATGTCAGAAAGTCATGAGTGACTTAGACCCACATTTCCTTTGCTCATCGTGTACATCTCAATTCACATGTGATTTGAACAAAAGGTGTCTTCTTTGTGAAACGCTTTCGTATGAAATTTGGCTTACTATGATAGCTGGCGGGAATAGGAAAAGGAAAGCTTCCTCTTCATCTGACTGTGTCACAACCTATCTACAACCTTTAGGTGACAAGGATTCTCCATGGGGAACGGGAAAAACCATGCTTTTGAGCCAGAGAACCATGATAGCGTAGTGGTGTTTTTTTTTATTGGATTGCACTTTTTACTGCATGGGCACAAACAAAATGTTATTAGCTCATCTGGGCTGAAAGGCCCGATGGGCTTATGGCATGGCATGGTGTCCAGCGTCCGTCTTTCCGTCCATCCGTCCGTCCGTCTGTAACTTTTCGCATTTTTGCCTTCTGCTCCAGAACCACTTGGTCTAGGAAGCATTAAATTTTGTGAGCAGAGTCTTTGGCTAATGGGGATTCTAAATTGTAGATTTTGTGACCCCATGACCTCTTTTCATCTTCTAGTCCAGTTCCAAAAGGTCTAGAGAGCTCAAAGTTGTGTACAGACTCCTTGGCAAATGGAGATTCTAAATTGTAGATTTCGTGACCCCGTATTCTCAAATAGAGGTCATAGAGGTCATGACCTGAAATGCTATTTTCATCTTGAGATTTTATGTGCTCTTCAAAGGGAGGTAATTTAAAGGAAACAACAGTGATGAATTTAATCTTCAAGTGTGTCTTTATTTGTAGGGGATTTTATCTCTGGCATCAAATATAGGTCAGAGGGGTAAGGACTTTAAGACCTCTTGTATCTTCTCCATTTGAAGTGTTATTTGTCGTACCTCTCACCTAGAAGTTGACGTTTTGAATTAGGTAATGTATATAAATCCTGATGAGCTACAGAGCCAGTGACTCTATTTTTTATTATTATTATTTCCTGTACTTGAGGTGTTGACATGGTTTCAATCGTCATTTTGGAAGGGTTTGGAAGTCCCTGATTGGATCAGTCAGCAATACAGGACTGGACATTGAGGGGGCACATTGAGAAGCTGTCAGTACTGGATAAACCAATTCAAACACCTGGAATTGGATGAGCATGTTTTGAGAGACTCAGTAGTTTGCAGAGAACTGATGTGGTGGTTGATCAATGACAACATTTTAGCAGGGGTTCCCTTAGTTCACCCAGACGCCCACATGACAGTGTACTCTGATGTGTCTATCTCAGGGTGTGCAGCAGATATGGGATCATTGATGGTTCAAGGAATATGGTCATTAACCGAGAGCCAGATGCACGGTAATGCTCTGGAGTTACTGGCTGTCCTCAAGGCTCTACAGGCATAGAGGGAGAGTCTAGCAGGCCTCAACCTCCTAATGCCACAGACAACGCCACAGTGGTGATGTTTATCAACAAGATTGGGGGCACAAGATCGGTTTACACTCATGCAAGTCACCAAAGATCTTTATGCCTCAGAAGATGACATGGGATGCATGATAAAAGCGTGACACATTCCGGGCAAGACAAACATCCTCGCGGATTCCCTATCTCGATTGCATCAGATACTGTCCACAGAATGGTCAAATTGCCAACATATGTCAGTCCAGTTCCAGATCGAGCTGCTTGGACAGTGGATGCTCTCTCTCTGTCGTGGGAAGGCATGGTGGCGTACACATTCCCCCCTACAAAACTAATTCCAGATGTTCTGAGGAAAGTACAGCTTCATCATTGCACTCTCTACCTCGTGGCACTGGCCTGGCCAACAAGGAGTTGGTTCCCGGCCCTCCTGGACTTACTGTCAGACCATCTACTCAAGCTACCGGTATGGAAATATCTACTCAAACAGCTAAATGCCGAGTTATTTCACTAAGAAATCAGCCCTCGCAGGCAGAGGCTTTTGGAGGAAGCATCCGTGGCTATTCTCTCAGCTGCTAGACCCTCCACATAGGTGTTATACAACAACAAGTGGGACAAGTTAAAGCATGGTACTCTGAAGGGATATAAATCTGCCTTAGCATCAGTTTGTGAACTCGATGGCATTACCATAGGCTCAAATGCATATACTTAAACTTAAGATCAATTAAATTGACACAGCCAGTCACATTCATGAAATGTGATCTCAATGTGGTCCTTCGATCCTTGTTAAAACCTCCATATGAACCTCTTAATTCTATAGATTACTACTAGAGAACTACTACCTGTTTCGCGATACAATATGGCCATATGTCCCGAAAAATAATCAGTACCCATGCAACGTTCAGCACTACAGCTGATAAATCTAACACCTTTTTTTGTTCAAATAAAATGATATTTAGGTTATTTATTTTCTATCTCTGTGATAAAGGCATGTAGATGACAGAGAAGAAAATTGCAATAAAATAATAGTTACTTATATTCTACTTCGGTGACAAAGGCATACAGGTTAAAGAAAGGGGTACCGTTGAATAACGTTGTGACAACCTGTCAATGTTCTAATTTTCATATCAAGTGTAAGAAATATCAATATGGAATAGCGAGAAATGAATGCGATGTCTAATATTTATAATCGAAACCATGTATAAACTTATAAAGTAAGCGATAATCTTGAAAATCATTGCAGTATATAAGACTAACTCACATGGTTGCTAAACTTCCCGCCATGTTTATAAACAGAGAATGGTCTTGATTAATTCATGAAGGGTGGCAAGTATCAAGTATCAATGGTAATGAAAGTAGCCGATTCGACCAACGTTGGTGTGACTGTTCACTTGTAATGTATGGAAGGTAATATGGTATAACCACAACATACGGGGTTCCACTGCAGTTGTTGTTAAATCTTGTTTCAGGCACGACATGTATATAACTTGCACATTATGACTGAAATTAATGTGAAATAGAGTAATCTTTTATCGAGTCCTTGAGTCCAAGAAAATGGACTCGAGTCCAGGTAAACCTGACTCGTACTTGAGTACCCGTGAAAGCCCTATCCACATGATGTGGTTCTGCTGGTAGTTTAACCAAATGTGGTTTAATACATATTTTTACATGGGAAGAAATGCATGTATTTCCCACACGTTAAACCTTTGCATGCTGCAATTACTCGTTATTTGGACGCATGGAAACATGATTGTTCCAATGACTAACACTCTTTTCACATGTTGTCACCTTGTATTTTCTGTTTTTTAGCACATTCTGGAAACTGGGGTTCACAATCAATTGTTGGTAAATTGTACCTTTTTGTCCTGTGTCAAGTCACAAAATTTTTATATGAGGGAAAGTAATTAACTTGTTCAATCAAATATGATTTAAAAAAATGACTAAAAATGCCATTTTAAAGGTTTTATTCTCAATATATATGGTTATATCATATTCTTCATTTTATAATACCTGAATGGTACTAATTGAAGTAAACTTTAAAATCTCATATAAATACCTGAACTTGTGTCTGGTATGCCAAGGGTGTAAAGATACCCTCCATTGTATACATGGGATTATAGGCAGATATATCAGAGGGAACGTTTACATTATAATTATTAACAATTTCATCTATTGTTTTTAATTACTAGTAAACTTACCCCTAATATATATTGAGTCTAGCTCTCCCATGTCACTAGCTTCCCCTCTAAAAATATTTACAGTTTGAGTCGGACACAAGAATTATGACACCTGGAGCAACGCCCGAGCGGTTTAAGGAGAGATGGGACGATGAAATAAAATATTTTAGAATTTGCTTATTTTTTCAAAATAGCAAGTTTATTATGTATTTTATCCAAAAATGAAAGAAAATTTGGGGGGTACTGAAGGATTTAAAGAGTTACCGGCATTAATAGTAATACCCCTGTCACTATTTTTTACCAATTTCACCTACTTAAATATAGCGCACACTTTCAACATTTAAACTCTGAATTCTTTCAGATACAATTTAATCACATATGGGAATACATAGCAAGTCTAAATTTTTAAAATTAATGATACTTTTGAGTTTGTTTTTTTTTATAATTAAGCTCTTTTTAAATAAAAACGGCAATTTTATAACCATTTTTTGCATATTGAACAGGATTTTTCAATGACCCACATATTTTAGATATTGCTAAAATTGTAATATGATGTGCACAGTTGAATAAACAAACGAATTCAGAAATAATAATCTGGGGTGACCGAACATTTTTCATTACTTTAACGTCATTATATAAATTACATACATAAACTTAAAAACCTGACGTCACAGCAATTTTGATCAATTCAAGTGTAACTTTGACGGCCTATCATGTAATTGTTATTGAAAATAAAATCAATCTAAGAGTGCTTGATTGTAGAACAACTATCAGTTGATTATACAAGGTGATTTATATTCATCACTTACTTGAGATATGTGTGTACTTGAAATAACACACATGGTCACATATTTACCCGAAAATAGGTGAGGATAACGGCATGTGGCATGTCATATAATTACCGTTGAAAAGATGTTGCAGTAAATGCAAGCGATTTCTGTTTGTTTATTGGTAAAACGAAACTTATAAACTATATGATACATATATTTTGAGACTTATTCACAACAATAAATCGTTGTCACAAATGTTACCGTATATGAGTATGATTTCATCGTCCCATCTCTCCTTAAGTTACTAGTATTAGTTATTTGTTGTCTGTATCTAACATTATATCAACTGTTTTTTAAACTGTCGCCTGCTTGCTTTAGTTTTGCTTTTAATGTTTCACAAGATAATAGATTTATGAGTGTATTATATAACATTTAGCACAATGTTTGAATCAAACAGGTAGCTACTTATAAGCCGTTTATTTTACATCTAATGGATAAAAAGGTCAAGAATCCTGAATTTTTTTGTCATCATACTTTGACCAGCATTTTATGATTGCATGTTTGATGACTATTCATTGCATATTATAAGCCTATTATATTCATTTGTAAGTCTTCAACTTTGATAACATATCATATAAAATCTGATGAGCCATAGAAAACTCTATTTAAAATGTTTTCTTAGTTACTGTTTGTTGGTTTCCAGGGTAACGACATCCTGTCCAACGTGCCACAGGGGCAGTATGAGAAGATCCTCCAGATGCTGGAGAGTGCCATCCTCTCCACAGACCTCGCTCTCTACTTCCGGTAACACATCACACTACCCCTACAAACCTCGCTCTCTACTTCCGGTAACACATCACACTACCCCTACAAACCTCGCTCTCTACTTCCGGTAACACATCACACTACCCCTACAAACCTCGCTCTCTACTTCCGGTAACACATTACACTCTCCCTACAGACCTCGCTCTCTACTTCCGGTAACACATCACACTACCCCTACAGACTTCAATCTCTACTTCCGGTAACACATCACACTCCCCCTACAGACCTCGCTCTCTACTTACCGTAACACAGCAAATGAAAATGCTTCTTATGACAAACAGGAAGCAAATTGTTTTCTACTTGGGTGATGGTACCGATTGAAAAAAAGTCACAAGATGTTATAGCTGTGCAAAGGGAAAGATTTAGATACATGTTAACCACCAAAAATGAACCTTCACACAGGGTTAAGAATTTTTTGGGACCAGAGCCACTGTCATTATGGACACATTTGACTTTGAAACCCTGACAGGCAACATAATAATAATAATAATCATCATAATACTACTACTACTAATAATAATAATAATAATAATAATAATAACCCTGACCTTGCGAGTGATAGTGGTACTCTCAACATCTGCGGTAACAAAACCTACCAGCCGCTGAAAAAGACCCAAAAGCCTGATTCCATTGAGGAAGCCGAGCCCTCCTAAAATGACTACCTTACAAGAATGAGATAGGTCCAACCCTCCACAAAAACTCCATGTCCAACACCCACAGCCGCCCTATGCCCAAGCCACAATTAAGGTTCATAAAGATCTGATCACAGCCCACCTTCTCATCTGTTCCGCAAATACTGTCCATTACAACACTGCCTAGCAACTGTCCAGACTTGCCACTAGGGAAGACAGCTAAATACTTCATCGCCAGTGTTCAGTGAGATCTTCAAGAATATCAGCTCCATTTATAACGAACCTAGCAACCTTCTTAGCTAGGACATTATGGATCTTTTCACGAATGTCCCCCGTGAAGAAGACCTCAACATAATCAAGAACTGGTCTGTTGGCGTTACCACCGGGATGTTGGTGGCTGACTGTACTGAGGAAGTTATCTGGATGCACTTAAGGATGCAGGATGGCAAGTTAACAGCATGGTTATTAGTCAAATAAACCAAGGGGGGTAACCATCCAACAGAGACAAACTCATGGGAAACAAACAAAGAGTTTATTTGTTGCACTAAATAAACTCTTTGCTTGTCTCCCCTGAGTTGGATGGATACTCCGCTGGATTCAACCTAATCAAGTCTAGAAGTTCGCTCCCCTCCTCATCACCAAGATCTACATGACCCCTAAACAAACCACCCTGAAGACCTCCTCAGTTCAACCAACTGCCTGAATCAGAAAGTAGATAACACCTTTGTCATCTAATGACCCCAGCACCCTTCTACTATATCTCAACTCTCAACATCCCAATGCAGTTCACCATGGGATTAGAATCAGAAAATAAACTTCCCCTCCTCGATGTCCTAGTCCAAAAGAATAACAATAGGCACAACACCAGTGTAAACCACAAGCCAACCCATAAGGACCAATACCTCCATTTTTCCTCCAGCCACCCCATCTAAGTCTAGAGATGAAAAATATCAAATTGAGATGAGCTATTAGCATCTGCTCCATAACTGCATCCCTTAACACCGAGCTAAATCACCTGAGAGAAGTATTCATTAACAACAATGAATACCTGCATCGTTTGTTAGGTAGACTATCCACAAGACCCTCAACCCTGAGAGTAAGACTCACTGATAACAACTGGGGGTTAACCATCAGTATTCTCTACATTGGACCTACTAGCCATCAGATACACATCCAGGGTTTTATATATGCTCCGTTACTCTCCACTATATCAGAGAAATCTGTACTCAAATTAACCGCCCTTGTCCGGCGTGAGCAATCAAACTGCTACGCAGCTTGGACCTGCGAGCAAAGAAAATTATATCACTTTGTTGTCAAGTACGCTCCTCCTGGTCATTTTGTTAGCCATCCATCACCGGTTATCTCCCTTGACCATTCCCGTCTTTCCTATTGAGCATTTTCATTGGTTACTGATTTCATTAAGCCAGCCAAGGGCGGATAATGTGAGTACAGATTTCTCTGATAGAGTAACAGAGCATATATAACACCCTGGGTAACCGAGGATGCCAGATCCAATCCCTCTTACAACATCAAGCCAATATAGATATCACATTCCAAAGAGGAACCACCCATCAGAACATTTTGCAGGCGAGAGGCAGACCCTGCAGGTGTTGTCTATATGTTGTCCTATGTTGGAGAAACATCGAGGCCGCTCACCCTCCGAATCAAGGAACAGCAAGCTTCTGTCCGGAAGAACAATGGTAAATCAGGTATTTCTTACCACACCGAGACCAAGCCATCAACTGGGTCAACATCAACATCATAGAAAGGAACCAGACGGATTACAAAGCCTGGACACTAGTAGAAGCCATCCACATCAAGAAGATAAGCCTCTCTGTCAACCGAGATGAAGGAGACTTCATTAATTCATGTTTGCATATTGCTACATGTTTCTCCCTTGTTTACACTGTCGACCAAATGAAACGCCTAATTGATTTTCCTTAAAATGAAAAATTAAATGATTTCTTAAATATAATTAATGGTGGTCTCCACGTTATGCTGATCAATAATCAATATGAAAGTCTATTGAAATAGTTAAAAAAAACTTAATTCGAGTCAATTATTTCCAAACTATTTCCGTTTGATTCACTTGCTCCCCTTACCACGTACATCTGTAACGTCATCTACACTTTAATGCGAATGCGTGCCCGTATTGTTGTTCATGGTTGTATGAAAATCTGTTTCAAATGGTTTTCTGATCAGGCACTGATCGAAAACTGAACAATTTCTGTTGTCTCATTTCAACAATTACCATTCTTTTGTGACATGTCAACTTCTGAAATTTAAGTATATTATAGAGAAATGGTACAACTGCATAACGCTATAATATTAATGAACTGTTCATTGTAGTTTTTACGAAATCTTTTAAGATATCTAGTAGGATTTCTTTTGACCGACAGTGTATCACTTTCTTGACAATGCCATTAGAATCTATATCAAAACATTGCCTTCGAAGAATAAAGAAGTTGTATATCCATAAAAATGTCTCTATTGTTCATCACCTAAACTTCTAGCACGCCAATCATCCCTCTGTCATCAAGATACACCTGCTGACCATGTTTAGCTAGAGACAGGAGCACTGAGTGGATTACTGACCATGTTTAGTTAGAGACAGGAGCACTGAGTGGATTACTGACCATGTTTAGTTAGAGACAGGAGCACTGAGTGGATTACTGACCATGTTTAGCTAGAGACAGGAGCACTGAGTGGATTACTGACCATGTTTAGTTAGAGACAGGAGCACTGAGTGGATTACTGACCATGTTTAGCTAGAGACAGGAGCACTGAGTGGATTACTGACCATGTTTAGTTAGAGACAGGAGCACTGAGTGGATTACTGACCATGTTTAGTTAGAGACAGGAGCACTGAGTGGATTACTGACCATGTTTAGCTAGAGACAGGAGCACTGAGTGGATTACTGACCATGTTTAGTTAGAGACAGGAGCACTGAGTGGATTACTGACCATGTTTAGCTAGAGACAGGAGCACTGAGTGGATTACTGACCATGTTTAGCTAGAGACAGGAGCACTGAGTGGATTACTGACCATGTTTAGCTAGAGACAGGAGCACTGAGTGGATTACTGACCATGTTTAGCTAGAGACAGGAGCACTGAGTGGATTACTGACCATGTTTAGCTAGAGACAGGAGCACTGAGTGGATTACTGACCATGTTTAGCTAGAGACAGGAGCACTGAGTGGATTACTGACCATGTTTAGCAAGAGACAGGAGCACTGAGTGGATTACTGACCATGTTTAGCTAGAGACAGGAGCACTGAGTGGATTACTGACCATGTTTAGCTAGAGACAGGAGCACTTAGTGGATTACTGACCATGTTTAGCTAGAGACAGGAGCACTGAGTGGATTACTGACCATGTTTAGCTAGAGACAGGAGCACTGAGTGGATTACTGACCATGTTTAGCTAGAGACAGGAGCACTGAGTGGATTACTGACCATGTTTAGCTAGAGACAGGAGCACTGAGTGGATTACTGACCATGTTTAGCTAGAGACAGAGCACTGAGTGGATTACTGACCATGTTTAGCTAGAGACAGGAGCACTGAGTGGATTACTGGACCATGTTTAGCTAGAGACAGGGAGCACTGAGTGGATTACTGACCATGTTTAGCTAGAGACAGGAGCACTGAGTGGATTACTGACCATGTTTAGCTAGAGACAGGAGCACTGAGTGGATTACTGACCATGTTTAGCTAGAGACAGGAGCACTGAGTGGATTACTGACCATGTTTAGCTAGAGACAGGAGCACTGAGTGGATTACTGACCATGTTTAGCAAGAGACAGGAGCACTGAGTGGATTACTGACCATGTTTAGCTAGAGACAGGAGCACTGAGTGGATTACTGACCATGTTTAGCTAGAGACAGGAGCACTGAGTGGATTACTGACCAAGTTTAGCTAGAGACAGGAGCACTGAGTGGATTACTGACCATGTTTAGCTAGAGACAGGAGCACTGATTGGATTACTGACCATGTTTAGCTAGAGACAGGAGCACTGAGTGGATTACTGACCATGTTTAGCTAGAGACAGGAGCACTGAGTGGATTACTGACCATGTTTAGCCAGAGACAGGAGCACTGAGTGGATTACTGACCATGTTTAGCTAGAGACAGGAGCACTGAGTGGATTACTGACCATGTTTAGCTAGAGACAGGAGCACTGAGTGGATTACTGACCATGTTTAGCTAGAGACAGGAGCACTGAGTGGATTACTGACCATGTTTAGCTAGAGACAGGAGCACTGAGTGGATTACTGACCATGTTTAGCTAGAGACAGGAGCACTGAGTGGATTACTGACCATGTTTAGCTAGAGACAGGAGCACTGAGTGGATTACTGACCATGTTTAGCTAGAGACAGGAGCACTGAGTGGATTACTGACCATGTTTAGCTAGAGACAGGAGCACTGAGTGGATTACTGACCATGTTTAGCAAGAGACAGGAGCACTGAGTGGATTACTGACCATGTTTAGCTAGAGACAGGAGCACTGAGTGGATTACTGACCATGTTTAGCTAGAGACAGGAGCACTGAGTGGATTACTGACCATGTTTAGCTAGAGACAGGAGCACTGAGTGGATTACTGACCATGTTTAGCTAGAGACAGGAGCACTGAGTGGATTACTGACCATGTTTAGCTAGAGTCAGGAGCACTGAGTGGATTACTGACCATGTTTAGCTAGAGACAGGAGCACTGAGTGGATTACTGACCATGTTTAGCTATAGACAGGAGCACTGAGTGGAATACTGACCATGTTTAGCTAGAGACAGGAGCACTGAGTGGATTACTGACCATGTTTAGCTAGAGACAGGAGCACTGAGTGGATTACTGACCATGTTTAGCTAGAGACAGGAGCACTGAGTGGATTACTGACCATGTTTAGCTAGAGACAGGAGCACTGAGTGGATTACTGACCATGTTTAGCTAGAGACAGGAGCACTTAGTGGATTACTGACCATGTTTAGCTAGAGACAAGGAGCACTGAGTGGATTACTGACCATGTTTAGCTAGAGACAGGAGCACTGAGTGGATTACTGACCATGTTTAGCAAGAGACAGGAGCACTGAGTGGATTACTGACCATGTTTAGCTAGAGACAGGAGCACTGAGTGGATTACTGACCATGTTTAGCTAGAGACAGGAGCACTGAGTGGATTACTGACCATGTTTAGCTAGAGACAGGAGCACTGAGTGGATTACTGACCATGTTTAGCTAGAGACAGGAGCACTGAGTGGATTACTGACCATGTATAGCTAGAGACAGGAGCACTGAGTGGATTACTGACCATGTTTAGCTAGAGACAGGAGCACTGAGTGGATTACTGACCATGTTTAGCAAGAGACAGGAGCACTGATTGGATTACTGACCATGTTTAGCTAGAGACAGGAGCACTGAGTGGATTACTGACCATGTTTAGCTAGAGACAGGAGCACTGAGTGGATTACTGACCATGTTTAGCCAGAGACAGGAGCACTGAGTGGATTACTGACCATGATTAGCTAGAGACAGGAGCACTGAGTGGATTACTGACCATGTTTAGCTAGAGACAGGAGCACTGAGTGGATTACTGACCATGTTTAGCTAGAGACAGGAGCACTGAGTGGATTACTGACCATGTTTAGCTAGAGACAGGAGCACTGAGTGGATTACTGACCATGTTTAGCTAGAGACAGGAGCACTGAGTGGATTACTGACCATGTTTAGCTAGAGACAGGAGCACTGAGTGGATTACTGACCATGTTTAGCTAGAGACAGGAGCACTGAGTGGATTACTGACCATGTTTAGCTAGAGACAGGAGCACTGAGTGGATTACTGACCATGTTTAGCAAGAGACAGGAGCACTGAGTGGATTACTGACCATGTTTAGCTAGAGACAGGAGCACTGAGTGGATTACTGACCATGTTTAGCTAGAGACAGGAGCACTGAGTGGATTACTGACCATGTTTAGCTAGAGACAGGAGCACTGAGTGGATTACTGACCATGTTTAGCCAGAGACAGGAGCACTGAGTGGATTACTGACCATGTTTAGCTAGAGACAGGAGCACTGAGTGGATTACTGACCATGTTTAGCTATAGACAGGAGCACTGAGTGGAATACTGACCATGTTTAGCTAGAGACAGGAGCACTGAGTGGATTACTGACCATGTTTAGCTAGAGACAGGAGCACTGAGTGGATTACTGACCATGTTTAGCTAGAGACAGGAGCACTGAGTGGATTACTGACCATGTTTAGCTAGAGACAGGAGCACTGAGTGGATTACTGACCATGTTTAGCTAGAGACAGGAGCACTTAGTGGATTACTGACCATTGTTTAGCTAGAGACAGGAGCACTGAGTGGATTACTGACCATGTTTAGCTAGAGACAGGAGCACTGAGTGGATTACTGACCATGTTTAGCAAGAGACAGGAGCACTGAGTGGATTACTGACCATGTTTAGCTAGAGACAGGAGCACTGAGTGGATTACTGACCATGTTTAGCTAGAGACAGGAGCACTGAGTGGATTACTGACCATGTTTAGCTAGAGACAGGAGCACTGAGTGGATTACTGACCATGTTTAGCTAGAGACAGGAGCACTGAGTGGAATACTGACCATGTTTAGCTAGAGACAGGAGCACTGAGTGGATTACTGACCATGTTTAGCTAGAGACAGGAGCACTGAGTGGATTACTGACCATGTTTAGCAAGAGACAGGAGCACTGAGTGGATTACTGACCATGTTTAGCTAGAGACAGGAGCACTGAGTGGATACTGACCATGTTTAGCTAGAGACAGGAGCACTGAGTGGATTACTGACCATGTTTAGCTAGAGACAGGAGCACTGAGTGGATTACTGACCATGTTTAGCTAGAGACAGGAGCACTGAGTGGATTACTGACCATGTTTAGCTAGAGACAGGAGCACTGAGTGGATTACTGACCATGTTTAGCCAGAGACAGGAGCACTGAGTGGATTACTGACCATGTTTAGCTAGAGGACAGGAGCACTGAGTGGATTACTGACCATGTTTAGCTATAGACAGGAGCACTGAGTGGAATACTGACCATGTTTAGCTAGAGACAGGAGCACTGAGTGGATTACTGACCATGTTTAGCTAGAGACAGGAGCACTGAGTGGATTACTGACCATGTTTAGCTAGAGACAGGAGCACTGAGTGGATTACTGACCATGTTTAGCTAGAGACAGGAGCACTGAGTGGATTACTGACCATGTTTAGCTAGAGACAGGAGCACTGAGTGGATTACTGACCATGTTTAGCTAGAGACAGGAGCACTGAGTGGATTACTGACCATGTTTAGCTAGAGACAGGAGCACTGAGTGGATTACTGACCATGTTTAGCAAGAGGACAGGAGCACTGAGTGGATTACTGACCATGTTTAGCTAGAGACAGGAGCACTGAGTGGATTACTGACCATGTTTAGCTAGAGACAGGAGCACTGAGTGGATTACTGACCATGTTTAGCTAGAGACAGGAGCACTGAGTGGATTACTGACCATGTTTAGCTAGAGACAGGAGCACTGAGTGGATTACTGACCATGTTTAGCTAGAGACAGGAGCACTGAGTGGATTACTGACCATGTTTAGCTAGAAGACAGGAGCACTGAGTGGATTACTGACCATGTTTAGATAGAGACAGGAGCACTGAGTGGATTACTGACCATGTTTAGCTAGAGACAGGAGCACTGAGTGGATTACTGACCATGTTTAGCTAGAGACAGGAGCACTGAGTGGATTACTGACCATGTTTAGCTAGAGACAGGAGCACTGAGTGGATTACTGACCATGTTTAGCTAGAGACAGGAGCACTGAGTGGATTACTGACCATGTTTAGCTAGAGACAGGAGCACTGAGTGGATTACTGACCATGTTTAGCAAGAGACAGGAGCACTGAGTGTGGATTACTGACCATGTTTAGCTAGAGACAGGAGCACTGAGTGGATTACTGACCATGTTTAGCTAGAGACAGGAGCACTGAGTGGATTACTGACCATGTTTAGCTAGAGACAGGAGCACTGAGTGGATTACTGACCATGTTTAGCTAGAGACAGGAGCACTGAGTGGATTACTGACCATGTTTAGCTAGAGACAGGAGCACTGAGTGGATTACTGACCATGTTTAGCTAGAGACAGGAGCACTGAGTGGATTACTGACCATGTTTAGCTAGAGACAGGAGCACTGAGTGGATTACTGACCATGTTTAGCTAGAGACAGGAGCACCTGAGTGGATTACTGACCATGTTTAGCTAGAGACAGGAGCACTGAGTGGATTACTGACCATGTTTAGCTAGAGACAGGAGCACTGAGTGGATTACTGACCATGTTTAGCTAGAGACAGGAGCACTGAGTGGATTACTGACCATGTTTAGCTAGAGACAGGAGCACTGAGTGGATTACTGACCATGTTTAGCTAGAGACAGGAGCACTGAGTGGATTACTGACCATGTTTAGCTAGAGACAGGAGCACTGAGTGGATTACTGACCATGTTTAGCTAGAGACAGGAGCACTGAGTGGATTACTGACCATGTTTAGCTAGAGACAGGAGCACTGAGTGGATTACTGACCATGTTTAGCTAGAGACAGGAGCACTGAGTGGATTACTGACCATGTTTAGCTAGAGACAGGAGCACTGAGTGGATTACTGACCATGTTTAGCTAGAGACAGGAGCACTGAGTGGATTACTGACCATGTTTAGCTAGAGACAGGAGCACTGAGTGGATTACTGACCATGTTTAGCTAGAGACAGGAGCACTGAGTGGATTACTGACCATGTTTAGCTAGAGACAGGAGCACTGAGTGGATTACTGACCATGTTTTAGCTAGAGACAGGAGCACTGAGTGGATTACTGACCATGTTTAGCTAGAGACAGGAGCACTGAGTGGATTACTGACCATGTTTAGCTAGAGACAGGAGCACTGAGTGGATTACTGACCATGTTTAGCTAGAGACAGGAGCACTGAGTGGATTACTGACCATGTTTAGCTAGAGACAGGAGCACTGAGTGGATTACTGACCATGTTTAGCTAGAGACAGGAGCACTGAGTGGATTACTGACCATGTTTAGCTAGAGACAGGAGCACTGAGTGGATTACTGACCATGTTTAGCTAGAGACAGGAGCACTGAGTGGATTACTGACCATGTTTAGCTAGAGACAGGAGCACTGAGTGGATTACTGACCATGTTTAGCTAGAGACAGGAGCACTGAGTGGATTACTGACCATGTTTAGCTAGAGACAGGAGCACTGAGTGGATTACTGACCATGTTTAGCTAGAGACAGGAGCACTGAGTGGATTACTGACCATGTTTAGCTAGAGACAGGAGCACTGAGTGGATTACTGACCATGTTTAGCTAGAGACAGGAGCACTGAGTGGATTACTGACCATGTTTAGCCGAGAGACAGGAGCACTGAGTGGATTACTGACCATGTTTAGCTAGAGACAGGAGCACTAGTGGATTACTGACCATGTTTAGCTAGAGACCAGGAGCACTGAGTGGATTACTGACCATGTTTAGCTAGAGGACAGGAGTCACTTGAGTGGATTACTGACCATGTTTAGCTAGAGACAGGAGCACTGAGTTGGATTACTGACCATGTTTAGCTAGAGACAGGAGCACTGAGTGGATTACTGACCATGTAA